>JAPUBQ010000023.1:7500-1207500 GCA_035578125.1 Mellilla xanthometata | reverse complement strand
TTGTCAGATTTTAATTATACACATTTAAATATACACTGTATAGATGTTGATAGTTTACATTAGCTCAATCTGAAAATTTGGAGTATGTCTGCCATACAACATATTTTGGACCAACGAGGAAAGTTTGTATTTATTTAATGGAGTCAAATGGATGTATAGGAATATGAATGTCCCATATCTTAATCTGACACGCTCGAGATACTTCGAAAATCCTTTCCTCGGCTCCCCAACTATTCTGGAGCCTTCCCCATAATTTCAAGTAAAAACTTTTATATTAAAAAAAGTAGAAAAACAAGTTTAATTACTTTCTTGAAAGAGCCGGCATCAAATTAAAGTGTTATTGTAATTTTATTTTAAAATTTCCGGGAAGTTTTTTTTCCTGTATTTTTTTAATGGACTTTTGGAGTTTGCTTTGATTTATGCGTACTATAATGTGAACGGAACGTGGAGATTTTTAATAAAATATTCTTTTTAGATAGATAAACACTTAATTAAAACACTCACAAAAAAAATGGAACTAGTTACAGAAAACACATAAAGTACATAAAAGCTAGTGCCTTAACTGGCGACCTTTATCGCTAATAGCGATCTCTTCCAGGCAACCAATTTCAAGAAAGAACACAAAGAAAGAACATAATGACGAGGTGTAATAACTTATGTGTATATGGGAATTCAATATTTTTTTTTATCGAAAGTTTAAGATTTACATCTTAGAAAAAACATATTATCCAGTAATGTTAAGGGTAGCTTTAGAAGCTAGTTTTAGCTATCTTATTCTTCGTTTAAGCTAAGTGGCCCAGCTCTGGTGTCCAGAGTTTTCAAGCCGCCCGAAAGCCTCTGACTTGGCTTAACGACTCCTTGTACTAAGACAAACAGCCGGAACCTACAATTAATTTAGTGCAAGTTAATATTGTGTTTGTTGTGTAAATATGTTTTCATGTGAATAAAGACTCTATATGAACTAGTTAAAAGCTAATGATGTGACTTTCAAAAGATAATTTACATAGGTTTTTCACCCTATAAAAATACGTATATTTTTAAGATTCTTTTTATAGCGTGTATGGTAGAGCATTTTCTATTGCTTGCCTAATTAGCTACAGCCCTCAAGTAAAAAAAATATCAGCAACGCCTTAGGTAAGCATTGGCAGTTTCCTGAGAGCTAGTAGTTCTAGACTAGGCATGTTCCACCATCACGCCAGAGAATCGCCTCGTTGCCTCGTGATCCACTTGACTAGTCAAATGGCTAGCATTAAAAAATCTAAATGTTTACATTTCTACGTAATTTTAAGCAGCTGTGTTATATTGTAAACATATTTGTTATTCTTCTTCTTTGTCTTTGCCTTTTACCACTATGTGGAGTCGGCACAGCTTGTTTTGACGTGACAACGTCTTAAATTAGGTTGCGGCTGGGAGTCACTTATGAAAAAGTGTAACGCCCGGTAACGTTACGATGAGTCACCGAACGAGAGAGAGGCCCGCCGAATGCCTTGCGTCTCTCTCCCACTCAACTATGATCGGTCTGCCGCGCGCGCAGCACGCGGCAGACGTTGTCACGTAAAATCTTCGCCCGTAAAACCAACTTTACAGGCAACCATTTTTTTGCTTCCACGATATTCTATCAGCCGTCATCTCTACCTTCACTTCTTTCTCACGCATCTCCTCTTCCACACAATTCATCCACGTCTTCTTTGGCCGACCTCTACTTCCGCTACTTCTTACAATCATATCCATACTTCTCCTAGTCACATGCATCTCCTCTCTACGCATAACATGCCCATACCGAGATAACCTTCCATTCTTCACTTGCTTTGACATAGGTGCCATTTTAAAACATCCTCTAATAATAACCGTTGAAAAACCATTAAACGCAAATAGTATCTGAAAAGTAATCATAAACACGTACCGACAGCAAACAAATTACACTAAAAGCCTGGAAAAAACAAAACGCCATCAATCGTCAATAAAATTCATTTCCTTATCTATCTAGCAAATTAATTCTCACAACACAAACACCAGATCGCCAAATACATTCAGTGTTTCAAGTGCTATATTTTTATAGCCCAGTCGTTAACTTTGAAATATCGGTCGGTGGGGGGAACACACCCCTAAGGGGAGGGAGGGAGGGTTGGCAAATAAAATAAAAATAAAGGGCGATTACAGTCGACATTTTATAATGGACGACGAAATGACATGCGGGCGCCGGCGCGGCGCGGCCGGCTGTGGAGTCGACGTGGGGAAATGTCACTCGAATTTTTGGCCATGCCTTGGGCTGTTAAACGGTGACCTATTTTGTAATTGCTTGCTTTGCATTTTTTGCTTACGTATTTGTTAGGACTACGAATGAGATGAAACATATTTATATGATTTTATTGTTCCTTTTATATTTTTCTTTATGTAAAGTTAGTTTTACATTCGCTTTTAGTTGGTAATTTAGTGTTGTCAAACAAATATATTTCTATTCATGATTATTTACATTATCAGCAATTATATACAGATAATAGACGTATCAAAGATTTTTATAAAAATTGGACAGACCACTATATTATAATTAAAACATGTGTTATAACACATTATTTTTAACGTATTTTAGTTTTATCGATTTATGGTATTACATATATTGTGAGTAAAGCCTAAAAGATCTCCAATAATTAAAAGGCCTAAGATCTTAAAAAAATAGTTAAGAGTTTGTTATAAAATAATAACAAAATTTGTTTACACTCAGCTGTTATATCAACCATAATAATATTTGCTATATTCGGCAATTAATTTAAGGTAATATAAAAAATAATGATTTATTTATATTCTGAATAATTAATTGATTACCTGAAATTTATCAATATTAAAATTTATTATTCGTGTCATATGCATACACAAGTCTTACAACATCCAATAAAATTAAGAATAGAAACGTCAAAAACACTGATAAAGTTTGCCTTGAATCTTTTATTGTCCATGTATATACGTATCAGACTGTATTGATTTTTTTATGTTCACATGTAGTAAGAGGAGTAGAGGAGTAGTCATAATCAATTTGCTAAGACTACTTCACATACTTATATGAAATTTATACAAAGCTGTTAAAAATGTCTACTGACTATAATACAAGTATAATGAATAATCTGTAAGGTTGTTTTTGATAAAGATTGTTTGTAAGTCATATTTTCCAGCCAACTTGAGTTAAAATCTTCTAACCATATACTTTTTTTTTAATTCATACAGATAATTTCAAAGTGTGTGTGTGTGTTATTTCTTCACGCTGAACGGCTTGAGCGAATTGAATATTGATTATTGTGGTATGAAGATAGCTTTGACATAGGTTACTTTTTATCCAGTATTAGCGCGGGTAGCATCGCAAAGCGCAGCTAGTATATAATACAACTATAATAAATCGACTCCACCGCACCTGTGTCCGTGACGTGTCGCGCCCTCCAGGTGACGGCTTTATAATGCCATAATTGACAACCCTGACCGATCGAGTGCGGTTTCCTACCAACACAATATAATGCAGCTTTGTAGTTTGTCCAATATTGGACTAAACATCTTTAGAATAAAGAGTTATAGTATTTCGTAGTTTGGAATTTGTCCAATATTGGTCCAAACATCTTTAGATTCAAGAGTTATAGTATTTCATAGTTTGGAGTTTGCCCAATATTGGTCCAAACATCTTTAGAACCAAGAGTTTTAGAATTTCATAGTTTGGAGTTTGCCCAATATTGTACCAAGCATCTTTAGAATCAAGATATAAAGTATTTCATAGTTTTACTTTGCCCAATATTGGACCAAATATCTTTAGAACCAAGAGTTGTATTTCTTAGTTTGGAGTTTGCCCAATATTGGACCAAACATTTATAGTTACAACTATAGAATGGCCAGTTAAATAGACCACATTTGACAATTCATCAAAATATATCAACGTGCAACGTTACCTTGTAACAACGGACATCAAATATTATTTATTTATTTTAACTGCACTTTTGCATAGTTTTTCAATGACAGTTGCACATTTATTGTAATAATGTTAAAATAGATAATCTTAGACAATAAACAGTTACAGTGGTAAAGACTCTGCATTTGTACTGTAAAGTTTTCTACCGCCACTATGATTTACGTTATTTTCCTGCACTCAAAGTGAAGTTAACGGAGTTTGAGCCAAGGCCCTGCTAGATGAAAGGCGATCGCAAATCTGACTGAGTTATCATCGCTTAAATCCTTTTTTTAGAATAAACAGCCTATTGTGTGCTCCCGCTGTTAGGACTCGAGGCCTTCTCTCACGAGAGATGGATGACACACGTCTTCGGATATTGTGGTCCTCAAACATGCCGGTTTCCTCACGATGTTTTCCTTCACCGTAAAGCGAGTGCAAATTCACACATAACTTTAAAAACAAGTAACTGGTATAGGGCCGGCACCGAACCAAGGGCTACCTGATTGAAAAGCAGACGATGTCCACCGAGCCACAATCGCTTTTACTGTGCAACTATAGAAAATCTACGTTATATAATATCCGCGACAACACAAAACTAAGCCACAAAAACAACAGCTTTTAGCTTCCCCAAAACCCAACAATAAATTTCCCTCATATTGGTTTTTAGATAACGGAGCGATAGATAGACCATTTAGTTCATTTTAATTTAGCTTATCGTATCAGTATTATCTTTAAACCGTACGAAGATAAAAATAAAAAATGTTCGACACAAAATCAATACTTGTACATATACGCTTATACTATGTATGTATGTATGTATGTAGAGATATAGGATTTCCGCAGCGGATTTTTAACCATAGATTTGTCAAAGTGGAAGAATGATTTTTAATATATGAGCAGTGCTCGCACTTTTACCCACGACTGAACAGTGACTGGTATGTAGTTTTATGTAGTAATGGTGTATGTGTGTATTTGTATGTAACTTTATTATTAATCTTAATTATTGTGATTTTGTTAAAAATATATCTTATATATAAAATTTCCGTGTCACAGTGTTTGTTACCGTACTCCTCCGAAACGGCTTGACCGATTTTTTCCAAATTTTATATGCGTATTCTGTAGGTCTGAGAATCGGCTACTGTATATTTAGTTTTTTTTTTTTTTAAGGTAAAACAACGTTTGCCGGGTCATGCTATTATAAATTTAATGAAATGTTGTTGTAAATGACGTGCCTTGTATGACAAAAGTAGTCATTAGGTTAATAAATGATTTGATTTTGATTTTGATATAATTATGCGTTCGAGGTGAGGAGATGTGTGTGTGTTTGTGCAAACCAATGTTCCCATTTATTTCAAAAACTAATAGACCAGTTTGATGCGGATTTCAGTGGTAGTTTAATAATTTTACTGGAGTTAAAAATTTATTGTGAAGTGCAAATTAATCGGGGACATATTCTTATTCGTAAAAATTAATAAGTTTTTAAAGTTTGACAGATATGGATAAAAAATATTACTCAACTAGGCGTAATATTAAAAAAAAAATATAAGTAAGTACCAACTTTTTAAGTATTTAAGTTCTTTAACTTATTTAAGTTCTTTAACTTAAATACTTAAATAATTGGTATTGGCAAGTCAGTGTAGTGTAGTGTAACTTGCCTTTAACGCAGTACCAATAAATTCCTAACTAGTCTAAAACGTCCTTGCTAAAATAGATTGAAGATACTCTTTCCGATCTATCAATTTCTTTAAATCTGTGGTTTATACAGTTTTTATGCCAGTTTTGGAGTTACAACAGATAGGGAATGAGAATACATAAAATTGACAAAGTTCCGTGCTTTATAGGGAATGTTATGTAAAAGATTACTTAACTTCTTCTAGTTAACTTACATATATTTTAACTAAGTACTTGAGTATTGATGAATTAACTATTATATAGAAAATAAACAAAAAAATCTAAATACCAAGAATTAAAATATAATTGAATATCATAAAACTGAAAACAGTATACTCGTATTATGACAGTAATCAACAGTAAAAAGCTAGTGTAGCTCGGTGGTAATAACGTCTGCTTTTCAATCAGACGGCCCCTGGTTCTATCCCGGCACTACACCAATGTTTTCAAGTTATGTGTGAATGTTCACTCGCTTTACGGTGAAGGAAAATATCGTGAGGAAACCAACACGTTTGAGGACTACAATATCCTAAAGACGTGTGACATTCGCCAACCCGCACTTGGTCAGCGTGGTGGATTATGGCCTATAAAATATCTTCTAGTTAGACAAAGCTCCGAGTCCCAGCAATAGGAACGGTATAGTGGGCTGTTTATGTTAACCAACAATAATAAGTAATTCAATACTTATGCTTGGTGGTAGGATATTTTCAAATGCTCGCCTGGCTAGCAACCACTCTTAAGTTCAAAAATATGTCACCAAGCACTTAACAGTATGCTCCGGAAGCTGCCTTGAGTGCCAGTTAGTCCAGATTAGGTATGCTCCACCTGGCGCTAATAAAAATAAATACAGTATATCAAGGATAGGGAATTGAAAAGAAAATATTAAAGTTACAGCAACATCCTCTTGCGTAACGTCAAAAAAAACTTATTACGGTAATAATACGAATTTCCATAGCAAGAAAATGATATATCATTATGGAATACACACATTTATAATATCTCTGGAAAATTCGCTTTCCCGGAGTTCGACGACCTCGCGATATTAAATTTCACGTCAAGAGGGCTACCATGGGACACAACCATCATGGTAATAAAGCTACTTTTAAATTAATGAAAATGAAAATTTTCGATTATTATGTATATTTCTGTTTTTTTTTCCACTGATTGTGTTTTTTATTAACCTCAATTATTAATTAGTATTAGTATTATAAGTATTAGTTTTTAATATGTGACATGTATAAAACTAATTTTGAAATTAAATTAAGTTCCAAGTGTATTATATTACCTAAAAATTATTATTACTATGCGTGCCAACTAAGAATAGGACTGTCAAAACCGCCATTTTGCCCAATCATACGTGCAAACTTCATAACCAAAGTGTATGGTGTGCAAAATTTTTTATGAACAAATTATATTCAGTTTAAATTTTTAATGTACGCTGTTTTGCTATTTCTTATACATTTTACAGCAAAGTAATTATAAATGAGTAGGATTTGAAAGTGAAACCATATTTATAAAAAATATAATTTCTTTTTCATTGCTGTCACTTCTTTTTGTACCAAATAAAATTAGTTTATTTGCTTACAGCACTTAAGTCGAAACTATCCAAAACCAATGTCTCGTCACGCGATTTTTTTTAGGTGTTGTTAATTTGCTTTGGGTACTTCTTACCTGTAGAATTAATTAATCCAAAATTATCCAGTAATAAAATCAAGAATAATTAAATTTATATCTATGAACCAAAAAAAATATTATTAAATTTCTTTTTTACGCTTTCTTTGCTAGTAGTACTTTTTTGACAGTTATCGTGTGAAGTTGAAGCAAGCGCGATCCTATTCTTAGTTGGCACGCATAATATTGTAATTATTCCGTTTGACATTTAATTTTGTTTTTCTATGACCCTGATTTAATATTATTATTTTTATGATTTTGATTATGTTTAATATGGACTTTGTCTGATTATTTGAATTTGAATACTAGCTACGCCCCGCTGTACCGTTAATCCAAGACATAAGAACTTGATCCGGGATAAAAAGTAGCCCATGTGTTAATCCAGGGTCTAACTTATCACTTATACTTATACTTATCACTTCACACTACATTTTGGCTTATTTATATATTAAAATTATTAACAAATTAAATAAACTTTTGAAATAAAAAGCATATAACATCATCAAAAAATAGTATGCATAATAACTATTATAATTTTTAAGCAAATGAGTCAATCAATTCGATATGTTAGTGCTTCCAAATGATATTGAAACTTTAAAAAAAATATAAGTCTATGCCTAGGTTGGGGTCCATTGAACACTCAGTGCGACTGTTATATCTTAACTTGAATGTCAGCTTAAATACTGTATTATTAACATAAAAAAATTATTAAAAAATAATACATAATATACTTGTTTAAAAATCCCATAGTAACCCCTACGCAGAAAGCTTACGAACTTTTCTGCCGTTTTCTCGATGTGTTTGATGAAAAATTCTTCTCAAGGCTTTCTTGGAAACCTCCTGAACATAATATAGGAACTAGATTTTTTTCAATATTTTCGTCGTCATTCAATTTTATATTAGGAGAGAAGAAACGTAAAGGGTAGGTTATATATATAACTGAAGTATTTTATACTAGCTGCGCCTCGCTATGTTAGGCGCGTTAATCCGGGACAAAATAAGTTAATCCGGGATAAAACGTAGCTTATGTTTTAATCCAAGGTCTTACCTATCTTATCCCATAAAAATCTTATCAAAATCGGTCGAGAGGTGAAGGAGAAAAATAGATTTTGAAGTTATTTGCGTATCCTCCAGGAACTGCAATTGTTTTTCAGGATAAAAAGTATCCTATGCGTTAATCCAAAGTTTAACCTATCTTCACACCAAACTTCATTCGGTTTAGCCGTTTGAACGTGAGGATGAAACAAAAAATAAGTGTGAAAATTTGTGTGTAAGTGTGTATCACTTACACACAAACTTTCACACATATAATATTAGTAAGATGTTCGCTTAATTGTGTGTGTTTTTAAATAAGAGAAATATTATCTAAGGATAAAAACGGAGCGATGACTGAGCTACTTTGATGCAATGACAGTTCAGTCTGGCATGGCGTCGCCTTGCGTCCCGTAGAATGTGGGTTCGATTCCCGATTTGATAATGTATTTGTCTTGTTATCGTGCATCATCATAACCACGGAGCCATTTATATCTTAACAGATAATTTATAGCAACTTGCTTGAACTTTAGGTAAGTGTTCAAGCTCTGGTGTCGAAAGTTTTCAAGCCGCGAGGCCCTCTCATTTGACTTAGCGACTGCTTGTAATAAGACTGGACCTACAGTTTTACGTGTCGTCTGACCCACGATAAGGCCCAGATCTAATTGCCACTTCCTAAAAGACAGCCTTGTCGACTGTCTGCATTGACCGTTCCTTAACTTCGGTGATCGAGTCAGATCCGAGCAGACGCGAGCAGGCGCCTGTTTTATTCAAGGGTTTGGGCGCTGTCAGAACAAAAGGCATTTTATGCATAAATTCAATATATGTTCACTTTACATCAAAAGCATCTAGCAAAACAGAATTACAGTCGTAAAATAGAATTATTGTCGAAGCAGCGTCAGCTTTCAACTGAAAATATGACGCAAGAATATATATTTCTGCACTGCACACTTGTCAATACAGCTTTTCAGATGAGTTCGCTGTTTTTCTTCGTTATTCTGAGCTTTCTCTTACTTTTGCTGTTTTGTTCTTACCCTTTATAGGTCACGTTCTTTGTAATTTTACGACTCAATTTTCAAGACAGTATTTATATTTCGTAGAATTGTAACCTTATTTATTTTGCTAGTGTATCAGAATGTAGGAAATTCAGGCATAATAGAGAAATTGATAGAGTCATTGAATTAAAGAAATTATTTTTTTGTAATTGATATGGATATGGTGCTTAATTTAAAATTCATTGTGATTAACGTTTTTTTTTAAAGTAACTTAATAAATAAAGTTAGAGCTGACATAATTTCTTAATCAACAAATCGAGTGTGAATTATTTTTCCTAGTTTTTTTTTGCCATTTCGCCTACAAGTACTTTTCCAATGCAATTTCAACACAAAAATGTGACTTTACAGTTTTATCGTTATAAGCAATAAACGATAAAAAATATCGAAAAAATAGCTCAAAGACCGACAATATGAAAAAACGAGTTCAAAATTTTTTTTAGATTTTATAAACCAATTTTATCTTTCATTTCATAGTGGTTCTTTAGACTTTGCCTTTAAGCAAATTTTTCGATAATTTTTTTTCGTTATCGATTTAAAATGAATAACACTTAAATCAAAATATTGCCTTTATCATCGCCCTAATAACACAAAACAACGTGAGCCTAGTCATCTAGTATATAATGTATGATAAACAAAAGAGTTGAATTATAATATATATCATGAAATGTATTAATGTCTTCTTCTATACCTGACTTCAGAAATTTAATCATTATTATTAAATAGTTTATAATCTTACCATTATTACATATCATATAAAATTAAAATAAATTCACTAAATTATAACTAAATCAAATTAAACAAATCACAAATACACAAATCAAAACAAAATAGTAATTTGCAAGAAAATGTCAATACTATAAGTCATAATAATAGATTTAACCTTACAGTATGGAATGTAAGAATTCTGTAATGAAATTTTAAATTGAATAAAATAGTTTTTCCGTAAGAATAAACTATCTACTCTGCTTTCCCAACCTCTTCTCAGCAAAAGCAACCCCTCCCAGAATTCGGCAAGTGCGTACAAACACAGCCTATATTAATCTAATCACACTCGTTTCCAAGGATGTGTGAGTATACGTCTTTAATAATATCTGGGGGGGTGGGGGTGAAGACAGCCCCGGGCGCTCCACCCTACCCCCTACTAGTGAAAAAATATATCCAGAAGAAAACAATATTATAAATTGAGCTACGCTAGTGTGCGTGCGTTGCCGAAATGGGAACGTATTTGGCTGGCATGCCTTTTATTTCATTTTACTTTATTTTATTCCTTATGTGACGTACTATTTTTTTTTCAGTTTTATTATATTTTCGCAGAGCGACGATTCGTATTCACCCGCCATTTTGTTTTTCCGCAAGTTTTCGCTGCGTGTTTTTGTCGTTTGAAAAAATGGTTCTGTTTCTTTTATTGATTGTTATTTTCTTACTCGTAGATAGATGCATGATAGTAAAATGCTGTAAAGATATAATGTAGCTGCGCCTTTTTGTTATACCTTCTTATTGGTTTGAGCTAAGTGGCCGAGCTCTGGTGTCGAGAGTTTTCAAACCACCCATAGGCCTCTACTTGCTTTGAATACTAACAGATAAACTACAATTTAACTTCTGTAAAGAATCTTCTATAAACCCAGCGTCTAGATGGAAATACCAATTTTTAAAAGACAATCCTTTGCATGATCACCCATCCAAAGACTGTCCGCATCGCCCGTTGCTTAACCCCGATGATCGTGTCAGATCATCTTGGTTAGCTGAGCTCCAAGCGCTACTATTTTGATTATCCCCGGTTACAGGTTAATACGCTAATGTATTAAAATCTTTAAATAATTACACACTAAACGTTAAGTCAATTCTTAACACTTGAAAATGCTCAACAACATAGTTTTAAAATTTTAAGTTATAGATATCCAGTATTTAATGAAAATATACATTTAGTTTATTAAGAGAAATAAGTTGCAAGACATTAATCGTATATACATAGGTAGGGAGGTTGCCATTCATATGTAGATAATTCCATCACGATTCACGATAGTCATATTAGAAACAATTAGTATCGATTATTGTTAGTATACTGATACATTTTATGAACTATATAAAGATATCATTTAAAAGTATATGTAAAAGTCAAATTGTGTGAGCAAAAGAAAGCGAGCTTTTAGATGTTTTTTTTATCAACAGCAGTTATAAATGATTGTCAATTAGTGCATTTGGTTGTCTTTGAAGATTTGCTGAGCCGACCCCACCTAAGTGGGATAAGGTAAAGATGAAGAAGAAGGTTGTCTGTCTGTAACAATGCTGTATATCAGATACCATGATAGCTAGAAAGTTGAAATTTTTACAAGTTATATTTTGCCCGTGCTATAAATACTAAAAATAAAAACAATAAAATATTAAGAGGGAGCGAAGGTTATTAAAGACCATGGTACGGAACCATTTCAAGCGCGAACCCGAATCGCACTTTGCCAATTAAATTTATAAGACAAAACAACAATTGCCTGGTCAGCTAGTGTGTATACATAGGTGAACAACCAATCATATATGTTATTCCCAAAAACCCTTGTCTAATTGAAAAAAGGGTTCCGTCTACAAACATAATTACAAGGTACTACAAATGTAACGTCCACACAGGTTCGTGATTAAATACAACATAATGTTACAAATCGAACATAAATCAAACATTTGTACGAGAAACGGTGGATTCGTCAACAATATTTCATAACATGAAATCTTGTAAACATCCCTGTGCCACTGCCCAAAAGGGCACACCTAGGGTTACCACACGTTTGCACGAAGAAAATAAAAAGCGAGAAAAAATAATGGTTTGAGGTCAATCGAGGTCACGCGTCTATTGTCGCCCGCAAATTGATCGACCGCAAAGGTTTAGTGAGCTTTTAGATATTTAAAAATAGGCGTTTTTTAATATAATATTAAGTGTGACCCGCAGTGACCCGGAATATTCAGTTATAATATTAAGTTGTAATATTTTTTTTACGGAAGTATTAAAATGACTTTTATACATACTTAAATAACCATGATTTGCGGAAATCCATAGTAGATAGAAGAAATATTTAGTGTTCCGCTGTGATCTGAAACCAAATTAAGATAAGCAAAGGAAGAATTAAAATATCAAAAAAAATTAGGTGTGTTCCTCCGAAAGACTACCACACCTCCACTACAACTCACATCAGTATGCCTAATCTACCTTCCTACACACAA
Organism: Mellilla xanthometata; assembly: GCA_035578125.1. Taxonomy (NCBI): domain Eukaryota; kingdom Metazoa; phylum Arthropoda; class Insecta; order Lepidoptera; family Geometridae; genus Mellilla; species Mellilla xanthometata. The sequence goes on along the minus strand of JAPUBQ010000023.1, from coordinate 1,194,939 downwards.
CGAAGTTTCATACTTAATAGTAACTACAATTTAAAAAATCTTCAGCCATACTTTTTTATAGCCACCCAAGGTCAAATAGTTTTCATCTCAAAGGTCACGAAGAATATCCCGGGTCACTCAAATTGCTGGGCACCCTACATCCCATCCATCTCAGGCACCGCAATTTATTTGTCCAACCGGACTAGAGCCGGACTTGCCTTTTTAAATTCTTGCGGTTTTTGTACTGGCAATGTTTTATCATGATTTTTACGTATTATGTCAAATGTCTTGCTTGTTTTATTTGTGTATTATTTCATGTTATTAGTGGTTGTAGACTTTTTTAATACTGTGTCTTTATTATATATGTAGTTGTGGATGTAGTTTTTTTTAATACCGTGTCTTTAGTATAGTCACTTTAAGTAAGTAATGTTTTTTACTGGCAATGTTTTACCGTGTTTTTTACGTATTTTGTCAAATGTCTTGTTTTATTCGTGTATTATTTCATGTTATTAGTGGATGTAGATTTTTTTTAATACCGTGTCTTTATTATAAGTAGTTGTGGATGTAGTTTTTTTTTAATACAGTATCTTTAGTATAGTCACTCACTACTTTAATATAAGTAATGCTTTTGTACTGGCAGTGTTTTTTCCATGTTTTTTACTTATTATGTCAAAGAGTGCTTGTTTTATTCGTGTATTATTTCATGTTATTAGTGGATGTAGATTTTTTCTTGATACAGTGACTTTAGTATAGTCACTTTAAGCACAGAATAATAACTTGTACTTCGCTTTAAGTATGTAGTGCTTTTGTAGTGGCAATGTTTTACCCTGATTTTTACGTATTATGTCAAATGTCTTGCTTGTTTTATTCGTGTATTAATGCATGTTATTATTGGATGTAGACTTTTTTAATACTGCGTCTTTATTATATGTAGTTTTGGATGTAGACAGAGGAGATTTTTTTAATACAGTGCGTTTAATATAGTCACTTTAAGTAATGCTATTGTACTGGCAAAGTTATATCATGATTTTTACGTATTATGTCAAATATCTTGCTTGTTTTATTTGTGTATTATTTCATATTATTATGTAGTGGATGTAGTTTTATTTTTAATACAGTCTCTTTAGTATAGTCACTTTGTAGTGCGTTTGTACTGGCAATGTGTTAGCATGATTTATACGTATTATGTCAAATTTCTTGCTTGTTTTATTCGTGTATTATTTCATGTTATTAGTGGATGTAGATTTTTTTTTAATACAGTGTCTTTAGTATAGTCACCTTAAGTAAGTAGTGCTTTTGTACTGGCAATGTTGTATCATGATTTTTACGTATTATGTCAAATGTCTTGCTTGTTTTATTCGTGTATTAAGTCATGTTATTAGTGGATGTAGACTGTATTTTTTTTAATACAGTGTCTTTAGTATAGTCACTTTAAGTAAGTAATGCTTTTGTATTGGCAATGTTTTACCATGTCTTTTACGTTTATGTCAAATGTCTTGCTTGTTTTATTGGTGTATTATATCAGTTTATATGTTATTAGTGGATGTAGTTTTTTTTACTACTGTTTCTTTAATATTTTGCCATTGTCTTTAACATATAAATATGAAATTTGCTTCTATTCAGATATTTTCCCCTTTATTATTTTTATAGCATTACTCTTTTCCTTATGTGTCTTACTATAACTATCTTGTTCATTACAAAAATCAAAGACGTAACACACACTTGAGTGCACTAATGCATATTTGTCGTGCACTCGGGGTGGAACCCCCTTTAATAAGTTTGACTTGTGTCCCCTTGCAAACGTACTTCTCGTATTGTTCGTCTATTTTTATTTATTTCTTTGGTTTTGTCAGAAATATTGACGCGTGAGGGTGCTTAAGAATCTACTGATATAAAGGTACTAGCTGACTCGGCAAACGTTTTTTTTTTTCGCTTAATAGGCTTGCGCTTGACCACAACTCACCTGATGTTAAGTGATATTGCAGTAACTTATTGACTCAGGCGTTACTTTGCGGAAATTCATTGTAAATAGAAGACAAAATTAAATATTTAGTGTACTTCCGCTGTGATCCGAAATCCAAATTAAGACAAGTAAAGGAAAAATTAACTAAGATTAATTAACAAAGATGACTGACTGACTGATGAAAACTGACTCTTCGAACGACAAGTCGAGAGGACTTGTCGTTCGAAGAGTCAGCATCTCCAGATGATGCCTTGTGGTTAGGTGAAACACGTGTAGAGTTAAGAATTTCCGAATTGTGATAGGTAACGTTTTCTTAATTAATCTTTGTTAATTAATCTTAGTTAATTTTTCCTTTACTTGTCTTAATTTGGATTTCGGATCACAGCGGAAGTACACTAAATATTTAATTTTGTCTTCTATGATATTGCAGCCTAAGATGAAACGCGCTTGCCTAGAAGAAACCGGTTCACTCTCGCCTTGAAGACAGTAAGGTTGTAGTTCAGTGGGAACAGGGATTCCGGCAAGGAGTTCCACAGTTTGGCCGTCCGTACTATAAACGTACTTTTGCCTTAAGTATTGTTAGAGGTATGGAAAATAGATAGTACCCAGCCGATTCTCAGACCTACTGAATACGCATACAAAATTTGTTAAAAATCGGTCAAGCCGTTTCGGAGAAGTACGGTAACTAACATTGTGACATGGAAATTTTATATATTAGAAGAAGATGTATATACAAGTTACGCACCGCGGTGTGACCCGCGTTATCAGGGACAAAAAGAAGTTAATCCGGGATAAAAATTAGCCTGTCTATGGTCTAACCTATCTTCATAGTAAACCTCAAACAGTAACATAGATTTTGTAGTTATATGCGTATCCCACGGGAACCACAATCGTCTTCGGGATAAAAGTAACCAAGGTTATACCTATCTTCACACCAAATTTCATCATAATCGGTTCAGCTGTTTGTGCGTGTAGAAGTAACAAACATTCACACAAACTTATGGATTTTTTTATATTTTGTAGATTTATTTAGTGTGAATAAGTTACTTAATCGTCAAAAAAGAGTATACGTAATTATCTATGTTTGACAATAAAAAAATATTTTATAATTTTTATCAAGATTGAATGCAGATATTCCAGACTAGTCATACTCCACCTAAGCCCTTAGGTTTTTAACCAGCAGGGCGAATTGAGTAGAAGAATATAAACTATCATACAATTATTTCATTAAACTAAGTAATACACTATTTAATTTACCTCGGTAAACATAAAATTGCGGAATGTTTCGTTCACTTTGTACGAGTTACCTATTCCGATAGTCTTAGTAACCTTTAGGTATTCTTTTCACCGACCATAGAAAAGGTAAAATAAACAAAACACAAACAATAAATCAGAGACTTTCAACAAGTTTTTCTAAAGCCAACTTTACACAAACCCAGCCAAAACTAAATCGAGAAAAGAAATCATAAGACAACGTCCATTAATTAAGACGCGAGGCCACACACAATATTGATTTTCCCCTCCCCATGGCTCGCCATCGCTAAATTATAGAAATCCGACAAAAGCATCCCAAGACTGGCAAGAAAACTAATAACTGGGACTTACACCCTGTATCACCCTCACACACACAGGCGCGGGCACGCACACTACCGCACACTCTAATTATATACGTCCACGTAGAAAATAAAGATTCGGGAAAAATTTAAGAAGAAACAAGTGTGCCGGACCAGGGGGGGGACTGACCGCCCCTCGTCATTAACCCCCCTCCCGCAGGGGGGCTAGTTCCCCCCGATGTTTAATAATATGAAGAATTGGAGATAATTTGCGAGAAACTAAATAAGAAAACGGCGAACGAAATTGAAAGGCCTCTGTCTTGCTCGGTGTAGTTTGTTTTGATGTATTATGGAGGAATATTCCGCGTTACAACTTTGCGATTAGGTATTTCCTTTATTGCTTTGTACTTGGGTACTTTGTTGCTTTAAAGCGTATCGATAATATTAAACCTTTCCTGACTAACTTAAAAAACTTACTCATAACAAAAAGTTATTATAAAATAGAAGACTTTTTAAAAGACGGCACATTAAAAAAAACAAATGAATTAACAAGGTTGCTCATCTACAGTAAATAATTGCAATGCCTTATGGGTAATAATGTAACTGTAATGTGACTTTATTGCAATAAATTATTTGACTTTGACTTTGACGTTATGTTAGTATTAAGTATGTATAATATTGTTTTAGAATAAAGAAAGATTTATTATTATTATTTCAAACTTTTGTTTGCTCCGCACTTTTAATGTTGGAGGTAGCATTCTGTACGGGCCGGATCCAAATGCTTATGAGAAAGATAGAAATTTCCTTACGATCCTACAATTGATGACCGCTTTTTGAAGTAACTTATATGTCTATGATGGAATGTGTAGAGTTTCTAAGCTCTGTGAGAGAGATTTTATTATTATTATTATTGCTTTGTACTTAGCAGAACCGATAACCGCTGGGGTAGACGAGTTCTGGAGTGGAGACCGCGTACCGGCACACGTAGTGTAGGACGTCCTGCAACGAGGTGAAGCGATGATGTACGCAAAAAAGCGGGCTGTGGATGGAGACGATATGCTCAAGATAGGGTCGCGTGGCGTGCCTTGGGAGAGGCCTATGTCCAGCAGTGGACGCAGACGGCCTGATAATGATGATTTGAGTAGTTTGAAAAGCGCATGGGATATACTTTATAAGTTCATTTATTGAGGTTACTGATCTTACTATGTAGCTTTTAAATGTATATTTTTTACCCGTTACCTATTTAATTTTAGGACTTTTTGGCTGAAACAACGACAGGTCTCGGAAACGATTCGGTAGAAATGGTTCAGTATGGGGTTACTTTTTTTTTTTTTTTTTTTTTTTTTTTTACTCTGAATAGGTCAGCGCTTGACCACAATTCACCTGATGGTAAGTGATATTGAGGTCTACGGTGGATCGCGCTTACCTAGAAGGAACCGGTTCACTCTCGCTTTGAAAATCGCCAGATTGTAGTCATTAGGGAACAGGGAATTCGGCAAGGAATTCCAAAGTTTGGCGGTTCGGACAACAAAGGTGGAGGCAAAACGCTTTGTGCGTGCCTTGGGCACCTCAACCGTAAACCGATGCCGCCTTGGCGTTTCCCTGCTCGTCCGATAGTGGAAGGGGGCGGGGGGAATTACTTCATGTAATTCAGTCGCACACTCGCCGAAATGCAACCGATAGAAGACCGACAGACTGGCAACAATGCGGCGGTGCTCTAGGCTCTGCAACTTTGCCTTGCAAAGATTGTCATTGCCTATGAGCCTTTTTGCACGCCGCTCAATTGACTCCAACGCCTGAAGCTGGTACTTTGCCGATCCATCCCAAAGGTGCGAACAATACTCCATGCATGATCGAACTTGTGCTTGATATAATATAAGCAGCTGTTCCTGCGTGAAGTACTTTCGCACCTTCGAGAGGATACCCAGCTTTTTGGCTGCTACGTGAGCCATATTCTCGATGTAGGAGCCAAAATTCAGTGTTGAAGACAATGTTATGCCAAGGAGTTCTAAGCTGTCGGTAACCGATACGGTTGCACCTCGGAAGGAAGGGGCCAGGTCAAAAGGCCTCCTCTTAGCGGTGAAAAGACACGCTTGGGTTTTGGTGGCATTGAACTTGACTAGATTGGCATCGCCCCATTCGGAGACTGCCTGAAGAGCCAAGTTTAAGCGCTCAACCATAGCTTCCCTATGAGACCGGATTTCGGCCTCACTGGCTCGTGCAGTGGATATGTAGCTCTCTACAACAGTGCTGTCATCTGCATACCCAAAGGTACCGGGTCTTAGCAGATCGTTAATATGCAGCAAAAATAATGTCGCAGAGAGCACCGACCCTTGAGGGACACCGGCATTGATCGCCATTAGATCCGACGAGCAGCCATCAATGACCACCCGTATAGATCTGTCCCTCAAAAAGTCCGATATCCAATCACGAAATCCAGCAGGCAGGCCGTAGGAGGAAAGCTTGCCAATAAGGCCATCGTGCCAGACCCTGTCAAAGGCTTTGGAAATATCCAGAGAAACCGCAAGTGCTTCTCCGTACTTCTCAATAGCCTCACTCCAGATGTGTGTGGCATACGCTAGAAGATCCCCAGTAGACCGATTCCGGCGAAAGCCATATTGTCGGTCACTAAGGAGGTCATTCGCTTCTAGGTATGCCAGGAGCCTGCGGTTCAAGACACGTTCCATACTCTTGCAGAGTATGGACGTGACTGAAATGGGCCGGTAGTTAGCAGGGTCGGCGCGACTACCTTTTTTAGGCACGGGCTGCACATTAGCAAGCTTCCAAGAACTTGGCACTTTACCAGTCTCAAGAGAAAGCCGAAAAAGACGTGTCAACACAGGAGCCAACTCAGGCGCACAGGTCCTCAGAACTAAAGCTGGAATACCGTCGGGACCACTGGCTTTATTCACGTCTAGATCGCGTAGCGCTTTCCGGACCTCAGTCTGGCGTATCTTTATGTCAGACATCACTGACGCACAGACATGAGATGACGGAGGCGACGCGCCACCAGCATCAAGACGTGAATTTTCAGCAAATAGAGAAGCAAATAAGTTGGCTTTCTCTACTGCTGCGTGAGCCAGCGAACCGTCCGGCTTCAGCAGTGGAGGCAGTGAGGGGCGGCAGAAGTTCCCTTCGATCGATTTGGCCAGGGACCAAAATGCTTTACTACCCGCGGGATAAGAAGCTAATTTGTTCCCTACACGGCTAATATGGTCGAAGCGAGCCTTCTGTAAAACCCTTTTGCAGGACTTGGCAGCCTTGTTAAATCCTTTCTTCTTCTGGCTAATATTCCTAGCCTTGCGGTGTCGGGCATCGACCCAGGCAAGGTATGCCTCTTGTTTCAGTGCTTCAGCACGTCCACATTGAGGCCCAAACCAAGGGCGAGCCTTGTCGGACAGAGGTACATCTGAGTAAGGTATGAAATATTCCATACCCAGTCGCAGTACATCCGTCACGGCATCCGCGCTGACTGATGAATCACCAGAAGAGAAACAGACAGACTGCCAAGGATAAGATGCAAAAAATGACCGCATCTCATCCCAATCTGCTGACTTGTATCGCCACATCCGACGACTGCCCTTAGGGCTCGGGTCAGATGGGGAATAAACGGATACAGATTTCACCAGACAATGATCGGAATTACCCAAGGGTGACGAAATCGCCACAGAGTACCGGTCTGGATCAGTTGTCAGCAGAAGGTCCAAGCAATAAGGTGTATGGGTCTCAACGTCAGGTACCCGAGTAGCACCTTGGACCAGCTGAGTGAGATCTAACGTTAAAGCAAGCTTTCTCGTCTCTCTCCCAGCATGGTCTGTGTCCCGGTATGGGAATAACCACTCCTGATGGTGTGCATTAAAATCCCCCAGTAACACTAATTGGGCTGTCGGGTACTTTTGTTGAGCTGTGTCCGCTGCCTCACTGAGATAATCAGTGAGCCTGGTTGTCTCCTGGTCACCGCTGTGCGAACGATAGACACAGGCATAGAGAATTTTCTCCAAGCCTGTGTCTACAAGCGCCCACAGGACAGAGAAACTGCGATTTTCAAGGTTACGGAGACGCTGACAGCAAATGTTATCCCGGACGTACAGGCAAACCCCTGCCCGAGCCTTGAAATTATGCTCTAGGGTGTAACCGGGGTATTGCAAGTACGCCGTATCAGATGGACATTTGATCTGCGTCTCCGTAAGGAACAAGAGAGCAGGTTTGTCGGTCTCAAGGTGGTGATGGACCGCAACGAGATTACAGTGCAAACCTCGTATGTTGGAGAGGTGCACTTTGAGCGAAAGGGAGTGCGTCCGCTGTTGTACCCTGTTCTTTTTCCTTACTTTCATTTTTGCGTGAGTGAGTTCGGTGGGGAGATGGCAGTGGGACGAGGCTTCGCGATGCTTACCAAGATACATGAAACGTAAAAGACACCAGTGGGGAGCTAGTCCGGAGACTGCGGGGACGCCCGAGCCCCCCCAGGGATGTCCATCGGGCCCTTTCATCCGGTCGCTAACCGGCACGATGGCGCATCCCCGGGATTTTTCGCTAGTTGGCGGGACAGCCTTTCATGAGTAGCTAGCTCACTACTTGGGTCCCCTACTACCTGCGGTCGGCCAGCGGAGAACCGTGCCTCGGATCCCGCTACCCTCCGTGACTAGATACCCAGTGTCCCTACGTTCATGTGTCTAAAACCGGCTCAATGCATCAACGAAGCAGCTATCCCGACCCAACTCCCCCAACGCTACTAGCTACTAACCAGCCGTGTCAAATGTGTCAAAAAAAGAAAACAACTAGTGATCGGAGGATTCCTCTTAAACTTAAGGGGAAAATTTACAAAACGATCATTAGACCTGTGGTACTTCATCTGAATGTTGGGCAACAAAATTTAAAGGGAATGTAATTGAGATGGATGTGTGGAGTAACGAGAATGGACAAGGTAAGAAATGAACTAACTAACTGGGTTGGCGCGTCGACCCGAATCGGATCTTGGCCTCCGATACTAAGAGACGCCACTGTTCTCGGTCCTGTGCCTTCTCCTGCCACTGCATGACCTGAAGATTGCGCAGGTCCTCCTCCCTAGGTCTATCCAGCGATACCTGGGACGTCCAACCGGTCGACGACCGCTCGCTCGTCCCAGGTAAGCTCTTTTCACTCCATGATCCGATTCCATTCTCTCCACATGGCCGAGCCAGCGGAGTCTGGGATTTTGTTTCGCCTATTATGTTAGGCTCGGTCACTAGCTGGGAAGAATGTGCGGAAAAATGCCGAAATAGAACAGCTAAGAAATGAAATAATTTATTTTTGGCTAGGCGAACACTAGGAAATGCTCAAACACTATGCTATGGATTTCCTCCACTGTTTTTCTTCATCGAAGTTTGAGCTCATCGGCGAGGACCAACGACCTTTGGGACGTAACTTCCGACTGGGCTGCCATAGCTTCGTAGTCGTCGTTTATGTATTCTACTATTATAATTAACAGAAGCTTTAGTCGTCGGTGATTTTCGATTTCTCGTGTATCGAGTAATTTCGAGTATCGAGTATTTTCGAGTATCGAGTAATTTCGAGTATCGAGTAATTTCGAGTATCGAGTATTTTCGAGTATCGAGTAATTTCGAGTATCGAGTAATTTCGAGTATCGAGTAATTTCGAGTATCGAGTATTTTCGAGTATCGAGTAATTTCGAGTATCGAGTATTTTCGAGTATCGAGTAATTTCGAGTATCGGATATTTTCGAGTATCGAGTAATTTCGAGTATCGAGTATGATTCCCACAAACAAAAGGATATTTGTAGTAACGCTATTTACTGATCGATAACAAGATAAACCATTTATGGATAATTAATAAATTATACGTCCAAAGTAAAAAAAAGTTTAAAAGTCGATTTTCATAATATCATACTTCGAGTAAATTAAATTTTCTTAAAAAAAACTAGGATTTTATGTAAATTAGTTAAGTCGAGTTTTTAATTTATCATGAGAAAAAAAGATAATTTGAAAACAAACATTCTAAAAAAGACAATAAACTTCTTCGTATGAGCTAAGTGACCAAGCTCTGGTGTCGAGAGTTTTCAAGCCGCCCGAGGACCTCTAACTTGACTTAACGTCTGCGCCGGAACCTACAGTTTTACGTGTCATTCGACCCAGATGAAAATGGCACTATTTAAAGGACAGTCTTGTTCATGGTTCATTTCTGGACTGTCCATTGACCGTTGCTTAACTGCAATGATCGCATTAGATCGTCTTAGTTCGCCGAGCTAGAGACGCTACTTTTACTAACAAAAATAGTTTCACTACTAACGTTTATTCTAACACTGGGCAAAGGTTGTTTCATGTGGTATCCATCACTAGAACCTGAGTTCAACGGTTTTTACAAATAAAAATCCCGACATAAAATTTCCTTGAAACTTAAAAAAAGGTAGAAGGCCTTTTCCTCAGACTTCAAAATTACAGATAGATACCGGCATTTTGATCTTTAGATATGTGTAACTTTATTTTATTATTTTAGCTTAATTAATTAAAAGGAAAGCTAAGTTAAATATAAATTTATTGTGCTCAGACATGTATTATATTATGAGCCATTATACATAATATATTATAATATGAGTAGTACGAGTATATCTGACGTTTAAGGAACCCTTAGGTACATCGGAGGAACCCTGAATTCCGCCGTAGGTCTCCAAGGAGCCTGTTTTTCAAAGCAGCAGTTCATCACCCGCTCCATTCGGTAGGATCGCAGTTTATGAAGAAATTTACACATAATAGCAATAAACAGAAAAATAACAACTCCATAGAGTAGCCAAAAAGAAAATAAAAAAACTTAAAAATATATTTTTCGGTTATAAGAATTGTACTCGAAAGCATTTTTAACTAATATTTCCCTATTACCATGTCTAAGTAATTAATAAAATTATACGATTATCTTACTATTTGTGTTAAATGTAAATGCTGGTGTGATTAAATGTGTTTCTTATATATAAAGTGTGTATAGGTATGTGTGCATGTGTTTTATTTATTATAATTTTCTACTTATTACGTGTAATATTCGTGTTTACTGCTAGCAAAAGTACCATCAAATCACATCATCATCAGCCCTCTATCGCCCACTGCTGAGCATAAGCCTCCCTTCGTGTACGCCAATCGTCTCGGTTGAGTGCTGCCCTCATCCAAGTCCTGCCCACGATGTTTTGTATGTCGTCGACCTAACGTGTGAGTGGTCGACGGACACAACATCAAATCTCACAACGTCATAACTCAAAACGTCATATAATGTACTAGTATTATCAATAACTGACTTCAATTCGATATTATAAACTCCAAGTCCGTTTCTTCTCAAGTTCAATTCTCCACAAATTAACAACGCTGGTAGCTATCGATTGATCTTTTAGGGTTCCCCAAAGTCTCATAAATATGTAGTTTTTGCGGAACCCGACTCGCTAAATGGCCTCCCAGATTTATTTGCAAGAAGACTTTGAATTAGACGAATTATACTCACTGCTTGTGAAAGAAATATGTCGGAAAACCCGAGGCTTTGTTTTTATTTCTTTACGTCTCGATGCTTGCGTCCTTTTTTTTAGATTTGAAACTTTAGGTTTTCTCATTTCACTGTTGCGTAAATATATATATTGTAATCATTCTTTTTTTTATTGATGAATAGGCTCACGTTTGACCGCAGCTAGCCTGATGATAAGCTTGACCGTGGTCTAAGATGTAACACGCTTGCCTAGAAGGAACCTATTTACTCTAGATTTGAAGACCCCCAAATTGTATTTCTCGGGAAAAAGAGACTCAGGAAGAGAGTTCCAAAGCTTCGCAGTTCTCACAATGAAGGTCGAAGCTAAACGCTTTGTGCGAATCCTCGGAACTTCGACAGTGAATCGATGTCTCTTCGCTGTGCCCCACACTTCTGATGATATATTGTTTATTTATAATATGATAGTTTATTGAAATTTAAATCAACACAGTTTTTCTAAGGCTTGAACCCTGTTTCAGTTAGATATTGGGATCATTTTTGAACTAAAATAAGATGAAAAGTTAAGAGGTATCATCCGGGGGTCTTCAAAAGTAGAGTTAATAGGTATCTTGTAGGTAAGCGTGCCGCACCGTAGACTGCAGCTTAATATCAGACAAGCTGTAGTCAAACAAATATCTATCAAGGGTACAAAAAAAATTCAATGATATTCACTTATACTAAATATTGGATAATACCATTCATAAACATCTTTGCATTCTGTATAATCTGTCAGATATTTACTATGTACATTTTATTTTTATATTTATATAGGGGAGGGAATGAAAAGGTGACTGACCCGATATAGTAACGCCAATTGGGGCCAATAGATGTCGCTGAACCAAGTAAAACAATAACGATAAGAATAAGAATATACAATAAAAATGTTAAATGAGCAATTAATACGCTCTAATGTCGTGAAAAAAAACTGTCATTTTTATTTAAATTAGAACCGTATATTTATTTCATAAAAGTAACAAAAAAACAGGGGCAATTTTTTTTCTGAAATAAAAGGCGGACTGAAAATATTTATAGTCATACCCAATTGGTATAAATCTACAATCTACTTTGTTATCCCGGGTTGATCCGGGCAACACCGTAGTTAGTAAATAAATAATATTATTGAAAATGCTTATTTCTGATTTAATTGTAAATCTAAAAAGTGCTAGTAAAAATCAATATAATTATAATAAATAAAAAATTGATCTGTAAGCTTTTGGATGACATAAATAAATTTTATTGGAATAAAAATGTAATTAAGAAAACGAAACCGCGCCAAAGCACTAGTATCTCATGAACCCCTAAAACTAAAGCCGTATACATATAAAAATATAAAGTTGTATATTAACGCACACTGACACAAGTTGAAGAAAAATCTTGGTAGATTCCACCCCGCGAGGCGCACAATAATTAGTTTAACAGTGTTCAGGCCACCCCCGGGGGGTGAAGGAGGGGTGCTACCCCCAACACCCCCTCATTTCAACAAACACACACGATCTCAAACTTATATGGATTTTTATGTGTGCGAGCGAAACTATCGGCGAAATATCCTGAGAATATTGGGAAGTGGTCATTTTGTATTTAGCTAGTTTACTGGGGCCGGTTAAGACTGCGTTTTGTGTTTTCCTTTTTGTAAGCTTTTAATATTAGGAATTAGCTTTTATTATTCCTGGTGGAAAGGATAGCGATTGCCATTCAGCGCGGGAACGCTGTTAGTCTGATGGGCACCTTTGCACCGGGAACTATTAAGGGCGGGTTATTTATTTAGAATTAAGTCATTTATAATAAATTTAATTTAATTTTGACATTTCATTTGTATATTGTGACATGTATATTTGATAATTTTATTATTTTATTTATTGATCTGTACAAAAGGCTGGTGGACAGAACAAATGACCCAAGAGCTGGCGCTTACTTCGGCCAACGTATAAGCTTGGCGATCCAGCGAGGTAATGCCGCCAGCATTTTAGGCACCTTACCCGCGGACACTGACTTAGATTTAATCTACTATTTATAAGGTTTTGAGTGTGTGTGTTTTTATTTATATAATTAGTCATACAGTTAGGCTAATATTTAAAGTTTTTCATATTAGGAAATATTAGGATACATCTCACACACGGCTGGTTAACCCCATACTGAACCATTTCTAGTTCGTATTATGCTTGCTAACACAACTGACATACTAGATATACAGACATACATATTATATATAGTTACATATTTAACACCCAGACTCACAGTCAACAAATTTAGTTAAGCACAAAGGTGTTGGCTGTGCTGGGGATCGAACCCGGAACCTACTGATTGTCAGTCTGGCATGGTAACCATTGCGCCAACGAGATTGTCGAGGTGCCCCACTTTCGGACAGAATGTTAATGCCTCGTATGGTTAAGCACCCTGAATTGTTTAAAAAACTTATGATAAAATAAGGCTATAGCCGTGACTTTACCATTTTCGGTAAATATCATCGTTACAATTGAGGCAAATCGTGAGGAAAACCAGAGACAAAACATTGTTATATCCAAATACCATGGAATAAACCCATGACGTCATTTTGTAATTTGAATAATTTTGAAATCCTGCGTTGCGTGTTGTGTCGTAAAACCGGTTTTTTACCGATTTAACCGGTTTAAGACAATATGAGAGTAAAATAGCTTATTTTGAAAAATCTCATAAAAGCCTGCGTAAATTAAAAAATGCTATGATTTTTTATGTTATATTATTTTTAAAATCGCTCGTTAGTTCTATTTTTGAAAAATAGTCGTTTTAAACTTTCAAAATGCCGTGTTTCTGAAAAAGTTAAAAGAAATTTTACATTGTTTACTAGAATCTTTGGAGCCAATTTTGTAATTTGTCGATTTTATATGAATTTATTTCTTGAAATACCTACTACCGCGCTTCAAGCGCTTCGTTCAAATGTATGTATGGTGCCACTAAACTCGGTAAAAATAGCCTTAAAAAGAAGTAGGTACCTTCTTGATTTACTTGTTTTGGGTTACCGATAGAGGCTTATCGAAGAATGGATGGAGTATGAGACGGCTGGTAGAGAAGCCTAGGACTAGAATGCCTACTGAATTAATAACCCAGGGAAGCCCAGGTAAAAGAATAAGGCTTCGGAACTGCCTAAAAGAGGCATCAGACTCGAGGGTATTCGGAGATGGGGCTCCGTAATGAAGGAGAAGCCAAGCTTTGGTGCGAATTGTTAACTTAAAAGTTTACCAAAATTTAACTTAAACTAAACTTAAAAAAAAAAAATTATTACAAATATTATAGTCAATACATATTTAAAACCCGTATAGAAAATATATTTCGTTAATGTTATTTAAATTGATATCATTTATTATGGTCAAATCTAAAAATAATGAAAATTAATAAAATTAAGTCTTATATCTAAAAAGACTACGTCAAGGCCCCTCGAATTGAAAAAAAATAATTGAATGTATTGTTTGTTATCTCCAATTATTTTTTTTAAATTAACTTTAGTCAAAAACAGAAGAAATCACTGGCAAAGAAGCCAGTCTCAAAAATATGATCATTATTTATTACTTGGGAGGAGTCAGACAAAATTATGAACACTAGGTACATAAAATAGGTCAAACTAAAGTACGATCGGACACGTAATGCTTATGACTATTATTTTAACTATGAAATAAACAAGGCTATACTTTTTATTGGTCGCAATTGAACTTGTTAAATTACGGAGAGACAATTCAATAAGTGAAATTGAAGTCAGAAACTGATAATACACATGTTATATTATTTGTTGTGCCGATGCCCCCCAGTGTAAAAAGGCAGGAGAGATGAAAAAGAAACAATTGTTGTATTCTGTCTTATCCTTATTATGGTGACATAAATAACTGGCTTAGTGTGAGTTGTGTTTGCACATGAAGGGTTTCGTACCATTATGTATAAAACCGACAAATAATCACGTTTGTAATCCCATTAATTTAATTTTTTAGTGATGTAGATTTAGTTTGATGAAATATATATATTTTTGTATTTATGAATTATTTATTTTTTCTTTATGAACTATACTTTTTGAATGTTTAATTTCTATTTGTTTTTTATGATATTGTGTTAAAGTAAATTTGAATATGAAATAGATATTTAATGTATTTTTATTACTCACACACAGCTTAGCATTTGCCAAGCGGAGCTTGTAATCATACGAGCTAGTGACACTTTGGCCTTAGGTGTAGCATACCTATTATGGGAATACTGACTCTCAAGGGGGTTTCCGGAACACATCATTAGGTGCTTGACGACAGTTTTTTTTTTAATTTTGGTTGGTTGCTAGCCAGGCAAGCACTAGAAACTGCTCCACCATCTTGCTATGGTTTCCTCATGATAGTTTCCTTCACCGATTACTCTAGCTCATTAACGGGAATCGAATCCATGACCTTGAGACGTGAAGACTGAGCCTTTATCGCTTAAAATTCACACTTCCTAAAATCTACAACATAAAATTTAAAGACTCAATATAAAAAAAAATTGCTCCTAATTTTTAGTGTACGCTCTGCCTTATCATATCTAGTTTATTGGTTATTGTACTTCAGTGGGCAGTGTAGCCGCGCCTTTTAGCTCCTATTGTTTTTATTATGATTTTATTGGCGGTTAAATAGGACAGTTTTCACTATGACGTCTGTTTCACCCAGTTTTGCGGGTAGATCAATTTTTATGATGATTTGAAATAAAAATGGCCAAGTGTGAACCGGAATCGCGTTCGTAGGGTTCTGTGCCATTCGTCATCAATAAAAACGGCAACAATCTCGTTTTTTGTATATGAGCCTATTTTTAATGTTTATTTTATTAAATTTTTTATATTTTCGACCTCATTGGTGAAATTGTTACCATGCCGGATTGCCGACCAGAGGGTCCCGGGTTCGAATCCTGATACGGCTAACATCATTGTGATGAACTAAATTTGTTTTGTTATATGTATCGATATAAAGTATTTATGTATGTACGAGTATATATGTAGCATATCAGTTGTGTTAGCAATCACAATAGAAACTAGAGATGGTAAAGTATGGGGCTAATCTTGACGTGTGTGAATTTTGTCCTAATATAAAAAAAAATGTTTGTTGATTTACCGACAATTGAAATACATTACCAGTGAAAAAATCAACTGTCTAGTTATTACAGTTCATGATATATAGCCTAATGACACACGAAAAGACTGACAGATATATAATTACATTCATTTTATTGAATAAAAAAGCTTTTCTTTACCTCTAACATTTATTGCCATTTTTATAAATAAATAGTACGGAACCCCTCAAGTGCAAGCCCGACTCGTACTTGGCCAATTCGACATCATAAGACATAAACATCTAAAACATATTTTTTTCTCGACTTTACTTTGGTAATGAAACAAATCTACCTAATTCACCATTCTTTCGATTCCGGAAAATACGAGTGCAAATCCACACATAACTTGAAAAACAAGTCATTGGTGTAGGGCTGGGATCGAACCAGAGGCCGTCTGATTGAAATACAGACATTATTACCACCGAGCCACACTCGCTTTTTAAGGATACATATAACTTGTTTCAATTAAGAAAGCGAATGTGGCTCGTTGGTTAAACATCTGCTTTTCAATCAGATGGCCTCTGGTTCGATCCCGGCTCTACACCAGTGACTTGTTTTTCAAGTTATGTGTGGATTTGCACTCGCATTCCAGGCAACCTTCCAATCCAAGGTTACCTGAAAGAGATTGCTTTAAGCGATAAGGCTGCCAATTGTGGCACGTGATATAGATACAGGCTGATGAAAATGTTGTTGCCGAATAGTCCATTGAAATGTTACATTTTTTAGGCCTAACCTTGCGTTTTTTAGAGGACGCAATTTTATTTTTTTGATGTGTAGGGGGGGTCAGTGTAAAGCTAAAACCAAGTTTGTGGGGTCGCCACCCTTGTCCCACGGCCGCCATCTTGAAAATAGGGGTTGAAACGGTTTTTATGATATATCTCTTAAACTATTTATTTGATAAAAAAAAATTGTTAACATTTTTTGTTGCAAATTAAATTCTCTACAACTTTGGTCCCGTAACTTTTTATCGTAAAACTTTAAATAAAAAAGTTATAAGCGAAAATCTTCAGAAATTTGAGGAAAAAAAATATATTTTTCGATATAACTTTTTTTTGAATCATTTTACGAAAAAATAATATCAGACCTTTTTTGTAGATCGTTTTTTGGGGAACAACTTTTATTTACATCATTTTTTCATTAAGTTAATAGCTAAGGTTTTACAGCGCTCCGAAGTGAGTACTATTGTTTAGTACTCTTAACTATACCTATACGAGGGTGAATCAAAAAGTTCTTAGAAGTGCATATATATGAAACTTTTTTGGATCAAGTTCGATATTAAAATTAAAGAGTGTCTATCACACTATATTTATGCAGACTGTCACTTGTTTTTGTCAGTTCGTTCACATGTAATATTTTTTTTTGGGCAACGAGTTGCTAAAAAGTTAAAATTATGGATATAAGTGAGTTACGTGCGGTGATAAAATATCTCAGTTTGAAAAAAATGTCTACGATTTTATTTTTTTGGACATTCAGCAGACATTAGGGGGTGATGCTGTACCCTATTCTACGGTTGCGTACTGGGTGGCTGAATTTAAAAGAGGCAGATCAAGCTGTAAAGATGACCCGCGTTTTGGGCGGCTTTCAACCTCCGTTACAGAAGAAAATGTCAAAAAGGTTGAGAATCTGGTTTTGGAAGACAGAAGAATGAGTATAAAACATATAGCTGAGATCCTAAAGATATCTTTTGGTAGCGTTCAATCCATTTTAATTGATTCACTGGGGTTCAAAAAAGTGTCTGCAAGATGGGTGGATGGATGGGCCACGAATGTTAACCGACGAAAACAAAAAGCGACGTTTGGAAATGAGCGTTATCTTGGAGGAACAACACGCCCAACGACAGTTTTCCACGACGTTTTTCTTTAATCGCTTCACGCACTTTCGGGATTAAATTTGCATAATAGGGTCCAGTAATCGTCTGGCCTTTTGGCATGTAATCAATAAAAAAGATTCCTTCACTATCCCAGAACAAAGAGGCCATAACTTTGCCAGCGGTAGGAGCAACTCGAAATTTCTTAATGGATGGAGAGGATGGTCGTTTCCAAGACATGCTTTGTCTTTTAGTTTCAGGATCAAAATGGTGGACCCACGTTTCATCCATGGTGACAAGACGACGGCAAAAATTATCCGAATCACGCTGGAACATTTCAAGATTACGCTTGGAAATTTCCAAACGTCGCTTTTTGTTTTCGTCGGTTAACATTCGTGGCACCCATCTTGCAGACACTTTTTTGAACCCCAGTGAATCAATTAAAATGGATTGAACGCTACCAAAAGATATCTTTAGGATCTCAGCTATATGTTTTATACTCATTCTTCTGTCTTCCAAAACCAGATTCTCAACCTTTTTGACATTTTCTTCTGTAACGGAGGTTGAAGGCCGCCCAAAACGCGGGTCATCTTTACAGCTTGATCTACCTCTTTTAAATTCAGCCACCCAGTACGCAACCGTAGAATAGGGTACAGCATCACCCCCTAATGTCTGCTGAATGTCCAAAAAAATAAAATCG
Source organism: Mellilla xanthometata (assembly GCA_035578125.1). Taxonomy (NCBI): domain Eukaryota; kingdom Metazoa; phylum Arthropoda; class Insecta; order Lepidoptera; family Geometridae; genus Mellilla; species Mellilla xanthometata. The sequence continues at coordinate 1,176,352 of JAPUBQ010000023.1, read as the reverse complement.
TAGACATTTTTTTCAAACAGAGATATTTTATCACCGCACGTAACTCACTTATATCCATAATTTTAACTTTTTAGCAACTCGTTGCACAAAAAAAAATATTACATGCGAACGAACTGACAAAAACAAGTGACAGTCTGCATAAATATAGTGTGATAGACACTCTTTAATTTTAATATCGAACTTGATCCAAAAAAGTTTCATATATATGCACTTCTAAGAACTTTTTGATTCACCCTCGTATAGGTATAGTTAAGAGTACTAAACAATAGTACTCACTTCGGAGCGCTGTAAAACCTTAGCTATTAACTTAATGAAAAAATAATGTAAATAAAAGTTGTTCCCCAAAAAACGATCTACAAAAAAGGTCTGATATTATTTTTTCGTAAAATGATTCAAAAAAAAGTTATATCGAAAAATATATTTTTTTTCCTCGAATTTCTGAAGATTTTCGCTTATAACTTTTTTATTTAAAGTTTTACGATAAAAAGTTACGGGACCAAAGTTGTAGAGAATTTAATTTGCAACAAAAAATGTTAACAATTTTTTTTTATCAAATAAATAGTTTAAGAGATATATCATAAAAACCGTTTCAACCCCTATTTTCAAGATGGCGGCCGTGGGACAAGGGTGGCGACCCCACAAACTTGGTTTTAGCTTTACACTGACCCCCCCTACACATCAAAAAAATAAAATTGCGTCCTCTAAAAAACGCAACCCCAAATGTAACTTTTCAATGGACTAGAAGACAATCTGAATACTGACGAATGTGTCATAATTATACGAGTAATTAATGCAATTGTAATGCGTACGCGCAGCATTGTTAATTAGACGTACAGAGTAATTGGTAAGTCATTTTTTTATCAAGATATCTGAGATGAAGGATCATTCATTATATTAATATTTAATATTCCAGCGTTGAAAAGTATACCTTACTTATTGAAAGGATCCAATATTACATTGTTACCCTAGGGATGAAAGTAACTTATTTAGCCACGAGACGGGGTTTGACGCTAATAGTTCGAGGGACTAAATAAGTCTTAAGCCCGAGGTAAACACTGTGCTTTTCATTACGAAAACAAGGAAAGAAAAAAAATAGTAAAGTAATATTTTCTTACTTTCTCAGCGCGCCATTTCATAAAATCGTGTTACGATTTTAGGTATCTGTGTTTTGATTTGGGTGGTAAAAGGTTTTCCACTACCGCTTTAACCTCTTCTCTTATAAAATCAGGCGTTAAATTTATAACAGAATCATATGAACTTATTTTATTGTTAGAATCAATCTTGAGCAGTCCTCCTCAAATTTTGAGGCGATGTCAGCTCTGTATGGGAATGCTGCTGCCTTACGACCCGCAGTTCGTGGGTTCGATGAATAAATAACAAACATACACACTGACAAACTTGTTCGTTTGACAAAATAATTTTAAATATTTTTAAGGTGATTCTTTAAGCTATTTTTTCGATGTTTACCGTTTACGATAATACGACGCGAAATATACGGTAAAATCAAGATTTTGAACCCTTTATCTTCTTTTGCCTTAATGCCTAGGGAGAATAGGATAGGATTAAGCCTGTACAAAGAGCAATGACATCTAGGACAAGGCTTTTGTTCTACACGGACCTATATTTTGCACACAAAGTCCTCTTTATCATCATTGGCAGCTCAGATTTGTTAACAAACAACTAAGCAACTAAATTTATTTCTTCCATTATTGCGTTTTTACTCTTGTTAACCGACTAGAACATTAGTTTCACTGAGGAATTTATACGGTGGCACGACTAAATTAGTTGCACTATAATGTGTGAAACTTTTATTCAAACAGTACAGCTAGGTACTTGACCACCAGGGCGAGTTTTAATGGTGCAATATAAAAAGAAACCTGGCTCTCAAGTAGTCTTCTAGAAGACGCTATAGCTTGGCAACAAATTTTATTATAATTTTTGAGGTTGTCAGCCATATACAACGTATACTCATACACATATTATGCTTGTCATCTGTCTCACGTAAGCGCTCATGACACATCGATTTTGTTAATTTTATTGTATCGAATCATCATCAGTTAATTGTCTTACAATATATGTATGTTACGAGTATTTAACTTACGTTAAAAAAGTTAACTTATTCCGTAACTTCCTTCTAGGTAAGCGCGATCCACCGTAGACCTCAATATCACTTATAAAATAAAATAAAATAAAAAAGCCTTTATTCAACTGCACATATTTACATAGCTTGTCATCTTTCATATTATTATTACAAATGTCATATCATATTAAACGTCAATAAATGTTTACATCGGAAAGTCAAGTAATAATTGTAATTGTCGCTTATTATACTATCGCATGTCAAACTATATAGGTAATTTATGTCAAAAAAATATTAAGCGGATCCATCTTGAAGTGCAGATGTCGCCTCGCTGGCGTAGGCCTCCCCCAACTTCGTCCACAGTTTCCTGTCCCGAGCTAATCTCATCCAGTTTTGTCCATGTCTCTGTGTAAATACATCTACCCATCTTCGGTACGGTCTACCTCTACTTTCGCTCTCAATATCACTTACCATCAGGTAAATTGTGGCCAATCGCTGGCCTATTCAGAGTAAAAAAAAAACTAGCTGCGCCAGCTATGTCACCAGCATTAATCCAGGATAAAATAGTGGCCTATATGTTCCTTGTTGGCGTAAAGGTTACCATGCCGGTCTGCTAATCAGAAGGTTCCTGGTTCGATTCCCGGCCCGGTCAACATCTTTGTGCTTAACTAAATTTGTTGGCTGTGGGTCTGGGTGTTAAATATGTATTTATATATAATTTGTATGTATGTATGTACGTATATGTAGTATATCAGTTGTGTTAACAACCATAAAACAATCTAGAAATGTTTCAGTATAACTAACTTACTAACTAACCAGCCGTGTATAAAAAAATGTAGGTATGTTATTCAACTTACGTTAAAAAGTTAACTGATTTCGTAACTAGCTGGATAAAATAGTGGCCTATATGTTAATCCAGGGCCTAAACTATATCCACACCAAAATTAATCGCAGTCGGTTTAGCCGTTTGAACGCGAAGAAGCCACATACGCACACACAAGCTTTCGCATTAATAATATTAGTAGTAATTATTCTGATTCATCACTCTTATCAGTATAAAAATTACAATTGTACGCAAACAATATTTAACCTACAAACTGTGACGCGTCCAATATTGTAGCGACATCAATAACTAATTATACAATTACGTTCATAACAGTATCAAATCCGAGTGAGTCACATTTTGAGATATATAAAACCCACAGTTTCCCTGAGCCATCATTCTGCGTCGATCCTTCACCCAGCTAACATGTCTTGCAAAAAGTCTTTCATTTTATTCTCAGTTCTATTTGCGTGTGCAAAAGCGCTGGACACCAACCACCTCTGTCCATGTGACACTGAAAGTGACCACAAAGAGAATTCAGAACTATGGAATTTGCTTAATAAACTGTCTTCAACCGATGTCTCAAAAGACAACGAAGCCTTGTACGCTGTCTTGCCTGGAAACCTCTTCCAATTCGACTGCAGTAGATGTGACGAAAAGTTGAGAAAGAAGAGAAGAATCTATCTTCAAGATGAGCCGGAAGAACCTGTAGAAGTAGAGGAGAAGAGGGAAGAGGAGAAAAGGGAAGAAGAGAAGAAGGAAGAGGAAGACGAAAGTGATAAAAGTAATGTGATACATCCCAAACTCCGTTTTAAGGATCGGAGGTGTCCTGTTGGCACTCTTCGGATCGCGCATTCCTGTATCCCTGTTGAAGACTTTGACGAAGATGACAGTGAGGGTGTTTGAAGATAAATGTGAAGTTATTTTTAATGTAGTTGTAATTAATTGTCTGTCCGTGAAATGTTGTGTTAATAATAATAATAGTTATCTGGCCGTTTAAGTGGGTCAAAATCGCGCTCAAAGAAGTCGGTTACAAACAAACATAAAAACAAAAATACAATAAATAATGTAATAATTTTATCAAATTAGTGTATTGTCATCGGTCCTCAATAAATCTACAAAGTTTCAACGAAATCTGGCCGTTTAAAGTGGGTAAAAATCGCGCCCAAAGAAGTCGGTTACAAACAAACATACAGGTGAAGCTAATATAAAGCGTGTAAAAAAAGAAGAAGAGAGAGCCAAAGACAGGTAAAGGTAAAGCTTTATTATACACTAAAATCCATGTTGACCCAAATATAATTATTTATTAACAGTAACTTCTCTCATATTTTACATGCTATAAGAAGATCGATTGATAACAGACTTAATGCATTCATAATTTATGTAAGAATTTATTTATCAACTGTAGAATATACACATACATATATTTCTTTAGTAATTCTAAAAACTGTTTCTATTAAACTGTTAATAAATATCTAAAACAATTGGAAATAAACTAAAAATGAATTAGTTTCAAATTCGCATAAAGAAGGTAATAGAGGTAAATTATGAAATTCTTTGCCAAATTCCCTGTTCCCCGATAACTATAATCTAGCGGTTTTCAAGGCAAGAATGAACCGGTTTCTTCTGGGCAAGCGCGCTCCACCTTAGATTACAATATCGCTTACCATCAGGTGAATTGCGGTCAAGCGCAAGCCCATTACTAGTTAAAAAAAAATTGCCTTTGCATTCAAGCTAACTGCTCCAAATGAATATTGTATTTGCATAATTTGGGTAATTATTATACCGGTTGTAATTATTTAAGTGATAGTTAGTGTGTGTTTTTTTCTAATATGACTTCTATTTTAAGCATGATTAATTTGCTATGAAACGTATTTACTATTATTAAGTTTTAGACATTAACTTTAGTACTTTACTAACTGAAATAAATAGGTTATGTACTAATATTAAAACTAAACTTAAATTAAGCCAGAAAAACGAAAAATACTGTTATTAATTTGCTTACATTCAGTATTTTTTTTTCTTTCAAGAATTAAGCATTTGAGAAATTTTACTTTGTTACTATAAATTTTGCCGTGTTTACGTCTAAAAAACAACCCTAAGAATATTTTAATCAATTTTGGTACAAATCAGATTTTTGATAGAGCAAGTGACTTACTTACTTCTTTTTCACAAGAAAAAAAAATAATTATAGATTTTAGAACAAGTTTTTTTTTCTAATTTATAAGTCTGCTTGGTACTTTAAATTTGTATAAATATTCTGACCTTCTACGATTCTTGGGCTCTAAAGAGCAATCTTAGACGTTCTATATGCACTATTTTTTTTTTAGATTTTAAGCTATTTTTTTAAACCATCTGTTTTGTAAAAGGATAAAGTAGTAATTTCATTTTTTTTATTTTTATTATTAGATTTACATTAAGTAATATTGAATTTGTAGTAATTAGTTAACTTACTAATGAAATGCTAATTTCAATATTTTGTCCATGCCTTAAGAAAATACCAAAATATAAAGCATTTATGTTTGTATAATAGAAATTTAATTAGCTAGTCTTCTCCGAAATCCTTAAAGTATTAACTAAGTAAATAGAGGCTGTAACATTTAATTTAAGTTAATTACAAAGTTTAATAAATGGTTTTACTAAATATTAAAATAATATCTGATTTTTCTTTTATGTTCCCCTGGTAATTAGAATTTCGGTATTTCAGGAAATAAAAATTAGGTATTTCAGGAAAACTTTTGTATTCAGCGTAAATAGATTTAGGAACAAGAAGAAATAATTAAAATAAATTGGTTTACAAGTTAAACTAATCGTAGCTAAACAAAATAATTGGCCAAGTGCGTGTTGAGCTAGCCCATGAAGGGTTCCGTACTATTGTTGTATGGGAGCCCCCCTTAAATATTATTTTTATTTTATAGTTATTTTTTTAAAGTACATACATAATTAAATATTCTGTGAGTGTTTATAGGGTATAACAAATGTTGTTATAAATATGGAGTAAAAAACGCTTCAAAATTAAGTTAGTTGTATGGGAGTATACCACTTAACTATCTATTTTATTTATTTTTTATAATTTAATTTTAAAGATAATGTACATTTAAACATTTGGTGAAAATGTTAGGTGCCTACAAACTACTTACTTTCACAGAAACTTTAAATTTTCTGTTTACATAATTATTACTAAGTATTAAGAGTTGTTATTTTCTCTGGCAACTTGTTGTACATTAATATTTTTTATAAAATCCCTGTTTCTGTACGTTAGCTAGTCTATTAGACTAGCTAACGTACAGAAATAGGAAGACAGATAAAGTTCTACCGGTAGAACTTTAATACAATATGGAATAATACTTACGTGTACAATATGGAAGAGCATCTCTTATTTTGTTACATTTTATTATCATTAATTTATAGTAGATATTGTAAATGTAAATTTTTTTTTTTTACTCATTCACACACGGCTGGTTAGCCCCATACTTAACCATTTCTAGCTCGTATTATGGTGGCTAACACAGCTGATATACTACATATACATACATACATATTATATATAAATACATATTTAACACCCAGACCCACAGCCAACAAATTTAGTTAAGCACAAAGATGTTGACCGGGCCGGGAATCGAACTCGGAACCTTCTGATTAGCAGACCGGCATAGTAATCTTTACGCCAACGAGGTCGTGAACATTATGATAGTATTAAAGTTTTTCCCACTACTTAATATATATTTTTATATAGGTAGTTAGATAATAAAAATACTTGGTTATTCCCAATTGGCCTTCAGAAAACCCGTTTAATTCTATTTTGCTCATAAGTAGCAGTTTCTTGAGTAGTTTTGCTATATATTTCCTTGTTTATTAAACAAATCAAATTGCAAAAACATCATTTTAATTATCCGTTGCCAATAATGGGTTTCTTTACGGGAAATCCATAATTATACATAGCATAAGCAGCCCACTATACGTTCCCACTGCTGGGACTCGGGGCCTTCTCACGCGAGGAGAGAGATATAGGCCTTAATCCACCATGCTGGCCAAGAGCTGGTTGGCGGATGACACACGTCTTCGGATATTGTGCTCCTCAACCATGCCGGTTTCTTCACGACGTTTTCCTTCACCGTAAAGTGAGTGCAAATCCACACAACTTGAAAAACAAGTCATTTGTGTAGGGCCGGAATCGAACCAAGGGCCGTCTGATTGAAAAGCAGACGTTATTACCACGGAGCCACACGCGCTTTTTTATAAGTATACATAAAAAAAATTTAGTACTATGTGCATTACCCGCCTTAAACCGGTATAAAAAATAGCCCATGTGTTATTCCCAAGCGTAAGCTACGTTTATAGCTTTACGCTCAAACATCTGAACCGATTTCGGTGGAATTTGGTATGGAGGTACTCTTTATCCCGGATTAATACGGGGGTAGTAAATAAAAAAAAAAAACAAATAAGCGGGGCTCCCATCCAACACTATTTTTTTTTGTTTTTTTTTTATACGTAGCTAATTAATGCTACTTAGCCCTGCTATCTCGAATCGCATCGGTGCCATTTCGAATCGTACTTGGTCGGATATTTAGTATCAAATGATGAAAGAAGCAAGATAGCTGTTGCAGTAAATTTTAGTTACTCATCCGTTGATTCAGAGAAGTTAGGAAATCTTAATATTGAGTTGCTTACTCACGATGGTCAAAATTATTGTTATATTTTGTTACCTTAAGGCTTAAGGTTATATTTTGTTTCTTACCTTAATGATTGGGGCAAAATTTTGAATAAACAGTTTTTTTCATTCTAAATCGTAAGCAGAAAAAATATCAAAAAAATAGCTTGGTGTAAGCAATTTTTTATTATGAACGTAAAAAATTTAGTTTTAGATTTTTTAAATTATATTGAATTCATAAAATCAAGATTTTTCAGAGAGTAACATAAATTGAATTATTACTTATACAATAAAGAAGATTATTACTTATACAAAAAAGTAAAATGTTACATTATAGTTATTTACAATGGATAGATAAAACGTAAAAATTTTAAAACTAAAAAAAATGAAATTTGTATTATTATATTAGTGGGAAAGTAGTATTTATTATTGTAGTAGAATATTTGATTTGTTCATATTTATAATATTACTTGATACTTGAAAACACTGTCTCTTTTGCTCTGCAATAGAAGACGGTTTTTCGATAAAAAATAATAATAATAATAGTATATTTATCTAAAAACACATGCATATTTATAAGTAGTTTTACAAAAATCCGTTGTTATGGTATCTTATTAATGAAATTAATTTACGGTATACAGATTTCTTGTGGCTTTTGCACTAGGAGAACCCTGTTTCACAAAAGGCACATTCAAATCAATATAAAAGTTTTTTTTTCCATACCGGTGCGTATTTTAACCAGGTAACTACTACTTATAATATTTTGTATTAATAATTGCTTATAATATTTTGTTATCACTGTAATAAGAAATACACTCTAGTGTATCTATCATATATTATTATTTTTTCCAATAACATGGCAAAAATTACGTCAAAAGGTCAAGAGATTAAAAATCCGAGTACTGTATGCAATGTTATTACAAAAAGTACTCTGATTATGAGTATTTATTTTTCTGTACAAGATTAAATATTCTTCTTCTTAGTCAGAGCTAAGTGGCCAAGCTCTGGAGTCAAGAGTTTTCAAATACAAATACAAATCATTTATAAATAACACCAAAGTTACAAGTCAAATAATATGATATCATTACAAAAGTATATGATATGTATCCATGTCAATTTTCAATTATATTCAAGCCACACAAGGTTTTCTGACCTTTGCTTGCAACTAAAAATTACGTCTAGCAAATTCATAAGTAACTTTTAGTTTATTAGATACCTATACTTTTAGTTTTGTAAGTGTTTTAGTTTTTAATTTTATAATTTATTGTTAAATATGTTCCTATGATAATAATAATTCCAAGATCCTGAGATTTATAACGCGCAAATTTTTGTATTTTAGAAAATGCACTAAAACGCAACAAATTGACAATATTATTTTATTAAAAAAAATTGTGTGTTTAAAACCGTGTTGCTTAACTTATTGCTTATTCTGTATGGTTATTTAAAATGTTGTAATGAAATTTAATGTTATTAACCATAAGTAACTTTTAAAATAGGCTAAACAAACCGACATACTGACAAACGGACTGAGAGAAACTATAAGCTATGGATGAACAGACGGACACACCAGCAGACAAAACGAAACTGTAAGAAGCTTCTACCATCGGACGAGTAGGGAAACACCAAGGCGGCAACGTTATACCGTGGAGGTGCCTAAGTCGCGTATTAAGCAGTTTGCGTCCACCTTCATTGTGCGTACCGCCAAGGTGTGGAATTCTTTGCCAAATTCCCTGTTCCCCGATAACTATAACCTAGCGGTTTTCAAGTCAAGAGTTAACCGGCTTCTTCTGGGCAAGCGCGCTCCACCTTAGATTGCAATATCACTTACCATCAGGGGAATTGTGATCAAGCGCAAGCCCATTAAGAGTAAAAAAAAGCTCTTTACAAAACCCTAAAAATAAAAGTTTCTCCAAATTTAAGTGACTCAGTCGCGCTATCGAATAAAAAATTTTTGAATGTCCAAATGTCATATGAAAAGATTTATCTTTATAGGTTGTTATGCCAAAGTTAACAGCCTTGTAAATATGAACATTTTTAGAGACTGCTATTATATTCTGTGGTAGGATTTCCCTGAGTTGCGCACGCGCCGGTAACTCTTTTTGTAATCTGTGACTTAACAGATACATACCTGTATTCATCTTAGTAATAATAAATATAGAATAGACGCTTAACGTCTTGTTAAAAATCGTACGTACGTATAGATGGCGCTACGATCGAACGATACACGGAGCTTGAAATGTTCACAGCATAAAGTAAAAATAAAATGTATATTAAAAGGGAGACTCTCCTATTAAGAGAATCAGTTTTAAAGCTATTTTTTCATATATGTCAATGTAAGTAACCAGTTCTAGTGTCAAAACATTTCCAAACCTTAGCTAAGATTTGTATACTCTTTGCAGCTAGGTTTTTGACCAGCAAGAAGCGCAACCACACGATCTATTGACACTCTAGCCTAAGGTGGAGTATGCCTAGTTTGGAACAACTGGCTCTCAAGGAGACTGCCGGAACACTCTGTTAAGTGCTTAGTGACAGATTTTTCCACTTGAGGGTAGTCACTAACCAGGCTAGCACTGGAAAAGTGCTCTACCTCATGTGGAAAAATACTCTACCTTGTGGCAATACAAAAATAAAAGAGAATCGTAGGTAAATGTTCTGTCCCAAGGTCTGTGCGAATCGTGAGCACGACTTGAAATACCAGACAGAAGGTAACATGTGAACTTGTGAGTAGGTATGTAGGTACTGCAGGCAAACAAACCTACAGTGTTATAAATCACCAGCATTCTCATACTCCAGGTATGTGTATTTGTGCGGACCAACCCGGAAGAGTTTTTATTTACACGTTTTACACACGGCTGGTTAACCCCATACTGAACCATATCTAGTTCGTATTATGGTAGCTAACACAATTGATATACTGCATATACATACATACGTGTTTATTTGTTTATATAGATACATATTTAACACCTAGACCCACAACCAACAAATTTAGTTAAGTACAAAGATGTTGGCCGTGCCGGGAATCGAACCTGGAACCTTCTGATTAGAAGTCTGGCATGGTAACCTTTACGCCAACGAGGTCGTCAATACAGCGGTCAAATGTCTCGTTATGAATAAAAAAAGGCGGAAAAATTAGCAGTCTGATTTACATCAACATGTGACTAGGAGATGTATGGATTTATTATTGGAAATTAATTGTAAATGATTTAATATTGGAAATGATTGTAAGAAGTAGCGGAAGTAGAGGTCGACCAAAGAAGATGTGGATGAATTGTGTGGAAAAGGATATGAATGAGAAGAATGAATGAATGAATGAATATATATGACGGCTGATACAATAGTGTGGGAACAAAAAAACAAGCTGTACCGACCCCACATAGTGGGAAAAGGTAAAGACAAAGAAGAATACAATTAATTTCTATTTTTTTTTTTTCAATTTACTAATTTAATAGATTTTATAAATACGGAAGTTGGTGTGTAAGCGTGTATGTTTGTTACTTCTTCACACTCAAATGGGTAAACTAATTTTGATTAAATTTGGTTTGAAGATAGGTTAGACCTTGGATTAACACATATGCTACTTTTTATCCCGGAAAAACTTGTTTTGTCAAGGATTAACGCATTTTTTTTAAACTAAGAAATTGTTACCTATTTTTTTCCTTCAAACTTTTCTTAGCACAATGTAAATAATATAGCAACCAACAGAAAAAAATCCCAATTATATCCCCGTAATTTGAAGTTATTAATAAACCCACGTTTTTGAGTTATTTCAATAAAACCTACCTAATTGTACTTAATTTAAAATTAGCATAAACAAAATCAAGATTGTTTCAAATCGGAGCTATAGCGTCACGCAACTCCATAATTTTTATACATCAACTTTAATTATTTATTACAAAAACTCCCGTGGCCTAGTGGCTGACGGACACGCGAAGAGTTGCAGGTTCGATTACCGATATTCACTTCTCATATTTTCTCTTTTTCTTAGCCGTAGCTTCATTACTGAAGGTCGTGTCTAATACGGAGTGTCGATCACTCGATATCTCATATTTTATTCATTTAAAAAAAAATACCAAACGTGTCCAACATTCAAACCAAGTCCAACCTTCGGGGAGATTAAAAACTCTGGACAATAGAGCTTAAGCATTCAGCTCATGCGAAAAAGAAAAATGTGGTCTATAATATTATATTATATTAGATTAGATTATATTGATATAATTATAACTACTGGTAGTTCTACGAACATTGGACCTCCTAAACACAATTTCTTTTATTTATTGATCTTTCCAAACGGCTGGTGGACAGAACAAATGACCCAAGAGCTGGCGCTTACCTCGGCCAACGTATAAGCTTGGCGATCCAGCGAGGTAATGCCGCCAGTATTTTAGGCACCTTAGCCGCGGACACTGACTTAGATTGAATCTACTATTTGTAAGGTTTTTTTTTATTGTGTGTTTGTGTGTGTGTGTTTTTTTTTTAAATAGAATTATATCAATTTCTTAGAATATTGTTTGTAAATTACTTAACTTCATATCTCAATATCAGTTATTGACAATAACCATTTTATGCATATTCAGAAAATATTTTGACAATATGGTTTTTAATCGTTCTACCAAATATGATTAACAGACCAGTTTTAGTCTTGCTTTCACAAATTTTCCTCTGTAATTGCAGGTCTTCTTCTTCGTATGAGCTTAGTGGCCAAGCTTTGGTGTCGAAAGTTTTCAAGCTTCCCGAAGGCCTCTGGCTTGGATAACGACTGGTTGACTAAGAATTAAGTGCAACCATTTTTGAGTCAAATAAACATATAAATAAATAATAATAAATAAATTGTTTATTCAGGCAAAACATATATTATATTCACATATAATGACATTCATAATTATGATTATTATATGTTGAACATAAGAATACATATTAATATAATTATTTTTATTTGTACACAAAATTTGAATTTTTTTATTTTTTAACATCGGTTTCGGTGATAAGCAGGTAATTTAAGGGCACTAACTCCCTCGGTAGGATTCCCTGAGTTTGAGGGAGTTAGTTTCTCTTCTAGGGTGTCAGATGATATTAATCCAGCAAATATATAGGTACTAGCTGACCCGGCAAACGTTGTTTTGTCTTAATAATTATTTCTAAATATACAGTAGCCGATTCTCAGACCTACTGAATACGCATATAAAATTTGGAAAAAATCGGTCAAGCCGTTTTGGAGGAGCACGGTAACAAACACTGTGACACGGAAATTTTATATATAAGATTAAACCAACAAACTTATTAACTGGGCAGATAAGCTAGAGAATAATGTACGAGTAGACATTGAAAAGCCGGCTCTTAATCTAGATAATTCCAGACTTACCATTACCAATATGTAATATAGTTTAGTGCATGCGGTACCAGGACGACATAAAAGCGAGAAGGCGGCCGCGGCTAGTTCCGGCAACAAGGCGCTACACTCGCCACGGAAGACCGGCCGACTAATGGAGGCACACGTCATCGGTGGCCGGTCGCCGGTCGCTCCCCCAAATAAATGAAATTTAACAGAATGAGGGAAAAAAATCAATACACTAGTCACCCGGTATCGGCCACTATCGCTGCCCCTAATTTACTGTCCGACGATAAAAACAATCGACGGCTGTGTGCGCCACACACACACACACACACACCACATTAGCCGATATAATATTCATGCGACATCGAGAACTCGCCTTATGTAACTTATAACCGCCAATAAATAATCTATAAGCAACAAAATTGGTTTATTACTCGTAAAGTAGCAGCAGTACTCACGGATAGAGCAAGCGTCAAATATCCTGCTGGTTAAGCATCCTAGAGGTCGACGAACCCGGCGAGCGAACAGACAAACACACGGCCCGCCATCTTGGATTTTAAACGTCAAATTTAAATTTGGAATCCGCGAACTGTCAAAACTTGGTGACAAACTTAAGGTTCCGGTTTGGGATGTAAAGTTCGCCGCTCCGCGCGCGCCCGCACCGCCTATCTATAATCACTTTGTTGTATAAAACGGTATAAAAATATTAAAATTATGAACGATGGAAAACTTGTAAATTAAAACGAAATATAAATATATATTAATAATAATAAAAACGTTGTAGCGCCTCTGTGTTCGAGCGCCTACTGAGTTAAAATTTTTGGGTATAAAAACATGCTACAATAGCCTCCCGCCGGAACGAATGGTCTTGATCCTTGCGAGCCGGGAAACTGGCGCGCGAGGGAAACTTGCGGAAGTCTTTATTGATTTATGGACAAGGAAAGGTGGGCCTTATGACGCAGCGCTAAAAATTCAAATCCAATTTAGCAAATGGAATATTTTTGAACTCTAAGCGAATGTAATCGAACGAAATAGCAGTATATCGTCTAACATTGACATATTTCGTTACCCGATACTACAATTTAATAAATTAACATGAAAATTATTATTATTATTAGTTTCTCAAAAAATAGTTTTATTATAATTATCTAAATAAAAAATGCATAATTACCTAAACATAATGAGATCTTAAACATGGCTTCTATATCGTCAATTTTATTTTTTACAGCTACCAAAATAATGTCAAATGCAATTGTTTATAAAAAAATGGAGATTAATAAACAACAATTTTATCAAAACAAATCAACAAGTACTACATCACAGCACGTTTTACTTTAACCAATAAGCAAAAAAATAAAATAAAACATTTCCCTCAATCAAAACTAAAAGCCAAAAAAAGAGAAAGTATGTGTAAGTATCAAGACGGCTAGGGCTGACTATCGCACGTATGTGTGCGTGAGGGGTAGCGGGTGTCGCGGGGAGGGAAGGGGGGTGAAATTTTTCGTTTTTCGCCTACTTTTCCGTCCCGCTCTAGTTTTTCGTCTCTCCCTCATTTTTTCTTCGCTCGCTTTTCTTCCTAGTACCCCACCACATGTGTGCGAGATAGTATATGAGAAAATCGTAAATGCGCCGGAAATCGTTTCCCGTTTTAGATTCAAGGTTTTATCAAACCGATTTCAGGTTTTCATTGGTTCGAAAGGAGGTTGGTAAGTGTTAAATCAAACTTTGCTGGTAAGTAGAGCACAAAGATGTAAAGGATAAAAAAAGACTTTTGTTTGGTAATACTACGCTTTTTTTTTCAAAAAGTTCAGCATGTACCATTTTATTCTGGATATAAATCATACGATGCTAAGAAAATTTAACGAAAATATTTGCAAAGCTATCAGTACTAAACATGGTTATTTTTTTCATATACTTTTAAATGATTTTTGAAGACCAACTAACAATATAGTAATTCATCTCTTATTCATGTATTAGTTTGCAAACAATAATAGTAGATATACTAATCGTACATTATTATAGAAATATTCTGTTATTTTTTTTTCTTTCTTTACATAAATATGACACGAAAAAAAAACAAATAAGACACTTTAAAGCTGTGATAATTATTTTCTTCGTGTCTGAAATGAAATCAGGTGATAAGTATTATCTACTGACTTCATCCAGATAGCAAAAAAACATTATCACACTTAGATAGTTACAAAATGCGAAATTGATAACAAAAAAAATGCGGAACTTAATACTGTTGTATAGGGTATTTTCACATATACTGCGTAAGGCGCCGCCCGAGAAGCGAGGGCGGGCGGCGCCTTGCGCTGATACAGGTGGTTGCAAAAACTGTTCGCGGGAATTTTTAGTTTTTTTTCTTTTCTTTCTTTTTATACTAATGTATATCAAGTAAAATAGAATAGCTTGTATATGCTCCTATGTAAATTAACCGGTAGCTTTTGTTAAAAAAATATATTCAATAGTTAAACATTTTTTTCTTTAACTTTATTTTAATTATAAAAATTTAAGTATTTTTTGGGTAAATTTTATCACAATTGCAACGCTGACTGCTTGGAATTTTATAAATTTTTGATGAATAGAAATAAAAATAATATCTAATAATATTTAACTAATAATTAAACACTTTAGATTACTATTACGAGTACGAGTTACTATGAAATTATGAAATGTAAAAATTGAGTAAAACTAAGATATTTACATATAATTGAGATAAATACTTTGTGAAATTTTAGACAATTTTTAAGAATAAAAAAAAGAAGAAGAACCCATAATTTACAAACAGAATAAAAAATGAAAAACAGATTTTGTTAGGTCCCGGTTAGTCTCAGTACAAATGTACGTCAACTCAAGTCGCAGTGATTCCCGTTCCGTTTATTACACGTAGAAACAGAATTCAATCCAATTATTTCAGTTCAATTTAGACGCAGTAAACACGTAGAAACAGAATAAGCAACACAATTACAAGAACATGATATCAAACTAACTCTCAAGAAGACTACCAGAATACACCTTTTTTGTCCGTACCGCCAAATTTTGGAATTCCTTGCCGAATTCCCTGTTCCTCAATGACTACAATCTAGCGATTTTCAACGCGAGAGTGAACCGGTTCCTTCTAGGTAAGCGCGATCCACCGTAGACCTCAATATCACTTACGATCCGGTGAATTGTGGTCAAGCGCTGACCTATTCGAAGTAAAAAAAAATTGGGTCCTTGGCGACAGATTTTTCAACTTGAAAGTGATTGCTAGCCAGGCGAGACCATTATTTAATCCCCCTTATCATCCTAAGAAAAATCCAACACCAAAACCTAACTAACTAACAACCCCTCCAAGGCCACGGCAATAACCTTAACATTTCCCGCACCCCCTGTATAAGGTCGGAACTAGGAAACGTGGGGAGTAAGTACACACACCCCCACCCCCCGGGGGGAGTACATGGCAAATACGCGAAAGCAATAGGACTTTTAAAAATTCTCCAGAAATATGATTTATGTGTTGACGGCACCACCCAAGGCCGGGGGTATGATTCGATTTTTAAACCACCCTGTGAAGCCTTCGCCTTTTTTCAGTGAAAATATTGTTTTTTGCCAGCTTTAAAACTGGTCGGATTGATGGCCTTTTTTTTCAGGCTGCTTCTGTAATGTCGCAAATGATATTACGGTCGCACGTTTGAACCTACGAACAGTGAAAGAAGAAATAGAGTCATACAGCAATAGAAAGAAAGAAAGAAAGAAAGAAAGAAAAAATATTTATTATGCACAAATTAAAAAAATAAAAAATATGTAGCAACAAAAATTTACCAATTTCATTTGTGCACGGTGCTGGTTCAGCATAATGCTGAGAGTACCTTCAAGGTACCTCAGCTATAATAATCAATAATTACACAGCTCTACAGCTCAACTCTTGTTTGTTGCCCTGTTTATCATCGCAAATTGTTACGTTTTTAAGTGCCCAGATTACGAATATATTCGTAAAAGTACTAAATTTGCTCGTTTTTACAAATTGAATTTTAAACGATTTATCGTCAAAATTTTAATTTTCAGTCATTTGTTGAAAAAAAAACGAGCAGATTTTACAAAATCATTGATATTTTCACGAATTGTGTGTATAAATAGACCCAAAATCCTCTTCATATCAAAGGCAACAAAACCACTGTAGACCAGTGTTATCAAAATAGACTAGACCAACATGTTAATCAACTGGCTGCTGAATTGAGGGGAGTGGGCAGTGTGAGATTCTCTCGACTAAAGAGAAATAGTATACCAGATTTAGCAATAAGATTTTCTTCGGATAGAAGATGAGTATGGCATCATGGGTGCTCAGCTCAGCTGAAGATAATAATCCCGATGAAAATCTGACACCATATTAGATTATTGTTCCCTGGAAACAGATTGCTAAGTAGCAGGATTAAAAAAAAAAAAAAACGGTCGCAGCTTCGATTTGTAACAGATAATTAATGGACGAAGTAAGCGTCAAAAAATTATTATTGCTAATTTGCCCCATCAAAAAAAAAAATGAGTTTATAAAAGGAGGAAAAATATACATTTATTGTGACAGAAAAAAATCAAAACATATATGTACATTGTATGTCCCAGTACAATATGTACATACATTGTATCATTCTATACATATACATACTAGCTGACCCGGCAAATACTGTTTTGCCTTATAAATTATTTATATTAATAAAAAAATGGGTTATGGTAAATAGATAGTAGACGATTCTAAGACCTACTGATTACGTATATAAAATTTAGTAAAAATCGGTCAAGCCGTTTCGGAGGAGTACGGTAACTAACATTGTGACATGGAAATTTTATATATAAGATTTATAGCTAATTTTCCCCATTGATAGATCGAAAAAAAACATTTATTGTGATAGAAATAGTCAAAACACCGTTAATCAATACATGCATTCTATCATTGTATATAAATCTTAATAATATAGTATTTATGTACATATGTATAAGTATAGTATGAAAAAAGAACCAGAATAAAAATTATATAAGTACATAATAAATGTAAAACTATAACTAACCTAAAAAAACAGTGTCAGTGAGAAGATATTTTTAGTATATACTCGTAGTTAATTATCTGAATCACATAAAATTGTAGTTAAATAAATAATGTTCTAAGATTTTTTTCACGAAAAAATTTTAAATGTTAAAACACGTTTTTTAAAATCGAAAAATTAAACTAAGTACCATTAATTTGTATAATAGATTAAATCGCACAAAATCCAAAAGGCACAAGCTCGAAATTTTCCCGACATTAAAACGTAGTCGCTAAACTTGGAAGTGAACAAAAATACATTTATATCATAAATAAATATGACGACACATTTCACACACGACTGGTTAGCCCCATACTAAACCATTTTTAGTTTATATTTTGGTGGTTTTTGTATTGAATGCCGTCACTGCGTGTGCAAGTTATTTCGTTTTTAAATTGATTGTTTTAAATTATGTATTAGTGTATAGTTATTGTTTTATATTTATATGTGTATTATATGGGCCTCTAGTTGCCTGAAATAAAAGAATAAATAAAAAAATAAAGTATGGTGACACAACTGATATACTACATTAACATACATAAATACTTTATATCAATACATATTTAACACCTTGACCGTCAGTCAACAAAATTAATTCAATCAATCACAATGATGTTGGCCGTGCCGAGAATCGAACCCGGAACCTTCTGATTGGCAGTCCGGCATGGTAACCATTACGCCAACGAGGTCGTCAAAAGACATCGTTTAAGATTCCTTATTTTAAAATTATGCTCAACCAACCCTTATCACGCAAATCTATCATCCCCTTTCAATACTAAGATCTGTCCCGCTATAAACGTACCCTTTTTCATCCCCTACTATTCGACCGAGTTTAAAATACCTACTGACATACATTCCTTTATGTATATAGGTTATAGAGGGATAGACTTAGGGTAGTGTGAATCCTAATAACAAATGTGAAAGTTTATGTGTGTTTGTGTGTATGTTTGTTACATTAACTTTTTTGACGTTTAACATATTAATTCACTTAATTTTTTTTGACATGTAACTAATGGTGTTATTAATAAAATTTTGTATTTGTATTTGTACATTTTCACGCTTTAACGGCTAAACCGATTTTGATGAAATTCGGTGTGAAAATAGGTTAGTCCTCGGAAACCTATTGCTAATGTATTAAAAGCGAAAGTTTGTGTATGTGTGTGCTTGTTTCTTACTTCTTCACGCTCAAACGGCTAAGTCGATTTTATTAAATTTGGTGGGAAGATAGGTTAGACATTGGATTAACACACTGGCTACTTTTTATCCCGAAAACAATTGTGGTTCCCGTGGGATACGCAAATGAGATGAAAATCTATGTTACTCCATCACGCTCTAACGGCTGGACTGATTTTAATGAGATTTACTATGAAGATAGGTTAGACCTTGGATTGACACATTGGCTACTTTTTATCCCGGATTAACTTCTTTTGTACCGGATTAACGCGGGTATCACCGCGGGGTGTAACTAGTTTAAAATAAGATCTTTTTGAATCGTGCTATTGACTTATAAGTTTTATTATATGCGCACTGAAAAGAGAGTGTGGTTTGGTGGGTTGCTGCTTTTCAATCCGAAGGCCCCTGGTTTGATCTCGGCCCTAGATCAATGACTTTTTTCATGTTATGTTTGGATTTGTAAGTTGAAAGGGCTTGCATAGTAGAATACATACACTTTAATCCAAAGCGTTTATCGTTATATTTTTTCGACACATTTCACTTTCGATCAAAAATTTACATTCCACACACGGCTGGTTAGCCCCATACTAAACCATTTCTAGTTCGTATTATGGTTGCTAATACAACTGATATACTACATATACATACACACATACTTTATATCGATACATATTTAAAACCCATTTAGTTCGTCACAAAGATGTTGGCCGTGCCGGAAATCGAACCGGAGACCTTGGCAGTTGTGCATGGTAACCATTACGACAAAAATACTTAAACACGCTTTTAATAAATATAATTAAGTCAATTACTTCGCTTATTTTGATATAATATTTAAACGCCTACGACGTTGTCAGTCGAAATAATTGCTTTCGGACATATTTTGTACAGAATTTTCGACTTTAACACGTGGAAATAGAGGTCAAATTTGTGTGATAATGTGAAAAATATGTATGTGTGTTTTTATCGGTTATTTTATAGGGATGAAAAATATTGTTCAGACTTCTTGGAGCCCTAAATGATACATTTATGTACATTTATTATTAAACTAATTGCGTCCCGCGGTATTACCTGTTCCAATCCGAAATACAGAGTAGATATTGTCAATCATGTACGTAATCATGTGTCATAAAATGTGTTTTTTGTGCACTATAAATGATTTTTATTTCTTTCTTTCTTTCTTTCTATTATATTCTTCTTCTCCCTCGTATGAGAAACTAAAGAAATCATCAATTTAGAAAAAAACTTTGTTAGATTGTAATCATGTGTCATAAAATGAGTTTTTTGTGCACTATAAATGATTTTTCTTTCTTTCTTTTTTTTATATTCTTTTTCTGCCTCGTATGAGAAAATGTAGAAATCATCAATTTAGAAAAAAACTTTGTTCAATTGTAATCATGTGTCATAAAATGTGTTTTTTTGTGCACAATAAATATTTTTTCTTTCTTTCTTTCTTTCTTATATATTCTTCTTCTCCCTCGTATGAGAAACTAAAGAAATCATCAATTTAGAAAAAAACTTTGTTCAATTGTAATCATGTGTCATAAAATGTGTTTTTTGTGCACTGTAAGTAAATCATTTTTCTTTCTTTCTTTCTTTTATATTCTTCTTCTCCCTAGTATGAGAAAATTTAGAAATCATCAATTTAGAAAAAAACTTTGTTCAATTGTAATCATGTGTCATAAAATGTGTTTTTTTGTGCACAATAAATATTTTTTCTTTCTTTCTTTCTTTCTTATATATTCTTCTTCTCCCTCGTATGAGAAACTAAAGAAATCATCAATTTAGAAAAAAACTTTGTTCAATTGTAATCATGTGTCATAAAATGTGTTTTTTGTGCACTGTAAATGATTTTTCTTCCTTTCTTTCTTGCTTTTATATTCTTCTTCTGCCTCGTATGAGAAACTTTAGAAATCATCAATTTAGAAAAAAACTTTGTTCAATTGTAATCATGTGTCATAAAATGGGTTTTTTGTGCACTGTAAATGAGTTTTCTTTCTTTCTTTCTTTCTTTTATATTCTTCTTCTACCTCGTATGAGAAACTTTAGAAATCATCAATTTAGAAAAAACTTTGTTCAATTGTAATCATGTGTCATAAAATTAGTTTTTTGTGCACAATAAATGACTTTTCTTTCTTTCTCTCTTTTATATTTTTCTTCTCCCTCGTATGAGAAACTAAAGAAATCATCAATTCAGAAAAAAAACTGGTTCAAAAAGTTTTGTTTATTCTTATATCCAGTTATATTTCTAACTAGCTGCTACCCGCGATAATCCGGGATAAAAAGTAGTAAGTATATATGTTAATCCAGGGTCTAAGCTATTTTAACACCAAATTTTATAAAAATTCGGTTCAACTGTTTTAGCGTGAACAAGTAACAAACATACACTCACACAAAAACTTTCGTATTTATTATATTAGTAGGATTCATAAGTTTGCTTAGTACCAAAATAAGTATAAAAGTTAAGTTTACATTTATACATAAATATTCTTAGATTGCTTTAGACGGTCTTTAAGCTCTTTAAAACACGTTTATTGTATGGGGACCCTGTTTGTATATTTTATTTTTATTTTTAGTATATGTTATGTTAGGAAATAGCTGGTATGTGTATACTTTTATAAAGATATGTAATAAATAGTGAACTAAAACATAAATAATATGAAGCTTAATATGTATGAAAGTAATGTCAAGGAAATACTTTTGTAATAATATTTAATTTTATTGTTTCCAAATGGCTGCACTTGATTTTACAAGGAATATTATATAGTTTAGATTGGTGACATAGATATGTATATAAAACTCTTTCGTTTTAATACTCATACTCTATGTCGACCAAAAAGGCGGGAACACGCATTAGCGTTGCGAATGCGCCTTCTTTTTTTTTTTCGGACAGTTGGATGATTGATTAATTTGGATGAAAAGCAATTGGAGCTAAATGGAAAAATATATAAATTTGAGACACATAAATAATTATAACTATTTAAGTGATAAGGTACGTAACGTAGATATAAGGCTAGAAGATAAAATAACTGATTATACCTCAGTATATTAACAATTAGATGAAAATATAATTTGATTTGTTACCTTTATAAAATGTGTTTGAATTCACACCTTTGAATAATGTTCTAATATCTCAGAAGTTGGATTGACGAGTTTATTCTTTCAGAATACTTCTCGTTTATCTCACGTGTATGCCCACTTGATAAAATTTTCATTATACGATATTTTAAATATCATGTTTTTTTTTTGAATTTTTCTTCCTATCTCATTTGTTGTTCATTAATAAAAAGTTAATACATTTCGCCAACCTGCACTTATCCAACGTGGTAGATTATGGTCTACATCTTTCTCTTCGTAAGAGAAAGCCACGAGTCCCAGCAGTGGCAACGTATAGTTGGCTGCTTATGCTAAATACATTTCATAAAGGTTCATCCACCAGCACTCACTTGACCAGCGTGGTGGATTAAGGCATATCTGTCCTCTCATGAGAGAAGGCCCCAAGTTCCATCAGTGGGAACGTATATTGGGTTGCTTATAAGAAACTGATTTGAGTTTCAAGAACTTATTTCAAAATTAAAATTTATGGAATTAAATTTACAATTCAAAAAATTAATAGTATTATAAAAAGCACATACATTAAATAAACATTATTATAACAAATTGACTATTATGTAAATGATTTTCATATACTAATTAATTCCTTTAAATTCATTTTACTTTTGTTACTATGCATATTAAAGACGTGCAGTACAATGTTTAGTAATTAAAGTACAATCTCCCGATTTAACTATTAATCTATGCACTTTAATATCGTATGCAGTATGTCAATTTACAAAACATAAAGCGCAAACCTGGATGTAAGTTTCAGAACATGGGACACATCGATGG
The DNA here is from genome assembly GCA_035578125.1 of Mellilla xanthometata. Lineage (NCBI taxonomy): Eukaryota > Metazoa > Arthropoda > Insecta > Lepidoptera > Geometridae > Mellilla > Mellilla xanthometata. The sequence continues at coordinate 1,153,342 of JAPUBQ010000023.1, read as the reverse complement.
TGAAACCTGTACTGGGAGCTGTGAACTTGCTGATTGCGATGCTAAAAGAACCTGTGAACTTGTTGATTGCGATGCTAAAAGGCAAAGTCTGGTGCTGGGTAAACGTGAGGGAGTGGAAGGGAGCCGGCGAGAGCGGCAAAGCCACAAGCGCGTTTTCCCAGGTAATTAAGTGGAAGTGGAAGGGAGTCGGCGAGAGCGGCAAAGCCACAACCACTACCCAGGCGATATCGTGGATGTGGAAGGGAGTCGGCGAGAGCGGCAAAGCCACATCCACGATCTAAAAGATAGCGTGTATGTGGAAGGGAGCCGGCGAGAGCGGCAAAGCCACAACCGCTACATTGGTTACACCGTAAATGTGGAAGGGAGCCGGCGAGAGCGGCAAAGCCACATTTACGACGTCAGTAATAATTTGGATGTGGAAAGGAGCCGATAACGTGGGAGTGGAAGCCCAATGAAGAGGAGATCAATGTCTCAAGACGATTCAGACTACGATGAATTCTTTAAGAAAATGCGGAATAATTACGGTAACTAGCTAGAATGAATTATAGTGACGAAGCACGTGCGACATTGACGAGGCGAGCGTCATTGGCCTTATTCAAGACAACTTAAAGATAGCATTCAAGCGGCAGTGACGCTCCTCACCCATTCGTACGCGCTTGGTCAAAGTAAGAACTAACGAATTTATTAAGAATGTTACTGGCAGCGGAAAGTATATTTTAGATAAAAGTTCAGTTTATATTAAGTAATGTCTACATGTGCTGCACGAACATCTGCTAGTCTCGCGCGTTCACAAGCCAGTCATGGCGTCTGTGGCGCTCCTGCACTCGCAGCAGGTTAGCACTGTCAAGTGTAATTTATCCGTGACGATATGTGCTATAATAAATTGTTATCAATGTTAAGACCTTTAGCTAACTTTTCAAAACGTTATTCCCGAATTTAATCCGATATCCAAAGATTTGAAAAACAATAATAACATGGCATACTAAAGTCGATGAATGCGCTGATATATATATATTGGAATGAACGTGAAATCATATATATTTTGCACTTCTAAAACTGACAGGCGTAGCTAAGTCATGCTACTGGCTGGACACAGTACTTTGCAGTTGGAGCGATTGGAAAAGAAAGCTTGTTGCGTCGTTCTCTCACAGAAGTAACTACTTATACTGTATTATTAACTTATATGCTCGCCAAACGTGTGCATTATGGTGAAACATTGGAACAATACTATGATGCGAATATAATATAACTTACCATTAAAGATAGGAGAGCAGTTGACTATCCCCTTAATGCTATTGACGAACATGCCAGTTGGGCCTAGGCAAATGCTGCTCAATTTAATTTGACTTTGAAAATTGGGTGGAAAATGCTATAGATACTTTTGATAAAACTAGACTTACAAAATCAACTACCGTTCAAAAATAGAAATTTGAGAGTTATATTGTAAAGTGTTATAACTGCACTGAGTTAGGTTATAAAAGCTTGTGGCGTCTCTGTCGCACTTCATCGCCCGCTACCAATCAGAGCGCTTGTTCTGAATCGCGCAAACGGTATTTTCAACGCGCGTACTGATACTGGTCCTAGCTACAATGCATGACCGTCGGACGTCCGTTTCCAGATATAATATCTGTCCGGGGAAATATCCCTTTGCTAAATGGAGGCAGACCGTCGTCGTTTTATAAGCTTAAAACGTATTAAACCACTCAGGGAATGTACGATCTACAGCAGAAAAGTCAGCTAGACACATTTTGTAGATTCAAACCAGACAATAAGTAATGTAAACGAAGAGAATAGCGTGGTTTCCAAGAAATTAGAGGACTAGGTCGCATTATTAAACGAATCGGGAATTAACGATATATTTATTGTGTATTATAAAATTCAGAGAAATATTAAATGTTTGCGTACATTTTGGAAGCCAATGCACGATAATGAATCGGGAATCAGTAGTTTCATTCTTATATCTAAAATACACACTTCATGTGACGTTGCTGCATAGTGCCATCCTGTTGAGCCTATAAAATAAAAAACAAAATGAAATTACCTGTTTAGCCTATAAGATAGAAGAGACTTATGTCTATACCTCAATGCATGGTATAAATGAGAATGTGGAGATTTACGTTGTTGAAAATAGCGTCATCAAATACTCAATATTATTACGATATTCATTTACGCAGAAACTCAATATTACAATTACAATTGAATTTATCTCATGACTAAGTCAAGAGCTGCTGTCGAATCTAACAAAATCGTTGTAATAACTGTTGAAACGTCTCATAAGTTCAATGGCCTGATAGTTTAAAAAATGCTATTGTTAGAGGTCAAAGTATTCATGAACACTATTTGTTAACGGGAGAGAACATTCTTGAAAATGCTTTTAGTACAATTAAGATTCAGAGCAATTGGAAATTAGATTGAGAAAAGAGTCCTAGTACACTTTTGCGGATCGATCGTAGTCTTGATGTTTCACTAGTTTTTTATTGACGAATCTGTAGTAGGCTGTTCATAAAGTCAGTCGAAGACCTGTACCATGCAGTCAGTTGAAGATATGCTTGCTGCAAATTAAGACGTTGATTGTAGAGTAGTATAGATATTTATCTTTGGAACTAAACGATCTAGACTTCATTACTGCAGATGGAATGGAAATAGAACTTGAGAATTCTGATCCAGTAATATACAAGTTTTACTGACAACCTCGTATCCAACAAGTAAACCGAGAAATGGTGCAGGTAATGATTGATGTTCGAATTGTCAAGAAGATCATCTTATAGATCTGACAGATTTGGTCCCATGCATAGCTCGGTGGTGGTTTTAGATTGAATAGTTCGATTGTCATATTGTATATTTACCGAATTCCAGTATAAAAAAATGTTAACGTATTAAACAGAAATCCAGCAAGCGATAAAGTTGAGTAACTTCATATGCAAGATGTTCTGAATATCAGTAATGAAGACTGGATTACCAGTCAAGAGAAAGTGAAGTAACTAGCATCAACGAAATGTTTAGTTATCCCGGATTGTTTAAAATCGTCCAGATTCTCAAAATATAAACTTTAACATGGGAAAGATATCATGTCACTGGTGAAGATGATAATAATAATTATGTAATGATACCTATATAATGATAGGTAGTACCAAAAAAAGGTTTGATGGCATACCTATTGTTAAACTTAGTCATGAAGATGTCGGGCACTTCGACTTTGAGAAGACGTTCAGCAATTTTACTGTTTGCTTTAAATTAGAAAATTCATTATAGTTTATGATGAACTATTTTTGATGCATCATTTAGTAGACTTATAACTGATCAAAACTATAAACTCCTAAAGTTAGCAGGTTTCAAAAACATCTTAGACTCGGTGGCCACCCCACGGGCAAACCAACAGGCGAAAACATATAAAAAGAACGATTATACAAACATTATCCGCAGAATGGCATTGTAGAGGCGATAAATAAGTATATATTGAGACGAGTATATGCTGATAAAACTCGGTTTAGAATCAATAACTATTCTTTAAAAATATTCTTGATGAAATAATAAACAGGACAACAAAAAAAAACACTAATATGCTAGAACAAATAAGAAAAGCTAGTCAATCGTATAAATGTATAACAAGGAAAAGATATAGCCTAACTTGATCGTATATGCAACTCCTTATCCATACGCCTGGCCGGCCTTGATGCGAAAATATTAAATCTATGGATAAACTGAAGCTCGTAGCTTTCTGGTCAGACTCCGCATGTTAGTAGTGTTGGTGAGGTTCAGGTTTATGAGGATTAACTGAGTGTTCAATACAATACGATAATTGTGAACACATTTGTTTTAATTTTTATATTATTACTAGCTGACCCGGCAAACGTTGTTTTGCCTCACTTAGGGGTACAGCGCCATCTATTGATTACTTACTCAACCCAGTCGAAAGGTATCGACATCTGTTAGAATCATTTGGAGTTAACAGATAATTGTGACTGTCAAATATTAACAGACAATAATTAGCAATAAATTAAAATTGCGACTATAATTTGAGATTTAAACTATCCTATCTCTCAAATTGGATCGAACTGCACATGGTGTGCCAATTTTATTATAAACGGTTAAGTGGTTTAGGAGTCCATTGAGGACAAACATTGTGACACGAGATTTATATATATATTATGATTATGTTTATGTTAGATGTGTAAATTCTTTTATTTGTTAATTGTTACAAGACAAACTATTTAAACCATATTTATTGATTTCATAGCATTTTGCATTATAATTGTACCTTAACATTCATAGCCATTATAACTATATATACGCTGTGATCCTGCAGTTGAATACAAATAGGCATTATTGTAGTTTTTTTTTTTCTATTCTTAATATCTTTGGTTATATATATCTACATATACGTGCGTATTTGTAAATATATGTATTTATATCAGATGTGCTAAAGACCATAAGCGAAGGGACTTGCTTAATTATCAGGATGACCGAGCTGTTAGGAAATAGCTGGTATGTGTATACTTTTATAAAGATATGTAATAAATAGTGAACTAAAACATAAATAATATGAAGCTTAATATGTATGAAAGTAATGTCAAGGAAATACTTTTGTAATAATATTTAATTTTATTGTTTCCAAATGGCTGCACTTGATTTTACAAGGAATATTATATAGTTTAGATTGGTGACATAGATATGTATATAAAACTCTTTCGTTTTAATACTCATACTCTATGTCGACCAAAAAGGCGGGAACACGCATTAGCGTTGCGAATGCGCCTTCTTTTTTTTTTCGGACAGTTGGATGATTGATTAATTTGGATGAAAAGCAATTGGAGCTAAATGGAAAAATATATAAATTTGAGACACATAAATAATTATAACTATTTAAGTGATAAGGTACGTAACGTAGATATAAGGCTAGAAGATAAAATAACTGATTATACCTCAGTATATTAACAATTAGATGAAAATATAATTTGATTTGTTACCTTTATAAAATGTGTTTGAATTCACACCTTTGAATAATGTTCTAATAGTTATAACAACAAACCGGCACGGGAAATACATATCTTGTGAAAGTTTCAGCTTTCTAGCTATAACGGTTTCTGAGATACAGCCTGGAGATAAGCGGAGGCTTAGTAATAGGGTCCTGTTTTTTCCTTTTAGGTAAGGAACCCTAAAAATTGTAAATAATAGATTTTGCCTTAGTTCAATGTTATGAAAGCCCGAAGCTAGCGAAGTACCGCGGCTGCCTGTAACCCCCGTTTATTGGGGACAGAATTTCTCACAATACCTATACGTAAGGCCAATTTGTCAGTGAGTTAGCTGCTAAGCTCTGGTGTTTGAAGTTTCAAGACACTTTTTAGAACCAGTTTTGTTTTCTCAGGTGCGGGTCAAGCCTGCGTATGAAAGGTTCCATAACTATTGAAAAAAAATAAAAAAACACGTTGGTTGTAAAATATACAACTTAATATTCGTAAAAAAATTAAGCCTGTTACCGTTATTAATAATGAGAATAAAATTAAGAAAAACACATTTTCATATTTTTTTACGTAAAGAACGATAAAGCGGGTAATTTAAGATTTTACCCATCTCATCGAAAACTAGAATATGCTGATTTTCAAAACAACAGTTAACCGTTTTTTTTACCGAAAATAAGAAAAAAATAACATTAAACAATATAACATTAAGTGAAATTAAACAATATAACAACAACATACATTAAAACAATAATCTTTTTAACAATTAATTGATAAAAAAATGTTGCAATCTTAATAAAAAAAATAAGTATTTATGTTCATACATATACATATGTAGCCCTGTCACCATGTCAATCCTTAACCTCGCTCTGGGCGTTTGCCAAAAACACAAGTTGCGATGATTGGTTCCTAAACCAATCCCGATAAGGTTTCCTATAGGAGATAACACGTGTAGGGTTGTCAGCGCACACAATCTCGCCGCGGAAATATTATAACTACGGGACGAGCCGTGGAATTGAAAATAGAGAGAGAAAAGAAATGCAGAAAAAAACTTAAAACAAACACCCTTCGATCATAAACATACTAGATAATAGACATGCGCAGAATGTGTCACTAAAATGAAAAGATATGTACATATCTTTTTCTATCAGTGAACTATATCTCTCTTATAGTTCAGTAGTTCAATTAGTTCAGTACTAGTTTTCTTTCAATATTTCATGCAGGGCATCGCATCTCTGTCACCTTGGGATAGAGTTTAATTTTGCCTGGTCAGTCACATTCGCCGCAGTGAACTATATCTTTCTTTTAGTTCAGTAGTTCATTTAGTTCAGTACTAGTTTTCTTTCAATATTTCATTCAGGGCATCGCATCTTTGTCACCTTGGGATAGAGTTTAAATTTGCCTGGTCATTCAGATTCGCCGAGTGAGTGAAAGAGGCTATCATGTATCATATCCATACGTACAACAGAGCGGGACAGGCATAGATAGTCCCGAATACTCCCGATGTTTTCATTCGAGTCTCGAGTCGTTCTTAAACGGATGAAAGAGCTACTGAACTAAGAACTAATTGAAATGTTATTGAACTAGAGAGTGAAAGATACAAATCACTGAAGTACTTCATTTGAAGGATTCATTCGTGAACTACGCATGTCTACTAGATAAGGTGATGTCAAAAACGGCAAGGAAAACAAGACCATACGTAAGAGTGTGGTCTTATTTGAGTTTGAGGAATTTAAGCGTCATTTACACGAATGCCGAAGTAAAACTTTATACTTATTACACCTTAGTATTACTCACTTTAGTTGTTTTTACACAATACAGCCACACATTTGACGAGCAAGGCGCATTTAACCACATGAGTAAGCGACACTATGGCTGTTCGATACTAAATGAGTGGACTGTATGTAAGTTCTGATTCTCACAAGGAAATTGCGAAACTTAGATAGCACCACGTACCTTTCATCCACGACGCCACTCCCTGGGACAACTCCTCGCGTCTGGCGGCAGCTTGGTGTGTGACGATTGTCAAGTAGCCTAAGCTCCTTGTGAAATGCAGAACAGTATTGACTGTACACACGGCACAGTAAATATACTTGGTGAAGCAACGCGCGACACTATTTAGGATATATTAAAGAGTAACTCTGTACTACGGCGCGGCGATGAGAAGCGCGGGTTGTCTCCCATACGATTCCAGAGTCACTGCCTCAGGCCGCGACGCGCGGACTGCAGGTTTTGTATTTCTACCCTCATCTCACAATAATACCTTTATGAGAGTCGAACAATGACCATAGACAAAATTTATTAAAGCTATGGCCTAATGTGGCCTAGTCCATTTGGGACTAGCAAACTGACTCTCAAGAAGGTTCCATGCTTCCAAGCCATGCTTAAATCAATGGCCATTCTATCTAAAAATATTCTAGTATCACAACATATTTCTTTTTCGAGTGTCAGTCAATAAAGAGCCATGCTTAAAATAATGGCCATTCTATCTAAAAATATTCTAGTATCACAGCATATTTCTTTTTCGAGTGTCAGTCAATAAAAAGCCATGCTTAAAATAATGGCCATTCTATCTAAAAATATTATAGTACCACATTTTATATCTCTTTCTAGTGTCAGACAATAAAGAGCCATGCTTAAAACAATGGCCATTCTATCTAAAAATATTCTAATATCACATTTTATATCTTTTTCTAGTGTCAGTCAATAAAATAAGTGGGTCGCGCCAACCCTGGGGCCGGCGTGGAGTGACGCCCTAATGCCGCACTAATGATATAACCTTGAATACTTATTTATAGTTTTTTCAACAAATCAATTTATTGCGAATATAGAAGATACAGACAGATATTCGGTCAAAGAAAAAGTGCTCTGCCTTCCGGCGTACAATAATTAATAATCTATGTCAAATTTTATAGCTACTTACAACAAAGAATAAGGACTGGATTTAACAATAATAAATTTATTAAAAATATACAATATAAACACCTTGGAAAGAGAAGCAAATTTCAAACAAAACAAAATCAAAAGACAACTAAACATAGAACATATATGTGAATATTTTTACACTATTTAGGAATATTTTTACACTATTTAGGAATATTTTTACACTATTTAGAAATATTTTTACACTATTTAGGAATAGTTTTCGTCTCCGTGTGAGATACATACGAACTTCATTTCGTAATAGTCCGGTCAATTAGGCATTCGAAGTTACCTAAATTCCCAACAAGCTGAAAATCGGTAAGATTGTTTAAAATATCATTAAAAACATAATTTGAAAGTTTGTACACACGTGTAATTAGAATTATACTCAATATTAGCATAAGCATAAGCAGCCCACTTCCCGTTCCCATTGCTGGGACTACGGGCCTTCTGTCACTAGGAGAGATATATAGGCCATAATCCACTCGCTGGCCAAGTGCGGGTTGGCGAAAGACACACGTCTTCGGATATTGTAGTCATCAAACGTGTCGGTTTCCTCACGATGTTTTCTTTCCAAAGCTTCGCAGTTCTCACGATGAAAGTCGAAGCAAAACGCTTTGTGCGAATCCTCGGAACTTCGACAGTGAATCAGTGTCTCTTTGCTGAAAGAATAAATATAAAAAAGGTATACTGAAGCTGCCCTTATATAGTTTTTCGTAATCAGAACACCTGTAAATAAAAAACATAATATTTTTCGTAAGAGAGTGTGGCTCGAGAAAACGTCTGCTTTTCAATCTGATAGTCCCTGGTTCGATCCCGGCTCTACACCAATAACTTGTTTTTTAAGCTATGTGTGGATTTATACGAAGTCAACGGTGAAGAAAAACATCCTCCGACATTTTGAGTACCACAATATCCGAAGACATGTGTGTCATCCACCAATTCGCACTTGGCCAGCGTGCTGGATTAATGACTAGTACCTGGTTGACTGAGCTTTGCTCGGTATTTTTTTTTAATATGACATTTTCTAAAAATGTTTCCTAGCTAAATCGATTTATCGCCCCCGAAACCCCTATATACTAAATTTCATGAAAATCGTTAGAGCCGATTCCGAGATTCCAATTATACAATATATTATATCTTTCCTTGTGAAAGAAGGCTCTGTGTCCCAGCAATATGGACGTAACAATAATGGTCCCAGTGATGTGTGTGGCTACTTATGCAATGCTATTTTCTTAAATTAAGATACCTCTAAACAAACAAACCGTAACGAAAGAAAAAATCTCAAACCTCCAAAAAAAACAATTAAAATCAAAGCCCTAATACCATTCCTGACGTTCAGATTTGTAAGCGTGGCACAAAATATAATATTTCTTCCTCTAAAACTATCTACCACCCCCTTACCCCCACTTAGCCCAGTGTGAGTTCACTTACGCGAGTGTGAGTGACAAACTGCGTACACACAACTCCCCCCACCTCCCCCCTTCACGGTTCTAATTTTTGGGGAATTTGGGGCATATTCGTAAATATGAAATGGAAAAAATATTTCGCGATAAATGTGAGTTTGAGCTTTATATACTGAGCGGTAAGGTCGTTTGTCCCGTGAACGGGATCTGGAAAAAAAATTACTTCATATGTCGTCCTTAAGACGAAGCGCGGCTTCGTATGTGTGTTCTGAACTGCGGAGGGGATAGAGTAGAATAATGTTGTTAGAGTACAATATTTGTAAAAAACACTTTTTAGGTGACATTTTACTTAGTTTACACGGCACAGTAAACTTCGGCCTTGGAGCGGCTTGACAACTCTTGACACCAGATCCTGGCCACTTAGTTCATACTAAGAAGACTTAATTTTTTTGAGAAAGATTTGTATTTGTAAAATGAATCTTACAACACTACGAGCAGTCATGCATGATACAGTATAAGTTATTATAACTTCTGTAAAAAGTAATTATAAACAACAAAACTAAACAATTTCCGGGTCAATAACTCTATCTCGAATGATCAAAATTATACCATCAATTCTAGTAACTCTAGGCTATCTGACCAAATAATTTAACTTCCAAGAAAAGTGAACTACAAGCATTAGTTGGCAAAATCTAGTACCTAACCGAAAGCCTATGCTTTTTTTTAGCAAAATTTTAATCTTAAGTTAAATTTAGTTTAGTCGTGTGTACGGCAGAATCGGCACCCTTTACTTATATTTACTTATCTGTTTTGTATTCAATTAGTCGAAACATAATGACAAAATTAATTTCTTGCTAACAATTAGCAAGAAATTAATTTTGTCATTAGGTCCGTTAGTTTGTCACGGCTACTTATATTTATTTAGTTTGCTCTGAACTATGATTCCTCGAACTGGATTTGCGAATATCGCGGCATCGTGAGAAATGAATCCAAATTATACGCGTAATCAATTTACTTACTTTGTTGTTATTAGTAACACTTACTTTGATCACAGAGCAAAATAAATAGGGATAATGACACTTCAAATTCGAATGTATTTTTATTGATCTACTAGCTGATCTACTAACTGTACTTAAGGCAGTTACAAGCACTATATCTGATCAGTTATCGAGCGGGATGAAAAATTATTATATTACTAAAATGGTCACAAAAAAATAAAAAAGTAAGAGTTTAGGGTTGCATGTATTTTTTTTAATACCAAAATATAAAAGTTTTGTCGAAAAATTTAAATAAATGTTCAAGGGTGAATATGCCTTATCACTTAGAAGTATAGAAAATACATTAATAGTAGCCGATTCTCAGACCTACTGAATACGCATATAAAATTTGGTAAAAATCGATCAAGACGCTTTGGCGGAGTACGTAACTAACATTGTGACATGTAATTTTTTTTTATATTAGAGATTAGATTAGAAGATAAACTTAGGGCTAAATATATACACCATTACTTAACTAAAGACAAAATTGAAATATACTAGGAGTAGGTTGGTGTGCCGCTGCACTTCACCTGAAAAAAATATGTTTTTTATATGTCTATTAATTTTTTTTATAGATAATTATTTTGTTGAGAAATAAGTAAAAATACTTTGGTAAGGTTATGTAAATAGAGTAAATAATAGGTTAAAATAGACTAGGTTAGAATGATATTAAGAACACTAAATAGGTTGTAAATAAAGTAAATAGTAAGTCAAAGTATACTAAGATAGAATGATGTTAAGTAGGATAGATGATATTAAGTAGGATAGAATTATATTAAGTAGACTAAGATCCCCAAAAATAAATCTGGGGAGTAGGACGATTAAATTAATTAAAAAAATAAATAACCGTGGCCGTCTCCACAGCAGCCTTGTTCCATCAAGTCGCAATACATATAGCTCAAGACGGAAAACGCGAACAAATATATTATATTTTCCTATATGTTAGTTCTATCATTTATACTTTATTACTATACATACATACATACATAACTATTTGTACGTACCAAAGTGTTTGTCTATTCTTCACGTGTGTGCGTGAATACAATGGGGGAAAGGAACTCAATTAAATATTTTTTTCCCTTATTAAGGAATAGGGAATATGATGATAAATATATATTTTTTCCCCTCATAATAATTTGGTATTAACATTTTCGCTAGCTTGTTACTACGCTTCGACAGATTGAGTGGCTTATGACGAAAAAACTATTTGTCTTCTGTCTTAGAATCCAACAAAAAATACTGTTACAAATTCCAGGTATCAGGATATTAGAAAAAGAAATACTAGAAATACTATACTACTGACGACCTCGTTGGCGTAAAGGTTACCATGCCGGTCTGCTAATCAGAAGGTTCCGGGTTCGATACCCGGCCCGGTCAACATCTTTGTGCTTAACTAAATTTGTTGGCTGTGGGTCTGGGTGTTAAATATGTATTTATATATAATATGTATATGTAGTATATCAGTTGTGTTAGCAACCATAATACGAGCTAGAAATGGTTCAGTATGGGGCTAACCAGCCGTGTGTGAATGTGTCCTAATATAAAAAAAATAAAAAAAAATCTTTGTCTATGCTAATGCTTACATCAGCTATTATTGACTTTTTTACACCATACAGCAAGTCATTCCAGACCAATCAGCTAGCTGATGGTAAAGCACGACTAGTTTGGAAAGACTTACTCTTAAGGAGGTTTTCGGTACACACAATTAGGTATATAGCGATAGATTTTCTAATTAACAGTTTTTTACTCTTTACAAAAAAGCGAGTGTGGCTCGGTAGTAATAACGTCTTTTCAATCAGACGGCCTGGTTCGATCCCGGCCCTACACCAATGACTTGTTTTTCAAGTCATGTGTGGATTTGCACTGGCTTTACGGTGAAGGAAAACATCGTGAGGAATCCGGTATGTTTGAGGACCACAATATCCGAAGACGTGTGTCATCCGCCAACCCGCACTTCGCCAGCGTGGTGGATTATGGCCTATATTTCTCTTTTCTTCAATTGGTTCAGTCATTAGTGAAGTAGTACACATAACAAACATACATACATACATTAATTCTATCTTCCAAATTCTAGCATTTTATTTTATATATACTACGGCAATTTCTCCTTAGATTTTTTTTATATTACATTTGATAATATTATGATAACTATCGTAAGGAAGCGGATGTGAGATATCAAATTTTTCAGCCCGTACGTTCACTTACTTACAATTTCAATTCTAATGAAACTTTCGATAATTGCAAACTCCAGGCGATTGAATTAAATACCTACATACAGAATTCTTCTTATCTCTTAAGCAAACTTGATTGGCCACATTTTGAAAAGTAAAATTAGCCACCCTAGTCCTCCGATTAGTAGTGACATCTAGTATTCATTTGTCAAATTACAACAACCCTTACCTCACATTATAACATGCTCCAAGCGTAACTGCAACGTAGCTTTACTACGTCGACCTAAACTCATCTTGCTTTGTAGTTCGAGTCAATTTTAGTAGATGGCGCTGCTCTTTAAATTTTACCCATATAATTCAAATTTACATCATAAAGGCTAAAAAAATAATTTGCCTTCACAAAAAGGAACTAAAAACTAAGAAACAATAAAAAAGCTTACATAGGAATTCAGGGGAATACGTGTACCAAATAAAACTAAGTTACGATCAAGGTACAGCAACAAGGTAAGTTAGGTACAGGTATTAGGTACCTTATATAGGTATGACCTGTACCTAACTTACCTTACTTAATGTTACACTTCATTAGTAAAATACGAACATAAGTACACATGTAAAAAAATCGTACCCCTTCCTTTTCCTTTCGCTATAGTCCGGTAAAAAGAATATTAGCTAAATAAAGGAGATTTAGAATCTTTAGTGAGATTAATCAATGTCAACCTTCAATCATTTTACGACGTATCAATTTTAAATTATTTTGAAATCTATGAATTTGTAATATTGAACTAAAATTGAGAGTGCCGTTGAAAAATGTACTTAACCTCGAAAATTACCAGTCAAAATGCAGCATAGGCCGTTCTGCACCCTAAATGATAACGCTGCACAAAAATACCTCCACGAAATCAATCTGGATGCCATGCCCTGATGTGGACCTGGAGTATCCAGGTTTAGCCTACATTTATCCCCTCGACGAGCTCATCATCACACAGCAAAGAGACGATTTCCACGACATTATTGGCGACAGACACACTACAGGCTACACAATCTTCAACAAATTCGGACAAAAAGTTTTCATCGCGGTCGAGAGAAGTCAGTGCAAAAAGATATTTTTAAACATCTTCAATCACTATGGCAACGAGGTAATACACGTGGAGAAAACCTACAAGATCTTGAAGCCTTGCAGACATCAGGTGCAGGTTTGGTCTCCCCCTGGGAATTTCGTCGGAGTAGTCCGGGAATACGCGCGTTGTATAAGCACTTTTAACGCCAAAAACTGGTACGGCTCCATATTTTTATCGCTCAAAGCAAAGGGTTATAACGACTACGAGTACAGAATCAAAACAAAGGATGGAATCGTCGGTAAAGTTATGAACAACTGGGCAGTTTTGAACGTGAAGAATTTTGGAGTGTCCTTTCCGGGAGATATGAACGTTTTGGATAAGGCTGTGCTTTTAGGAGCTTGCTTTCTTATTAGCTGGTTGAAGTATAGAACCTTTAACGATTTAATATTATCAGCGCACATATAAGGTCACATTTTTTAAAACTATACGTGTAATGATAATCTTGATTGTTTGAGCTATATTTGTAGCGCCTAATAAACATGTGACAGCAATATGAAGAAACATTACAGAGAATACAAAAATTAGGCGTCGAGTTAAATACTTTTTACTCTGAGAGCCAGCATAATGTGGGTTTAGTGCAGTGCTTATTTCTATTGTAATGATATGTACTGATTTAATTCTTTACATATTTTGTGTATTTATTGCAATAGGCGTAATGGTTTTATTTTTAATCCTTTAAACTAAGGTACTAGCCTAAAATGTTTTAAAATAAAAACAGCCCTATTATCAAGTGACACTTATATGTTAAAACTTCAACTAAAAACTATCGTTTTATAATTACTTTTTTTGTACTTTATATTATCTGTGTACCTGTATCATCATGCCGTCGGCTTGTATTTTTTTCCGTATGTTCTACGCTTACTGTGTATTGAGCCTCATAGGAGCTTCTCTGCTATTATCATACTTACTGTATCAAGGCAGAGTAGAATTCGACCCCACTAAAGCAATCACTGTTACTGAATATGTCAAACGTGAAGATTTGCCATGGTTTAAAAAAATATGTTATGATATGCGTGAGCGGACCCAGAATACAAAGAAAAAAACTGCATCGATAAACAAAACTACCGGAGAATGTGATGATACGTGTAAGATAAAGGCTTCAGTGTACCAACTAGACGTGCCAAGAGAAACGTCCAAGATGGAAGAGATGCTAAAATATTCAAGATTTTCGCGAGAAATACGCAGCAAATTAGAAGTTTTGAATGGAAGCAAAAAAGAAGAATATAACTACGATGATGATAATACGTTAGACAAAACAAAAACAACTACCAAGACCACAAAAAGTTCAAATAAAATATTGAATTTATTCCGCAAGTCACGTGATACAGCAAAAAAATCCTGCGAATGTCCGGAAGCATTGAAATCCCAAGATTCTAAAAATACAAAAGATTTAATGAAAGCTAGCACAGAAACTTCAAGTGCATCTGCATCACGATATGATTTGATGTCATCCTCTACCACCAAATTTGTTGAAGAAACCGACACAAGTAAATCTAAAGCAGCTACAACAACAGATGCTGTGACAGAGATAGTTCATATATCCGAGGACAAAGAAACTACGGCAAATCTAAACAAGAACACGATAAACACAGAAAAAAACACCGACAACACTGCAAAAAGCACAATAAATATTAGAAAGAGTTCAGTAAACAATCGAAAAAGTATAACAAACTCTGGAAGAAATTCGATAAATACTAGAAAAAACACATTTAATACTGGACGTAGCTCGGTAAATATTAGAAACACAGGTCGCACAGGACGAAGTTCTATTAACAATGAGAAAAATACAATTAACTCTGGAAGGAGCTCAATTCTTGCTGGAAAAACCACAACAAACACTGGGAGGAACTCAGTGAATAGTGGAAAAAACAGAATAAGCACTGGGAGGAGCTCAGTCAACTCTGAAAATAACAAATCTGCTAGACGGAGTTCCATTAATACTGAAAAAAAGGCAATAAACTCTGGAAAAGGTACCACCACGCATGCTAGAAAAAACTCAATAAATACCGGAAAAAGTACAACAAACACTGGGAGAAACTCGTTGAATAACAAGAACACATACCATTCTAGCGATGGTTCTAAGAAGGCAGGAACGGATAGTAGAAAGATGTCAAACAAGTCACAAGAGCAACTAAGAAACTTACTCTCGAAACGAAAAAGCGTAGCATCAAAAGAAAATAATGCACTGTCCAGTAAAAACAACGTAATTTTAGACAATTCTAGGAACTCCATACAAAGCAGGGGTCCTGGTAGTAAAAGTTTCACCCATGCCACAATTAGAAGAGATTTATCGACTGATAACACTAAAACATTACATGAACTAAAAACCCCACAAGACAATCAAGAGCATATAATAAACCAAAGGAATTCTCAAGTAACAAACGAAAATAAAATAGACGATTTTAATAAAACACTTACAGCTAATGAAACAGTGGACAAAGAAAATGAAAATGTTAGTACAAAAGACACTAAAGGGCCCACTACATATTCAAAAGACGTCAAAAAATTTAGAAAATGGTTCTGGGGAACTTCTGGGGAAGATTGCGACTGTCCTGAGGAAGCAACTGAAACAAAAGATGACATAATTAATGAACAAAATGATGAACGAGACGATGATTCGACAAAAGTCCTTAAAGATCCCTTAACCAGTAATGCTGAACTGGAATCAAAGGATTCGAATGATTATGAGGTGCCGTTTTATGACAAGAGAAAAATTAATACTTATCGTAAAATACCCTCAGGCCCTCCATGTGGCTTCTGTAAAAAAGCCTTTAGAATGCTTATTTCAAACAAGTGGCCTTTTGCTTAGCAGGAATAGTTTTTAAGAAAGAAAGAATGAAAAATATTTATTATGATATGACTACACAAGACCAGATATAATATTTAAAATAGTACACATAACTTTAATTTGTCACAACACAGCCTCAACTCAGCATAATGCTGGTTGCTCTTGCTTTTAATTATTCGGAAAATGAGATCCGCCCCATTTAGTTACAATTTTCTTTAAAGATAACATAAAATGGTGGCCCTTGCTATAAAAGGTAACAAATAACATCAAAGTGCACCTTTACCTACACATCTGGGTAAATAACTATTGGGCCTCATTCCTCTTATGCCATTTTTTTTTATTAATCTTGTAGGTATTCCCGTTAATGTTGGAAAAGTGAAATTCATAATGTAATCCATAGTACAATCAATATTTTAATATTTATTATTCTTAAATTTCTGTAATAAAATTACAGATTTCTGTAATAAAATTTAAATAAAACACAATCATAATCAAATTAAATACAACTAGTTTGTTTACATGTACGTTAAGGCACAGAACGGTACCTAGAAATTATTCGTCAATCGTCAATACTGAAACTGTTCACTAGCTGTATGTACCTATGTGTGCGTGATTTGTTCCCGTCTCGCCGCGTACGTGACACGTGGCCCTTGGTCACGCACACATGCTTATGTAGTACAACGAATTCGCGCGGTTTTAATTATTATTATGGAGCTTGACTTTGGTTCCTCTTATTTATTCTGTGCTTAAAACTACCTAAAAAATTATGCGTTAACAGAAACCGTGTATACAAACCTACTGGTGAATAACTCAATACCTTTCAATGATTGCTTCAGTAAGTCAAAACAAACAACTTTAGTTCCACAACTTATGGAAATTCTCGAGAAAAATTTCACTCCCCATTTTTTATATGGAGCATGCTTCGCTGATATTGTGAATTTTCAAATATCGAAGAGCAAAAGTTTAAAAATCAAATGGTTTATTTACTTACCAGTAATCTAACATAACATAGTAAATTTATATTTATTTATTAATTACAAACTGTTAACATATTTCTGGTTTTATACTAATTTTTTTTACCATTGTCAGGTTTGCGTTTGACTACAGCTTGCCTGATGTTAAGCTGCGCTCTAGTCTACGATGTGGCACGCTTACCTAGCCTAGTAGGTACATAATAGTAATAGAATACTTAGTACCTGCCTGTAATTTTGTCCTAACCAACTTGAAACGTGACCTGTCTTAGTTGAATTCGATTTTTATTACTACAGCTATAGTAAGTTAATTATAAAATAAAACAAAAGGATTATGAAATCAAATACTTAAAATTTATTTGCGGAACACAATAATCAGTCTTAATTAGGAATCTAATACGTACTGTAATTAATCTCTT
Source organism: Mellilla xanthometata (assembly GCA_035578125.1). Lineage (NCBI taxonomy): Eukaryota > Metazoa > Arthropoda > Insecta > Lepidoptera > Geometridae > Mellilla > Mellilla xanthometata. Next base: position 1,135,552 of record JAPUBQ010000023.1, on the reverse strand, counting down.
ACAAATTAAATCTTATCGCCTGATGTAATAATCAACTAACTAACGCCTGCGTTTTTTCTGCGGCGTTTTCTCTTCCTCTATCGCGTCCCCTTTGACTTCTTCCTCGTCGTGAGCCTTTCTTCTCACAGGGCCTGTGTGTGTGATAGGCACAGCTCTCTCGTCCTTGTTTTCACAATGCTTCGGCGCTATCACCGACAAAACTCCATCGGAAGAAAGCCTGGACTCGACCGCTTCAGGGTTGCAGCCTTCCGGCAATGCGTACCGTCGCTTAAATTGCCGGGAAACAAAACCGTGCTCGTCCTTTCTCTCTTCGTGCTTCCCTTCTATCACCACGTAGCCATCCGAAGTCTTGACAGATATCTCTTCAGGGGCGAAGTGCTGGACGTCCAGGTTAACTTGAAATTTGTCTTTGTCGCTCTTTATTGTGGAGCCGACGTCTTGGGCTATTGCGGAGAGGTTCTTCCAAGGTCGCAGGTAGCGCCGCACGCTCAGCACCGGCCGGTCGACGATGTCGGATAAAAAGTCTTCAGGAGATAAATCCATGCCGAAGAACTGGTCGTGAACACGGCGTGGACGAATCTCGTCTAATAAGTACGGAAGCAGCGCCATTTTCCTCGAAAATTTACTTGATAATTAACAAACTTGTCGCTTGCAACTTGTAAACACGTAGAAATTGCTTTAAAACTCGCTAGGTCGCTCTGAAGATCGTTTGTCGCTTCGATGCTCCGAACTCGTTTGTGATCCAATAAACTGTGGTGACGTCGGGCTTCGCAGGCGCTTTTATATTATCCAGCGATGGAAGGTGCACCTTTCTGTTAAACTCGAGAACACTGTAGAATTTTCTAGAAAATATATTTTAGCGCCATCTAGTGCTGAGAGGAAAGACTACAGAAACTTGTGTTAGATTACAGGGTGTGTTAGTGTGAGTTGTCTTATATTATACACACAAACAAAAAGTATGGTTCCGCTATTCAACGCTAGATGTCGTTGAATAGGTTATCAACATGGAATAATCAGGAACAATGAAATTATTCAAAGAAAGATCCATTCATTTTATGACTCATCGCGATGATGACAATCCGAATTTTACAGAAATTTTAACGAGTTACTATAAGCGCTTACTATCGTCGATATTAGCACGTGTCAATAACCCTAGGCTAACAAGAGCATACTCACTGGTGGCAAATTAGCGCTTTTGTTACCACTGAGTTATTAATATACGTTCAATCTTACACTACTAACCTAAACTGAGCACGATGACCTAAATATAATTCATATAGGCACTTTACCTTTATTTCCTTTGACGCATACCCTTTTAACATTGTCTCTGTAGGTACCTATGTCCTATAATATAAATAGGATACCTATCTAGGTCACAATAGCTTTTATTGCAATATTTCCATGGTTTTGGTGATATTAAATAAATAAGAGAGGCCCATCGTGATTGGTACCGATCTTTTGTTTGCGGTTTGGAAGGTTTACAAAGACATAGTTAATTGAAATTTATTTAAAGCTATTACCTTAATTGTAACCTATTAATCTTTTAATTTTATAAGGTTTGCGGCGCCCTTACAGTATACTTTTTGAACAAGTAAAATAATATGATGCAATAAATAAAATACTGAATACTGTCTATACTACCTATGTGCCTAATCTGTGACCAACTAACCGATTTGGAAGTCTGGAACATTCGGGCAATGCCGTTTTGAGAAAAATAAAACAGGATTTGTATGTAACTCTGTGAGGAGTCCGTGGACTTTTTGGTTGTTGTTTTATTTTCTTGTCATGTTGGTAATCTGGTATACTGTAGGTAAATTAGGTATTGGCGCGAAAATGTGGTTTCTGCCTTATCACGTTTCGCTATTTTATTTTTATTGTGCTTACCTAGCATTATTTCTAATATTTTTTAAGCTAAAATTATACAAACATAATCTCTTCAGGTTTCTATAAAATGATTTTGTAGATATGATATGTTTTTCATTCATGAAAGTGAATTTGTTAGTGCCGGTTAAAGCGTGTGATTTTGAGGTTATTAGACTCCATTATAGTTGTTAAGCCTAAGTACGTTTTTACTTTAAACGATTTACCAAATATTGTAATTGTTAATTAATGAAAGCCAATATAACATTATATTCTGTTAGAAAACGAAAATGCATTCCAATTCCTTCTAGAAATGCATGAATGAAAATCAATACTTTGCCGCCCGTCACAGTATTGCCAGATGCTAACTTTAGAAAAAAGGAGCTCTTCCAATTAACAATTCGTACATTGCATAGCAATGCTATTTAGATGGTAGGTAAATTGCTGATCGAATAAAATAAGGTTTTACAGGGATACTGTATAAGGTAGTGAATTATTAATATAAGAACTTAAATTATCCCAAAAATTATCCCAAAAGTACCAAATAATAAGAAAATGAGTTGCATTGCCTTCGTAATTAAACCCCATGAATTGTAATCAGAACTCATCACAATTTTACTAAATATAATAATTTTATAAAAAACAATCAGGCTTAAGTAAAGTATTGCAAATGATACTTTTTTTGTTTACTGACAATACTTTTTTGTCCAATCTGCATAACCGGATACCACTAGCGGCAAGAGCGGAGAGTGGCCGAACTAAACTCCGGATATGGGTCGAATGTTCTAGACTAAAAGGAAACATTTGATAAATAACCGTAATTTGAATAGAAAGCCGTATATGTTACGATTTCATAATTTTTATTTATTTTTTTTCTTTTGAAAGAGTCATTTAAGTATACAACTTTCATTCAGGATGTCCCTATTTATATGAATTTTCCAGAAGTCTCTCGAACATTCTAGAACTTTTTCCACGCTAGCATTAAAATCTTCTGTGCTGCCCTCTAGCGGTGAGTAGAATAACTATGTAAAATACGCAGGTGATGTAAACATTTTAGCTACATGGTGCCATTTTAGAATCAAATATTAATAGATTATACATACCTTTTATGCGATATAAAATAGATACTTGTACTAATTCTAACTATTTCCTTGTAAAATTGTCTGTTTAATATTAGTATTTTAATAACTTTTCCATCAACGGCGTTACAATAACATTATTTTGCTAATATACCGAAAAAGATTTAATGGATAAGATGATATTATACGTGAAATAAAATAAAAACTTATTGCGACTACCTGGATAGCAGTAATATCTTTGTGTTTAGTTCGAACAATAATACGTCATACATCGTAGCCAAAGGTTTTTACTCACTGCGAGTAGCGCTCCAAATCCAGAAATTTCTCCTCATTCATAGATGTCGCTACAAAGCGAGTGTATAAAAGCAATTTGACGTTTCGCCGGGGCGTTATTCAAAAGAAATTACTAAGTGAGCGACACAGCGCTACTCAACTGCGATTGTACACACGTGTTAATTAAAATCCTGTGAATAAAACAGAAGTTACAAGTTATTTCCAAGAGAATTCTGTAGAATAAGTGCTACAAAATGCCGGAAGGAATGGAGACACAGTCGGGGGATGTGGAGACCTTCGCGTTCCAGGCTGAGATCGCTCAGCTCATGTCCCTCATCATCAACACATTCTACTCGAACAAAGAAATCTTTCTGCGAGAACTGATCTCCAACAGCTCGGACGCGCTCGACAAGATCCGGTATGAGTCCCTCACTGATCCCTCGAAGCTCGACAGCGGCAAGGAGCTGTACATCAAGATCATCCCCAACAAGAGCGAGGGCACGCTGACCATCATCGACACAGGTATCGGCATGACCAAGGCGGACCTGGTGAACAACCTGGGAACCATCGCTAAATCCGGCACCAAGGCGTTCATGGAGGCGCTGCAGGCGGGCGCAGACATCAGCATGATCGGTCAGTTCGGTGTGGGCTTCTACTCGTGCTACCTCGTGGCGGACCGCGTCACCGTGCACTCCAAGCACAATGACGACGAGCAGTACGTGTGGGAGTCTGCCGCCGGCGGCTCGTTCACAGTGCGCCCCGACCACGGCGAGCCGCTCGGCCGCGGTACCAAGATCGTGCTGCACGTGAAGGAGGACCTCGCCGAATTCATGGAGGAACACAAAGTCAAGGAGGTCGTCAAGAAGCACTCCCAGTTCATCGGCTACCCTATCAAGCTGCTCGTGGAGAAGGAGCGCGAGAAGGAGCTCTCCGACGACGAGGCCGAGGAGGAGAAGAAGGATGAGGAGAACGACGAGAAGCCCAAGATCGAGGACGTCGGCGAAGACGAGGAGGAAGATAAGAAAGACAAGAAGAAGAAGAAGACCATCAAGGAGAAGTACACGGAGGACGAGGAGCTGAACAAGACCAAGCCCATCTGGACGCGCAACGCTGACGACATCACGCAGGAGGAGTATGGTGAGTTCTACAAGTCCCTCACCAACGACTGGGAAGACCATCTGGCCGTGAAGCACTTCTCGGTGGAGGGTCAGCTGGAGTTCCGCGCGCTGCTGTTCGTGCCGCGCCGCGCGCCCTTCGACCTGTTCGAGAACAAGAAGCGCAAGAACAACATCAAGCTGTACGTGCGCCGCGTCTTCATCATGGACAACTGCGAGGACCTCATCCCCGAGTACCTCAACTTCATCCGCGGAGTGGTGGACAGCGAGGACCTGCCGCTCAACATCTCCCGAGAGATGCTCCAACAGAACAAGATCCTGAAGGTCATCAGGAAGAACTTGGTAAAGAAATGTCTTGAACTCTTCGAGGAGTTGGCCGAGGACAAGGAGAACTACAAGAAGTTCTATGAGCAGTTTAGCAAGAACTTGAAGCTTGGTATCCATGAAGACTCGCAGAACAGGTCGAAGTTGGCTGACCTGCTTCGCTTCCACACCTCTGCGTCGGGTGATGAGGCCTGCTCGCTGAAGGAATACGTGTCCCGAGTGAAGGAGAACCAGAAGCACATCTACTACATCACTGGCGAGAACAGAGATCAGGTGTCCAACTCTTCATTCGTGGAGCGAGTCAAGAAGCGCGGCTACGAAGTAGTCTACATGACCGAGCCCATCGACGAGTATGTAGTCCAGCAGATGAGAGAGTATGACGGCCGCACTCTTGTCTCTGTCACAAAGGAAGGTCTGGAGCTCCCCGAGGACGAGGAGGAGAAGAAGAAGCGCGAGGAAGACAAGGTCAAGTTTGAGGGACTCTGCAAGGTCATGAAGAACATCCTCGACAACAAGGTTGAGAAGGTTGTGGTCTCCAACAGGCTGGTAGAGTCTCCGTGCTGCATCGTCACCGCCCAGTATGGTTGGTCGGCTAACATGGAGCGCATCATGAAGGCTCAGGCCCTCCGAGACACCTCTACCATGGGCTACATGGCAGCCAAGAAGCACTTGGAGATCAACCCCGACCATTCCATTGTTGAGACACTGAGGCAGAAGGCCGAAGCTGACAAGAATGATAAGGCTGTTAAGGACCTAGTCATCTTGTTGTACGAGACTGCTCTGCTGTCTTCTGGCTTCACCCTCGACGAGCCCCAGGTCCATGCGTCGCGCATCTATAGGATGATCAAGCTGGGTCTTGGCATCGATGAAGATGAGCCCATCCAGGTTGAGGAGTCGAATGCTGGAGACGTTCCCCCTCTGGAAGGCGATGCTGATGATGCGTCCCGCATGGAAGAAGTAGATTAAACTCTCCGCCTATCTGTAGCCATGTTGTAATGGTATTTATTTGTATGATTGTACCAACCGCAGTGATTGTTTTGTGCACAGGTGTACAGCCAAAGACTGATTTAGTTCAAAGTATTCCAATTTAAATAAAAATAAATGGTTAACATTTAATGATTATTTCTGTGGTTTTATTCCTGAATTCCCCTAGTTAAGATTAGTAGTTAGGTAGGTAGGTACTCTAGCAAGGTACATTTAAGTTTGAAAAATAGGCACACACTATTTACATAGAATACATTCAAAGAATTGTTAGATAATAAATGGACACTAGACATCCTAGACTGAGCAATCTAATTTTCTTAGAACATATCACTTTGTATTAGCATTCTCTTATGATTTTTGAATTTTAGTATTAGGATACATTTGACACAGTGCTGGTTAGCTCATACACATTTTTAGTTTTTCATTATAGTTGCTAACACAACTGATAGAACTACACTAGTAAACAAATATCTAACACACAGACTGACAGCTAACAAATTTAGTTCATCACATACATACATGTTGGCTGTGCTGGGAAATGAACCTGGGTCCTCTAGTTGGCAGCCTGTTACTTATTTTATTAAAATTTACAACATTTCAAATATAGTAATTTACAATTCTCCTAGGCCTCGCTGTCATGACATTGCATTTAAAACTTATAAATAAAATTATCCATGCTAGGGCATGATCTAGGTACCTAATACATTTAACTATAGTAGAACCAGGTAAATATTTAATCCTTTATTACTAAAGGGCTTAACAAAGTATACCTACATATTATATTATAGCAGTAAGATTAACTTGCAAGATCATTTGTGTTGTAGCACTTCATTATAAAGCTCCCAAGATACCGGCAATGCCGAAGTTGGGGCCCGCTGTTAAATAAAAACTGTTTAGTTAGACATTAAGCTAATTATAAGACTGAAGTCTGTCTAATGTCTCCATGTCTAATGCCTCTGTTTAAATATTATTACGTTAAGATCAATGTTATGCCATTTAAGGAAAATAAATCATTTTCACTTTTACTTAACTTTTTACTCTTTAACAGCCTTGGCCTGTAATAAATGTTTTCAATAAAACCTCTTTGTTTTGAAAAAGGTTAGATAGCAGATCAGTTTATGTGAATAGTCAATGGTGGTGAATCAATGGTGGCCAATGGTGAACCAACGGTGGCCAATGTTGAATCAATGGTGGTCAATTAATCCCGATCCCCAGAGATGAGAGAAGGCCTCGAGTCCCAGCAGTTGGAACGTAGGTATAGTGGGCTGCTTATGATTAAGGAAAGATCTTCTCTATGTAGGACTCAGTTTAAATCTTAGTTAGCATTTATTGACACTGACAGGACCTCCGTTAGCCCTTTGTTACTTTTACTAACTAATCATGAAAGGTAACAGTCAATCAGTCAATTGTGTTTATCATCTTGCTTATTGGTTATATTTACAGGTTAGGTATAGTGCTTAAAGCAGGTCATTGTCCTGAAAAGTGTTGCTAACCGCCACGCCACCATGACTATCAGAGCCATATGCAAAATATTGAACTAAGGATAGAGGGTTCGATTCCCATTATATAAAATGGTGTAATGAAAATATAACATTTATATTATTTTACAATATTTCATTTCTTTTTGTATAATAAAAGTAAATTTATTTTTATTAACTATACTTTAAAATACTGTTCTACATGTTTTGCAGAATTTCTTTTTTCACGCAAACGCCATCTAGTGTCGAGTAGAAATACTAGGCAATGTTTTTTATGTGTGTGCGTGTTTGTGTGTGCATATTATAAAGTTTATCTTTGTGTGACATGCACACAAATATACATTGTATTTGCCAGGTTACCATTTATTTCGATATATCTACCATAATTGTAAAATACATTCCCAAAAGTTCGAGAATTTTGTGGAGAATCGGCGTACATTGCAAGTTTCTGCCGAAAGTTCCAGACTACGCAGCGAGCCAAGCGGGAGGTTGGGGAGAAGCCTCCTAGAGGCTCAATCGATCCATTGAACTAGGTCAGCAGAATATTCTAGACGTTTCGAAAGGTTAACGTTATAAATAGATTTTAGCTAAATCATAAGGTACTTTGTATGCCGTATTTGCCACATAAAAGCTGTACTAAATTAATTAAATTAAGTGATTATTAATTGAGATTATTATTAAAGACATGTCAGAATAAAATAACTTAAAAATTGAATTTCATCATACAAACAGCTAAAGTATTGTCGAAATAAGGAAAACCATTGGTAATATTTTCACAATAACAATAAGTAATATAATTTACAATAGAATTGTTAATAACATTAATACCTACTTTCTCAGAATACAGAAAGAACCCTACTTTCATCAAACTTTAAAGTTCCTCGTTTCAATAAGACATTTCACGGCAAATGAGTAAGCCCCAGTTTAAATATTATCTGTCACCCATTTCTAATTGTTATTAATAATGGTAATTATAACTAGTGATATACTCATAAATAAAGTAATAATTGGTATTACATCATTGTTGTTTAATTTCGATTATTACCTTGTCGCATTACTGGAGTTTACTGAAGAATGTTCATTATGTAAAATAAATTAATACTCAAACGTTAAATAAAAAAGCATTTTCTTATCGTATGAACTAAGTGTCTTAGATTTGGCGTCTAGGATTTTCGATCTTGAACGTTTAGTATTATTTTTCAAATTACAACAAATTAGTCATCAAAATAGTCCGTAATGCATCTGACTCTAGAATTTGCAACGTAAACAAATGATGCAAACACGACAATTCTGAATGTACTGTCGTTGGATTTTATGGCGGTTACCTATATTAAGATTCAAGGTCACGAGATAATTATGCCTGCTGCATTTCAGAACGCTGCAATGTTCTATATCTGTCCAGAAACTACTTGTATTTACTGCAAACCGGTTTTCTGAACTTACCAGTACGTAGTTGAAATTTAGACCTCAATAATTAGGTGCTTCTACGTAAGTAATATAGTTCAATGAACTTCAAGACTGTATATAAAAATTCTAGTTTTTTTAAAGCTATATCCTGCTATTATACTCTTGTTGATACGGGATATAAAGTAGCTTATGTATTTAGGTAAGATCCAAACTATCTCATAGGTAATAATAATAAGTAATATTTTTTATGACAGATCTTTTTTTACAAATTACAGTTCGGCATTTAACCAACAGAGTGCGTAACCACAAGAGTTTGTTACACTCCTAAGGTGGTGCATGCCGAGTATGGGAATATTGTCTCTCAAGGAGGCTGCCAGTTCTGCTATTATAGGTCAGAGGAAGAGAGAAAGAGAAGTAAGAAACTAATAAACGACACAAACAAAACGATTCATTCATCCATTAAACTTTTGCATTTAGCTGGCTAGCTGCTTAGCCTATCTGTAGATCTACATATTCATAAGCGGTATGAATTATGATACAGACTGAGTTGAAAAATAATCTTCACCACAAAAAACAATCTAGATTTCTGGTTAATTAGGAAACTTCTTTGTATCACGCTATTAAAAACTTCTTTGTATTTTTTTACGTTGTTGTATGATGAAGGAATAAAGAGCAATCTTTTGGATAAAAAACTTCATTACGTACCAATTTTCAGAAAAATATACAACTAAATCGATTAACGTGATGAGACAAGCTTGTTTCACGTTTGACCTTTTAATGACTCATCTCTAACTAACCCAAAGAAAACTTTCGATGACTAATATAAAAATACAAAACAACGGAGTTCAATAGCCAAAAAAACTTTGAATCTTATCGAACGGTTGTTCCAAATTTAAACATTTCGCGCCCACATGCTTTCCAGATTATTTTAATAGAAAGGAAATCTCCAGATAGAATTGTTGACATTCATACGAATCAAAAATAAACTGTGTGGTCAGGGCACTGAAATAAATTGCCCGATTTGCGCAAATCACGCGATAAATATGTAATGAGCAATTATCTATCCCTCTTCATTTTTATTTTACACGAATCTTACCAAATAAAATAACACAATTTTCTACCAATACTATATTATAAATACACTTTGAATATTTTTTTTATGTAAGTTTTTTATATACTTACCTAGTTTCAAATTATACCTTTATTCATAATTTGTATGTATCTTTTTCTTATTACTTGACAATGATATAAATAGTTAATTAGATATTAGTTTTAGTAGTAAAATAGGCAAACTTTTTCCATTATTATCGTAACAAAAAATTTAATTTAGAAAAAAAAATAATGCATTAAAACCTTATTAAACATGAAATGCATTAACGTTATAAGTTTTGGCTTGTTTCCCCACAAAAATCCAGTTCTATGAAACAGACAGGTAATGGTAATGGCCTTTAATATACCCGAACAAACGTTCCTTCGAACAAAAGTTTATTCGCAGCAGCGTATTTCGATATAAAGTTATTTCGCATAAAAGTAAATTCGAACTAACGTTCATTCGCAGCAGCGATTTTCGATTATAAAGTTGTTTCGCACCAAAGTTAGGTAATTCGAACTAACGTTCAGTCGATCTTACGTTTTTCGAACAAATATTTTCGCAATATCGTGACGGACCCATATAAACCCAAGTATTGAGAACTTGTATATTTTTGTACTAAAAAGCTGTTAAAAAATGTTACAAATTGTTCCATAAATTCGAGGACATTTATAAATTATTAATGTCGTTGCATAAATTAAGCATATTTCCCAAAGAAGTCCCAGGTAGGAAGCAATATGAAGGGTCGAATATTCTAGGGCAACCTTGAAGAACAGCTGTTCGATGTAAACAAGTATCTTGCTGTCTCGCTCACTCGCTTGGTACACCTTCTCGTACATTCGCTGCACTGAGCCATTCGAGCGTGCACTTTCCAGAAACGTCGCCAGAAAAACACCAAACTAAGGAGTAAAAATTACCCCAACGTCCCCTCGCTGAATTTTGAGGAAGAGACTAATATCAATGTATTAGGGAAATGGCTGACTTACGTTATTTAACTTATTCGGATGCATACATTAGTCAATATCTTAGACTGAATTTGATAATTTACTAATCTGTTGTAAATTTCGATTTTGTTTATACTACTTATCATACAAATTTAGTTTTTTTGTTTATTGGACACGATGTGTTTAATTTCTCTATATTAAATTAATCAAAGTGAAATGTAAATATCAACATTAAATTATTTAAATATTGTGCATTTCATAGAATTCTTTTTATCTTAATTCTAAATTTATCTCTTTGTTAAATTTTTCTCACATATTAATATTAATATTTTTATGTCTATGTGTATATATTTAAATAAATGATTAACTATATCAACCAGTCATTAAACTTCATAGAATAAATGGTAATTGCGTACTTAATGACACTTAACAATAGTCCCAGTTATCTAAGCGTAATTATAGCAGCATCATATTCGTTACCCCACTTCGGTAAAATTACCCTAAAAAGTGGTAATTTTTCTAGTGCGTTCACCCAACTATTGTCGTAAATGAGCAAGATAGCATGCGTTCATCTATCTCTATCTTCGCTCTGATTGGTTGACTCCTCCTCGCTTCTAGAATATTCGATGATTTGACCCCTCTGATTGGCCGATCTAGTAAGGAGTAGAACGTTCTCGATTCTTATTCGTTTTAATATATAAGCGCGCCGCGCCGGCGGGAACTCAGAATAATTTGAAACTCGAAGCGAACAAGAAGTGAATTCGGTGCGACCGAAGCGAATATACAAACTCTCTACAAACTCTACAAAGTTTACGTGATTTCTACAAGTGATATTTGTTTACGTGAAGAAAGAAGAAATTAAATAACAAAATGCCTGCTATTGGTATCGATTTGGGCACCACCTACTCCTGTGTGGGAGTATGGCAGCATGGGAACGTTGAGATCATCGCCAACGACCAGGGCAACAGGACCACACCATCGTACGTCGCGTTCACCGACACCGAGCGCCTCATCGGAGACGCGGCCAAGAACCAGGTCGCCCTCAACCCACAGAACACAGTGTTCGACGCGAAACGACTCATCGGACGCAAATTCGACGATCCCAAAATCCAAGCTGATATGAAGCACTGGCCCTTCAAGGTCATCAACGACTGCGGGAAACCCAAGATCCAGGTCGAATTCAAGGGGGAAGCGAAGAAATTCGCGCCCGAAGAGGTCAGCTCCATGGTCCTGACGAAGATGAAGGAAACTGCGGAGGCGTATTTGGGAACTTCAGTCCGCGATGCCGTCATCACCGTGCCGGCTTACTTCAACGACTCGCAGCGACAGGCGACTAAAGACGCCGGAGCCATCGCCGGACTCAACGTTCTCAGAATCATCAACGAGCCCACGGCGGCCGCTCTCGCCTACGGCTTGGACAAGAACTTGAAAGGGGAAAGAAATGTGCTTATCTTCGATCTCGGAGGCGGCACCTTCGACGTCTCGATCCTGACTATCGACGAGGGCTCGCTCTTCGAAGTAAAGTCCACGGCGGGAGACACGCACCTCGGCGGAGAGGACTTCGACAATCGGCTGGTGAACCATCTTGCCGACGAGTTCAAGAGGAAGTACAAGAAAGACTTGTCGTCCAACCCTCGCGCCCTGCGTCGGCTCCGCACGGCGGCGGAGCGCGCCAAGCGCACACTGTCGTCCAGCACTGAGGCCAGCATCGAGATCGACGCTCTGTATGAAGGCGTCGATTTCTACACGCGAGTCTCCCGCGCCAGATTCGAAGAGCTCAACTCGGATCTGTTCCGGGGTACCCTGGATCCCGTCGAGAAGGCACTGAAAGACGCCAAACTGGACAAGAGCCAAATCCACGACGTAGTTCTGGTCGGAGGATCGACGCGTATTCCTAAAGTCCAGAGTTTGCTACAGAACTTCTTCTGCGGCAAGAAGCTGAATCTGTCCATCAACCCTGACGAGGCCGTGGCGTACGGAGCGGCCGTGCAGGCGGCCATCCTGAGCGGCGAGACACATTCCAAGATCCAAGACGTGCTGCTCGTGGACGTGGCTCCTCTGTCACTCGGCATCGAGACCGCCGGCGGCGTCATGACGAAGATCATTGAGCGCAACTCCAAGATCCCGTGCAAGCAGTCGCAAACCTTCACCACGTACTCCGACAACCAGCCCGCGGTCACCATCCAGGTGTACGAAGGCGAGCGCGCCATGACGAAGGACAACAACCTGCTGGGAACATTCGACCTGACCGGCATCCCGCCCGCGCCTCGCGGGGTTCCCAAGATCGACGTCACCTTCGATCTCGACGCCAACGGCATCCTCAACGTGTCTGCCAAAGAAAACAGCACCGGGCGAAGCAAGAACATCGTCATCAAGAACGACAAAGGCAGACTTTCGCAGGCTGAGATCGACCGCATGCTGTCTGAAGCGGAGAAGTACAAGGAGGAAGACGAGAAGCAAAGGCAGAGGGTCGCGGCTCGCAACCAGCTCGAGTCGTACGTGTTCAGCGTGAAACAAGCGCTGGATGACGCTGGAGACAAGCTGTCTGAGAGCGACAAGAGCTCGGCGCGCTCGGCTTGCGATGAAGCGCTCAAATGGCTGGATAACAACACGCTGGCAGAACAAGAAGAGTATGAACACAAGCTCAAAGATGTCCAGAGGAGCTGCTCGCCCGTCATGTCCAAGATGCACGGAGCGGGCAACCCTGGCGGTATGCCCGGAGGTATGCCTGGCAACACCGGACCCCAGGGACCTACCGTGGAAGAAGTCGATTAAAATATTGCAACCTTTTTTGTTAAACACCTTTAGTAATCTGACTATGTTGTGATATTAGTAGGTAAAGACTGATAATTTATTTAATTTTGTGCCGTTTGATCGTTTTGTCGGAAATAAAATTATATTTATTTTAACTTATTTGCCTTGTTTTCATTTGTCTCCCTAATAAGATAGAGGTTTAAATAAAAAACAAAATATACTCGTAATAAAAATGATACGCAGGATTTAGGCAATAGAGTGACTAACTTACAGTAACGCTTTCGCTTTCAGACAGCTTGTCTCTAATCGCACATATTTCATTTAGTTACCTTAACATGAAGAAAACGTTCTAAATTCACCAAAAATAATTAAGTACAGCACTAGGTATATCTTATGATAAACCAAACTTAACATATTTATTAGCTTAAACATAGCTAAATTGAGATGTAGTAATGTTTCACTATATTTATTCATAGTGGGCGTGCAAACGCGTCAGAGACAAAATCACTACATATACTCGTAATATCAAAGATTGAATGAGGTAATATTAAATATATACTTTGATGTATAAATCGGTATATCAAAGTAAGTACATAATATGTATTTTGATTTTCTGCATCTAAAACTTAACTTCTTTCTAAGATTCACAAATAAATTTTGCCCTTGCGGCGGGTGCCTTTTTATTTCTCATAATCCCGTTTAAAATAATTATAATCAATCATAATGTAAAGTAATCAATCATAATGTAGAGCGCTTACCATCACCAAAGTTTCAAGGCTCGGGTAAAGGCACGGCCGGCCAGCACTACACACATAGACATAGATTCCTAAGGAATATACAAGATGGCGCTAGTAGCGCTAGTCTTGTTTCAGGTGCTTAATGGTTCACATTCTGATTTAGTACTTTACTCTTCAACCGATAGATGGCGGTACATGTCTATCAGATAGTTTCTGTTATAGCCGCTTGCGTTATGCCTTTAGTCAAGTAGTACTTTAATATACTTTGTCTATGCTTTAGTACACCTACGCATTCGCATGCGGCAGCGAAACTACGAAAAAAACTGTCAGTTGTATGGCAATGTTTCGCGTGTGTTATGTCTCGCTCTACTATAGCTAGATGAAATAGTTGCGTCCTTGTCGGTATTTTTACGCAAGTAACTGCGAAATAGCCGCTACACAGACGCAGCCGTTTCGCTAGTAGAGTTTCGCATTGCATAGCGTCACCACGCGTTCTGTCAGAGAGGACAGAATTTCGCACAGTGGAAGCCGCAAATGAAATGACAATGACATTTCTTTGTGAAAGAACTGCAGTGTACTAACGTGTCGCAGATGTTTCGCTACCGCAATTATTTCGCAAAGACCGCTGCCGCATGCGAATTCGTAGGTGTACTAAAGACGTTAGCGCGTATTTCGAATGCGGACGAAATTAAGGCTTATTTTTCAAGTAAAAACTATTGAAATAGTTACGTTGATTCGACTAAAAAAGTAGCATATATGTGTTATTTCAAGCTTTAAGCGATCTCCATATCAAAATCTATCTTAATCTACACTGTTTGACCGTGATTTAGTAACAAATATAATTATTCATAAATTATTGCATTTATAATTGTACTACTAGTGCATTTATAGTATTAGTGAGGTTTTTGATATTATTATTATTATTCTACACTATGCATGCTCCACTTTTGACCAGACAGACAGTACTTAGTTTTTATGGTAAGGTTTTAAAAATTTGTGGGTTGAGATTTTCATGACTGTTCGGTCACCATGGCGATTATAGACCACGTAATTGATAAGTTATCATATTTTATTTTGCTTGACGATAATTCTAGTGAATGAATTTAGTCCACATACGAAATGAATATAATTATTTATTACTGGCATTCGAGTGTAATATGTATCTATTGATTATGATGAATATTAAAAAATACATTCAACCCTAAATTTTAACTTTTTACCAACCCCTATTTTTATGGCCATTTTAGTAATTTAAAAATTTTTCATCCCGCTCGATAACTGATCAATTATAGTGTTTTTAACTGTACTTAAGGCAAAACAACGTTTGCCGGGTCAGCTAGTTACATTATAAGTTTCTTACAAGTGTGTTACAACGTCTGGTACTTATTTCTGTTAAGAATATATGTAGTTACTTATAAGATATGTTCATTGCCACCTGAGCAGGTAATTACGTGCCACCACAGATTGTGCCTTACAATATTAATCTCTCACGCTTGGACAAAAACAATTAATCTAATCTCTTATCAGCAATACCTACTTACCTATCGGTCCTTTATCACGAGCTGTCAAGCAATGTCTGTCACTGGGGACAAACGTGGAGGTAGCGCGAAAATGCTGTACGCTTTTTGATAATTATAGTTTTTTTTAAAACAAGTAGCGAAAATGGGTGAAGTGCGAGCGAAGGAAAGCAACTTTTTGCCGATTTTGAGGCAGGTACGTAATATTTGTAATTTCTAATTTATACAGAATACATAAATGGCAATAAATAAAATACGTTAATGGCAAGTCACACTACAATAATTACTTAAATACTTAAAAATACTAGTTAGAATAAATTCACAAATTTCATAAAATAAATATTCTACACCATTATTATTAACTATAGCTGCGTTTCGCGGTGTTTACTTTAATACTTTAAATTACTAGTTAGATTAAATAAAGTCACAAATTAGATTCAATAAATATTCTACAGTATTATTATTAACTAGCTTCGCCTCGAAGTGCTACCCGTATTAATTCGGGACTAAAAGACGTTAATCCGCGATAAAAAGTAGCCTATGTGTTAATCCAAGGTCTAAACTCGGAAACCTAACAAAATTGGTTCAGCGTGAAGAAGTAACAAACATACACACATACACAAACTTTCGCATTTATTAGAAGAAAAAATGAAATATTAAGTTTAATTCCACTGTGATCACAGCAAGTGCACTAAATGTTTCATTTTTGTCCTTTATCTACAATGAATTTCCGCAAAGTAACGCCTGAGTCAATTGGTTATCTCACATTTATTTAGTAAGTTAGTAGGATAACAATATTAGTTACATGTAAAAAAAAAAACAATATATTAATATGCCATATTCAATTCTCATTAATTAAAATATTATGAGTATTTTTTTTACAGATATTTGCTCTCGTATTTGGGTTACCTATTTGGCGGAAATTTCAAATTTAATATGTAGGTACACAGAGGGCTGATTAATGAAACTAAACACAAAGTTTCTTCTGTTTTAAATAATAATTGTAGTGATTATCGCATTATGAAAAACGTGGTACACATTAATGCACACTATAGATTGTAATCTATTATATACCTACCTAAAAATAAGTGGGGTTTTCCTTCCTGACGCTATAACTCCAGAACGCACAAACAGATTTCCACGGTACAGCATTCGTTGGAAATGTCTCGGGCTCCGTGAGGGTAGGAAACAAAATTCAAGGAAAAATCGATTCGCAAAAAATCAACCCTACACACTGGCGGAGCCGCGGTCAACAGCTAGTACCATATATTAGGTATTAAATATAAATGTCGTTGAAAGGAATGGTACATTTTTATGTACACACGTTTGTGTTAGTGATATTGGGCTTGTGACACGCCAAAGTACTAAAGTTGAGCATATTTTTTTTTTTACAACATTGCTATTTAGAGTAAATGTGTGAAATTGAGTGAACAATGAAAGGATATTTCATAAGTTTAAAATAAAGTAAACAAAATATAAAGAATAATATTATTTAATATTTATCGACCGAGTTGCCCAACGTTTGATCGTGTGTACATGTGTGTGCCATTTGCGGTAGAGGTACCATTTGTGGCGGCCGGCCGCCCTGCAGCTGTATGGAGAACTTGCCAAGCGGCTGGTGGAGGTTTCCCGTGTCCAGAATGCTGGCTTTTATTACACGCCTTATATTAGCTTCACCTGTATGTTTGTTAGTAACCGACTTCTTTGGGCGCGATTTTGACCCACTTTAAACGGCCAGATTTCGTTCAAACTTTGTAGATTTATTGAGGACCGATGACAATACACTAATTTGACAAAATTATTCCATTTTTTTGTATTTTTGTTTGTAACCGACTTCTTTGGGCGCGATTTTGACCCACTTAAAACGGCCAGATAAGCGTGTTTTTTAGTTTTTTTTAACTATTAATATTTCGGTCAGAAACTAAGCATTGCCTTCCAACGAGGAAATGCTGCTAGGTTTTGGGCACCTTTTCCTCTACCCCTGGTCTTTTTAAGGATGTATTTTTATATTTTTAATAAATATCCACTTTTTTTGGATACAATTTACACGATACAAATTAGTTAAATATCAATTACATGTCAAAAATAATGAAATTAAATAAAATTAAGTCCTATCCTATAATCCTATAAAGACTACGTTGAAGCCCCTCGCCCAAACGTAAACGCTCCTCTTTTTTTAAGAGTTTTATTATCTCTTCAAAGATTCTGCTACGTAAATAATTAGCAGCAAAACGAATGTTATTTTCTGATTCAAAACGATAAAATGGACATTAATAGATATAATAGTATTGCAGACTAATCAGAGTTATCAGACCTTGCTGATAACTCTGCAAGTGGTTAAGAAATGTAGACACTTGATGCCAAGAAAGGCATTTTTATCACAATTTTATCGGCCAAGTTACTTTTCTTTTTATTCTAATTCGCTGTTAATCACCCTATTGTGTCCCACTGCTGAGCAAAGGCCTCTCTTCCCTCCTTCCTAACAGCCCGGTCTTCAGCTTTGGTGGCCCAGTTTATATCATGTTGTCTAGGTCATGGCTCCATGGAGTCGAGGTCGACCGGGATCAACCCAGACAAAGATGCACCTACATATGTCTGGGTTGATTCCGGTCGACCGTAACACACCATACACACACAAAATAACTACTTATACTACGCGTACCAACTAAGAATAGGATAGAGCTTGCTTCCAACTTCACACGATAACTGTCAAAATAGTACTGCCAGCAAAAAAAGCTCAAAAATTAAATTTCATTTTTTTTCCTTCATAGATATTATAGATTTAATTACTGTACTACTGTACTCCTCGAACTCAAAATGAGTTCGAAGAAAGGTGCGGTGCTCCATTGTGAAGCCACGAGAAATCGTTTTTAATGTGCACAAGTACTTCGAAAAAGAAAAAAAAAACGTGCCAATGAACTTCTGCGTAACTTAACATTAGCAGTTATACAAAACACTCCAGATTCATAAAAACTTCAAATAAATGTATATTTTTATAAATATGCTTTTTTTAAATACTTTTCACGCCAAATTAATGACAAATGAGTATTTGTGATTAATTTGGTGTGAAAAGTAAAAAAATACCAAAAAAAGCGTATGTTTACAAATTTTTTGCCACACCAGACTTTGGTAATGACGTTAGCGCGTATTACTGAGCAAGATGGCGGCTTGGTCCTATTCCTCAGACTACTGGAATACTGTAGTCTGAGTCCTATTCTTATTTGGCACGCTTACTATTTACTCGTAAATTGGTTCATCCGTTCGAGAACTACGATGCCATAGAAAAACACACAAACAGACACGTCAAACTTACATCACCCCGTCGTTTTTGTGTCGAGGGTTAAAAATAGCTTTTAGCATAAGCAGCCCACAATATATTCTCACTGCTGGGACTCGGGGCCTTCTCTCACCAGGAGAGAGTTAGGTCACAATCCACCACGCTGGCCAAGTGCGCGTTGGCGGATGACACGCGTCTTCGGGTATTGTGGTCCTCAAACATGTCGGTTTCCTTACGATTTTTTCCTTCACCGTGAAGCGAGTGCAAAATAGCTCTCTCTATATGTTAATCTCATCATAATACTATAGAGTTCTCTAATCCGTTTACTCGTATCAGCTCAATGTCGCTACACCAACCTTATCAGTCTGTTTGTGAGTGTGTCACCAGGGAGGGCAGCCAAGATCAATATCAAGTTAATCAAAGTCTTGTTTTACAAAAAATCATTTTATTTTTTGGGTCAATGTCGTGTAAAGAAAACTGTTTTTGTGCTAATATATTGAATAGGAACTATAAAATAACTAGCTGACCCGGCAAACGTTGTTTTGCCTCACTTAGGGGTATGATTAATAGATAGTGTAGCTTATGACACGTTCGTAGATTTACCATAGCAGCGCCATCTATTGATTACTTTCTCAACCCAGTCGAAAGGTATCGACATCTGTTAGAATCATTTGGAGTTAACAGATAATTGTGACTGTCAAATAATAACAGACAATATTTAGCAATAAATTAAAATTGCGACTATAATTTGAGATTTAAACTATCCTATTTGTCAAGTTGGATCGAACTGCACGTGGTTTGCGAATTTTATTATAATCGGTTAAGTGGTTTAGGAGTCCATTGAGGACAAACAATGTGACACGAGATTTATATACAATACTAAAGAAAAGATAAAGATATATTTTATGTGGTCTGTAGTATGTAGGTTAGTCGTTATGTCGAGGATATCCTTCTGCTAGATTGTCTCCATCTAGCAAAGGGATATCCCCGGACAGATGTAGTGTCCGGAGACGGCCGTCCTTAGGTCATGCATTGTAACTAGGAGCAGTCGTACGTTGTAATACCACTTGCTTGAAAGATAAATCTTAATAAGACATTTAGTATTAAATTTATTCCATTGACATTATAATTTTCTATTTACTGACATTTTGTATCATGTTTTAATATTTCAACTAATTTAGACAACATTTTATTTAATTTAATGACATGTATAATCATGCAGTCCTTGACATTACTTAGCGAAGATGATGTCTAATTATTGTAACTAAACCCATGAAGTTTTAGGTAAAGACTTCATGGTGTAAACTGACCATAACACTCTTGTTGTCTATGAAAATATATGTCAAATTGTTTGTTGTTGTGCTATTTTGTGTGTGAATGTAAATGATTTTGTAATTGATTACAGATTAGAATTCAGGTGAATATTTATTAATTTTAGATGACATTTTTGTATAATTTTTGCTAATATTGCATGCCTAAAGGCGAAGAGTGTGAGGGACATAAAATGATAACTTGTAATAACCTAACCTTACCCATTCTGCAATAAATGATTTGAAGTTCTTTCTGTATTCTGAGGATTTGAATTAGAATTAGAATTTGCACGATTCAGAAAGAGCGCTCTGATTGGTAGCGGACGATGAAGTGCGACAGAGACGCCACATTTTTATCGGTATTAATACATTATTGACTTAATCTAATATATTAATCCTTTTTCCCGGTTGTACTTTTCAGTGTTTCGTGACCGCGTCGGTGGCAATCAACATCGTGGGTCACGGCTGTGTGATCGGCTTCTCCGCCATCCTCATACCAGCTCTGCGGACACCAGAATCCCACATCCACGCTACCAAAGGAGAGGAGTCATGGATAGGTGAGACTTCGTAGAAAGAAGAAAATGGGTGGCGATTCAGCGGCACACAAGACTAAACTACATTTAAAGAAGCCTCGTCTCTTTTCATCTTAGGTGGCCAGAAAGAGACGGCACGTTCTGCACCATAGTCAAAACAACTAAAATCACGTCAAATGTAGAAAATATAGGCGACTTTAGAATGCACTCACTTGTATCACCTCTAAAACTGCCTGCACGTTCCATATTTGACGTGATTTTAGTTGTTTTGTATGTGGTTCAGAATATACCGTCTCTTTCTCTCTCTCTCTCTCTCTTTCTGGCCACCTTAGATAAAAAGAGACGGGACTTCTTTAAATTTAGTTTAGTTGTGTGTGCCGCTGAATCGCCACCAATAGTATTCCTCTTTAACAGAGTTGATATTCCAAACTTTCGTACAAAACGCTTTGCGTCGACCTTTATTGTGAGGACTGCGAAGCTTTGGAACTCTCTACCTGAGTCTCTGTTTCTTGAGAGGTATCATCGGGGGGCTTCAAAAGTAGAGTTCATAGGTATCTTCTAGGTAAGCGTGCCACACTGCAGACTGCAGCGCAGCTTAACATCAGGCTAGCTGTAGTCAAACGCAAACCTATCAAGGATAATAAAAAACCATAAAACCATCCATATCTATAGATTTTTAGTTTCAGGCGATGGCAAAGGCAACAAAATCTTGTATTTACAGTTTTTTATTGTTTTTTTTAAAATTTAAATAGGCTTTAGCTTGATCGCAACTCACCTGATGTTAAGTAATGTTGCGATCTAGGATGGAGCGCGCTTGTCTTGAAGATACCAATTCTCGCATTAAAGAGAGTAAGTAGGTAAATCATAAACAGTAAAAAATATTGAATAAAATAGTGTAAAGATCGTCTAAGGAACCACTTTAAGCATATTTATTCTTATTGTGGTAATGTGAAATTGTTATAAGTGTTTTAGAAAAAAAAAACAAATTTTGTAATGTATATTAAGTTGATAAGTTATGTATGTTAAAAATAGAAATATTAATTTATCAGAACATAAGACATACTCCTAATGTAAATTTTTTTGTTAGTTGGAAGAGTTCATACTACATTTCGGAAAACTTTATTAAACCCTTTTCACGCTTTGATCGCTTCCTTGTTTCGTTTACAAATTAATTCGCAAAATAAATATTACATTTATTTTGTCTTTAGTCTAGTTTGTATATAATACTCGTATCTTTACTCAAACTTTCCTTTCTACTAGTTAGTACCTATTAAACAAGCATTTGTCCCTCTTCCTCTGTCTCAATTTAAATTTTACTTGTTCCCATTTCAGCTTCAATCGTGGGTTTCGCGCTGATTGTGGGCAACATCATCAACACGCTCATCCTGGATGCCCTCGGGAGGAAGAAATCTCATCTCCTCACCATCATGCCGGTCCTCACCGGCTGGTTCCTCCTCCTGCTGGTCGACAGCGTCGCAGGTCTCATCGCCGCCAGGTTCCTCCAAGGAGTCTCCATGGGAATGCTCGGACCTCTCGGCTCCATCGTGATCGGTGAAATGACCGACCCAACTTACCGAGGCATGTTCCTAACCAGCGTCTCCTTATCCTTGACGATCGGAGTCCTGTTCAGCCACACGCTGGGGACGTACTTCAGTTGGCAGCAGAGCGCCTTGATATGCTCCTTCACGACATTCACAAGTCTGCTGTTGATCATATACGCTCCAGAATCACCGTCTTGGCTGATAGCTAAAGGGAGGTTCGAGGAAGGAAAAGAGGTTTTCTACTGGTTAAGAGGAAAGAGTGAGAAACAAAGGAGCGAGTTGGAAAGAATGATAACAACTCAGAAAATGATGCGCAAGTCTAGCTTGACCGGCGACATGTCCACAAAGTATAAGATAAAAAGATTCTTCAGACATTTCAACGAGTCCTGCAGAAAGCCCGAGTTTTACAAGCCAATACTTATCATGGTCTTCCTGTACACAATGTTCCAGTTTGCTGGGATCAACGTCATCAGTTCTTATGCTACTGATATAATCGAGCAGGTCGTTGGACCCGAAGCTAACGCCAAACTCCTGATGGTCTTATTGGATATAGAAAGACTTATCTGCAATATATTGGCAGTTTATCTCATGAAAGTTATGAAAAGAAGGACTTTGTTGTTCAGTACGGGCTTGATATGTATTCTGTCATATTTAGGAAAAGCCTTGTATGTCTATTTGAAGGAAAATGACAAACTGCCCTTTGACAGTCAATGGATCCCTATCAGCCTGATTGGATTGTACATGTTTTCTTTAACTGTTGGTATTTCATCCATCCCATTTGCACTATCAGGAGAGATATTCCCTATGGAATTCCGCGGATTGGGAAGTGGAATCAGTATTCTAGCTTTATCTTCGAACTTCTTCGTAGCGGTCAAGTCTTTCCCAGTTTTATATGAAGCTAGAGGATTACCATTAACATATGTGTTATATGCAAGTATAGTGGCAATTCTATTGGTATTCGTCTGGTTTTTGCTACCAGAAACCAAAGACAGAACTCTTCAGGAGATTGAGGATATCTTCAGAGGTTACTCTCCTGATGATTTGAGGAGTGTGCACCCACTGAATGGCATGCACAGTGAGATGAGGAGGTGTAGCTCACATATTTTATACTAGCATGTAATTAAGTTATATTTTTATACGAGATATAAAACATTTTGGCTGTGACCCATACTGAGGTTATAGTTATACTGAGACAGTTTCATTAATTACTTTACACGAGTTAATTAATTTATTCCCATTTCGCATATACATTTACCTATATTTACATACGTAGGTACCTATTTTAAGATATACATTCACGGACGTCTCGCTCCACTGCGTATAATCTTAACCTACTTACAATTAAAATAGTTGAGAAACTAGTATTTTCATCACGAGTTGTTTTCTTATATGAATCCTTTATTACTACTGTTATATAAACTTGAAATAAAACCACTCAATAAAATATTTATAGAATTTATATTCGTTACTAAAATAGATACAGATAGTACACTTCAGCAATAGCTGTTGTTCACATTTCGAGTAATACATACATATATCATCTTCTAACTACGGGGCCAGCTTTCTTGAAGCTGAAGAACGTTCCCTGTTGCTTTCATCATCCTGTCATCCACCTTCCACTTTCTGAAGCTCGAGCATCCTTTCATTCTCACTAGCTTCAGGAATGACATCTTCCTTGATACCACGGAAATGACATTCAATTGCATACAACGTCTTTCCTTTGGTCTCAGGAAGGAGATAGTATAAGAATATTCCACAAATCAGTATCGAAATGCCATAAACGCAGAAGGTTCCGTTCACGCCAATAGAGTCAAACGAAGATGGAGCTGTTTTGACGACAACAAAGAACATGATAGATAAGAACATTCCAGAAATACCGCTGCCCAGACTTCTGTATTGTAAGGGAAATATTTCGCCAGCAACAGCCCAGGGTATCGGAAGAATACCCAGCGTTTTCCCAAAGATATACAAGAGAGCCGGTATGACAGGAATCCATTTATAGTCCTCGGGAATATAGCCCATTTCTCGCAAATATAGGAGAAAAGCCGTAAGAAGTAGGGAACCAACGCTTATGCCAATACCCATGAATAGAACTGTCCGTCTATTCAATTTATTGACAACAATGCAAGCGAGAACAGCCGTGGCAAACCTCACCACGTCGACCATTAGCATGCTTATGTTCGGTTCGATTGAGTTGGCTGTCACCTCCTTCATGATTTGTACGGTGTAGGACGGCACAACAGTCATTCCAGACATTTGAAAGAGAACGAACATGAACATCATTATTAAAGTCGGCTTGTAGAATTCCGGTTTCTTCGCGATGTTTATATATCTTGTCAACCTCGATACGTCAGGAGTGGTGGTAGTCAAAACTATTTGAGCTTTCCTCTGGCTATTGATTAGGACTTCTAGTTCTTTTTCCGAGTCAGGATCATAGCCTCTGAACCAACGGAATGACTTCCGGCATTGGTTGTTCAACCCTCTCGAGGCAAGGTAAGGTGGTGTTTCAGGGCTGAGGGTAATAAGGATAAAGGATAGGATGTAGCAGCTTCCACAGGCGATGGCAGCTGGTCTCCAGTACATGAGGGTGCCGAAGACGTGAGCAACGAGCATCCCAGTGGCGAAGGAGAAGGCGATGGTAGCGAGGAAGGCTCCGCGGTGCTTCGGCGAGGAGTACTCGGCAATTGAGATGGGAGCCGCCGCTGCTTGTATACCCATGCCGAAACCCTGGAATTGAAACAAGGAGTCATTTGTAACTTTGTTAGAAAACATAATTGAACTAGCAGACCCGGCAAACGTTGTTTTGCCTCACTTAGGGGTATGAAAAATAGATAGTGTAGTTTATATGACACGTTCGTAGATTTACCATAGCAGCGCCATCTATTGATTACTTACTCAACCCAGTCGAACAGTCGCGCGCGAGGTGGCACGCCGGTTGCACGTATCGCATTTATCGCCGGAGCGCCTATAACTAACAACTCGTGTTGCTAAGCGCGTGATATCTACGCATGGACGAGGCCCATCAGCGGCTGGCGTTCGAGCGAGACAACAATAGTATGTCGGCGAGTGAGCAACGCCATCTGTCGGCGGCCTTGCGTACTACATCACACGAGAGCCGTGGCGGAAGGAGCTACGAGTCCGATTACTAGTTTTACTTCTAAAGTTATTAGTTTACTAAAAACTAGTTAAATTACTTTCAAATATCTTGATTAGATTTAATTTGATTTGTACTTTCGATTCTGCTAAATTATAAAGCCTTGTTTATTTAGGAGTAGTAAAAGAATTGTACAGCCTGTCGGAACTATCGACCAATCGTAGCGATTGACCGAGGAGAGCCGAGTGTGTTCTCGAGTGGAGTCGGGACGCCATCTTTACTTAAGCAGAGCGAGGGAGTTTTAGAGGGCATTCATGTGAGGTTGCTTGACGGAGTCGGTTTGGTGGAGTGATATAGTTGGATCGTAATTGCAAAGTTGTTGAAAAGTGAGATCGGAGCCCTGAACCCGCTGCTTGGTCTAAGCTACTGATTGTTTGATATCCATCCGAAATTATTGTGAACAGTTTGCGTGCAATGTAATAAGACCACAAAATAAATATTGTGAAATTGACTATTGTGTTTTGTGCTCGGACTTAATCCTGACGACGCCCACCAAGCTAGTAACCACTAATGATGATGTCGATGAGAATCTTCCCGACATCAGAAGTGGGATGGAAACTCAAAGGCCCACGTGAAGAAGACACACATGACGTAAACCGAGCACCCACTTGAGGAAGATGCAATCCTGACTACCTACATACGTCGAAAAGAAAACGCAGACGAGCGTGAGACGATCACTGTGAGAGCACAAGCTATTTCACTGAGTCATGACGCAACGCCAGCGAGCAGACAACTGCATACGACGGACGGCGCCGGCGTGTGAGGCGCGAGAACATGAGGCTGCTCGTGGAGGCGCTGACCAACCCGCCAAATACCGCAGCTAAAAACATCGAGCTACCTATATTTGAACCAGAGGATGCGGACACGGACGCCCGGACCAACTGGACATTTGAACCGGAGGATGCCGACATGGACGGCCTGGCTGGCTACGGCGGACGTGTACTTGTCGGATTGTGGAATACAGGGAAGTAAATTGATTCTAATACGTTTAGTAGTTTTCTCGAATAGTTTTTCCAAATATGAAGTGGGTAGAACTTAAAGAAAATTTTCTTTCTTGATGAGGTTAAAGCACGTGGTGGCTATATTAACAATGCTTATTAGCAAAGCAGGCGCTACGGACCTGTAGTTCGGCTAACTAAGGTGATCCAACGCGATCGTCAAAGTTAAGAAACGGTCGATGCGGACAGTGTTTGGACGGGTGAACACGCACAAAACTGTCGTTTTTTTTCAAGTAACATTTTCATTTGGACGCTAACGTGTATTGGATAACACGTTAAATTGTAGGTCCTTAGTACAAGCAGTCGTTAATCCAAGTAAGAGCCCTTCTGGGCGGCTTAAGTAGACAAACCAAGCCACGACTTCAACGCGATATTTTTCTGAAGAAAAACTGCCCGTAGTAAAATACAGTGTGAACTGATTACTTTTTCTTATTGTGAACGATATTTCCAGGAGATTTCAAAGAGCGCTGCAAATATAGTGTGTGAATAATAAGCGTTCTCCATTAGGTTATTTTTCTACAAAATGTTAGTTGCGGAAAACGTGATTACAAATTGTTTGAATGTTTCAGCCGACCGCATAAGACGTAGCAGGTTAATCGAAGCTCACCGCACCACAGCAAGGCAGTTGCTGCGCGGGCTCCTGTGACTTGAAGTATGGTGTTGAGGGTCACGTGGCATCGCGGAGCTCCAACACACTGAGATGGGAGTAGCAGTACACAGCCCGTCACCACCGTACCCAGCGTCGTAAAGCGAGTGGACGTTTGTGGTATGAAGTCTGTCGCCGGACTAATAATGCAATTTGGTGAGCAGTTTTCGATTTGGTTTGATTGCGGAGCGGATTGTTCCCTAATTAAAGAAAGCGTCTCTCGTAAGCTGATGTTACGTTACAGAACCAGCAGCCAGCATCAAGTTCTTCGATGTGCTGTGGATGACAGAAACCAGACCACCTTGCTGTACGGTGCAGCAGCAGCAGCGGCAAGCAGCCGGGTGACAGCGGCACCAGCGCATAGTGTGCGCAAGCGGCAAGCAGCCGGGTGGTAGCGGCTCCAGCGCACAGTGGGCGCAAGCTGCATCGCATGGCGAGCGATACGTGGATGACTGCGTTATGCAACCCTCATTGGACACGTTGGAATGTTAAGGTGACTGTATTCGTTTTACTCGGTTTTTGGCGCGGAACACTCTTTATTTGAAGAATGGCGAACTATGTAGTAAAGTTGTGACAATAACGAGTGAGTGCGAGTATTCAGTACAGAATAGATTTAGATTTGTCTTGATCAACGTTAATGGTCACAATAGTTTTTTTTTAGTTGCCATATTTTCCGCTAAATTGTGGAGTGACGTCATAATAGATGACGAGATTTTAATTCTGGTTCGATGTGAAGATACAACAGAGCTATGTTTCATAAAGATTTTTGCGTTACTTTAGAGATTACAAAGACGCGCGTAAATTCAAATTTATCCTACGGGTACGCATTTATTTTGTGCTTTGACGTATTCTGCAAGCGTGGTAGTAATTGAGTAGAGATGCCAAATAAAACTCATTTGCTGCTTCTGATTAGTTGAAAGTTTGGTTGACGATAAAAACTTCCATGGGTGGCCGGATGGAGGCAGCTTGACTATCTTGAATGTGTGATGTAAGGGTTCCGGATGGAGGTTCCCTGGAGTTGCCAGATGGAGGTAGCTAACAAAAAGATCTGTGTGGTGAACGTTCCAGTAAAATATCTTGAAAAAGATCTTTGTGGTTAAAATCTTTCATGGTAAAGATCTGTGTGGTTAAAATCTTTCATGGTAAAGATCTGTGTGGTTAAAATCTTTCATGGTAAAGATCTGTGTGGTTAAAATCTTTCATGGTAAAGATCTGTGTGGTTAAAATCTTTCATGGTAAAGATCTGTGTGGTTAAAATCTTTCATGGTAAAGATCTGTGTGGAAAAATCTTGAAAAAGATCTGTGTGGTTAAAATCTTTCATGGTAAAGATCTGTGTGGAAAAATCTTGAAAAAGATCTGTGTGGTTAAAATCTTTCATGATAAAGATCTGTGTGGTACTTGTAAATAATCCTTATGGTGGATAACATCTTTATTTGTGATTAAGATCTGTGTGGTACTTGGTAAGGGTCTATGTGGATAAAGTCTTTATGATAAAGATCTGTGTTTTGTGATGATCTTTGAGATGACTTTATGCAGAGGCTCTATGGTGGTTTTATTGTTTTGATCTTAAGCGTTGAGACCAGTTTAATTTTTTTATGGCATTGAATTTTGTTCGTTAAACTTTAGCTTCCGTAATTTTACTATAAGGTGGAAACGATGATTTTTATGTGTATTCGCTAGATGGAAGCAATGGTAGTGATTGCTTAAAAATTTACGATTTTTGCAAGTTTCCCGAAAATTAAAGCAAAAAGAATTTCTCTGTAGTTGGTTCTTATTTTGACACGTAATTGAAAGAAATGATTGCAATTAAAGTTCTTATTTCAACACTGTGGGTCAGGGCTGGCCGAAGCGATATCTTTTTACTGCCAAGACTTTCTTTCCTTCAGATCTCCCACACGAGGACGTGTGGTGCGTCAGAATGGCCGTGTCGGCGAGTGAGCAACGCCATCTGTCGGCGGCCTTGCGTACTACATCACACGAGAGCCGTGGCGGAAGGAGCTACGAGTCCGATTACTAGTTTTACTTCTAAAGTTATTAGTTTACTAAAAACTAGTTAAATTACTTTCAAATATCTTGATTAGATTTAATTTGATTTGTACTTTCGATTCTGCTAAATTATAAAGCCTTGTTTATTTAGGAGTAGTAAAAGAATTGTACAGCCTGTCGGAACTATCGACCAATCGTAGCGATTGACCGAGGAGAGCCGAGTGTGTTCTCGAGTGGAGTCGGGACGCCATCTTTACTTAAGCAGAGCGAGGGAGTTTTAGAGGGCATTCATGTGAGGTTGCTTGACGGAGTCGGTTTGGTGGAGTGATATAGTTGGATCGTAATTGCAAAGTTGTTGAAAAGTGAGATCGGAGCCCTGAACCCGCTGCTTGGTCTAAGCTACTGATTGTTTGATATCCATCCGAAATTATTGTGAACAGTTTGCGTGCAATGTAATAAGACCACAAAATAAATATTGTGAAATTGACTATTGTGTTTTGTGCTCGGACTTAATCCTGACGACGCCCACCAAGCTAGTAACCACTAATGATGATGTCGATGAGAATCTTCCCGACAAGTATGAGTGAAGACGAGGCGGAGAACCCAGCGGATCTCAGTTTACCTTCATCGCAGGAATGCAGCGGTGAGTCACCTGCGTCAACTATTTTGCCGACGAAAATGAGCGGGAAGCGAGTGCACGAGACCGATACTGAGGGAAGCGGCCCACAAGTGGACGAGGAAGGGTTTACTTTGGTGGCGAAACAAAAGAGACCTATCAGAGCAGTACGACAAAATCAAGTGTTAGCGGAGCAGAGTATTAATGATGTTTGCATCTCATCTATGCAGGTGCTGCCAAAACAAATCGGATTGGCGCGCCTCTTTAAATCTGAGAACCTGACCAATGCGTCCAAGGTCAGATACAAAAATCCTTATAAGGCTATAATCAGTTTTGATAACAGACGGGACGCATTGGCATTACTATCAAACAAAAAACTCACCGAGCTGGGCTACCGCTGCCATTTCACATCGGAAGTTGATATCAGCTACGGAATAGTGAAGTACATGGAGCTGGATATCTCAGAGGACGACATAAAGAAGATATTTACCGCCTTGTACCCCATAACATCAGTAAGAAGACTAAAGCGGCTGTCGGACAAAGGAGATTGGATACCAAGCGAAACGGTAAGGTTTGGTTTCAAAGGAGCATTCTTACCTGACTATGTAAATGGCTATGACTGCAGATTCAAGGTCGAGCCCTATACGTTTCCTGTTTCTCAGTGTGGAACGTGTTGGCGTTTTGGTCACACTACGAGAACCTGTCCGAGTGGGAAAATTGTGTGCCCTAAGTGTGGTGGGAGCCACAACAATTGCGAGACGGTGACGAATAAATGTGTCAACTGCAGAGGCAACCACGCTGCGTTTAGTAAAATATGTCCGATGTTTATTAAAGAAAAGGATGTACGTGATATAATGGCAAAACATAATATTACGTACAAGTTAGCGCTGGCAAGGTACTACACAAACAAAAACGATAGGATGAACATGAGGGAACAGGCACAAGAGTGCAGAGATATGTCTGGACCAGAGAAAAGTCAACGACCTGAGCCAGCCGGCCGATCATACAGCGCAGTGCTGCGACAGCCAGCCAAAGTGCAAAGGTTAGAACCGGTGAGTTCCAGTGAGTTAGAAGTGGAAGAACCTGCAGTAATAGAGAAGAAGAAAAACAAACATAAAAATAAAAAGAGTAGAAAGATAAGAACTGAAAATGAATGGGAAGAAGAAAATTCACAAAATGGGACCAATGGCGAAATAGAAGAAGAAGAAAAACCTATGAAAGTCTTCACAAGAGTTTTTAACAAAGTTAAGGACACCGTTTTATCAGACAGTAGTTTTGAGGTGAAAATACAAAATATATTTAAGATTATTTGTGAAGAATTAGTGTCATATTTGATAAAGAGTGTAACAAATGGTGAGTTCCTGAGTAAAATCATTGGGCTCATCAATAATGGATAATCACAATTATGTAAATAGTACGGGAACGGCATCTTGTTCTGGGGGTTCCATTGCGCAATTTATAAACATTGCGCAATGGAATGCACAGAGTCTGATGCCAAAACGCCATGACTTCGAGTTGTATTTAAATAGAGAAAAAATTGGAATCGCCATACTGAGTGAGACATGGTTATCACACGATACTTTATTACGGGTAAATAATTATAACATATACAGAGCAGATAGATCGGATGGCTGGGGCGGCGCAGCTATATACGTACATAGATCTATAAAAACACAGCGGGTGTCATTTAATAACATCAATATCGGGACTAATACTGATATAATTTGTATAAAAGTCTTAAATTGTGCAGTTTTAGAAAACGTAGTGGCAATTTATTGCCCACAAAACCCATCAACTACACAAATGATTTGGGATTCAATTTTTGCTCAGTTTGGTACAAAAACAGTAATAGCAGGAGACTTTAATGGTCACCATCGAAATTGGTCGTATAAAAATGATAGTAGAGGACACCAACTTCTTGAGGCATCCTCTGATAACGGCTTTGTTTCTATAAATAGTGGGGATTTTACGCGCGTGAAGTTAGTAAACGGTAGGTTGCAACAATCGGCTCCTGACATAACTTTTGTTTCATCAGATTTAGCTACCTTTATGACATGGCAATAAGTTTCTAAGGAAAATCTTGGAAGTGATCATCTGATTATAAAGTCTACTTTGCAGTATAGGGACAGTCAACGATTTGTCACAATGCGCAATTTTAAGCTGGCCAATTGGAACCGTTATCGGCATATTTTAGAAAATAAAAGTAGATTAAATGCCGAATATGATTTCAATAATATTCAAAATAGTTACGATACTTTGATGAATGAAATTAATATTGCTGTTGATAAAAGTATCCCAATGATTAAGAATTGCACAAATCCTTCTCAGATATTTAAACCAAAATCGTACTGGTGTCCGGAGATATCTGCTGCTATTGCCAAACGCAGATTAGCGTTAAAAAACTTTAGACGTAATCCTACTACATCAAATCTAGACGCACTTACACATAATACGGCTGAGGCTCAACGTATACATAGGCAATATAGAACAGCACATTGGCGGCAAGCACTGACCGGCGTAGATGCAAATGTAAGTGCTTCTGATATGTGGCGCAGAATGCGATGGGTTAAAGGTGTAAAAAGACAGTACTGTAGTGTACCTAGTGACGCTAAAGAGCAACTCCTTCAAGATTTAGCCCCCGACTTCGTTCCAACACAACAGCCTATTTTAAACCCAAATAATGAACAACTTAACGATAAAATTACAATGACGGAACTTAATAATTGCTTAAAAAAGAAAGACACTGCGCCCGGTGATGACAAAATTACGTATTCGATGATTTATAATCTACCTTGGGTCGCAAAATATTTTTTATTGAAAATTTATAATAGAATATACGAATCTGGTAATATGCCAATTCAATGGCGAAACATTAAAATAATTCCTATTCCTAAATTTAACTCTAACTCTACAGAACCAACAAAATTTCGTCCCATATCATTAATCTCTTGTGTATGCAAAATTTTTCATCTCATTTTATGTAAACGTTTAGAATGGTATGTTGAGAGTAATAGTATCTTACCGCCCATAGCAACAGGCTTTAGAAAGAATCAATCTTGTTTGGATTGTTTAGCGCGGTTGGTGACTCAAATTCAGATCGGATTCACACATAAAACACCAACTTTAGCGATATTTTTAGATGTAGAAAATGCGTATAATAATGTGTTGATTGATCAACTCATTATTATTTTGGATAAATTAGGTGTTGGAAATTTTATGTGTCAGTATTTATGGAATTTCTTAAGTAATCGAAGTTTAATTATAAAAAATGAGCATGATGGTGAGGAAATCAAAGTTAGGATGACTGCAAAAGGTCTAGCTCAAGGCGATACAATATCACCTCTTCTATTTAACATAGCTACATATAATATAAGTGTAGGTTTAGAAGATACACATATTTTACAATATGCAGACGATTTTGTGTTATACACTCAAAATAAAGATAGAGATTTGAATATGTTCAACTTACAAAATGCTCTGGATAAGGTTGCAAAGATATTAGAAGAATTAGGACTTCAGATTTCCCCATCAAAAACTCAACTTTGTCAATTTAAAAGAGGGAGGGGTCGTGGTGATAGTAATATTAAAATTGGTAATCAAACTATAGACTTTGTTGATTGCGTAAAATATTTAGGGGTATGGTTGGACAAATCTCTCACATGGGGGGCACATATAAGACACATGGAAGATAAAGTCGACAAAACCGTCAACCTGTTAAGAGTGTTAGCCGGCCCTTCATGGGGACTTCATCCTAAACATCTCCGCAGACTGTATATTGCGTTAATCAGGAGCAAAATTGATTTCGGAAGTTTTTTGTACGACACCGCAGCTAAAGGGAACCTATTTAAAATAAATAAAGTACAAAACAGGGCAATGCGAGTAATAGGTGGCTACATACGAACAACTCCCATACATGTTATGGAAAGTGAATTGAGTTTACCCCCACTTTCGTTGAGAAGGGAGTTCTTAGCTTATAAATTCTGCTTAAAAGCCTGCCGTTATTCGGATTGTACAACAAAAATACTAAAAGAACTAGCAAATTTTTTGGGATTCGATTATTGGAAAACAAAACGTAAACCACTTTTACCTATTATATATAATGAAGTTAAATTAGAACACATCAAAATTCAAAAAACACTTGACATGTACAGTTTCAAATCCTGGATGGCAAATATATCTTTTGATTTTATAAGTACAGCGGTAGTAGGTATTAAACAAGCCAAATGTGTCTACGATAAAATAGAACTAAAAACTCACGTGTTACACATGATAGAAGTTGAATATTTGGATTGGGTTAAGATATTTACTGATGGTTCAAAAACAGGAGATAGTAGTGGGGCTGCTTACTTTAATCAGACTTTAAATGACAGTGACAAATACAAAATAGTATCTGAAGATCACTCAATTATGTCAGTGGAGTTACTGGCAATCTCAGAAGCATTATCATATATCGGTACTTTGAATAATAGGAACGTGGTCATTTTCACAGATAGCAAAAGCGCTTTACAGCATATCGCTCGATGTGCCTCTAGTCCTAGAGGATCCTCGCTAGCGTATGATATTTTAAGGAAGGCACTCTCCCTTAAAGAGCGCGGTAGTAATCTGAGATTGCAGTGGATTCCTTCCCACATAGACGTCCGAGGGAATGACGAGGCAGATCGGCTAGCTAAGCAAGCTGGGACTGATGGGTCTGATATATATTTGAATCTGGATATTGCGGAGGTGATAGTTAAATATAAATACAAAGTATTTGAAAAATGGAAGTCACATTATGATACTATCTCTCAGACGAAGGGCATATGGTATAAGATATTACAACGTGAACTTCCGAAGTCACCATGGTTTACCAATTGTAAAATAAACAGAAAGGAGATAGTTGTGGCGAACAGGCTTCGTTCTGCACATATGCCCCTCAATTACTTTAATTTCATGATGGGTTTGGCAGAATCCAATACGTGTGACATTTGTGGGTTAGTGGAGGACGTATATCATGCACTAGTCGAGTGCACGCGAACTGAAGGTCTTCGGCGTCACATGCTCACTCAGTATGGTTGTAACTTTCAAGAAGTCGGCGTTATACATGATGTTCTGTCTGCTCCACACAGCGAGCCAGCCAGAACATTATTTAGAATGTTTAGTAAGTTAATTAAGTAGTCTAGTTATTAGAATATACAATGGAGCTGTCATAGTCGCACAGCGACATAAGCGCCTCAAAATAATAGATAATAAAAAAAAAAAAAAAAAAAACCCAGTCGAAAGGTATCGACATCTGTTAGAATCATTTGGAGTTAACAGATTATTGTTAAATAATATTAAAACTGGAAGAGGACTCTGGTCTCGTAACACGGTCTGATAACTAGTACGAGACCAGAGGCTTCAATATGCACCATGTATAACATTTATGCACCAATAAATCATTTTGTATTTGTATTTTTGTAAATAATAACAGACAATAAATTAAAATTGCGACTATAATTTGAGATTTAAACTATCATATCTCTCAAGTTGGATCGAACTGCACATGGTGTGCGAATTTTATTATAATCGGTTAAGTGGTTTAGGAGTCCATTGAGGACAAACATTGTGACACGAGATTTATATATTAAGAAGAAAATATTATATTAAGAAGATAATATGTACTACGTGGTATTGAGGGCGCTGGTTAATTAACTTAGTTTACTCTATTGTGGTAAAGACTGCCTTTTTGTTGGTCGATTTATAAATAAAAGTAAAAATATTCAGCCACATTAACACACGGCTAGTTAGCTCCATACTTAACCTTTTCTAGTTTGTATTGCTAAAACAGGTAATATACTGCATATACATACATAAATAATTTATATAGATACTTATTTAACACCTAGACCACCAGCCAATAAATTTAATTAATCACAAAGATGTTGACCGTACTGGGAATCTATCCCAAGACCCTCCGGTTGGCAGTCCGGCATGGTAACCATATTATCCTCACTGCTTCTAAGAATAATGTGTGCTTGCTTTAGTGTGAATCTAGTCAGGTTTCAAGCCTTCCAAGGCCATTGGCCTTAACGACTACTAAACTGATTAATGCAAATCGAATCATATAATTAACCTTACGACTGCTTTTGCTCATGAGTATGACAATGACGTGCCTTATTTTACAAATTAATTTGATTCATTGAAACACTAATTAAGATAAATAAAATAAGAGCAATAGTATAATATTCGGCAAACATCTTGAGCAATGACGTTGAGTGCGCAGTAGACGATTTTAAGGTATCATTGGTGGTAGGAGAGGTGCGCGGGGGCATTCTGTCGGCACGCGGCCCCGCGATTGGCCGATCAGTTTGCCGCTGTCCGCCGCGCCGCGCGTTCGTCCCGCTAGCATCTGTACTGGCATCGATTACACTTGCGTGCAGTTTGAATAGCCTATTTCGAGTTAAGAAGTTTTGTTGTTAAAGTTTTATATTAATTTATATTATTGTTACTTTGTTTTTTGTTATATTGTGTTTATACCTATACCATAAAACTTTTCTGACTATGCCGCGAAAACATAACACAGTTCTGGAGAGACAAGCTAGAAAAATGGTGTATGATGTGTATTGCTTCCTTCCGCCATACCATCCGGATTTAAATCCCATCGAGATGGCATGGGCCGCTATCAAAGGCTACGTCAGTAGCAAAAATGTGAATTGGAATGTTCAAAAAGTCAGGGAGTTAGTGAAAGAAAAGGTTTCCTTAATGGGTGCACAAGAATGGAATAAATTAAGCCAATAAAATTGTTTTAAAAAACAAACAACCGACTTCAAAAACACAACTAAAAAGGGAAAAATAATTTTAAGCCTAAATCAAATCAAGAATATATAAATAGAATAGGAGAGTTTATTTCATGTACTTATAAAAAACTATTTGCAATTTTTACTAATTCTGTATTCTTGGAGTCGGTGCCAGCAAAGAAAGACAATTGAAAATAGTTTTAATTTGTTCTTATTAGATGGCACCGACTTCAAGAATACAGGATTACTAAAAATTGCAAATAGTTTTTTATAAGTACATGAAATAAACTCTCCTATTCTATTTATATATTCTTGATTTGATTTAGGCTTAAAATTATTTTTCCCTTTTTAGTTGTGTTTTTGAAGTCGGTTGTTTGTTTTTTAAAACAATTTTATTTTTACATTTTTAGTGGTTGGTAATGATATTTTGTTTAAGTTTTAGCTATGGAGAGCCAAATAAACTTCGCGATGAAAAAATTTGGCGTGTGCCAGGCAGGCAACCAATTGGGAGCAAATCGAGCTGGATGCGAGCGAAGCGAGCGCGAAAATTTTCACCGTATTTGTTCGAACCGTTTGAACATAAAGAAGTCCAAAGCAGCACAAATTACATAATGTTTGTTGTGTTAAAACTTACTAGAACCAAGTGCGAGCGAAAAGAGGCGGATGCGAGCGAAGCGAGCTACGCGCGAGCGAAGTGAGCGCGAAAATTTTCACCGTATTTGTTCCAACCGTTTGAGCATAAAGAAGTCCAAAGCAGCACAAATTACATAATGTTTGTTGTGTCAAAACGTACAAGAACCAATTGCGAGCGAAGCGAGCTGGATGCGAGCGAAGCGAGCTATGCGCGAGCGAAGCGAGCGCGAAAATTTTCACCGTATTTGTTCGAACCGTTTGAGCATAAAGAAGTCCAAAGCAGCACAAATTACATAACGTTTGTTGTGTCAAAACGTACAAGAACCAATTGCGAGCGAAGCGAGCTGGATGCGAGCGAAGCGAGCTATGCGCGAGCGAAGCGAGCGCGAAAATTTTCACCGTATTTGTTCGAACCGTTTGAGCATAAAGAAGTCCAAAGCAGCACAAATGACATAATGTTTGTTGTGTCAAAACGTACAAGAACCAATTGCGAGCGAAGCGAGCTATGCGCGAGCGAAGCGAGCGCGAAAATTTTCACCGTATTTGTTCGAACCGTTTGAGCATAAAGAAGTCCAAAGCAGCACAAATTACATAATGTTTGTTGTGTCAAAACGTACAAGAACCAATTGCGAGCGAAGCGAACTTGATGCGAGCGAAGCGAGCTATGCGCGAGCGAAGCGAGCGCGAAAATTTTCACCGTATTTGTTCGAACCGTTTGAGCATAAAGAAGTCCAAAGCAGCACAAATTACATAATGTTTGTTGTGTCAAAACGTACAAGAACCAATTGCGAGCGAAGCGAGCGCGAAAATTTTCACCGTATTTGTTCGAACCGTTTGAGCATAAAAAAGTCCAAAGCAGCACAAATTATATAATATTTGGAGTGTCATAAGCCCAGAACATCCTGGGGGAAATTCGAACGAAGCGGGATAACTCCTAGCGAAGCGAGCGCGTAAATATTTTCCTTATCCGTTCGAGGGTCTTGTCTATTAATACATCAAATTTTACAGTTCCTTCTTCCATTAAGTATGACCCAAGTGGCCAAGCTCTGGCGTCGAGAGTTTTTCAAGCCCCTGATTTAGTTTGACCCCTGCTTGTACTAAGAGTAGTGGTCCAGGCCCAACAAATTAACGTGTTATCCGAAGCACAGTAACGCCCAGATGAAAATATCATATTTTTTTATGGAAGTCTTGTGCATGGTTACCCATCCAAAGACTGGCCGCATGGGCCGTTGCTTAGCCTCGATGTTCGCGTCAGATTACTTTTGCTAGCCAGGCTGCTAATTTTATGAGCGAAATCTGTATTGCCGTATGAGCGCGAAGAAGTAAAATAGGTTATCCAGTTATTTGGGCTTCCCACGGGAATAGCAATGACTTTTAAGATAAAAAGTAACCTTCGTGTTATACAAGGTCTAGTCTACCCCCTATATCAAATTTTAGCGAAATCAGTGTGTCATGTGTTATTTGGTGCATCCCACGGGAACAATAATTATTTTCGGGATAAAAAGTAGCCTATGTGTAAACACATAGTCTAACCTATCTTCATTCCAAATTTCATCAATGTCAGTACAACCGTTCGAGCGTGAAGAAGTTAAAAAGATTTATATGTTATTTGGTGCATCCCACGGGAATAGTATTTATTTTCGGGATAAAAAGTAGCGTATGTGTTAACACATAGTCTTACCTATTTTCTTCTCAAATTTCATGAATATCAGTACAGCCAAACGAGCTAGAATCTCTCTTCATGCGTAAAAATAACCTAACTTTTTAGGTTTTTCTTCGATTTCCCTAGGAGTCCATCATCAGAACCAGTTTTGGTGACAATGGGACCAATTCAGAACCATACTCTTTCAATTAAAAAAAGAATTTTGAGAATCGATCCACAAATGGCTGAGAAATCGGTGAACATACATAAAAAAAAAAAATACATACACGTCGAATATATAACCTCCTCCTTTTTGAAGTCGGTTAAAAAGTCAAAGATATCGAAGCAGAATACATCAAGAGTGACCATATCGTAGATTTGGTCACTGACCAATTTATAATCGTGAATGATGAAGATAGTGATGACACGGAAGTAGATGATACCTCAGATGATGATGAAGATGATGGCAGCGACGATGCTAATGATTTATTGACCCCCAGTACTAGTGCTTCTGCTAGTTTCGACCTAGTAGAAGGAGTATCGTTTCTTCCTCAAGATTAAATTGTAATTGTTTAATAATTTCATGTTGTAAAATTAATATTTTATGCATATAAATTTTGTTTTTACGATGTTTCACAATATTATTTTATTTATGTTTCTATTGGTATCAACAATGACCAATAAAATATGTCCGGAAGTGTACATGCGCGGACTTACCCCCTCTACGTCGACTTTTGCTCAAGTTATTTGCCGGCCACTATACTAAGACTTACGACACTACATACGATTACGATTACTATACTACTTACTTAAGACTTTCGATTTTAAAGGATTATCCAAAGGCTGACAGCATCAATAGTTCCGACGAATAACTCTTATTAGCTGTATCGCTCGTAGCTCGGCTAACTAAGGTGATCTGACGCAATCATCGAGGTTAAGCAACGGTCGATGCAGACATTCGTTGGATGTATAAGAATGTTTTTAAAAAATTAGTCTATTCATTTGGACTACCGTTCCTCGGAAAAAATTGTAGGTCCCGGCTGTTAGTCTTAGTACAAGCAGTCGTTAAGCCAAGTCAGAGGCCTTCGGGCGGCTTGAAAACTCTCGACACCAGAGCTTGGACACTTATACTATTAGCTCATACGTAGAATAAGAGACCCTTATTGGCTGTAATAAACAGCAGCTAAACAAAATCTTTGCAATTAAAAAACACACGAAGAGGCGTCGTCGCGTAATAATTAGTAAGTGATTTATATGTATTAGTTTATTTATAATTATTATTTTAATGGTACCGTAAAATGTGGCAACATTACCATATTTTTAGGAAAAAATCTATGTACTTCATTATCTATTAGACGCAAGAATATGAAACGTTTGTCATACAATTATTATATATTTGTCTTTCGTTTTTTGCAGTTTATATTACACGAAACTCATTAATTAAGCTACAGCCGTAAATCAAGAATGTGGGTAAAATTGACACATTTTTGGTAACTTTACCTATGCATTGTATTCCGCTATTATTGTGTACAAAATAATTCATCAAGCAAAGATGACAAAAATACGGCCGTTAGTTTTTTAAATTAAAACAGAAAAGAAGAAACGTAGTTTAAATAGTGGCAACACCATCAACAGGTAAAGTTGCCAAAGGATTCATTGCAGTTTACATACAAATATGATTTGACACATAGGGTTGTCAAAAAATGGGAACAATATTTTTTTTTTGTTTTTTTTTTGTAATATTATACCTACGTAACATTTTTTATATGTTGAAAACAGGGAAAACGATAGGTATTTAAATTTAAAACAATAAATATACTTTGTTTCTTTATTATAATGAGAGTTAGAAATGGCAAATTTTTGAACTTCTTTGGTCAGGGTTAATAGGAACTAGTATACAAACCTTCTCAATAACTTTTAATTAAAAAAAATATGATCACTTCTTATGAAAAATTTACTTCAGCATAAAATACTAAATTACAACATGTGGCCTTAAAAAATTACAGAAATCTTAAAAACTACCTACAAGACTCAAAGTTTAAATGGCACGGATTACATGGGACAAAACAATTTAAAATTCAAAATAAATATTATCTTCCTCGTTCATAAGAACATATTCAATATACAATTCAAATATAGTACACACATTCACACGCATCAATAAAAAGAACGCACACATACATGAAATACTTAATTTATGTCAACCCTAGCTGTAGGTAAAGTTGCCACCAAGCAGTCGGTGTCAACTTTACCTAACCTCAAACAACATTACCTCTACCGATATTTCAGTGGGGAAAAAAGTAGCGATTAAACAATATAACAGCTGCAATATCGACCATTTCCTACATACAATATCAAAATTACACTCACCTCTCACATGTAATTTATGCTCTGAAGACACAATTTCGCCACAATTGTTAGACGACGCTTACACAGAAGCACACAATAAACATCCATATTGAAAAAATTATCTGTGATACCAGTAAGAAAATTATAAAAAATGCTGCCCTACACTATTGAAAAAATACTACTATTTAAATCCCGTTTATTTAAGTGCAGTTTTCTAAGGTAGGCTACTTTAAGTAAAATACCTACAATATGGCAATTTTGCCACGGGTTTGGTAATGTTGCCACATTTTACGATATGTATTCTATGTTATGGGCCATAGTTGCCTGAAATAAAGGTATAAATAAATAAAATAAAGTAAAGTTAGATTGGAACTTATGTATGTCCTACTTCTTATAAACACAGTGTAAACTCTATATAACGACACTGAGGGGACTGTGCATTTTATGGCGTTATAGAGAGTGGTCGTTAAATGGAGATAATGTATCATTGTATGGACTACAAGCTTCACCAACTAAAGCCAATTGATTTCGACGCTTTAGAGAGTTTGTCGTTAAATCGAATGACGTTACATAGAGTTTACACTATATATATTTTTTATGATAGATAGGCAAGCGCTTGATCGCAACTCACCTAATGTTAAGTGATGTTGGGATGTAGGGTGGAGCGCGCTTG
Source organism: Mellilla xanthometata (assembly GCA_035578125.1). NCBI lineage: Eukaryota > Metazoa > Arthropoda > Insecta > Lepidoptera > Geometridae > Mellilla > Mellilla xanthometata. The sequence continues at coordinate 1,093,876 of JAPUBQ010000023.1, read as the reverse complement.
CCTAGAAGAAAACGGTTCACTCTCGCCTTGGTAAAAGTGAGGTTATAGTTCAGAGGGAACAGGGATCCCGGCAAAGAGTTCCACAGTTTAATGGTACTAATATTATAAATGGTTAGGTTTAATAATACTAATATAAATGTGAAAGTTTGTGTGTATGTTTGTTACTTCTTCATGCTCAAACGGCTGAACCGATTATGATTAATTTGGTGTGAAGATAGGTTAGACCTTGGATTAACACATAGTCTACTTTTATTCTCAACTAGCATCCCGTCCCGGCTTTGCACAGTCTCTAAAATAATCTAAGTTGCAAAGAGAAACAAACGATAACCTATGTTACTCGGGGATAATATAGCTGTCCAGCTGCGAAAGAATTTTTCAAATCGGTCCAGTAGTTTCGTAGCCTATTCGCATCAAACAAACAATCAGACTTTTCCTCTTTATAATATTGGTATATTTGTATGGAGCGACGACGGTCTGCCTCCATCTAGCAAAGGGATATCCCCGGACAGATGTTGTGTCCGGAGACGGCCGACCGACGGTCATGCATTGTTTTTTTTATTTTTTATTGATGATTAGGCTTACGTTTGACCGCAGCTTGCCTGATGTTAAGCTTAACTGTGGTCTAAGATGTAACACGCTTGCCTATAAGGAACCTATTTACTCTAGATTTGAAGTGAAGGAAGAGAGTTTATAGTTTATTTATCATCTTGCAACACATGTATGACATAAGGCTATGTTACATGTACCCTGTTGTAATAGGGCGTAGCAAGAGGCACTGGCTAGCTTTACTCCAAGGCAAACTAGACAGAGTTCCAAAGCTTCGTTGCCTTGTTGCTAGGAGTCAGCAGTCGTAGGTACGCGCATTGAAAATCCGTTTGCGCGATTCAAGACAAGCGCTCTGATTGGTAGCGGGTGATGAAATGTGACAGAGACGACCTCATTGGCATAACGGTTACCATGCCGGACTGCCAATCAGATGGTTCCGGGTTCGATTACCGGCACGGCCAAAATTCTTTGTGCTAAACCAAATTTGTTGGTAGTCGGTCTGGGTGTTAAATAAGATATCTATATAAAGTATGTATGTATGTATGTATGTGTAGTATATCAGTTGTGTTAGCAACCATAATACGAACTAGAAATGGTTCAGTATGGGGCTAACCAGCCGTGTGAAATGTGTCCAAGAAAAAAGAGTCGCCACATATGGTATAGAAAACAATTGTTTACTAGTGATAAAAATCTACCTGTAAAGATCTGCTAATGAGCAAGGCCTCTGGTCCCCTGGCTGCCACCAGCAGGGCCCACCCCCCGACGGCCGGTAGCGTGCTTAGCTGGTTGGTGGTCTTCCTCCCGAGGTGCTGGAGACAGAAGGGTGCCACCACGATGCCGCTGGTCAGAGCCAGGCCCAGGATAGATGCTGTGGAAAAAGGAAGAATTTGATTCAGTTAGAGGTGTGGCGTCTTACCCAAATTAAACCAAAAAGTAACAAATAATTTACTTAAACTCACAAGAGGGGATCTACGTATGATGGTCGGCATCATTACCGGCCACTGTTCTCAACTATAAATCACCAACATAAAATAGGGGCGACGGACAGCTCTCTATGTCGGGGCTGTCTGGAGGAAAATGAAACGGTAGAACACGTGCTACTGCACTGTGAGGCCACCAAACAAACCAGAAGGAGTTACGGCCTGATGATAGCAGCTCAAGATGAAAGTTCGCCTTCCATTGCTAATCTTCAAACATGCACAATACGCCCCTAGCGGGATGTCAGTGCAGGTCTCATCACCCCCACTTCAAATTAGAATTAGAAATTAGGTGTGGCGTCTCTGTCGCACTTCATCGCCCGCCACCAATCAGAACGCTTGTTCTGAATAGCGCAAACGCTATTTTCAATGCGCGTACGAATGATCCTAGCTACAATGCATGACCTATGGACGGCCGTCTCCGGACACAACATCTGTCCGGGGGGATATCCCTTTGCTAGATGGAGGCAGACCGTCGTCTCTCCATAGAGTTTTAGTACAGAAGACGCTCCAAGAAATCTTTATTGCGAGGTATACCGTTGGGAGATAACCCATTGCTGGGACTCGGATCTACCACGCTTTATAGGCTTTAATCTACCACGCTGGCCCAAGTGCGGGTAAGCGGATGATACACGTCTTCAGATATTGTGGTCCTCAAACATGTCGACTTCCTCACGATGTTTTCTTTCACCGTAAAGCGACTGCAAATCCACACATAACTTGAAAACCAGTCATTGTTGTAGGGCTGGGATCGAACCAGGGGCACGGGCCGTCTGATTGAAAAGAAGATATTTTCCCACCGAGCCAGACTCTCTTTTGTTAATAGATAGGTACTCCCAAGTATAAAAATACATAATCACTAAGTTAACTATACTGTACCTTTGCACCAGGTACAGTAATGGGCGGGTTTTCCTAACATGATTTTTTTTCTTATATTATATTTATTATAATTTTTATTATATTTTATTTTTAAAAAGGATTAATTTAGTTAACTAATACAATATTAGTATTTTAGTATTCAAATTATTTCGTTTAGTTTTTATTTCAGTTCTATTGCATTCTATTTCGCCAAGATTTTGTTGGGTGTAGGTATTAATGAAAAAGCTCTTGGTATAATAATCCCCTTCATCTATGTGACGCAAACACCATAGCGCCTCGTAACATAGTAATCCTGCTAGATAATAATGCAATCAGTCTGCTCTGCAATTTGGTATAATTCTCGTGATTCGCATGAAATTACTGCGATTTGTCGACAATGTCATCACTGAGTAGATAGATAGATATACTCTTTATTGCAACACAAAAGGAAATACAAAACAAAGAGAAAAATAATTAATCAACTTATAAGTAGTGTTAAAAGTGGCGGCCTTATCACTTAAAGCGATCTCTTCCAGGCAACCAAAAGAGTACTGAGATGGTAAACAGAAGGTCCCACTGATCATTTTGCTTATATTTTTGTTTAGGACTATTGCAAATAGATAAAAAATTGGCCAAGTGCGACTCGGACACGCGCATGAAGGGTTCCGTACCATTATCATAAATAAATGGCAAAAAACACGTTTGTTGTATGTGAGCCCCCTTTAGTATGGATTTTATAATTTATTTCGTAAGTTAATATACAACTTTTTATTCTGTGAAAATTTTAAGTGTCTATCTGTTACCGTTATTGATACATATATTGTGGCAAAAAATACGACAAAGAACATCATTGTATGGGGTTTATTATTTTTAGTATTTGTTCTTATAGCGGTTCGGGAAATACATAACATGTAAATATTTCAGCTTTCTAGCTATCACAGTTTCTGAGATAGAGCCTGGTGACTGATAGACAGACAGGCAGCGGAGGCTACTAATTGGGTCCCGTTTATACCTTTTAAGTACGGAATCCTAAAAAGAGCAAAAATAATAATAATAATAATAAGCCCCCCAATACAACCACACGTCCAAATCGAACACCTGATTACGTGGGGGGCGGACAACGCAACCGATGACTACTGGGCGGCCAACGTGGCTCTGGAAGAGATAGGGTCATAGAGTAGGAATAGGTAGCATAGTCAAATAAAAAAAAAAAAAAAAAAGTTAGTACGTAGATTTAATATAGATTTAGTAATTTAGGCATAAGTAATAGTGTAAAAAACCAGACTGCTGTAAGGCTCTTAATCCGGGATTTATTGAGGCTTCAGTAGGATAGCTGATGTTAGTGCAGGACATCAGTTTCGGGTGGTAGCGGAAGAGTGTAAAGCATGAATACACCAACGGTAGCGCCCATGGGCTTAGTAAGGTAGCCTACTGCGCACTTCCACGTATGGACAAACGTGTGAAGTTACATCAGTCCAATTAAAGACATGGAATGAGTAAAAGTCGTTATAATTTACGGTCGCTGCCCGGGGTGCGCCGGGGCGCATCTGGAGCCGATGCTGGGTGCCACAGCATGCGGTCCATCGGTGGCAGAGAGCTGAACAGGCGGGCCTCTGTCAGTTCTACATCCTCCAAGGGGGTTGTCGAAGCACGAGCTACAGCCGAAGAGTCGCTTCCCGGGGGACGCCGGGGTACATCTGGAGCCGATGCTGGATGTCACAGGATGCGAACCATCGGAGGCGGAGTGCTGACCAGGCGGGCATCCGTTAGTTCTGCAACCTCTTCGTTGGGAGCGCGAACGAATACTACAGCCGAAAACCAACAACAACCAGAAGAGCACCAACCTCTATCACCATGTTCAACTGAATCTATGTTCGAATCCCCTTTAAGCTCACCATTTTTGTTTCTACAGGATGAATTATCTAGTTCATCTTCCACATTATCAATAGCTCCGGAGCATACTATTGCTGTACATGATACAGTTTTGCAACAACATACATTGACTAGTACACCGACGACGAATGCAAGCCCAACGGACTCCGAAATAGCTTTTAGATCTTCTACGGCTGCGGATGTTGTACAGGAGGCAAACGCTGACAACCCTGTGCCCACCAAAGCTGTCAATCGTGTGCGCAAGAAGTGGACAGACGAAATGAACTCCTTTATTATGCGCACATATTATATAATAACTGAATTCGAAAAAGATACCAAATCATACTTGGCAGAGTTACACAGACAATTCAGAGATAAATTCCCAGATATGCAAGTTAGTAGACAACGTATCGGCGATCAACGTAGAGCCATCGTACAAAGGAAACTACTGTCGTCTGAAAAGCTGGACGAAATTAAACAAGATATAAAAACTAACCTAGGAAATGACAATAACACACACAACAATTACCAACAAACACATATTCAAAACCCTCAAACAACCGGGCATAGAATGAGGTGGTCGAACGAAATAAATGAGTTTATAATTCGCTCATATTATAAAGTAACTCTATTAGATACAAACAAAACTGCATATAGGCAGCCTCTACATCAAGCATTTTTAACTAAATACCCACACCTCTCACACATCTCGGAACAAAGAATAGCCGATCAACGCAGGGTCATCTTAAACAATAAATACATCTCAGACCAGCGATTACAAGAGATACGTGACGAGGTATCATTAGAGCTGCTACACCAAACACACACGCAAAACTCTCAGGCAAATAGCATAGATGTAACTCTACCAGCTTTACTCCAGCACCAACAAACACAAGATATTGCCCAACTTAGTTTGCAACCTAGTGTAGTTGACAATGTTTCTTATATAGGTGATACGCCTGATGTTAACGTAGATAATTGTAGTCACCTACAAACGCAGGAAGCAAACTCACAACTAACAAGTAGTATACTACACCAACACACAGAAAACACACCGACTAGGACAAACACAGTAAATATTAGCGAAGAAATGAGTAATATGATAGAACAAACATTCTCTGACACATTTCAAAAATATCTAGGTAGTGACCCTACTTCGCGTCCCCATGTACCAAAACAAAAATCATCCAAAAAATTTGCAGCTATAGTAAACTACATTAACAACACTACACTGCCCAAGTTCGTATCAAATGACTCTAACTTTGAAACAGTTCAAACCTCTATATACTGTGCTGCATATACTGCCGTGACTCACAATGGGGGTAAAATTAGAGAGGTTCTGTGTACAAGTGACAATAGGAATCAAACACCAAGTTTAGCTTTTTGTAATAAAACACCAAAATGGCAAAAGCGATTAGAATCGCGTATCAATGAACTGAGAGCTAGCATAGGTAGACTAACAGAATTTATCAATGGTAACTCTAGCCCTAGATTAAAAAAACACATTGATAAAATTAAAAACAAGTATAGAACTCATTCCACATACGAAGACGAGAACACAGAACTAAGCCATTATCTAGATACGTTAAAACAGAAACTGAGTGCTTTAGCTAGTCGACTAAGAAGGTATAAGTTAACAACACAAAGAAAGACACAAAACACAATGTTTAGTAACAATGAAAAACTTTTCTACCGGACACTTAACAATCAAGAAACTAACAACAGGGTAGGTGAAATACCAGAACCACAACAATTTCACACCTTCTGGTCTAGCATATGGTCAAACCCAAAACTACATAAAAAAGCTGACTGGATAGAAGAAGATAAGCAAAACCTAAAAATCCCAGGTATGGAGTTTGAGAATGTCTGTATAAATACCCTCAAACAAGTGATAGCTAAAACACATAATTGGAAAGCTACCGGGTCTGATAACATCCACAATTTCTGGTACAAAAAGCTTACGTCTTTACACCCTGCCCTTCTGTCCCACATAAACTTATTTATTAAATCACCACATAATATGCCACAATACGTTACCCTTGGTACAACATATATGATTCCTAAAGACCTCTCTGATTTGAAGAATCCAGCTAAGTATAGACCTATTACCTGTCTTCAAAATATCTATAAAATTATCACTGCTTGTATCAGTGAACTTATCTATGAGCACACCAGTACACATAATATTTTATCTGAACAACAAAAAGGATGTAGACGCAATAGTCAGGGGTGCAAAGAGCAGCTTGTTATCGATACGGTGGTGTCTAAGCAAGCTTCTACGAACAAAAGAAATATTTATACCATGTATATCGACTACAAAAAGGCTTTTGACTCTGTACCGCATAGCTGGCTTATACACATACTTAATCACTACAATATTCACCCAATAATAGTAAATTTTCTTCAAAATAGCATGCTTCACTGGAAAACAGTTCTTAAAATCAAAGCAGGTAACTTAACTCTTGAAACAGACCCAGTATGGATTAAGAGAGGAATCTTCCAAGGCGACTCTCTGAGTCCACTCTGGTTCTGTCTTGCACTAAATCCACTGTCAAACTTACTCAATAATAGTAATAATGGATACAGAATTAAAACAGGCAACACGCAGTATACCCTTTCACACCTGATGTATATGGACGACATCAAGCTTTACGGGTCTAGCCTTACTCAAGTCCATAAGCTTGCAGATATCACACAAACATTCTCATCTGACATACACATGGAATTCGGAATAGACAAATGCAAAATGCTTTCAGTACATAGGGGCCAAATAGAGGAAAACTCGTACATACTGGATAGTGGAGACCAAATTGATCCGGTAGATACCCAATCCGGCTACAAATATTTAGGATACCAACAAACTCGTCAAATCCACCAAAATCAAACAAAAACTACACTTCAGCAAAAGTTTAGAGCCCGTTTGCATCAAATTTTGGCAACACAGCTTAATGCCAAAAATACTATTAAAGCGATTAACACATACGCAATACCAATCCTTACATACTCGTTCGGCATAATACATTGGTCGCAAACAAACCTTAAGACACTACAACGCATCATAAATACCACAATGACTAAACACAGAAAACTCCATCCTAGAGCTTGCTATGAAAGACAAACGCTTCCAAACTCAGATGGAGGGAGGGGTATCATAGATATCACTAATCTACATAATAGCCAGATAACAACACTTCGCGGCTTCTTTCATCAGAAAGCCCAACATTCAACACTACATGAGGCTATTATCAAAGCAGATAGTAAACTTACCCCTCTTAACCTAAAGGAATGGAATGTGCAGAAAAACGAAAAAATTAACACACAGACTGAAAAACACGATTCCTGGCTTCGGAAATCTTTGCATGGAAGGCATCGTCGGGACTTGATGGACCCAAACGTCGACAAAGTATCATCGAACGCGTGGCTCAAGTTCGGCGAGCTGTTCCCTGAGACCGAGGGATTCATGATGGCCATTCAAGATCAAATTATAGACACCCGTAATTACCGCAAATACATCATCAAAGACCGTACAATGCTTAATGATTTGTGTCGACACTGTCACAGTAGTCCTGAAACCATTCAGCACATCACAGGGGCATGCAGATCCATTTCACAAACAGACTACAAACATCGACATGACCAAGTTGCAGCCATAATACATCAGAATTTAGCGTACAAATACAAACTGATTAAGGACAGGGTAGCGTACTATAAGTACACACCAGAAACAGTTTTAGATTCCAATAGCTACAAACTCTATTGGGATAGAACGATAATAACAGATAAAACCATTCACTTCAATCGACCAGACATAACACTACACGACAAGACAAATAACACTGTATATTTAATTGACATAGCCATTCCTAATACTCACAACTTGACATCTACTCACACTGAAAAAATAGCCAAATATACGGACCTCGCTATAGAACTGAGGACCCAGTGGCGAGTAGACACAGTAAAAACCATACCAATTATAGTATCATCCACAGGCGTCATCCCGTACACTTTACACGCATCCCTCAAAACACTTGACATGCACTCCTACACATATGTCCAGCTCCAGAAGGCGGTAGTTTTAAATACGTGCCGAATTGTACGAAAGTTTTTATCACAAAACCAATCTTAAAAAAAATATGTACCCAATGTTCGTTTGGCTTTCAGCCCGCGGATATTGGTAAAACCTCGCTTGACGAGAGAATATGTGACAAACCAATTTAAAATAATAATAATATAATAATAATTTTTATTTATGCAAAAGAATTGTTACATTGTTATACAAAATTTTTGTTATAAATTAAATAACATTCTTATACTAGTGTTAGTTTTAGCTAAATTTTGCATATTTTGAGGTTCTATCTTTCTCAGTAGGATTCCCTGAGTTTGAGAAAGCTAGCTTCTCTTCTGGAGTGTAGTAAAAATGGCTACTTAGAAAATAATACCGCATTAGACATAGTTAAAGGACGTGTGAAGCAAGGTGTTACGAATGAAGTTCAAAGTGTCTTTGGTGAGTGTAGTGTGTTTTGTATTTTGTGTGTAATTGATGTGGTTGTGTATTAGCATGTATTTTAATGTGTTTATGTGTAAGTGTGTGTGATAGTGTGTAGTGTGTTGGTGTTTGTGTGCGAGTGTATGAAATGGAGAATAGAAATGAAAATAACATGCTATACGAGGACATAACATCATCATTATAATATAATATAACTAACATAATTATAATAATAATGATGCTTTGTCCTTGGATTCGTAACAGAAATCTGCTAATTGAAGAGAATCCAAACAAAAAAAAAATATTGAGCATAAATGTCTAAAACGGCCGATGTCCGTGAAAAACCCGAAACTAATTTAATTTTCTTTTGAGTATATTAAAATGAATATGAATATTAAATATTTATTTTGATAAAAATTATAATTACATTTTCTACTATATTAACATATTTTATTCCGTGCTGTTATGTGTTACAGGTAATAATGACTATTTGTACTAAAAAAAAAATTGAGCAATTTAGTTTTTTTATTATTTTGATATTCGTTAACATCCGTCACTCAGCAAACTTTAATAATTGGCCAAGTGCAAATCGGGCTTGCGTATGAAGGGTTCCGTACCGTTGATGTATTAATTATTAAATTATATTTTAATTTATTGCTTAATTAAATATTCTGTGAGTGTATAAAGAGTCTACCAAATATAGATATAAAGATCGAGTAAAACACTACTTAGGTAAAAATTACGTTTGATGTATGGGAGACGCCCTCAAATATTTATATTATTTAAATTGCATAAGTTAGTTTGAGAATGATTATTCTATTACTACTATTCTATTAATATTTATCAGTTTCTTATTTATTTCTAATTATTTATTACTAATAGTTAGGTATATGACGGCCTCGTTGGTCCTCCATCAGAAGGTTCCGGGTTCGATTCCCGGCACGGCCAACATCTTTGTGCTGAACTAAATTTGTTGGCTGTCGGTCTGGGTGTTAAATATGTATCTAGATAAAATATGTATGTATGTATGTGAATGTAGTATATAAGTTGTGTTAGCTACCATAACACAAACTAGAAATGGTACAGTATGGGGTTAACCAGCCGTGTGTGAAATGTGTCCTAATATTTATTTATTTATCAGGTACTATTCTATAAATATTCATTATCGTTACACATACGGGCTTGAAAACTCTCGACGAATGAAAATGAAGAAGAAGTAAATAATAAGCAGCTTACCGATCCAAGACTCATGTTGGGGTGTCAGCTTAAATGCAGCATCAGGCTTCCGAAGCTGTTCCAGTAGCACACCAGGGAAAGCGATGTTCGCGCCAGTACCTATCATGTAAAGCACCACGCCGCTTACAGCCAGTAGCTGGAATGAAACGAACGAGGCTTTGTGCTCATTTCAATGCGAAGAGTTTGCATATGTATTATTTTTAAAGATTTATGCTTAGACTATAGAATTAAAAACAAAAGATCGTCGCAAAAGTATACAAAAGGCACACAAAATGAAACACGTGTAGTGTCACGTTTTTTTTAAACTTTGCCTAGTTATTATTCCTATTCCTTAGCCTTTATAATAATATATGTATCTTCCTCATTACAAATTTGTCAAGTCATTGTAGTAATTTGTCAAGTGTAGGGATGGGAGCGAACCTGGGGCCTTCTTCAGGGGGGGATTGAAAAGCAGATGTTTTTCCACCGAGTCAGAGTCGCTTTTCGCTATACTTGGACCTACATTATTTTTTTTTAATAACACTTTTATCAAAATATTTTTACAATTATTGAAAAAAAAATTGGAAAAATATACGCCTACAAAATTTACCTTGCCTATGTCGATGAATTAAATAATCGTTTATCTTGTGGATTGTATTTTAAAACTGGTACCTGTATTCAATCTACCTGGAAACCTTATAAGGGCTAATGTGTTATTTCCTAAGTTCTTCTCATTCAATACAACAAACAAACACCATGCGGAACTAAAAACGAGTTATAATAATGATATTGGCAATTTAACCTTTTGTACTTCTAGGGAGTTTATAATTAACTTTTCCGGTGTATCGCTTGTAAGAGTTACGAGTTTCTAACCCCTAACAGAAAAAAGCCAGTGTGGCTCAGTGGAAAAAGGTCTATGTCCCAATCAGATGGTTCAATCCCAGCCCTACACCAATGACTTGTTTTTCAATTTACGTGTGGATCTGGACTTGCTTTACGCTGAAGGAAAACATCGTGAGGAAACCGACACGTTTAAGGCCACAATATACTTAAACGTGTGTCTCGCAGCCGCACATGGCCATTGCGGTGGATTATGACCTATATCTCTCTTCTCGTGAGAGAAGGCCCAGAGTCCCAGCTGTGGGAACGTATAGTGGGCTGCCGGTGCTAACTCCTAACTTAAACGAGTATGCATTACAAGTTCACGTGTGTGTCCTTCTGTTCTGTTCTGCATCATAGCTTCTGGAGTGGGGAGTGTTTCATACATATTTCATCTATGTTTGTTGAAATTCGGTCCGAGATGGCCACCGCGGCGTCACAAAATGGCGGATTACCTGTCATATTTTGTTCACAACTCCCTCAATATAGGAAAATAACTAAGAGGAAAACTACTTTTCCAAAATTTTTATGTATTTCTATTAGACGTACTTAAGTCACAGCCATAAGTTGATGACATATTTCTTCTTTAGACGGTCTATTTATTTCAATAATTTTAACAGTTTATGATCTGTAGATAAAGTTGTAAATTTGAGATTTTACCCATACTATCGCTATAAAATAAGGTTTTGTGTTTGTTACCACGATTCGTGTTTAGCTGTATAATACCTGTTTAAGGAAGGGCGACACCCGCTGTTTGTGGTATATGGTTCCTTCTGTCATGTTGAGGTAGGATTTCTTCACGTCTTACTTTCACGGATCTGCAAGAATAAATAAAAATCATATCAACTATTACTATTACAAGCTGGTTTGATCCCGGCCCTACACCAATGACTTGTTTTTCAAGTTAAGTGTGGATTTGCACTCGCTTTACGGTGAAGGAAAAAATATTATCAACGGACATGTCAAATCCGAAGAAATATGTCATTCGCCGATGTCATTGTCACCGATTGTCACCGATGTGACAAATCCGAAGAAATATGTCATCCGCCAACTGCATTTGGCCAACGTGGTGGATTATGGCCTATATGACAGAAGACACCGAGTCCCAGCAGTCGGAACAATACATTGGGCTTGTGGCGTCTCTGTCGCACTTCATCGCCCGCGACCAATCAGAGCGCTTATCCTGAATCGCGCAAACGGTATTTACAGCGCGCGTACAAATGGTTCAAGCTACAATGCATAACCGTTGGACGGCCGTCTCCGGACACAACATCTGTCCGGGGGGATATCCCTTTGCTAAATGGAGGCAGACTATCGTCGCTCCATAGGCTGCTTATGCTTATGGCTGAGAGAGAGCTAAGAGAGCGTATGAACTGCCGATTGACGTAGTTTCAAATCCTGCTTGTTGTAATTATTTTTAGCTAACTGTTTCCACTGGGACAGGTTTGTCTATATCAACAATTTTTATAATACTACTTTTGGGCATTCGCAGAAAAAAAAATGCCGAGGGTCGACGACCTTTTTAAATGGAACAGCTGATATTTTCATGAATTTCCAGAAGTATAATAGTATAACAAAACGGAATAATAACAACAGTTATTTGTGTAGACGTATAAAAATAGGTTTCACCTGGTTAAACCTATTTTTATACGTCCCTATAATTAAACCTATTTTTAACCTATTAAGATTTTGCATTAGTTATCAGTAGTATAAGTACATGCGAATGTTTAGATGGATATGTGGAGTGACAAGAATAGACAAAATAAAGAAAGAGTACATTAGAGGAAGTGTGAAAGTAGCCCCAGTGAGGGAGAAAATAAAGAGTGGAAGTTTAGCGTGGTATGGGCATGTGATGCGTAGAGAGGAGATGCATGTTACTAGGAGATGTATGGAAATGGTAGTGCAAGGAAGAAGGGCAAGAGACCGACCGAAGAAGACATGGATGGAGTGTATGAATGAGGGCATGAGAGAGAAAGGAGTGAGTGTAGAGACGACGGCTGATAGAGGAGAGTGGAAGAAGATAATTAGCTGTGCCAACCCCACTTAGTGGGACAAGGAAGAAAAAGAAGACCTCTAAACAATGTATATGTATTAATATTATTACTGAACAAGGACGCTAAAATATTAAATACGCACACTACTACGGCATAATTTAGTTAACAGATATTACTAATTATCAATCTACATTTCAATTATTTTTTGTCCGCTCTGCATACCAGGCCAATCATTGCGTTACTTGGCACTCTTAAATTAATTTCCTATCTACTAATTAATATTTTAATGAACTATCTAAACTAGCTATTATTAGCTCTTAAATAATTGGTCAAGTGCGGATATGCGCTCGAGGTGTTCCGTAACATTATGTACAAAAGAAATTAGCAAATACTATTCAAATTAAAATCCAAATCTTTTATTATTTAAAATATAGAATAACAGGGGCTAGTCTCTAGAGTAGAGCGCTACATTCTTAAAATTAACACAGCACTAAAAGGAAAACATTTGTACAATACTTAACTAAATAAAAAACAATAAATAGATCGCTTAACACATATACAAATTATTTAACAATATAAAAACACTTACGTACGTACACTTTCTTTTTTATAAATAACTTTACCTTTATCTTTACTTAAATTACTACACGTAGAAAGACACTTATATACAGGAAAGGCCTTTAACATTAAAATAAACTAATGAAAAACTAAAATATATTACTGTTAACTTATACTACTTTTTGTTGTATGGGAGACCCCTTTCTTATTATTTTTTAAACTTATAGGTTCGCGTTTGACCACAGCTTGCCTGGTGTTTAGCTACACTGTAGTGTACACGCTTACCTAAATTAGACGAGTTACCTATTATGAGAAAAAAGGAGCAAAATAGCATATTTTAAAAAATCCAATAAAATCGTGCATAAATTACAGCACAACTACTGTTTTTTTTTCAGTTTTATTCGTTTTAAGTTAGTGTTAAGAATTGTTAGTGTTCCAAAACACGATTGTGTAACATTCGCTCTATACTCACATAATGCATTTTTTGAAAATTTTTTAGCACACAAAAATGTGTAAGTAATATATTAACGCAATTATTTATCAATGGGATTTTCAAATGACAATTAGATAGCTACTACGCAAGAGAAGACCTCGAACCCCACTGCTGGGACAAGGGCCTTGCTCTCGCGATAGAACAGACATTACGACCTCGTTGGCGTAAAGGTTACCATGTCGGACTGCTAAACAGAAGGTTCCGGGTTCGATTCCCGGCCCGGTCAACATCTTTGTGCTTAACTAAATTTGTGGGCTGTGGGTCTGGGTGTTAAATATGTATTTATTTATATAATATGTATGTATGTATATGTAGTATATCAGTTGTGTTAGCAACCATAATACGAACTAGAAATAGTTCAGTATGGGGCTAACCAGCCATGTGTGAAATGTGTCCTGTCCTGTCCTGATATTAAAACATTGCCATTCAACGTGGCAATGCTGCCAGCATGTCACCTTCATCTTAACCTCTAAACTATTTTTGTAATTGTAAACTGTTATACGTTAATTTTGTAAATTTATCTTCTTCACGTCAAGGGTAATAAAACGAGTTACTTTAGTTACAAATTAGCTAAGTATAGGTAAATACTATTTTTCTTTGACCTTCCCACTAGGTGGGGTCGGCACAGCAAGTTTTCTACTATCCACACTATTCTGTCAGCTATCATTCACTCCCTTATCTTTCTTATCATTTTTTCCGTCCTGTGGTTCCCATAACACAGTTTAAAAAATACTACTTTAGGATCCTTTGGGATTCCTAAGATGCAGATTTTTTGTAACCTATATGTGAAATAAATGTATTTTGATTGATCCTAACTTACACTTACACAATTCATCCACGTCTTTTTAAGTTGACCTCAACTTCCGCTACCTCAAACAATCACATACATACTGCTCCTAGTACGTAAACAAGATAAACCATTTATTGATAATTATTCAATTATACGTCAAAAATTAAAAAATGACAATAAGAAATACAATTAATTTGTAATACATGTCAATATGGAATAATGCCAATATTAATACCTAATAAAATAATATTCAACAATTACATGTCACGACATGATTCACATACAATTATTTTCGATATAAAAAAATTCTTCAATAGAATAAAAAGTTTTCTGAACGAGCCAGTTCTTGAGCTTATTTTTAAAAATGCTGTCATTACATGCATTTGTAACTGTGAAGAAGTATGGATATGATTGTTTGAGGTTGCGGAAGCTAGAATTTATACTAGAAAAAGATATTATACTAGTGACGACAAAGGTCACTTAGTATTTTCAATCTAGTTGTACATAACTTTTTATCACTGGTGTGTCATAGGTCTGGCACATCGTAAATATTGTAGAAGACTTCTCTTGGTGTAAGCATGTACCTACATATCACAAAACGTGATCAAATTTACAAATAATCGCTCATACGGCTAACTGCAACAATTAACTCTGATCTAGCGAAGTTAAACAAAGGTCGCAGCATTCACAAGAATGGGTTCTTCTTCTTCTTCGTATGGGCTAAGTGGCCAAGCTCTGGCGTCGAGAGTTTTCAAGCCGCCCGAAGGCCTCTGACTTGGCTTAACGACTGCTTGTACTAAGATTAAGAACAGCCGAGACCTACAATTTAACGTGTCATACGACCCACGGTGGCGCCCAGATAAAAATGCCACTTGTAAAACGACAGTCTTGTATGGGTGACCAAGGAGGAAAATCCTACTTATATTATAAACGCGAAAGATTGGAAGTGTGTGTATATGTTTGTTACTCCTTTACACTCGAATGGCTTTAGCCGATTAAACCGATGTCAATGAAATTTCGTATGGAGATAGTTTAGATACTGGATTGACATTTACTTTACTACTTTTTTATCCTAGATTAACACTGTGGTTCGCAGCTAGTGAAAAATAATTGGCCAAGTACGACGCTCGCGCATAAATATTTCCCTAATCTAAAGAATTAAGAGTGTTTGTTGTATGAGAGCCCCGCTTAAATTTGGTTTTCATTTTTATTTAACTATTTTCATGTTAATATATGACTTTTTATTTGACAGAGAAAATACCTATTCTGTTCAGTGGCCATGGTACGGAACCTTAAAACGCACATGTATAAGTTATCTACTCGTATAAAGACGATTCGAACTATTTATTATCAAGGTCACACAATCTAATATTACCTATTATAATATGTACGTAAAACAAATAAATTCGTTAAACCAGTTTGACTTTAGAGCAGTCATCTTCAAACGAATGTGCCTATTCGATTTTTCAATTAAGGAATCTTTTATTTATTAATTTATTATGTATATATTTATTTATTTGTCAAATTAGCACCGCACAAACGAGTTACACTAATGATAAATATTAATACAACATATCAATTTAAAAAATAATTGAACTAAATTATAACATAAAAAACAACATTCAATTATGTCATATTTAATCAAGAAATAAAATAAAATACTATACAAATACAAAATAAAATGTCAAGTATTTCCATGATAAAATCATTCAAACAGTAATTTAGCATGTTATCATTATGACATTATTGATTTATTCATTTGTCTTTTATTTATAACCAACATAACAATGATATAAAACACTAAACTAAAATTCAACCTACAAAAGTCCAGGGGTAGAGGAAAAGGTGCCCAAAATGCATTCTTCTTCTTCTACCTTATCATCATTATACCGATCTTCCGTTACTTAATTACTAGTAGCACTCCACGGCGTTTTCCGCGTTAACCCGGGATGAAAAATAGTCTATGTGTTAATCCAAGACATAAACTATCTCCATACAACATTTCTTCAGCCGTCAATCAGCCGTTAGAGCGTGATAATCACAAATATCCAGGAAAATAACCTATTTAAGTAAAAACTAAGCATTGCCATCCAACGTGACAATGCTGCCAGGATTTTGGGCACCTTTTCCTCTACCCCTGGACTTTTTGAAGTTTTAGTTGAGTGTTTTATATCATTGTTATGTTGGTTAAATAAAATAAAGAAACTTATTTAACTTAACAATTTCAAACAAACCATTATAATAAAAAAGAACTCAAATAACATGCCTCTAATCTCGTACATATTTAGCTTGGCTGCAAGAAACAATATTCCTAATCATATAACGAAACATTTTCCTTATTTTGTTCACGTAATTTAGTTCCTATGACTCAGACATAAAAAAAAAAACAAAATCTAGCCAACACTTAAAGAAAATCAAACCTACACTGTGAATTTATTAAGAACTTAATACACTATAATGACATTGCAAACCTATAAAATGTTGTTGTTAAGATGTATCTTCTGGTGCAGAATATCGCACACAAATGTACTCTTTTTCGTATACATTCTTTTTTACCTTTAATTTATATATTGGAACCAAATTTACTGATGTGCCAATAAAAAACTATTTGATTTGACTGATTGACTTAAAGAAAATCAAATCCACTTTAAAAAATCTAACCAACACTAAAAAAAAACAATTAAACAATAAACAAAGAGAAAACACTCACATCTTATAGCATTTGTTTAGAAAAACGTCACGTCACAATTTGAGCCCACTGTCAATTTTTTTATTGTAAAGCGCGTGCGAAAGTTACGAAACATTTATTATTATTAATATGTTAACGTAATAATGAGACAATCCGCGTGTTTGTATGCGAGCCTCAGAAGGCGCGAGTGCACTGTCGCGAAACCTACTTGTGGGGTTACTACATACACACGTGTAGGGTGGCTGTGAGGCGTGCTCTTTAGCGGATATCATCATCATATATTTTCATGAACAAACAGTCACACTTACTTAAAAAATGGTCATGTGCGAGTTGGGCTTGCGCATGAAGGCTTTTGTACCATTGTTGTATGGGAGCCCCCCCCTTAAATATATTTTTTATTATTTTATCATTTATTTTTTTACATAAGATCGAGTAAAAAACTACTTGAAAATTACATTTTTTGTATGGGAGCCCACCTAATATATTACTTTTGACGTGACAACGTCTTAAATTAGGTTGCGGCTGGGAGTCACTTATGAAAAAGTGTAACGCCCGGTAACGTTACGATGAGTCACCGAACGAGAGAGAGGCCCGCCGAATGCCTTGCGTCTCTCTCCCACTCAACTATGATCGGTCTGCCGCGCGCGCAGCACGCGGCAGACGTTGTCACGTAAAATCTTCGCCCGTAAAACCGACTTTACAGGCAACCATTTTTTTTTTAATTTAGTTAGATTACTAGTGGATAGGACGGGAGATCCCCATTCTCGATCCTACTTGGTGCAGAGGATAGCAATTGCTATTCAGCGTGGAAACGCAGCCAGTGTTATGGGCACCTTTGCACCAGGTACGGTCATGTGCGGGTTTTCCTAATATTAAATGTTTTTGACATGTATAATTTTTATTATATTTATGAATTAAAATCTGATTTAGAGTAAAACAAAAAAATAAAAAATTTTACATTAATTTAATTAGATAGCTAATATATACTTTTATATATTTTGTGAAAAATTTAAGTGTCTGGCAGCTACCGTTATTTACATATAGCAAAAACATACAAAACAACACGTTTATTATATAGGGACCCCATAATATTTTAATAATTTTAGTATTCGTTGTTATATCATCACGGGAAATACATATCTGAGATACAATCTGGAGACAGAAAGACAGACAGACACTGGGGGCTTAGTAATAGGGTTCCAACGTCAACTCAAATTTACTGTCCTAATTTTTGCTTAATCTATTTTTGTTATAATTAGCAAGGTAAGATAAACATGAACTAATATTGGCGAAATTTGGGTTTTAAAAGATATTTTTTAGACTGTTTCTATCCTTAAAAATTACTTCCAAATGAAAATAAGCTTAGGAATTTCTTGATACACGTAATGTTAAACATGTATTTGTATTTTAAATGTATAGCAATACTTTTGTTGCTACTTATTGAAGCTTGATTGTAATATAATTACCTAAACCTTAATCTAACCATATGCGTACTTTTTTATATTAGGAAATAAAAAATTTATACCTAAATAGTAAGCCTAAAATAACAAAACGACATAATACAAGAACTATGGTCACCTTATTCTACCTACTTAGGTTACGTATCCATAATTTATGTACAGTGTGCAAAACAGCTTCCTCTTACTACTTATTGATTGCTCTTATACTCTTTTGAATACGACTCAAAATTCGCAAGCGAATACGTTTTTTTTTGCCTACTGTACATGACCAAACCAAGCGCGAGTCGATGTAAATGCTAAAGGTTCTTCACGTGGAATGTATTCAAATATAATTCGAGTGTGTGTTGAATTTTAAATGGATTTTAAATTAGCATAGATTTAAAGTTTCAATGTCTTTATCGAATTGGATTTTAGAGGTTATCTATTTAACCCTAGTATCTGTTACTGATGTGAATGGCCGTGAGAATTATATTTGGTTAATTTAAGTTATAATTTGCTACAATGAGATTTGACCGCTTGATGAGTACGCCATAATATTTTTTTTACTGTATTTGTCTGTTTTTTTTTTTTGTATTTGTTACCTCATGACTCCGACTTTTATAAACCGTTTTTGGATTATATTGTTATTTGAAATCATATAAATACTTCTAAATAGGAATTGTTTATACAATTAACGAATTTTTTGAGTCGGAGAAAAGAGGTTATTGTAATGGTTTTGGACGAAATGTAGCTAGATAAATTAATTTAATATTTTAAAATAACTAATAATTTAATATTATGTAGATAATAATTTAATTTTGGATTGAAATACTGTTTTAGAAAATTATAACTGTATTATATATTAATAACATTATGTTTATACTATATTTGAAATGTATCCAAACATTGACGTATGATTTGATAATACATATTATCAATAATTGGTTTATCTTAGATTGAATTTAATGCGTTTAATTTAACTTTATAAATAATTAATTTATTTAAATAGCTATACACAGAGGCAACTCGGCTGGCATTATGGGTACTCTTCCCACTGGCACTGGTTTTTTATATTGATTACTGTGTATTTAGGTTAGATATAATAACCCGCTAACCAAGTCGCCCTACTCTGAATTCAAGGCTTAGACAATTTTAATTTCAATGCAATAAAGAAACTTGACTTAATTATAAATCAGTTATTTATTGAAACACATAATAAATATTCGATATTTTTTGTTGTTCCTAATAAACCTACACTATACAAACAAATTCTATTGAATTTATTAATTTAAATTCAATAGAATTTGTTTTTTTTTTTTTATTTCTTTCGTCTTTAATCGTAAATATTTATTTAAGTACGAGTATATATGGCTAGGTATATATCTATCTACACGTTAAATCGATTTTATATATTTACTAATCATGCGACATAACAATATACGATTTTTAAATCTTTCATGTATTGACATGTGCCTTGTTTTAAAGCAAGAGATTTAATTATTTCTTTATTTTCATAGTTGAGCATGTACAAAGTCATTGGAATTTAACTTTAATCAGGTGAAGTTAGGGTGTAGCTATATATTACAACTTATTCTATTACTAAAACTAAATTAAAATTTTTGTCTAAGATCACTACGAAACTAAAAAAAACTTTTTTATTCGGCAGCTGCGCACGGATCCCTAAAATCAAGTTCTAAGGAAAGCGAGCCTCTTGGACAGACAGTGAAATACATCGAACGTGTGACATCCTACAACCGGATTTTGGTCTTTGGAGTTTTGGAACGTTGCGAAAACCTCAAAAGGCGGATGCTTTAATTATCAAAATTTACGACCTCATTGGAGTAATAGTTACCATGCAGGACTGCCAACTAGTGGGTACCGGGTTCGATTTCCGGCACGGCCAACATCTTTGTGGTGAACTAAATTTGTAGGCTGTTCGGTCAGCGTGGTAATGCCGACAGCATATAAGGAAGGTACCCTACCCGCAGATACCGACTTAGGTTTTGTATGTTAATAGTAAGTAAGGTTAGAAATTGTATTCAATCATAAACATATTCTTTTCTAAATTAAATTAAATTAATAACTACAGGGGTAGAGGCAAACCTAATTCAAATGCTTAATTAAATGCTGGCAGCATTGCAACGTTGGATGGCAATGCTTAGTTTAAGTAGAGTTTGTATTTTAATATTACAAAATACAAAATATTTTGTATTTGTATTTTTGTATATTTTAATATTATTATAAATTGGTGTAGTATTTTATTTTTACTTGAATTAGGTACAGGATACACCTTATATCATAGACAAATTATGTTTTCTTCGTCTATGCTAATATTAAAATCTCAAATAAAAATTTATGAAATTATTTAGTCCAAAATCAGATAAAATAAAAACAAAAAACGTGATAATTGAGTCAAAAGGTGTAACCGTCCTAATTATGCACATTCACTGAGTGTTAGGCCAATTAGGCGGAACTAAGTTCGCCGGCTCAACAAATTAATTACTTAATTAATAAAAAAAACCCTAACTGAGAGGTATAAATAGCTATTACCTATTTATAACTACGAGTAAATACTTAAATAGGTATATATACCTAACAGCGAAATAAAGAGCGGTCTAATAGTATACCACGTTTTTAATAACTGCAGTTGCTAAATGAATGCATAAGCAAGCATAAGCAGCCCACTCACTATACGTTCCCACTGTTGGGACTCGGAGCCTTCTCCCACTTGGATCCACCATGCTGGCCAAGTGTGGGTTGATTGATGACACACTTCTTCGGATATTGTGTTCCTCAAACATGCCGGTTTCCTCACGATGTTTTCCTTCACCGTAAAGCGAGTGCAAATCCACACATGACTTATAATACAAGTCATTGGTGTAGGGCTGGGATCGAACCAGGGGCCGTCTGATTGAAAAGCAGACGTTATTACCACCGAGCCACACTTGCTATTTATGATAGATGGATACATATTTTCGCTTATACTCTATTGTCTTTATCTATTTTATTGTAATTTAATTTAATCTTATAATAATGACACGAGTTAGTCTAAAAATATCATCACTTATAGTTCATGAATCAGTAAATTATATACATATGTAGGTACATATTCCGTGCCTTCCACTGGCTATCCTTAGCCAGTCGAAGGCACTAGCATCGAATGCATCCAGTTTGAGGATTAGTTAATTAAGTTAATATGTTTAAATATAGAATTTAAAACGAATAAAATATTTTGAATATTTAATGTACTCGTAAGCACAGCCTAGCTTTGATTCTGCTATGGTATTAACCTGCTAATTAACACATTATCTCGCAAAAAACCGGCAACAATCTAAAACAATGGCCAGGATATTGTACCAAAACATGCCATAAAAGGTCAAGGAACAAAAAAATTGTAGGGGAACAAAAAAGTTGTTTCGGTGATTAATGTATAATGACCATACAGCTTTATTCCTAGACTTCCACAATTAACTAATTTGTGTCTTTGTCTCTGCTTGTTAGTTTTTTTGTCATCGCAAAAATGCAGAATCGAAATTTATGCGAAAGTAGCGCTTGTAGCTCGGGTAGCTAAGGTGATCTGACGCGATCATCGAAGCTAAGCAACGGTCGATGCGGACGGTGTTTGGATGGGAATCATGCACAAGACTGTCGTTTTTAAAGTGGCATTTTCAACTGATTGCTACCGTACTTCGGATGAAACGTAAAATTGTAGGTCCCGGTCATATTTATTGGTAAAAATTGTTTTACCACTTAGCTCATACGAAGAAGAAGAAGCAGTGAGCGGGAAAATTTAAAATTTATACTACTCTGGATTCCTCTTAATATTTTCCTTAAGGCAAACAATAAGCGCAGAATTTTGATTTTACTGTTTTTTCGCTATAAATCGCTTACCGTTTAGTAAAAATATCGAAAAAATAGATTAAAGGCTGTGTAAAGAAAATAATATTTTTACTTATTTAGTAACCAATCATACTTATGAATCAGAAAGAAAACTATTAAAAAAAAAATACGTTTTGTGAACCAGTTTTTTTTCTTATTGATAAATCTGATTGGTATTAAAATAAGTATAGATTCTTAAAGTGGTTCTTTAGACGGCCTGCTATTTTTTCAATATTTTTTACGTTCACGATTTACAGTTAAAAACTGTAAAATCAAGATTTTTCCCTTGTCTTTGCCTTAACCGAAAGCTCGAGCACATTAATTGCGGGGATCGAACCCACGGCTTTCGGGACTTAAGGCAGCTTCCACCCGACTGAACCGTCATCGTTCCAGATTAGTTTATAAATACAGATACATTTACATATAAAGGAACCTACAAGTCATGTAAGTTCTAATGAAGCGCGTCTGATCTAACACCGTCTGAACTCCGACGTAAATATCAGCACCATTAGTTGCGCAAGCGCAGCTCTCCGTTACCTCGCGGCTGTATCTTTCACAAGCATCCTCTCACCTTAAGGCCGGCTCACGTGACTAAGGCAGTGGTCCCACCGGCGACGATGAACGAGAAACGAGTAGAACTAGAAACTATAAACGTGTTGGCGATCAGCGGGAAGCGAGTGTAGTTTCGATAGTTTTGTCGCCGGGCTATAAGCGAGTGTGTAAGTGCGACGAGCGATTACTCGCGCCACTCGCCTCGTGCGCCATTCAATGCCGCACTGTATAGAAATGATGAAGCGGGCGAGTATCGCTGAACAAGTATTGCTGAGCGAGTTTATTTTTGTAAGCTCGTCGCTTAAGCGATAAAACTAATAAAGCGAGTCGTCGTCGGCAGTGTGAACAGTCAGCGATCAACTATTTGTATGTGCATCTCTTTTATTTACACGGAATGTTATATCTATTGAACGTTTCTTGAGCGAGAAAATAGTCGATAGTTAAACGCTTACTCGCCGTTGGTGGGACCACTGCCTAGATGTACATAAAAAATTACAGGTATACTAGCTGACCCGGCAAACGTTGTTTTGCCTCACTAAGGGGTACAGCGCCATCTATTGATTACTTACTCAACCAACAATAATTAGCAATAAATTAAAATTGCGACTATAATTTGAGATTTAAACTACCCTACCTCTCAAGTTGGATCGAACTGCACATGGTGTGCGAATTTTATTATAATCGGTTAAGTGGTTTAGGAGTCCATTGACGACAAACATTGTGACACGTGATTTATATATAGGTATTAAGAAGATTGTCACGTGACTCTAGCAGCTGATAGGGAACCTTATGGTAGCAGTGGTTTTAATTTTTTTTTTAATCCTTTGACGACCTCGTTGGCGTAATGGTTACCATGCCGGACTGTCAATCAGAAGGTTCCGAGTTCGATTCCCGGCACGGCCAACATCTTTGTGCTGAACTAAATTTGTTGACTGTCGGTCTGGGTGGTAACCATTACGAAAACGAGGTCGTCAACAATATAACCTTTACCTTATCAAAGCAGTAGTTAGCAAATACTATTTATTGTATTCCGGAAGGACATTGTTTCTGTAGATTAATTACTAGGTCGAAACTAAAAAAAATATTTGCCCAAGAACGAGGCGGGCTTGCGGTTGAAGAGTTCCGTACCATTTATCTGTAAAAAATGGCAATGTTTTATGGGAGCGTCCCTTGAATATGTAAATTTGTATTTTATTATTATTATATTTTTTAAATATACTAATATTAAACATGCTGTTAATATTTAAAGAATATATTATTTAGATCGAGAAAAAAAATGCAAAGAAGTTAAGTTTTTGTTTCGGTTACCCTTAAAAATTTATTTACTCCTATTTTCAGTATTTGAAGTTATAACCGCAACAGAAACACATCATTTTTAGATTTCCTTAGATACAGCCTGGTAACAGACAGACAGACAAATAGATGGCCAGCCAACTCTTAGTAATAGAGTCCCGTTGGTACTAGTAGGGTACGGAATCCTAAAAACTATCACGTTGGATGGTTATACCTCTTTTCCGGTTGAAATAAATTACATTTTAAATATACCGGTTTTATACAGGGGCACATCGAAGAGACATCGATTCACTGTCGAAGTTCCAAGGATTCGCACAAAGCGTCATGCTTCGACCTTCATTGTGAGAACTGCGAAGCTTTGGAACTCTCTTCTTGAGTGTCTTTTTCCCGAGAAGTACAATTTGGGGGTCTTCAAATCTAGAGTAAATAGGTTTCTTCTAGGCAAGCGTGATACATCTTAGACCACAGTCAAGCTTAACATCAGGCAATACGGTCAAACGTAAGCCTATCCATCAAAAAAAAAATTCGGCATATATTTAAAATACATATAGTACGAGTATATTAGGTACTGTATTAAGTAAAACAAAACATTGAGTTTGATAATAATTTATTTTTGTTTCTAAAATTATAGTAAATTTAACAGTTAAGTACTTCATTATTCTAATAAAATAAAAGGCAAAGATAAAAATACATTATTTAATACATACGAAAACAAAACTGACTTTGAAATAAGTGATTCATGAAATAAACTTATTTGAGACGATGTGAAGGAAATAAATAATATTAATATGTGCATTTAGGTACTTATTAAATGAAATTAATAAATAATTTATCATTATTATCGTATCTTTTAGAGATACGGTTAAAATTATTTAAGTAAAAATTTTACGTAAACGAACAACATCAAAATAAGTTATAAAATAGTATATATGTAGTAAGTTAATTGTAAGTTATTTTACGTAAAATTGTACATTGAATAAAAATCTAAAGTAACAGTTAATTTTTATGACTAGTTCTTCGACTACAATTTGTTTATTCATAAATCAAACAACTTACATTAAATCTGAGAAGAAAATGCTTATTAAAAAGTGCATGAATATTTTGACGCTAAGTTTAGTATAGTAGTAGCTTCTTAAGTACGTAATAAGTACTTGATTTAACTGAAATGATGATTAATTTTTTGATAAATAAATACTTTCCAGCTTTAAATTACATATTAATGTTTAATATAATGACGATGATAATTTCCAGGCTGATATCGTCTATGCCGACTACTTGCCGTTTTTAATTTACTAATTGTTCTGACATGGCTATTGAAACTTACGTTTAAATACATAAGTATGTACTTATTTCATTCTTACTAACTTATATTTGTAATCTTTTTTGTAAGGCACTTTAAGGCACATGATTTCTTATTAAAACAGGAACCATTCGCACCTCCTTAAGTTATGTTATTACATTTTAAAAATCTTAACTTAACCTAACGTTTGCGACGGGCAGCGAACTAGAATAAATAGAATAGTAACATGGCCGATAAAATGATTCCACCGTCCACGCGTAAAATACCGCGGTGGGCGGGGCAAATAGCTACCCGCGCGGCTAGTATCGGTGGCGTGACCTTGATGCGACCAATCGCGTGCGAGCTTTGTGTGTGTGTTTCGTTGAGATAGCTGTATAATTGTGTGCGTAGATGGATTCAAATTCTAAACGGCAATTGTATGGAGTTACTCTTCCGTTTATTCTAGTTCCCTGGCGACGGGTCAAGTTCGTCTCCACTCTAAAAACCTTCGCGCCGCATTTTCAATAACATTATTATTATAAAACAATAGATTAAAAAAAACGTGCGTTTGCTTTAAAAGTCCGAGTATCCTTTAGCCCCGACATCTAGCGACACGGGTCTGTAATAATCCTTCATCTCGCCCCAGCCTCTCGGAGCCACGTTGAAGTTAGGTCCGCAGACCAGCGGCAGTCTTGGGCTTTTCGGAGACGCGTATACATCGTTCAGCTTTGTTGGCGCTAGTGGGACTGGTATCTCCTGGTTTGCGATGGAAATGGTAGGAGGGGAGAGGGGGAAAGGCTCCATTTTGGGCAGGTTGTTGGGCGAGTGTTTCAGGGCGGATTTTGGGTAGGTTTTCTGGTTGCGGAGGCTTGAGGGCGGGCGGTAGGCGGTGTCGTGGCTCGCGACCGGCACCGGGGTCGAACAGGTGTTGGATGTGTTGCGACCTGGAAATGGAATTGATAACACAATTGAATTGATGATTGGTTCGGTGTACAATTAATTCAATGTTGTATATGACCCGAAGGTGTCTGTTTTTTATGAATGCAAATGTTATTTACAAATACTATAAATATGTTTAGGTTTTTTTAATTTTAAATTATTGTTTAGTTTTTTTTTCAATTAATTGGGTATATTATTATATAGGAAAGGGGTGGCCTAAGAAAGAATGGATGAATTGTGTGAATGACGATATGACCAGGAGGGGAGTGAATACTGAGATGACGAATGACAGAGATGTATGGAAGAAGCGTACATACTGTACCGACCCCACATGAAGTGGGATAAGGTGAAGAAGAAGAAGAAGAATTGGAACTTTTATTATTTTATTAATAAGTCAATACATACATTGTAGTAGTTTATTTTTGTGACTGTGTTAATGATTTATAAATAAAATAAAAGTTATCTTTGTTACTTGAAAATAAAGCAATTTGAATTGAATTAATATGTATTATGTTGTCCTAGAAAGGTAGGTATATTAATTTGTAAAGTAGGATTCCACAAAGTGTCCTTCATTATTTATAGATTAACTTTGTTCTGTGTTCTGTCGAACAGCAAATTATTAACTCGTTTACTAACCCCAATAGGGCAAATAAAACGTGTATAATCGTAATCCTGTACAAACAAAAGGCAATTTATGTACTCGTACATTGAGAACAAAACAATAAGCAGGTTTCAGATACATATCATGTCTTGTCATTTATTTTTATTATTTGAAGGAAACGTAGAACTAATGCAAAAAAAAATATAACAAAAAACCTACTTTCCTATCTCATCCCTCTAATATTATAAAGGTGAAAAAGTGTGTGTGTATGTTTGTTACTTGTTCACGCACAAACAACTGGATTAATTTTGATGAAATTTGGTATGAAGATAGCTTTAATCCTCGGTTAATTTTTAACCCGTAATAATGTGGGTAACACCGCGGGACGCAGCTAGTAAATTAATAAGTATTTATAATAATAATATATTTCAAATAATATCAACGTAGAATTCAAATATGTGTATCTCAGAAAATAAAAGATGTACTTTAAAAGATATATTTTATTACACTAACTATCTATCTATACTATAAGACTCTTTGTCCTGACTTATTCATTCATTCATTCATTCATTCATCTATAGACAACGCAGAGCCCAAACGGCTGGTCCTAGGGTTGTGAAATTTGGAGGGTGTATTTGTTGTAGTATGTAGACGCGTACTAAGAACGGATTTTTGGAAATTCCACCCCTAAGGGGGTGAAAGGGGGTAAAACAGTTTGTATGAAACTTCTTTGTTTTTGAACTTATAGCAATGAAATTTGGAATATGTGTAGTTTATGTAAAATTAAAAATAATGGTGTCAAGTTTTTTTGCCAGGGGTGAACTAAGGGTTTGTAATGGGGGGTGAAAGTTTGTATGAAAAATTCTTTATTTATCAAGTTAAAGTTTTGAAAGTTGTTATAGTAGTAGTTTATTAAATGGTCAAATTAAAATTTAAAAAACTTTTGCCAGGGGTGCATTAAGGGGGATGCCATGGGGGTTTAATGTTAAAAATGAAAGTTTTGTGTTTTTGAACTTAGAGGCGTACAATTTGGAGTGTGTATATATTTTAGTACTTAAACGTGTACTAAGACTAGATTTTTGGAAATTCTACCCTTAAGGGGGTGAAAGGGGGTAAAATAGTTTGTATGAAACTTCTTTGTTTTTGAACTTACAGCAATGAAATTTGGAGTGTGTATAGTTTATGTGAAATTAAAAATAATGGTATCAAGTTTTTGCCAGGAATGATCTAAGGGTTTGTAGGGGGGAGGGCGAAAGTTTGTTTGAAAAATTCTTTATTTATAAAAGCCTTGAAAGTTGTTATGGTTGTAGCTTATATGGTGGTTAAAATAAATTTGTTATAATATTTGCCAGGAGTGCATTAAGGTATGCCATTAGGGTTTAAAGTTCAAGGGGAAAGTTTTGTGTTTTTGAAATTAAATACTTCTGAATTGGAATTTAAGTATGTGTTCCACTTGGTGATATGGTTCGCGTATTCTAATTATTTAAATTAAAAAAATGGCTTGGAGAACACGATCTAATCTTTCGCATCATCACCAAAGTAGCTAAAACAGAGGTTAAGTCGATGTCAGGAATCAAATACAAAAAGACAGAAGCGACTCATTTTGTTATCGTAGCAGTGTAATGTTTATATAAAATTAGCACTGGAATAGGATACAATAGAATTTTCCACAGGTTACGTGAAAAGCGACATACACGCGGGCGGAGCCGCGGGCAACCTCTAGTTACAATATAAAACGAGTTTTTAATAATATGTATTTATATTTAGTTCATATGTCAAAATTAATTTAAATTTATTACAAATAACTTAAATCTAAATAAATAACCCGCCCCTAATAGTTCCCGGTGCAAAGGTGCCCATCAGACTTGCAGCGTTCCCGCGCTGAATCGCAATCGCTATCCTTTGCACCAGGTTTATATTTTATAAATACCTTTCAACACAATCTTTGTAAGGTAAAATATAGATAATAATTAGTAATATGGCTATCTCTGTAAAACTAAAACATGCATGTAGCTATAAACTAACTGACAAGCCTAACAGCTGTACAAGAAGCTGCGTACGCGCATATAATTTACCGTCACAGCGCTGGCGCACGATCAACTGTCAAATTCGTCACGTTAGTCGTGTTCTGTCAGCTTTTAGTATAGAAGATTTATTCTAATAGAAATAATGTTAGTTTGTCAGTGAGATCGTTTGTCTTGCTTGCTTGACCTAGATTGTCTAGGACCTTTTGAATCTAGGAAGTTGAGAGTTTAATAGATACTTCTTTACTGCTTCATTGAAAAAGGCTATTATTATGTTCTGTGACTATTTTGGACCACGGATTTTGTCTAGAAAATTGCTTAAGCCTCGTAATCTAGTTTTAATCAGAGCAACTAAGTATTTTTATCAGAGAATCTAAATTCTTTGGTAAACTATCGTATATGTGGTAATTTTTAGAACCGTCTCTTTTGAGCCGGTTGCTTAACTTTTAGCTAGTGGCGTCTAGAGTCCAGTCTAGCGGCTATAATCGTTTTCGTTTGTGATATCGTTATATAATCGTCACAGTTTTTATCAGGTACCGTTTAAATTCAAATTTAAAATGTCTAAGGCGAAGATAAGAAATATACTTAATGCTTAAAAAAACATACAGTTCAAAAGACTATATAAAAAATAGCTTAAAGGTCGTCTAAAGAACGTCTGTTTGGTACCAAAATAAGTATAAATATTTTTAGAGTGGTTCTTTAGGTGGTTTTTAAGCAATTTATAATACGATTTACGATTGTTTTCAGTAAATTCATTCTAACATGCAAAAAAAAATATAAAACAAACCAAAGTTTAGTGGGTACAAATCCCACATAACCTGGCTGCGCCCCATCGTAGCCGGGTATCTTGTTGAATATTTCCCCCTCGTCAACAAAAAAAAGATCATTGGTAGATAATATGAATAGTAAAGGGCCCATACCTCTCCCCTCGTGCACCCACTTGACGGAGCGCTTCTTCCTGTTGACGTACATGCTCTGGCCGCGGCTCATGTGGTTGCTGGAGTCGCTGAGGCTCTTGGAGATGGCTCGTGCGAGGTCCATCTGCTCCTTCACCGTGGGATGTACTCCGGGCACGTAGAATGCTGACGATGCGAAAGTTTTCTCTGAAATTAGAGAGAAATATATTATTTATTCCGCCGAAAGGGATCATTCGTATATCATGGCGTACTTTTCCGTCACTCCGGGAAAAAAAGTTTAAATGTGGAAAAGAGAGGTCATACCAGTTATGTCAGTCAGTCCATCACGAAGGCTGGGTTACACAGGCTTACTTTAACACAATGTTAAAGTACCGATTAGGGAATGAGTTGGAACATTAAATAGTTCTTTAGATGACGTCATAACTTTAACAGTAACCGTAACCATCCAAACTTCGCTGGTTAAAGCTATAGTTTATGTTAACTAAATGTCAGATGCATCAATTGCCTTGTAGCGTGGATAACCTTAACTATACTAAACAATATGATCGTGAGTTACAGTTAGGTTAAATAAACTAAACTTTAACTTAGTAGTTAAAGTTACAGTTTATGTCAAATTTAAAGATATGGTTGCATCATATTAGTAATATGGTGCAACTGAGCCTAAGGTCATTAAATCAAACATTGGTTTTAAAAAATTACGTTGAATTAGACTTCTTCTTTTTCGAATGAGCTTAGTTGCCAAGCTGCTGCGTCGAAAGTCTTCTATCTGCCCGAAAGCCTCTGGACTTGTGGAATTAGACTAATTCTTTATTAAATTAGTTCAAGATGAGTCTACTCACCAAACTTCCTGTCCTTTTTGATGAGATGCTCCTCAGCATCAGGGGCCGGCGTGAAGATCTTGTTGAGGTCCACCTCCTTGTCTCCCACCAGCACCGGCTTGTTCTCCAGGTCCTCCTGGAAACACCAGCCCAGGAGGTTAGAGAAAGAAAAACAATAGTGAAATATATTCTTCATTGACTTAAGTAACAAATACACTATTAAATGAAACCATTAGTGCTGATTTAGTCATATACTGTGTTACAACACCAACGGCCTCTCCCACAGAGTTCTTACAGGTCTTGGTTATATATAAACAATAAAATCAAGTTATTAATATTAACAACCCAAACCAATCAATTACAACAAAATAAATGGTATGATTTGGTATGATATGTATAGAGGTAAGGATACACTACTAAACTTTATCTAGGCTGTGTTTAAGATACATAATAAATAGATGCGCGCTTAACTAATGTTGTACTGGGACTCTCAGTTTAGATTTTCAATTTAATAGTCATTTGACTGGTAGGGTGCGTAACCACAAGAATAAGCGACACTCTGGCCTAAGGTATAGCATACCTAGTTTGGAATAACCGAAGCTCTCAAGGAGGCTGCCGGAATACATTGTTAAATGCTTGGTGATAGATTTTTTAACTTGAAGGTGGTTGCTAGCCAGACGAGCACTAGAAAATGCTCTACCACCATGCTATGGTTTCCTCGCGATATTTTATTTATTTATTTTATTGATGAATAGGCTTACGTTTTACCGCAGCTTGCCTTAGCTTAACTGCGTCTAAGATGTAACACGCTTGCCTAGAAAGAACCTATTTACTCTAGATTTGAAGACCCCCAAATTCTTGGGAAAAAGAGACTCAGGAAGAGAGTTCCAAAGCTTCACAGTTCTCACAATGAAGGTCGATGCAAAACGCTTTGTGTGAATCCTTGGAACTTCAACAGTGAATCCGAAAGCTCCAGCTCATTGGCGGGGATCGAACCCACGATTTGGGGAGCTGACATAGCTTCAGATCTAGTCTAGATCTTAAGTACCTACAGTTTAACAAGAATACAAAGGAATATGCCGATGTTAATAGAATTTTAGTGTTCAAAGCAAAACTAGGTGACCTAGTGTTTATTTATAAACAGAGTATAATTGATAACTAACGCGACACAGTTTGTATAACTCGAGTCAGTAAAGAAAACTTTGCAAGTTCATCTCCTCTCTCTCTCTAGTATAAACTGAGTGAGAGCTGGAGAAAGCGAACTTATAAATGATTTCTTTAGTGACGCGAACTACAATAAGCGCATTTTTTTTCGTGAATTTTTGATATTACTTTTGATAGTAAGATTTAGTTACTAGAAACCATGATATACATACATAGACAATAAAATAGATATTTTGAAACCTATTTTATTCAAGATATAAGTTTCACTACATTTTGATAATAGTTGCAAAATGCAAAACCGACTCAAGTAAGCGTGTCAAATGTCAAACTTATCTTTTAAAATTTAGTATAGCGTTCCAAATACACACTAAATTCAGTTTTACCATCACTTTACAAAATAACTAGTTTTATGTAAAACGAAAAAAAAATTATATTGTTTGTGCCTTCTGTAAATAGGTGGTACAAAACTTAATAAATGAAGTTTCATAAACAAATTAAAATAAAGACAGGATTCACCCAAAAATTTAATTTAACTCTAGTTATGCTGGTAAAAAAATGATGATAAAACTGTTTAAAATATTTACATACATACAATACGATACATAAATAATAAATAAAATATATATAAAGCAAAAAATTCAAACATTAGCGCAACCAAAGCAATAATATTTACAACACATTTTATATTTAAAATATGATAAAGTTATTTAAATCCTGTATTTTATAGTTTAGAGACATAGCTTTCATCCTGTTGAAAAATGCCCTAATGAAATATGTACAACATTTAATGGAACTAGTGACTGCATGTTTTCTGAAAATATCGGACAGTCTTACAGAGGCAGATTCGGGTGGCTGCATTATAGCTTCGTCGCGAACTCCGGAATATTCGCCATCGTTCTGTGTGACATTCGTTTTAGGTAAATTATTTATTTATACATATGTTTGTATATGGTACATATACATAGGTGTGTGTATTTGTGTGAAAAATTTAGCTTATTGCTTAAAATTTATAATTTGCTATTTAATAATGTTTTCCTAAGTTATCTAATGCAAATATTAATTTAAGTATCTACCTACATGAAACTATAAATTACAAAGATTACTAACTTACTAAGTAAACCCCGTATTTAATTCTACGTGTGTGATGAATACACATAATTATGGGTACATCTTATAGGAAGTGAAATTTCTGACTTAAATGATGGCAAAATGGCTACTTCACTTCATGATGCGCCGTCATTCTGTTTTGTATAAAAAATAAATTGTACACAAATAAGCGCAATTGTGGAGATTTAGCTTAGTGATGACTTAAAAAGACTATAAAATACAAAATTGCTACTCGTATGCCGATTGCATCTTGGGAATGGGCGAAGTCAATGACTAACAGAGATTCTTTAAAAAGATACATCCAATAAAACCAAATTATGATTAAATTAGCTAGTGGACAACTAGTAACAATAAATTACAACCGGTAAATTTTGTAATAAATCGTATAGATACTTTTCCAGAACTAGCCGGTTTCATTCATACATCCAGATTTTTTTATCGTTACTTTTTCGTCCTGCGTAGAAATCGTATTATATATTTTGTTGCGTAATATCGGAAAAAATGTCCAAGAGTGAATATTTGAGTTTAAAATGAGCCAATTTCAGAATAATCATAAAATTACCAGAGTTCATATCTGCTTTTGAATCGCATAAATATAATTATAATATTTTATTAATACCAAAAGAAAAAAGACACAGACTTCAATGGTTTATATTTTCAAAGTTTTCAAACCAGTGGAATAGAAAAGAAAGTTAAGTTGAAGGAAGATGTAACAGAATAGATATAGTTAAAATAAGGAGACTGTTAGGTGATTGAAGTTCATTTTGTCATACCATTCCATTATTTTAAGAAAATTATAGACTTTAGCCAGCGGCTTCGTCGAAGATTTTTAGTATTTAATTTTCGAGTGTCACCAAACTCAATAAAAGTAATTAGGCCAAATAGTGTGTCCCGAAACAAGGGCCTTGATTTTTTATTTGTCAAAGAAAAATCTTACAGCAGTTTCTGGATAATCCGAAGATTTTTCAACCTCATTTTCGATTGATTTCTCCTTTAGTTCAATTTCTGCTTCATCCTCCTTATCCTGTGTGATATATTTATGCCATATATTGTAAAACAGTACAACATACATGTTTAACATCCTTATTTTTGGAATATCAACAAACTTGTGTAAAGGAAATAAGCGTAGGTACGGTGTTTTAAGTAAATAAATAAAAATAACCCACAAACAACTTTGCGATTTTGACAGCATTAATTTAAGCTCATAAACATATATACTAAGAATCCAAAATAAACTTTAATTACACGGTAATTAAACCGGAAAATTGATTAAAACTTGCACATTACCTCGGGTAATCTTTTGATATGACATGTAAACGCCTCTGGCAAACTCCCAAAAACCCTTGGCAAAGTTCCGACATAATTTACGATTGCTGGCATTTTTTAACCAGGCTAGCGAAGGACGTTGGATTATTGATTTTAATACAAAATTATGAACAAAGATCGAAAGAATAATCTTTATTTATTTATGCTGAGCTAAAAGTAGCACAAGCTTTATTTTTTTGTTAATGGGAGAAGTTCTAGATAGCTAAATTCTGAATAAATCTCAATTTAATGACTTCATATGTAGGACATGAGTATGTTTAATTTTTATATCTACTACTCTATTAGGTTTTACTTTTATTAAAACTGGTGTCAGTAGAGACTTTAATTCATTGACAAAAATAATTAACTTTTAATTTCCTTTTAACACCTTGCAGCATTATTTCCTATTCTATTAACGAAGTTCCACTTACGAAATTGACATGTACAAAAAAGTATGCATACATTTGTGCTATTAATTAAACATATTCAAGATCGCAATCTCAAAAATATTCTAATTAAACTTTGAATTAGTTGCCAGAGTAGCTACGGTGGCCTAGTTTCAGTCGAGGCCAAGACTACGACGGTGCAGGTTCGATGCCCTGCACGGATTTGGAGCAAAGCATACCCACACAATGTAGGTATGTGTACCTACTGTGGTAGAGTACAGGTAGATTGGCAATTTGGATGAAAGTCAAGGTGTGTTGATTGAAGAAAGCTTTCTTGAATCTATTTACAAGTACCTATCAACTTATCAAAACTGTGTGGTATGAATTAAAACTTTCCTACCGACAACCATCTTCTGAATGAACATGGTTGATTATTACTCATAATTTGATTTAAAAATAATCATTACTTTTTTGTCTGTCTGTGTTTCTAGTCAAGGTAATTTATTATGTATTTGCACTTTGTAATTTTCAGTCAGTCGTTGTTTAAAGTATACCTACTTCAAAATTTTGACAATGACTAAAAATTAGATGATTAATCATTAAATTGGATCATACTCAATGTCGTTATATGCCAGTATTTACGTGTGTGATTATGATACGTTTTGCTTTTAAATCACTCAGTACACACACGCGAAATTTCTAGATTTCTACGACCTGTTCTAGATTTTTACAAAACAATGTAATACCCAAATACCAAACGTTTAGTACATTTCTCCGTCCGTTTCGTTTGGAAAGCAGTGTACAGTGCCAGACAATGTTACTCATTCTTGGCACGTCGTGACTGAACAGAAGTTACACTGTTATCATTGCAGTGAAGCGCTAGTCACAGATTTATTATAGCTATCTGAGTAACAGACATTTGTTATTTACATCTCTATTAATAAATATAATAATATTTTTTTTATTTCGGACACTAAGTCTATGAATTATGTATCTAATATTACACATAATTTTTACAAGATTGTATTTATTTCGATTATTATCAATATTTAAAACGAATATGCTCTAAACGCGGACAAAATATCTTCACTTTGTCGCAAAAATTAAATAAAATAAAAATTAATCGAGATATATAGCCAACGATCCCAAAAATGCCCTAACGGATGGTCACTACAGACATTTTAATAGGAAATGTTAGAAATTAGAAAACATTTTATTAGAATTAAAGTTATATGTATATCAATATGGATCATATATAAACATATGTAGATGCATCCGGTAAAACATAAAAAAATCCTCCTTTCTTTATTTCTTCCACGAATAAAATCTTATCATGCTATATATCCAATAATAAATATACCCCAGATACTTTTCTTCCAATGACGTGTAAATCTAGATTCTACATTTACAAGCCAAATAACCTAAATGCTTAGGTAGCCTAAATATTTCTTCCACAGTTTTCAATCTGTAAGTTCCAGATAATGGCTTTCCAATTCACTTTTCAGTGCTATTTTTATGCCACTTCAGTTTGTCGGAAGTTTTACAAAAGGTCATTGAACTGTTGACCACCGACCTAGTTAGATGATGTTGAAAGAAAGCTTCTAGTATTAAAGGTGACCCTGGTTTTGAAGATATTAAGTGGTCATTGACATCTAGATTGAGTTTTTGAGGGCTACAGACAGAATCGATCAGGTTTTTTTCTTGCATTAGCGATAGATCAAAGATCTCAGTTGTTTAAACTATTATATAATACGACAATTAGTTTTATGAATTTAATTTTTATTTGACATTTTAATTGTATATTGTGACATGTAATTTTTATGTCATTTCAATTTTATTTTTAAAAATTACTTTAAGAACAACTCAAATAAATATAAAATAAAATATTTATACAAAATGAAATAAGTTTTATGAATTGTTGTTTGCATACTATACTCGTAATTGTGTATTTTTACTGGCGATTGTATTCTTAGATCGAATAATTTTAGTTTTTAAAAAAGATTAAAACGTCATTATCTGTATTTTTTTATTGAATTTCATTTATCTCAAGCCCTTTAGTTGTCAAATTCAAATTAATTAATCATACAAATATATTTAAATCAGTATAATGACTGATTATGATGTTTACTTGGGTAGACAAATGATGATATATTCTACAATCATTTATCAAAAGCTGAAAAAGGTAGGCATATTGGTTTTTATCATCATCATCATCGTCAAAGTTGCCTTTTTGCTTTTACGAGAAATTATTTATTTACTCCTTAAAGTGTCCAAGTCAAATGAATGTCAGATATATTGTGATATAGTATATGTATGTATGTATCATCAGGTGTTTTCTCCACTTTCTTTACACATATACACGTAGGCACGGTATATATTTTTTTTTAAAATACTCGTATACATATATATATTTAACTACGCTGTGTTGTGACAAATTAAAGTTTGTTTACTATGTGTACTATTTTAATTATTATATTTTGTCTTGTGTCGATTAATTTGTCACAATAAATAATTTTCTTTCTTTCTTTCTAAACCTAATAATACGAATATACAGCTGACTCAAAGAATTTCTATAAATACCATTTGATCACTACATTTCCCGAGAGTTTAAAAAAAATATCCACATAATGTAATATGCTGTTTTTATTTTTTCGGCGCGTTTAAAATAAACTAAAACGAAATCTTCATAATCCGCTATCATCGGCCGAAGCTTGAGTTTAATTATAACTGATATAGGTTAATCTGTTTGTGCGTCTGTCCACACGCCTGTTACGTCGTGTTCGCTGACTAAAACAACTGCTGGACTTTAAAATGGCGGTTAAACTTTTAGTTAACACTTCAATATTTCAGTTAAATCGTTTGAGTTCAATATCTGAATTGTTAAAAACATATAATTAATTAATATATAAATATTAAATTTAATATAATTGGGTACCATGTTTATTAAATTTTGCATAAATGAAATGTTAAGCTGTGTCATTTTAAATGGTTTTCGAATTGAAACATCTATGGTTAAAAATGTACCTACAGCCTATTTTTTGTATATAATTTCTACAAAAGTCTTTTATTTGATAAGGTTTTTGATTTT
Source organism: Mellilla xanthometata (assembly GCA_035578125.1). Classification (NCBI taxonomy): domain Eukaryota; kingdom Metazoa; phylum Arthropoda; class Insecta; order Lepidoptera; family Geometridae; genus Mellilla; species Mellilla xanthometata. The sequence continues at coordinate 1,055,725 of JAPUBQ010000023.1, read as the reverse complement.
TAAAATAAACTATGACTTAATGTATTTTAATTACAATCAATGTATGATTTTTCTTTTAATTTGAGAGCCTTACAGAAAATAATCAATATTTAATTTACAAGTTTTCAGATCAGAATAACAATTCCGCTTATTGTTTTCAACACACTAAACCCCACAAAACAGTTTTGCTTAAGAATGTGTTTTCAGTTTTATTCTAAGCAAAGTTTCTAGAAACAGCGTCTGAATGTTTACTTCGTCTGGATAGAAGCCAGGGATCGTAAAAACATTAGACTAAGTAATTTCATCTCTACTGCTCAAACAATAAAATCTAAAGTACTTAACCAAGTCTGACCTAGATAAGACAAAAAAATTGAGTTATAAATATGCGAAGCTATTGTTAAAGTTAAAATTTTGAGCGAAGTTGTTTGAAATTTCCGAAAATTCTAATAAGGAGTCTTATTGTTTCACTTTATTCGTCCATCCGTAGGTCTTCTCCTTTACAACTATGAATATGAACTCTATCTTAACTTCTTCTTATATAAAAAAATTTTCATGTCACAATGTTAGTTACCGTACTCCTCCGAAACGGCTTTACCGATTTTTACCAAATTTTATATGCGTATTCAGTAGGTCTGAAAATCGGTTAATATCTATTTTTCATAGCCCTAAGTAATAAGGGTTATTTAAACTTAATTTTGTTTTTTTAATTATGCGACGAATTTTTTGTTTTTATTTTTTATAATGTGGCATTAAGAATACATACAAACCTGAATTTTACTTTTTTATCACCAACCCGTATTTTTAATGGCCATTTTAGTAATTTTATCATTTTTCATACCGCTCGATAACTGATCAATTATAGTGTTTTTAACTCAGAATACAGTACTTTCTGTATTCTGAGGTTTTTAACTGTACTTGGCAAAAAGGCGTTTGCCGGGTCAGCTCGTAATTATATATTTGGAAAGCTATTGTAATATAAGATATTATATCGTCATAAGATAAGTATATTATAGACTTTAAACCTACGACGTGTGCAAAAGTTTTATCGTCAAAAATAGTAAACGTAAAATTAATGAAAAAAAAAAGTCTTCTAAAGAACAACCCTAATAAGAGTATTTATACCAACTATATTTATCGAACAAATTATATTTATCGAACTGAAAAAGTTTTTTTTTGATCAAGAGTTTTTGTAATTCATAATTGTAATTGGTACCAAAATTGGTATAAATAGAAGTTTAAAGCTACTTAAAAGTTAGCGAGGTAAAAGGTAATGTCAGTTAATCTAACTACTACACAATATGTAGGTAAACTGTAAATAAGGAAACCAAAAAATAAAATATGTTTGTAAAGCGAAAATGACTCACTTTATTACTTTTTTCTTGTGTTTGTTCAATGATAAATGATAAAAAAAGAAAATATTTTACATTTCAACATAAACACAACTAAACTGCATAAAGTCCGTTTCAAATTTTGTGCGACCCAAGCCGTGATGTCAAAAGTTACATTTGGTACAATTTGTAAACACATACGCTAAAACAATATCATTTTGAATAAAAAATAATCATTATATCATTATCAATACATTAATTTAATACGAAACATGTAGCGCCTGTAGCTCGGTTAACTAAGGTGATTTGACTCGATCATCGTGGTTAAGCCAACGACATTTATAATACCTAAATAAATGTCATTGGGCTAAGCAACGGTCGATGCCTTTGGATGGGTAACCAAGCACAAGAATGTCTTTTAAAACTGGCATTTTCATCATGGCACTATGGGTCGGATGACACGTTATTTGTAGGTCCCGGCTGTTAGTTTTACAAGTAGTCGTTAAGCCAATTAATATAAGAGGCCTACAGGCTGCTTGAAAAACTCTCGAAGCTTGTTCACTTAGCTCATACGAAGAAGAAGAAAAGCAGCTAATCTACGACAGAAGTTTTCGGGGCTTGAAATCACTTGACATTGGAGCTCAGCTATTGAAAGATAAATTGTAAGTAAGTAATCTCTCAGGCAACTTATGTTTACAAATCAAGTATAGAAAAGCATGTAAAATAGCGATAAATAACTAGTATATAATATGAACTTACTTGTAACTGAAGAATAAAAGGTTTTTTTATTTTATTTATTTTAAGTGTCCTACCCGTATTTTTTTTTCAGAATACTAAAAAAAGGAAGAAAAATTAGAAACATGTGCTCCAGCGTATCTCTTTACAAATTGTAACGTCACGGCCCAAGTCGTATAACACTAGAACAGCGTTGTAAATCATTTTGCTTTCCAACTAGCCAATATAAAATAATAAATAAACATACTTAAATAAATAAATAATAAATAATCGTGTACCAGTATCACGGCGCCGTGTTGGTTAGACGTAGAAGCCTTACTTTAAAGAGGAGTGAAATGACTTACCCAACTTACAGGGAACAACTTATAACTGAGGTTTGTGAGGAACTCCTTCTTTTGAGGGTCGAACATGTCTGAGGGTTTGAAGCCGCGCTTGGTGACCAGAGCGCTGTTCACGCTTGAAGAACTCTTGACGTCATCGAAGCTGTCTCGGTGAACTATCCGGTCGTTTATCGTGTGGATGCTGGACCTCTTGTTTGAGGAGTACTGACTCTCGCTGATGGTCATCATCGTGATTGCCTTCTATTTTTGACTGGCACTTGTTTTTTTTTTGTTTTTGTTTCGCACTCACTTCGATTTCGAATTTAGATACTCGTATATAGAATAGAAGTCTGGAATTAATTTTTGATTATTGACAAGCGTTGTTAGTTTTTAGTTTAATTTTTTTTTTTGTTGGATGGGTGTTGAAAGAGACTTGTTAATGTGTGGTCGCGCACGCTTTCCCCGACTGACTGGATGTTTTCTTTGGGAATGAATCATGGCAGTTGTTTAGGTATTGTGACGTAGGAGCTCCGTGGGATGCTTTTGGAATATTTGCCAGTGCGGAGCGAAGGTTTGGGTGTTAGTGGCACGATTTCTAAGTACTGTACGTTTCAATTGCTATGCCGCATCTGTCGTGACGTCACTAGTGATATTTGGTACAAATTGCAAACAAACGAAAAAGCGAGTGTGGCTTGGTGGTAATAACGTCTGTTTATTCATCAGACGACCCCTGGTTCAACCCTAGCCTAGCAATGACTTGTTTTTCAAGTTATGTGTGGATTTTCATATTAAAAAAAAGTGTTTCCAAGCACCTATCTGTGTTTTCAGTCTTCTGTCTGTCTAGTTTGTAATAACTGGCTCTCATATAGACATAAACTACACATGCACCCTAAGCCAGAATGTCTTTAATTGTCTTACTGTAACGTCTAAAAAAACGCTCTAGCCTACTTTCAAAGAGCAGCGTACTACATACATACTGCCAGCAAACTACTCAAGTAGGTACTACATAATATACGAGTACTAGTACTAGCTAGCTATTGTTTAGACTAATAAGGTTCATTGTGTGTTAAATATTAGTAGGAATCTGCCTACATAAAGTACCTATGAGTGTTGGCGTCGACGTGTCTATCTGTCTGTTATACATACAATACAAGCAATGGCTTGTAACTAATGAGTTAAAGAAAAAAACTATAGCGGTAAAGTTAATGACAATACGAGTAAGTTTTTTTTTACTAACAGTAAATTTAGTTTCCAAGCCGCCCAAAGGCCTCTGACTTGGCTCAACGACTGCTTGTACTATGACTAACAGCCGGGACCTACAATTTAACGTGTAATCCGAGCCATGGTAGCACCCAAATGGCAATGCCACTTTAAAAATTACAGTCTTGTGCTTGGTCACCCATCCAAACACCGTACGCAGTGACCGTTGCTTGGCATCGATGATCGCGTCAGATCACCTTAGCTAGCTGAGCTACAGGCGCTATAAGTATAAAAGACGTGAACTTTATCATCCTGTATAGCCTTAATCCTAACTACTATGCGTGCCAACTAAGAATAGGGCTGTCAAACCGCCATCTTGCTCAATAATACGCGCTAACGTCATTACCAAAGTGTATGGTGTGCAACAAAAATATATATTCAGTTTACATATTTAATGCTTTAAGCTGTTTTGCTATTTCTTATATATTTTACGGTAAATTAATTATAAATGAGTAGGATTTGAATGTAAAAGCATATTTATGAAAATATATATATTTTTTCATTGTTGGCACTTCTTTTCTTTTTCTTCTTCTTTTCGTACCAAATAAAAAGAGTTTATTATACTGCCTACAGCACTTACGTCAAAACTATCCAAAACCAATTTCTCGTCACGTGTTTTTTTAGGTGTTGTTAATTTGCCTTGGGTTCTTCTTACCTGTACAATTAATTAATCCAAAATTATCCAGTAATAAAATTCAAGATAAGTTTTTATATGAATATAATAATTAGACAATAATTAAATGTATATCTATGAACCAAAAAATTTATTAAATTTCTTTCTTTGCTAGCAGTACTTTTTTGACAGTTATCGTGTGAAGTTGAAGCAAGCCCGATCCTATTCTTAGTTGGCACGCATAGTAAATTAAATTGAACGCATGGTAAATAAATAAATATTAGGACACATTCACACATAGCTGGTTAGCCCCATACTGAACCATTTCTAGCTCGTATTATGGTTGCTAACACAGCTGATATACTACATATACATACATACATATTATATATAAATACATATTTAACACCCAGACCCACAGCCAACCAATTTAGTTAAGCACAAAGATGTTGACCGGGCCGGGAATCGAACCCGGAACCTTCTGATTAGCAGGTCGGCATGGTAACCTTTACGCCAACGAGGTCGTCGTAAATGTATAAAGCATGCTTCACGGAGCGTCTAAAGGTTAGAACTTTAGTTTGAAATGGTTTTATAGCCGTGAAAAGGTTAGATAATATTACAAATGACGCACTAGAGCCAAGGTCTGCCGTGGCTCAGGGCAGGAACATCGGGTATTGTTTAATAATAGAGCACGTAATGTTTTGATAACTGAACGGAATCATCTGATTTGAATAATTTTAACCAACATTCATGACATATATGAGTATGTATATAGTACCTATAATAGAATAAGTTTATCAATCAATCAAATAATTTATTTTAGACTAACATATGCCCATAAAATGTTTACAAGATTAGATATGACTGTAGTATAAGTTAAAACAAAATAATTTAATTTAAGCAGCTCGTCCCCGATGATGACGCTCTTAATGCGTTGAAACCCGTTGGACATATATCCAACGTTTTTAAGTAAGTGTGACCGTTTGTTTCGTGTAAATTTAAATTAAACTAGCAAAAAAATGGTGATGCACAAAAGAAATATTAAACACATTCAAATTAATATAAAACAATAAAATTACCACTTTTTAAAACTAATTTTGTAATTGTTTATCTGTCAAATTCGATAAAACGGCGAAACGATATTCCCTCGGGCCAAATTTTACTGTTCATAAAAATATTAAATAACAAATATCTTATAGGCGTCATAATTTTTCTGTAATTTTCTGAACACCTTTTCTAAAGCCACAATCACGTTATATAATATGTAACAAGCAAAATTAAGCAAATGTTTTTTTTTATTAGATTTCAAAAACGGCTGGATAACCCCATACTAAATCATTTCTAGTTTGTATTATGATTGCTAACACAACTGATATACATACATACAAATTTAACACCCAGACTTCTGCTTATCCTATATTTTCAAGGCGAGAGTGAACCGGTTCCTTCTAGATAAGCGCGCTTCACCGTAGAACTCAATGTCACTTACCATCAGGTGAATTTGTGGTAAAACACTGACCTATTTGGAGTAAAAAAAAGTATATACTAATAGCATAAGTAGCCCACTATACGTTCCCACTGCTAGGACTCGGGGCCTTCTCACACGCTGGCCAAGTGCGAGTTGGCGATGACACGTCTTCGGATATTGTGGTCCTCAAGCATGTCAGTTTCTTCACGAAGTTTTCTTTCACCGTAAAGCTAGTGCAAATCCACACATATTTAAAAAAAAAATTATAACTTGAAAAATAAAACTTCGGTATAGAGCTGGGATCGAACCAAGGGCCGCCTGTTTGAAAAGCAGACGTTTTTCCCACCGAACCACACTCGCTTTTATACTAATAGGTCGAATGATCACCAAAAATTTATGGTTCAATTAGTACAGGAGTAAAAAGCATCTACTACTCTATACTATCTATAGATCGGCTAACTAAGGTGAACTGACGCGATCGTCGAGGTAAAGCAACGGTCGATGCGAAAAAATCTTTGGATGGGTGACCAAGCACAAAGCTTTCATTTTAAAAGTGGCAATTGTAGATCGGGGCTGTTAGTCTTTGTCGTTAAACCAAATTAGAGACCATCAGGCGGCTTGAAAACTCTCAAAACCAGAGCTAGCCCACTCAGCTCATATGTACAAAGAAAAAGAAAAGTCTGAGGTCTTTGGGGCTTGAAATCACTTGACACTGGTCAACTACAGAAAAAAAAGTAAGGTTGTGATTAGATTTTTGGAACACAAAATATGGTGAAGAATACATTGAGAGCACGCTAAAATTAAAAAAGGAACTGGAATTAATTTACATTATTTGTACGAAATTATCTACTTACTTACGAATCTGTTTTATACGAACTTACGTGCTACTTTAAATAGATAAATCATCTATACCAATATTATAAAGAGGAAAAGTTATTGATTTATATGATTTTTTATTTGACGCGAATAGGCTCAGAAAATACTGGACCGATTTGAAAAATTCTTTCACCGTTAGAAAGCTACATTATCCCTGTGTAACATAGGCTATATTTTGTTTCACTTTGCAATTTAGATTATTATATAGCCCGTGCGAAGCCGGGACGATCTGCTAGTTATTAATAAATAAATTGAAAGAGTGTGTGTTTAGATTTAGCATATGAAGTACAATACCGAATTCAATGGATTCAGTGAAAATATCCTTATCTTTTATCTTTTACAACCAAAGTACAATGAAAAGCCATTATTCGAACACGTCCTTGAAGAATATTTTTGTGCTTTTATATACGAATAGATATTTATTCACGAATGCCTTATTATATTGGAATAAGTGTGAATATTGCTCAGCAGAATCTGTAGACGCATGCAATGGCTAGCTAGATCTGATGTACAGAAATAATTTCTTCAGAAAATCAGTTGCCAAGCTGTTTGAACGTATTTTGTTTACGTGTTACAAATTCTTTGTTTTTCGACTTGATGATGTTTTCCCATTTGGCTATCGAGATATTTTTTTATTTTTGTTCAATTCTTTATTTTTTGGTTATTTTCTTTCTTATCATAAAGTTTTAACGCTTAAGGGACAAAGCTGTGGAAAAGACTAGACAAATGAGGAAAATACTAAATAACTAGATCTAAAAATTGAGTAATTAATAATCTTAACCATGCCCTAATAACTAAGCACAGGGTGCACATTTTTTGCATTACGATATTTGTGTTGCTAATAAAGACATTTTGAATTTAAAATTGAAAATAAATGAGGTTATTTATACGTATGAAACCACAAATGGCTTCTGATTAAGACTTAAAAGCGTCTAGAAAAGAAGTTATTAGTAATTTTAGTTATTAATAGATTAAATTATGTGTAAATCGGTGGTACTCAATTTTGTATTAAAAACTTTCTGTCAGAGTTGACAAGAAAAACTAACTAAATCGGGTTTTTAGACATGTATAAAATCCACTGATAATTTAAGCAACAAAATAGTAAGGTGATTAAATGGAATAAGTATAGCTATATTTCAGCTCAGAGTACTGGCATTTGGAATCTTTGAAAAGCTTAAGCTGTTTACGTTTTTCCTAATTTAGATTTTCATGTTTCATCAAAACACGTTTTGCCTTGTATTTATGACTAAACTTTAAGATCGTTTTGCTCTAACGATGTTTACCGAAGCACACTAATTCCACAAATGAATCCAAATCAGCTTCCTCTTAGTACTTTAATTAAAATGCGGAAATAGGCAACGAATAGTAAATAAAAGTTGGATTATAGTGAAAATAGAATAAATATGGTTCCAACAAGAATAATGATAAATTTTAAAAAGCATTTTTTTTTGTAGTGTCTAAGTAGGCAAAAGTAATGTTTAAAGGTCACTCAATTGACATTAAAGATTAGTCATCCCGGAAAAAGTGTCTACCCACATGTAAAAAAACAAAACACAAACGCAAACCAAGATGGCGGCTGTTTTCACTCCTACACGAACGAGCAAAAAATTAAGAACACTTTTTTGAATTGAAAATTCACTGAAATTCGCGCAATAATTAATAATTGAAGGATTACAGACTTTATAACAACAAAATTAAGAGCCGCTTTTGCGTGTACTTTGTGAGAGACGTGAAGACACTCGCGAGAAGTTTTCGTACTAACTAAAATAAGTCCTGCGACGCCATTGCATAATACGTAGGAAAGCTTCAGCTGGTGTAGGGTGACCATGATGCAGTGAGTTTTCACGGGAAGAAAATAAACAATTTTTTTTTTTTTACAACTTATAGGTTTGCGTTTGACCACAGCTTGACTGGTGGTAAGCAACACGACGACGCCTACGACGTTACACGCTTACCTAGAAAATACTTATTAACAATAGATTTGAAGACCTACAGATGGTACTTCTCAAGAAACAAGTTTACTTTAGATAGTTACTAGCTGACCCGGCAAACGTTGTATTGCCTTAGTAAAAAAAAAAAAATCTAAATATACAGTAGCCGATTCTCAGACCTACTGAATACGCATATAAAATTTGGGAAAAATCGGTCAAGCCGTTTCGGAGGAGTACGGTAACAAACACTGTGACACGGAAATTTTATATATAAGATTATTTGCGTAGCCACAGGTAATATATAAAACATGGAAAATAATATAAAATGTCCCTTGTAGGCTACAATGCATATGCGGTGTGCAAAAAGTCAATTAATTATAGTTAATTTATAAGTTAATTTCACTCCACTATAATTTACAAATAACAAACTAGGTTGTTTTTTGGATTGTGGGCCTTGCGGCCCGCTATACCCCTATAGTAATCCATAGGCTTACGATTCTAATACACAATGTCGAGGAAGAAATATTATTTTAATATAGAAGGCTCCACTTACATATTCGTTTCTAACTATTCCTAAAAATATCCTCAAAAACCCCTAATCTAGGTCACTGTACTTGGACTCGCCCGCCGCATTCTATTTCGATCGCACTGGTTTCACCACCGCGCGCCCAACATTAATGCAATGCTCAACAATTACTGTTTACTGTCTTCCAGAACAGATTTATTAGCCTGAGGAGAGGTTTTATATGATGTTGTAGTAATGTCTGCACCATCATCATCATCAGTCATTTTCACTGCTGGGCATAGGCCTGTGGCGTCTCTGTCGCACTTCAACGCCCGCTACCAATCAGAGCGCTCGTTCTGAATCGCGCAAGCGGTATTTACAACGCGTGTACGACTGCTTACAAATCATGACTTAGGGACGGCCGTCTGCGGACAGTCATTTGTCCGGGGGGATATCCTTTTGCTAGATGGAGGCAGACCGTCATCGTTCCATAGGCCTCTCCCAAGGCGCGCCACTTGGCCCTGTGCTTCTCTCCGCCATCCACTACCCGCTACCTTCTTCAGATCATCGCTCCACCTGGTTGTAGGGCGTCCTACACTACGTTTGCCGATACGCGGTCTCCACTCTACAACACGTAGTAATGTCACTGGTCCTTTTTTTCATTGCATAACATGCGAAGAGCTCATTTATTTTTCGAAATAATTATCTGTTGCTGAAAAAATTCAAATCAATATAAAAATTTATTAATTTACAGGCACAATATAGAATGGGTATTAAACATTAAAATTGAGGATATGCTTTTCCTAAGGAACCTGAACTAGTCCGCAGCCTATTATAGCCAGAACCGAGAGAGCGAAGTCTCAGCATCAGCACTGGACAATTTTGCTTTCGTTTGCCTCTATGTATGTTGGTTCTCGAGTAGAGGCCGTAATTTTTAACCATTGCGACTAACATACTATCTTGATAAAATTTGGTACACAGATAGTAAAACTGAAGTCAATAAGCTTTTATTTCTCTGCACAAAAAACATGTATTTACATAATATATAATTAAAAAATTATGTATTTTTATATGGATGCAGAAGTTGCCTCCTGGGCATAGGAATCCCCTAATTTCAATTCTTCTCTCCCTCTCTTGTGTCATCCACATGGGCCACCGATCCTCTGGAACCTCCTCCAGCGTTTCCGTGGTCTTCCTGGGTTTTGGTTGCTACCTAGATATATCCACTCTGTAGATATTTTGGTCAATTTATATTTACATGTTGTTTATCCTACAGCCGTGTCCAACCCATTTAAATGATATTGTTCTATTTTTAAGAGTTACGTCAGGTACTTTCGCCTTGTTTCTTATAAGCTGTCCAATCGTTTATTTTCTTTGTTACAAAAATTAAAATCTCTCAACTCAAATTAAAACATCTCATTTAGCGTACCTATCATGACGCAATATTTTTTATATATTTTTTTAATATTTTTACTGATGAATAGGCTTACGTTTGACTGCAGCTTGTCTGATGTTAAGCTTGACTGTGGTCTAAGATAGTAATAAAAATAATAATAATAAAATCGGTAAAAAAAGATGTACGAGTAACACGCTTGACCTATTTACTCTAGATATGAAGACCCCAAAATTACGTTCAATTACGTTCTGTTGGTGCTATCAAAAGAAAATAAACGGTTGGACATATTATAGTAGGTATTATATTGCTTACTCTACCAGATCTTTTAATCAAAGTATACAGATACTACAACTCTACACATGTGTTTTAGTCGTCGCGGTGATTTTAGATTGGACCAATATTTCTCACAAAAAAAATTTGCTACAGCTGGTGTCTTTCAGAGTAGGAATGTTCTGTAGAAGTAAACACAGAGTGAGCTTGTTTACTTAGTAGATGCGGCGGCCGGCTGACCTGATTCTGCTAGATCACTCGGTAATTATAGGTATTTATTAGCGCCCTCATTACATGCACTGACGAGACACATTTGGTAACCAATACTAGTAGATAGCAAGGGATCAGGGATCAACCAAGTGTAAATTAATACATATTTTATACTTTTAAGCCTAGTACTTATTTATGTTAATTATTTTTAGTCTTATTTAGTTATTAAAGTCATAGTTTGTGTTAATTTACAAAAATGTACAACTTTTTAGTAAATAAAGATGTTTATTTATTTATTTATTATTTATAGCCACTATAGAGCAAGAGCCCGTGAACTCCTGACCTTCGTTATTTTATAAAAGACTAGCAGCCAGTCCCGGCATCGTACGGGCTATAAAATAATCACTTGGATTATTTTATGTAAAGAAAAACTAATATAGAGTAACTCCGAGTAACATAGGCCTATGTTACTCGGAGATTATGTAGCTTCCCTACGATGAAAGGATTTTTCAGTAGTTTCGGAGCCTATTCGCGTCAAACAAACTTTTTTTTTCTCTTTATAATATTGGTACAGATAAAAGTTTGTCTTCGCATGTTCCCAGCTCAGGTAAGAATAAACCATTGTGAGTTTTGGGTTGCTCGGCTTTGGCAGGTAAACGGTACAAAAATTTGTGTTAAACATAAAAAATATATACTTACTTACATACAGTCGAATATATAACCTCCTCCTTTTTCTTAAGTCGGTTAAAAAGAGGAAAAGATTCGTGACTGATGTAATAATTAGCCTTTATACTATAACTTAGGTGAAATTATAATATAATGAACATTAAGGATGTTCTAGTAAGGGGTTGCCGGGATGTTAATTAACGAAGGTCTGTTTACGGGGGCTCTTAGATTACTAGGTTTTTGCTAGTTTGACTATACAGTCCCTCAAGTCGCCTATTTTAGCTTATTGTTAATATTGGCAGCAGTCATTACTCTCGTCGACTAAGACCTCTGCTTCTGACCAAAGCATACGTAGCTCGCTTGGTTAACCTACTTATGGAGCGACAACAGTCTGCCTGGATAGTAGTAAGGGATGTCCCTTTGCTAAATCGAGGCAGCTGGCACAACGTATGTGTCCAGAGGGATATCCTTCCGGATATGTTGTGTCCGGAGATGGCCGTCCGCAGATTCGAATCTAGGACGGGTCGTAAACGCGTTGAAAACATCATTTGTGGTGCGTCACAAACTTAACTGTGCTATTTATATAACAAACAAAACTATAACAAATGAAAAAAATATATAACATTGTATAGTTTCTACATACATGCAGCGCATACGCACGTCTCCCACGCTATCGTTTAGAATAGAGAGCTATACATCTAAACATATATATTCGTACCTACTTATACTTATTAGTACATGTGCAGCTTTTTATAGCTCACAATGGAGGTTTACGATTCCAATTCGGAATATTGAGATACTCGGAAACGTTTCATTTGCGATGTTATATTCAAATAATTTAATTTTATTTCATGGATCTACAGATCTTTACTTGAGTTTCTGACGTTGGGAAATTCCATTACGTCAAAACTGTGCTACATGACTTTTGAATATGTAATGGGTTGTTCAGTCAACAAAAATGATTGGTGGTAATAATAAAAATGTATAGTGTATTTGATAACTATTAGCCATTCACGCTTAAAGACTGAATAGTTTTGGGTGATATTTGTACTGGACGTAGCTAAAAGCCTGGATTGGATCTGTTATACTGAACTTTCTTCAAATAATATTAGCAACCTTATTTAATCTCCTATTCCCTAACTAGAACAACAAAGGGACAATGATGCATAAGGTGTCGGATTAAGAAATAAAACGCAGCATAAAATAAACAAATTTTAATTTATTGATATAACTAAAAAAAATATTTTACACAATACATTATAATTAGTATTAGACGACTAAGAATAATTATTTAAACATATCAAGATGTGGACTAGCAAATAATAATTAAATTATACAAATCCATTTATTTATAACTTTCATTTTGTGTCAAAGGAATTTTTTGATGACTATACAAATAGGAAATTAACAATCTATTTTTCCTTGGAAATTTGAGGAATTCAGGAATTATAATTTTCACTGTCAACTTCCCGAGGTCACTACAGATCATTCGCTAGACATACACCTACGTTTACAGCAGCCCCGTAACATTTTTAAGGGGGGCAAAATCCGAAATATGCCGCCCCGCCCTACCATGTAGCTACTAATGCGGGAGTGGGGGTAAATATTTTTTGGGCCCCGTCTTGCCCCCTCCCCTAGAGCCGGGGCTGGTTTACAGACCAACATACTGAATATTTTAGAATAATAGTTTACAGTTATAGGTTAATGGCAGTCCATTCCAATACAATGTGTAAAATTGAGAAAAATTGGTCTGAATAGACAAAGAACCGAGTGCGGAGTTTTCAAAACACGAAACATTATACGCTATTAAGTTAAATCGTACATCGATTTGAAAAGAAGCCGTTACAGTAGAAAAACCCGGCGGTTTTTATTTTTCACTTTACTTTTAAAAAAGTCTTAACATCTAGGCGTTACACTAGCAGACCAGAGCTAACTCTGGAACGTTCCACTATTTCCTTTAGAATAATAATTTAATCCGACGCTATGGCGTTGTTTTGCCGCCCCACGCTTTCCCGCCAAACAGCCGCCATCTTGTTTTCCGTCGGACAATATTCGGTATATTTCCCATAAATATCTTACGTATAGATAAATAGAGGCATGCGTGTATTCAAGACGTGTTATCTCGGCTGATGATACGTAGGTAAAACTTATAATTATTAGTAAATAATTAAATATATTTATGTGTATAAATAGGTGCTGGAGACAAAATGGCGGAGTGAGTCGATATTGATATGCCACAGCGTTGCCACTTCGCAGACTGTTACAAAACGATGCCTCGGAATAGAAAAAAACGTGATTATCATATTGAGCATTCAGCTGATCGGAAACATGTGATAGAAACGTCAAATGGACTCCCCAGTGTTGCCATATGGAACCGCGCCCGCCTTAGTATATAAACATCTACGTATATTGTATCCTATCTAATACGAAAAAGGCGAAATTAAAACACAAAACATAGCGCGACAACCATTCATCGACCAAATAATTAAATTAATAAGCCGACAAATTAATAAATTGCTAAAGAATCCCAACGAATACTGCAACGAAGGTCATACATTAATCTAGTGTTACCACAATGAAACATTGAAATAAAAAATTGGCATCGATATTTTGCAGATAGCAACACACAGAATGTATCGAGTTACAAATGCCCAAATTTCTTGTATATTTACCCTTAGATACCTAAAGCTAACTTATACCTAGAATGAACTTCGGGGCGCTATCTCGGGTGGTACAGCGTCCCTACATCATAAATTAAAATGTGTTTATTTAAAGACATGTTTATTTATCGATCACAGACGATCGACTATCGATAAACCGACCGATAAAGCTCGCTTGCCGATCTAATCTATCGATTTATAATCGATCCTCTATAGTAGGGTATTTGCACACATTTTCAACAGCGATGCGATAATAGAAATAGGGTACTAGATCCGACATACAAAACGACATAGGCTATATAGCACTAAGTACTAAAAATATGGGTGATATAAGAATGTGTATGAATAATGACGAATACGGTGCAATCTATCAGTATAAACATACAAAAACTTAGCGCTTCCTTTGAGACTTTATTATGTATGTATTGAAAATCAAATATACAAGAAGTGTTACAAAATTCATTAGAAAACTTCAAGATAAGGAATACCACATCTTCAATGGGAATGAGGACAAATGCATTTAGATAAGAATCTAACTGTTTAAAAATAACATTTAAACATACATGTGCGTTTTAAATAAATATTTGGATTGACTTCAGAAGTAAACACCAAAACAGTTTTTAAACATTGTGCGTTGAACCTTTCTTTTGACAGGTTTGTGCGTTATCTTTGGCGCTTACTTACGAAATCGGTACAACACCTTTTCGCTTTATAGATAATATAAGGAAACAAATCGTAGAAAATCATAAATTATATTGCAATATGTCAAAAAATCAAATCACTGTATACTTATTACTAAATAATGATTAAAGAAATGGGGTAATGTCGATTATTAAACTTAAAATTACAACATTGCCATTAACAAATGAGGCAGTGTTGCCAATTAAATAAAGAAAAATATGCAACAATTGAAATAATCCGTCTTATAAAATCTCGGTATGCTTTTTAAACATTGAATTGTGAATTCTAAACACTAAAATAATACAATTAAATCATAATTTAGCTCTGTCCACGTTCTAATGACATAATACAATCGATACGTTTTTTTTTTCAATAAATTACTCATAGATACGAATTAATAATAATATTTGGTTCTTTGATTATAGGAGTTTTTCAATGATGGTGGTTTATTCCGTAGTGTGATGGTGTAACCCTGAAACAGAAAAATATCGACTTCAGTACATTTTTTTTTTTTGCAAATTTTAACATATTTTACACGCTTTTTATTAGCTTCACCTGTATGTTTGTTTGTAACCGAATTCTTTGGGCGCGATTTTGACCCACTTTAAACGGCCAGATTTCGTTCAAACTTTGTAGATTTATTGAGGACCGATGACAATACACTAATTTAATAAAATTATTATACAATATATCTAGGCGTGTAACCGCGAGTTAACGACACTGGCGGTTAAGCATGCACTGTCTGGAATAACTGTCTCTCAAAAAGGCTGTCGGAATACACTATAAGTGCCTGGCACCAGATTTTTCAACTTTAGCCAGGCGAGCATTTGAAAATACTCTACCACCAAGCAAGTTTCAGATGAACTCAATTTGTTGGCTGTCGGTCTGGGTGTTAAATATGTATCTAAGTATATAAATTATTCATGTATGCATATCAGTTTTGTTAGCAATCATAATACTAGAAATGGTTTAGTTTGGTGCTTACAAGCCGTGTGTGATGTGTTTTAAAAAGAAATAAAATAATAATCAGTAACTCACCAACAAACTCAAAATGATCCGTCGCAGCCGACCCACCGCTTTAGGCGTCCAGCTTAACTTAAGAAATCGTTACATTATCGTTATTATATATATAAACAGTATGTATATAATGTATGTATATTGTGAACAATGAAAGATGCATACATGTGGCTACAATCGAAAATAAATAACGCATTCCCAGTCAAAGATATTTCTGCTTATATATTTATCTGAGCTGGGGTAGGCTGCAATGGGAAAGATAAATTTATCCCACGATAAAACAAAACAGTCACTAAATAATTGTATAGCGTTATTTTGCTCTCGTGATAAAATTTCTCTGTCCATATGGAGTAGTTTTTAAACCACTCAAATATATACAGAACCTATTAAGATTTTATTCGACTGTTCCAATGTTTTTTTTTTCAACGATTATAGCCATATGTACGAACGTATAATGTATATAGCGACGCAAACACTCAACAGCACGCACACACGCAATCGTACTTCAGAAACCATCCTATACGTAATTTTAACATTAAATGCTTCCCTATTTTAAGGAGATACTCTAATAAAGTATATGTTAGGATAAATAAAGCAATGTGCGGCCGATACCTGCCGCCGATTTCTTTTTTAAAACAAATTGTCTCGAATACATGAAAATTTAAACATCTCATGTGTTTTGCTCGGACAAAATGTTGAAAAAAAATATTTGTATTCGAAAATCGGCGCCTTTTTGTGCTATTATTCGAAATAAATAGTAACTGTCAAGCCTACGCACATAGAAAGAGATCTGTCGATCGAATTCGATAGTTCATCGTTCAGACATCTTGTGTGACAGATTGTGTCAAGTTTACACAGCGCCATTGTTGCTATTACAGCGGGAAATTACAACAAAATGTAACAACCATCTTAACTGTCACTGTCTAAATCGTGTCATCCCGCTCTTGCAACAGCTTAGAACTTTGAGCAAACGAGACGGAACTCTTTAACATTATAGTTGTTTCAAAATCTTCATATTACTTGATAATTTAGCCGCTAAAATAGCAACGTCGAAACGTACAAGTCGCCAGTCGATTTTAGACTTTACCACTGGAGTAATAGAGTGCAAAATTGTAACTTATTTGTACGTTCCGAGACGCGGTTCTAAATCGCACCGACACCACACCGCGAGTTGTATCGCGCAATCTTTATTTTTTATAAAATTATAAAACACTGCTTCGGCCGGGGCGGGATTAAGTAAAGCCCCAAAGGGGGTTATGGGCCTCTTTTATTTAATAGTTAAGGAGGTCTAAAACCAAAACATTTCAAGATGAATAATGTTTTGGTTACAGACTTTTGGAACATGGTTCAGACATAGTCCAAGGTCAATAAAATTTGGGACATGATAAGCTTAGCACGTAGCTTGGATACTTAACCTTGTATTCTCATATATAAGTATAAGAAAAACCGTTTAAAAATGTTTTGCTAACTTAAAAACCCCCATTATTGTAACTACTGCCCACCCCATGATAACGTTTAGAGATCTTCCCCCCCAGTGTAACCCCCCCCCCCCCCAGGTAGCGGTGCGCGTGGCGCAGTGGTCGCGGTGCGTGGTTTAGTTCCAGATGCGCAGGAACGAGTCCCAGGAGCCGGTGGCGACCGCCATGCCGTTCTCGGTGACGCCCAGACAGGACACGCGGTTGTCGTGCCCGGCGAGGATGCCTGCAAACACACAAACATACTTATTCCTATATTATACTTCGTATGAGCTAAGTGGACAAGCTCTGGTCTGTCTAGAGATTTTCAAGCCACCCGAAGGCCTCTGAATTGACTTAACAAATGCTTGTAATAAGACCAACAGCCGGTACCTACAATTTAACGTGTCATCCGACACGGTAGCGCCGACGAAACGACAGTCTTGTGCATGGTCATTTTTTTCATTCAATACTTTGGAAGTACTTAGTATGTAGTTTAATACAAGTTTTCACATGGCACATTTCACATTTAAAGCCTTGGTCAAACCAACACTTTCAAGTTGCGGTACTGCATTGTGTCCAGCCATGTTCAGCCTGCCCGCTCTGCTGAACGCGACACTATGATACTCCTTTGACTATGAGAGGACACTCACCAGCACGCTCGCTCTTCATGGAGTCCCACACGTTGCAGTTGAAGTCGTCGTAGCCGGCGAGCAGCAGCCTGCCCGACTTGCTGAACGCGACGGACGTGATGCCGCAGATGATGTTGTCGTGCGAGTACATGGCCAGCTCCTGGTCGGCGCGGATGTCGAACATGCGGCACGTCGCGTCGTCCGAGCCCGTCGCGAACGCGAACCCGCTCGGGAAGAACTGAGGGACAGAGCAAGTGGGCACGGGTTACATTGGGAGTCTTTGTCTTGAACGTTATCACCAGGTGGGGGTTCTTCGTCCATTTTAATCTATCATTAAAAACTCAACTCATTCTACTTTTTTATAAGATTTATATAGGTAATGTTAAAATCACAAAGTACAAAATATATGGGTCTTGCGAACAACGATATTTTCGTAAAATTAAGTTAAGATATTAAACTAGTTTTCATATAAATTCGTCAGTAACATGGCTAAAATATATTATGTCTAAAATGTAGAAGACACAAGTTTTACCTTTAACAAGGTTTGGCAGAATAGGGTACAAATTTACCTAATTAATGACATAGGGTACAAATTTACCTAATTAATAACATAGGGTACAAATTTACCTAATTAATGACATAGGGTACAAAATAACCTAATTAATGACATAGGGTACACATTTACCTAATTAATAACATAGGGTACAAATTTGCCTAATTAATGACATAGGGTACAAAATTACCTAACTTTTGGTATGACGATAGAAGATCCTGTGACCCGAGTGATGTCATTTCAAGAAAATACAAATAGATGGTGCACAATGGAGTACAATTTTCAATAAGAGGTTATAAGAGGCTATATAAATGAAACTCACATCAAATAAAAAAGGAAAGGGCATTAACATCTCTATTTATTCAGTTGTTTTTGATTTTGTTTTGTATGACATTTGTGTAGTGTGTTGATTTGTATATTTTTAATTAAATGTATGATAATCCCAGACATTATATTGAAGTACTGTCTGTATAATATTGTAAGTAGCTTTAAAATTTGACATAGTTTAATAATTATTGCACGCCGATAGGCATGGTGCACTTTTGTTTGACACTGAATACCTGTCTGTATACTTTTACTATATTTGCTATAAATTGATTTGAATTTATATATTTTAGTGTATGATATGCCAGCGTTGAGAAATTATTTCGTTTGGCAAAGGATAAAACGAGCTTCAGTAGGCTGACGGCCAACCTCCTGTAGTGGGGAGGCACTTGAAGAAGAAGAAGAAGAAGTGTATGATATAATGTAGACTGACTGTGACAGCGTTGATGTCGCTCTCGTGGCCCGGGAAGGTCTGCTTGCAGGCGCAGTCGCGGATGTCCCAGAGCTTAGCGGAAGCGTCGCACGCGCCTGATACGAACGTGCGCTGGTCGGGCGCCAGCGACAGAGACATGACGTCACCGGTGTGCCCCGTGAACTGGCCGCACTGCTGGCCCGTCTCGATGTCCCACAGGGCGCTGGAAACACACACCACAGTTCAGGAGCCTATGCCACCCCACAGTTCAGGCAGCTTGACTGACCTAGTGTGTAAGGCGCAGCGCACTAATGGCTACTTTACACGCATTAACCAAACCATCCATGTCTTATACAAAATTCAAAATGTTTTTATTCATGAAATGTATGTACATAATTTAATTACCCTAACCCTCAAACTGGACTGAGCGCCCGTGTCATGGAGGTTAGTTCCTTCCAATGACTAAAATTAGAATATCGTATATCAGTTAATTGGACTACAATTTCAAATATTTGTGACATGCTTTAATTTACTTATCTTAACAAAATCAATTATTAAAAATGTACAAGTAGCTGTAAACCTAAATTTCCTGTACTATAAAAATAATTTTTCATTTTTCATATGGGAACAGGATGTGAACAGCGACATCGGGTCCTCGGATCACCGAGGACGCTGACAGGGAGGCCAGCGCCGGTGCGAGCGAGCTGGCCTTTCTTGGCGAGATCGGCTGGTTGGAGTAGCATCACCATCTGGTCGGCACGCTACATGGGAGCTCTGAAGAGGACCTGACTGCGGAAACCGGCCCGTTCACCAAGTAACCAAGTATGGGATCAGGACGCGTGAAATTCTCGATACTCATGTTTGACGACCCCGTTGGTGTAAGGGTTACCATGCCGGGCTGACAACCAGAGGGCCCCCGGTCTGATTACCGTCACTGTTAACATCTTTGTGATAAACTAAAACTGTTAGCTATCCAGTCTGGGTATTAAATATAAATAAAATAATAATAAATATTAGGACACGTTTCGCACACAACTGGTTAACCCCATACTGAACCATTTCTAGTTTGTGTAGTTGTAGCTAACACAACAGATATACCTACATATACATACATAAATACTTTATATCGATACATATTTAACACCAAGACCGAAACAGAACCGGTTCCTTCTAAGTAAACGCGCTTCACCGTACACCTCAATGTCACCATCAGGTTAATTGTGGTCAAGCGCTGACATATTTAGAGTAAAAAAAACTATCTTTCTAAGGTTGCCTTTATACTAATGAGGGTTATCTCCAGGTGTCTAGAGCGGTATATAGACATGCGAGTGTCACTGACCAGGTCATGTCCCCGGAGGAGGTGAGGATCTGGTTGTCGTCGAGGAAGCGGCAGCAGGACAGGTATCCCGAGTGGCCGGGCAGCTCGCGGGACACGCGCACGTTGCCTTCACGCGTCTTCAGGCTGCAACACAAGACATTATACACGGTAAACAATATATATTTTTTTTACATTTTACAGACTAGGACTTTTTAGATGGCAGAAGACGACGAGGCAGGAGAAGGCACAGGACCGAGAACAGTGGCGTCTCTTAGTATCGGAGGCCAAGATCCGATTCGGGTCGACATGCCAACCCAGTTAGCTAGTTTAGTTTTTTTTTTTTGATATTGTATATTTAGAAGAGAAGCGAAGAAAGGGGCGTGGCTTAGCCTCCCCACTCCTGACAACATCCGAGCGAGCGACGGAGGGCAGCTGAAACATCGGGCGACGCGGCGAGCTCACTTTCCCTTCGAATCCCGGCGTAGACGGTCGTTGCTACCATCCAATTGCGTTGATATTTAATTTTTGTGTTAATAAATTGTTTTTGTGTTTAATAATTATTTTTTTTAAATTAAAATTTGTTTCATTTCTAAATTCAGAAGTGGGATTCCTATCCCGCTATCTGCTCTGGCTATTCTGGTGTTTAAAAAAAGTTTGTTTAAATTTGTTTTGACTTTTTAAAAGGTGCTTTAAAAAAAAAAAAGGGCTAACATGTCCGATAAAAATAAAGAACATAGAAGTCGTAGACGAGACCGAACGCCTATACCGGGATTGGAGCAGTATTTGCAACCAATTCTCGATCGATTAAATCAATTGGAAAGTTCCAGATCCCGTAGCGTGTTTGCGAGCGGTGTGGTGACGCCGGAGCTGCCAACGGCGCGCGACCTACCCGCAGTTTTGCCACCTGCTCCGCCGGATGCGACGCCTGGCAACAGCGAGCCGAGCAGCGCAAGCCTGGCGCAGTCCGTGCCGTGTTCGAGCGCGACCCTCGCCGGCACTGATTCGGTCATCAGCGAAGTGGCAGATAAGCTTGCGAGTGCTATCAATTCTGCGATTCCGGTGAGATCTAACCATGTTTTTATTTCTAACTTTGATCCGTCTTTACAAGACTTTGATTTGTGGTGCAGTGAGGTTGATCACGCGAAGCTCGCGTATAAATGGGATGATCGTGAGTGTTTGGCACGTGTAGGGAACTGTCTCAAGGGGGACGCAAGGCTTTGGTTAAACGAGTGGGTTAGTTGCGATCGTAGCTGGTCGAATTTTAAACGCGAATTTAGAACGTTATGCCCGAAGCGTTTGGACGTCGCAAACATTTTATTCGACGTCATGAAAACTGATTCCGATGCCTACCCTACATATGCGGAATGTGCTAGGCGGTCACTTCTTAGATTGAGGATCGTTAACGGGTTGAGTGATGAGTTGATTGCAGCGATAGTAATACGTGGTATAACGGACGTGCAAATTCGAGCTGCTGCGACCAACGCGAAATTATTGCCAGAAGACCTAGTTAACTTTTTGTCGATTTATGTCAAACCACAAGTTCCCGCGGTTCGAACGGTGCGTGGCGCTTTACATATAAGGGATTCGCGTAAACGAGATCACGTGGATACGAAAGTTAAGTGTTTTTTATGTTCCGGGTTAGGTCATAAACAGATGTCGTGTCCCAAGCGCACGCGATTAGATAGGTCGGCTGCTGAGCCTTCTAGTAGTGTTGATAGTTCAAACAGACTTCCCCAAAATCTGAACCGTGTTCTTTTTGCAAAAAAGTGGGTCACAAAGTTGATGATTGTTTCGCAAAACAACGCGCCGAGTCTCGTGGAAAACCGAATGTCAACTTATGCCGCGAAATGATTGATTCATAATATAACCGCGATGATATAGCTACAGCGGTGATTCAAGGCGTGCCAGTTTCTCTGTCAATCTAAAAAAATAATGCAAATTCCTTACTACGGAGATAGAATATTTAGGTCGGACGATTAGTAATGGTCAGGTGAGACCGAGCGAACATAAGGTAGAGGCCCTGGTTAATGCGCGAGTACCCAGCAATGTGAAGGAGGTAAGGCAGTTCTTGGGTCTTGCCGGATATTTTCGACGCTACATTCCTGGATACTCGCAGCAGACTGCTTGCATTGCGAACCTTACACGCAGGGTTGTGCCTTTCAAATGAGGAGTTGATCAGGAACAGGTTCGTAAAAAGTATTATTGAGCGTCTAACAAGTGAATCACTCCTAGGAATATTCGACCCCTCTCTCCCCACTGAGGTGCGCACCGATGCGTCCGCCCAGGGTTACGGAGTCGTTTTAGTTTTGTTTGAGTCGAAATCGGTTAACATTTGTGAGTTACGTAAACCTTTAAATTGGGCTCAGATAGCGCTGGCCGTGGACGATGAGACACATAATTTGCTACAGAAGCTCGATAGTGGTGAACTTGACTCGTCCAGGTATGTTAAGCGCAATGACGTCCTTTATTATAAAATGGACGTAGTCGGGGAAGAGTCACGTTTGCTGTGTTATGTGCCCAAGGGTCATCGCCTTAGCTTACTGCGAGTATTCCACGACGAGCATCAACATATCGGTACTGAAAAAACGGGAGATCTCATTTTAAAACATTTTTGGTTTCCAAAATTGAGACAGTTTGTACGGAAATACATACAGCACTGTGTGGTATGTCTTTCTCACAAAAAGGTTCCTCGACAACCTTTGCAACCAATAGAGTCATGGCATAAACCTCATGCCCCTTTCGAAACTGTGCATAGCGACGTGCTGGGACCGCTCCCTGATTCAAACGGATTTAAATTCGTAGTTATAATAATAGATGCTTTCACAAAGTTTTGTCTTCTGTATCCTATACGTAAGCAAGATGCGACAGAGTTGAAAAGAGTTTTCGAAACGGCGATATCTCTTTTTGGTTCTCCTGTTGTTAGTTTGAGTTGATAGTCGCGGATAGAGGCCGAATGTATGAAAGTCCTACTTTTGTTAATTGGATAAAAGAATAAGGTTCTGATTTACATTTAATAACTCCTGAAATGCACCAAAGTAATGGTCAGGTTGAGCGGTATTGTCGTACCGTAATGAAGATGATTCGGGTAGAGTCTAATTTCAGACAACAGAGCTGGTCTGATATCTTGTGGAGATTACAGCTCACCCTGAACATTACTGTGCAGAGATCAACCACATATTCACCCTTACTTTTGTTAACCGGCAGTGATGGTGCAACGCCCGTCATGCGATCCCTGGTGCGTGATGTGGCCTTGGAAGCGTCAAAGCCCAATCGAGAATCACTACGCGCGCGGAAACGAGCGGCGCAAGCCTGCGCGCTCCTTACTTAAGGGAGATCTGGTCTTTGTGCGTAAGACAAGCCAAGCCACCGGCAAACTTGACTCTGGTATGCGTGGCCCGTATAAGGTAAAGGAAGTGCTACCTCAAGGTCGTTACGAATTGAAACTTGTCACTGGTTCTTATGGTAAAATTACACAAGCAGCGGCGGAGTATATGACTCTGTGGCGCGGGGAATGGACTCCCGAAGTTTGTACCGCATTTTTTCAATGTGAGCATTGCATGTTTTGTTTGTCCATGACACGTTCAGCGGCGTTGTAATGTATTCGCGCGTCAGCGCCCATACAGCGAGCAACTCAAGGGTATTGCTCTACAGACGTTTGCATGGGTTTTTGTGGTGTTGGGTTTTGTCCCGTGATGTAATGTATTTGTGCGACGGCACCTATACAGCGAGTGTCCCGAGGGTACTACTCTACAGTCACGTGCATGTCCAATACCTCGATTTAGAGTGGTTCGAAGTGATGTAATGCGTTAAAGTAAACCGCCTCGCGGATGTTACTCTAATGCAGCGAGTAAGGCGCTGGCACTGCTCTACAGTCACTGCATGTTTTGGAACCAATGAGATCGCATCCTGTGGGGAGTGCGAGTGAAGGAAAGTCTGAAGGACAATCCCGTACACGGAGCACGTCAGTGTCTCCTTGCCGTACATCTCGAGAGCTCTGTACGAAGGGATATCCCGA
The DNA here is from genome assembly GCA_035578125.1 of Mellilla xanthometata. NCBI lineage: Eukaryota > Metazoa > Arthropoda > Insecta > Lepidoptera > Geometridae > Mellilla > Mellilla xanthometata. Next base: position 1,031,102 of record JAPUBQ010000023.1, on the reverse strand, counting down.
GGGCTCTATCCAGGTTGAAAGTAATGGAGTCGCTCTTACTTTCGGAGCACGTTAGTGTCTCGTTGCCGTACATCTCGAGGGCTCTGTACGAAGGGATATCCTGAGGGCTCTATCCAGGTCGAAAGTAATGGAGTCGCTCTTACTTTCGGAGCACGTTAGTGTCTCGTTGCCGTACATCTCGAGAGCTCTGTACGAAGGGATATCCCGAGGGCTCTATCCAGGTTGAAAGTAATGGAGTCGCTCTTACTTTCGGAGCACGTCAGTGTCTCGCTGCCGTACATCTCGAGAGCTCTGTACGAAGGGATATCCCGAGGGCTCTATCCAGGTTGAAAGTAATGGAGTCGCTCTTACTTTTGGAGCACGTCAGTGTCTCGCTGCCGTACATCTCGAGAGCTCTGTACGAAGGGATATCCCGAGGGCTCTATCCAGGTCGAAAGTAATGGAGTCGCTCTTACTTTCGAATGACACCTTTATGGTCAATAAACTAATGAGCTCAATGTGACTTTCAGGTGATGATGACTCTGATAGTGTCTCTCCCAAGGCATCGTGCAGTGGCGTACGCGCGTGTGGCGAGGCGGCTTCCACTAGTCCAGTTCCTGATGATCAGCAGTCGCGACCACATGCTCACTCGGGACCACTTGCGGGCGAGGACGCGCCGCCGTCAGGAGAAGCCGATTTAGAAGAGAAGCGAAGAAAGGGGCGTGGCTTAGCCTCCCCACTCCTGACAACATCCGAGCGAGCGACGGAGGGCAGCTGAAACATCGGGCGACGCGGCGAGCTCACTTTCCCTTCGAATCCCGGCGTAGACGGTCGTTGCTACCATCCAATTGCGTTGATATTTAATTTTTGTGTTAATAAATTGTTTTTGTGTTTAATAATTATTTTTTTTAAATTAAAATTTGTTTCATTTCTAAATGTATACTTATAATCTTTTGACATTTCTTGTAAATATTATTGCTTAGCTGTAAATTATAGTGGAGTGCAATTAACTTATAAATTAACTAATTAATTGACCTTTTGCACACCGCATATGCGGTAGCCTACAAGGGACATTTTATATTATTTTCCATGATTTTATATTACCTGTGGCTACGCATATTTCATTTCATTTCAGGCCGCCAACTCGATGGCGCAAGGAGTTGGTGGACTTCCACAACAACTGGAAGGTACTGGCCCAGGACAGAAAAGCGTGGAAATCATTGGGGGAGTCCTTTGCCCAACAGTGGGACAATATAGGTTAGATAAGAAAAAAAAGCCTAGGCATTTGACAAGTAAGGCGCGTAACCACACCAGTAAGCAAGACTCTTTCGTAGAGCATGTCTAGTCTAGAATTATAGACGCATCGAGGGTGCCGGATCACACTGTTAGTAAGGTGCTTGGCAACAGATATTACAACTTGAGGATGCTGGTGGTGGTGGTTATGGATGGAGCTAGTCAGGCGAGCACTAGAAAATGCCCCACCACCATGCTATGGCTTCCTCACGCTGTATTTCTTTCACAGAAAGATTCAAGACCATCATTACCTTCGATAAAATATACACCAGATTCAGTGTTGCATAAAAACACAGCACAATAGAGTTTACTATTGTATCTATTACAATATACATCCTATGTCACAATTTTTTTTTTATTCAACTCAACCTTAACACTCTCTTATGGTACGTTTACACGCTTGCCAAGCCTTGGCAAACTGTAAACATTCCCAAGCCTCCACAAATCTCGTTTTGGCGTTTGAAAGGCGTTTATACGCTTGTGATTATGTCAGTCTGCAATATACATCCTAGCAAACGCCCTTTGATCTGCGTAAAAAACCGACACTCGACTGGATCGGAAGCAAGCAGGCACAAGCCCACGCAAGGCGCCAAACGCCCTTTTTACATGCTTGCGATTGTCGATCCTTGCCAAGGCTTGGCAAGCGTGTAAACGTACCATTAAGGTTGGATGGATATATAGTTCCAACAATTGGTAATTTAGTATTTATTAAATTAGTATTTATTTATGTGACCTTGACTTTCAGGGTGCGCCACTCACCTGTAAATGGAGCAGATGTTGTCGAGCCCCCCGCAGGCGACGTACGAGCCGGAGGGTGCGTACGCGCAGGTCATCACCCACGACGAGCGCAGCGGGATCGCGTGCACCTTGTTCGTCGTGTGGCTGTCCCACACGATCAGCTTGCCGTCCTGGCTGGCGGACACCAGGTTCCTGGGGGAGGGAGGGAGACGACACTATTACTCACAGTTACACTTTTCATTACATTACAAATAAATAAATATTAGGACACATTCACACACGGCTGGTTAGCCCCATACTGAACTATTTCTAGCTCGTATTATGGTTGCTAACACAACTGATATACTACATATACATATATACATATTTATATAGATATATATTTAACACCCAGACCCACAGCCAACAAATTTAGTTGCACAAAGATGTTGACCGGGCCGGGAATCGAACCCGGAACCTTCTGATTAGCAGTCCGGCATGGTAACCTTTACGCCAACGAGGTCGTCAAATAGGCATTTGATGCTATTGATTGATGATTTGACATAGCTATTATAGTTTAGTATGTTAAAAAAAAACAGAGAAGACTAAACAACTCTGGAAACGTTGTGGAAAATAAGAAGACTTTAGTGGTTTAGTTCATTCAACTTATTATAAAAATCAATACGTTTTCATCCACATGTTTGCTATAGGTAGATTTTCAAAGAGCCTCTTCAAAGTCGACCGATTTCAAACTTACTGATTTAGCGTATACTTTTCTTTAATAAACTTAAGTTAATAATAAGCCATATGTAGCGTTTATAGAAGACATGGATAGAGTGTGTGAATGAGGACATGAGAGAGAAAGGAGTGAGTGTAGAGACGACGGCTGATAAAGGAGAGTGGAAGAGGAAAATTTGCTGTGCCGACCCCACCTAGTGGGATAAGGCAAGGAAGTAGTATAAGAAGATGTAGCGTTGATTGAAAGTAAATAAAAGTTGTCAATTTCTTTTATCATGATAATTTGACGACCTCGTTGGCGCAACGGTTACCATGCCGGACTGCTAACCAGAATGTTCCGGGTTCGATTCCCGGCCCGGCCGACATCTTTGGACTTAATTAATTTTTTGGTTGTGGGTCTGGGTGTTAAATATGTATCTATATAAAAAATATATATGTATGTATATATGTAGTATATCAGTTGTGTTAGCTACCATAACACGAACTAGAAATGGTTCAGTATGGGGTTAACCAGCCGTGTGTGAAATGAATCCTAATATTTATTTATTTAATTGTACGTGGAAATGTCTACAGCTAAAGTAAAATCGGTTCATTCAACGACATCGGTCGTTCAAGTCTCAATTACTTAAACAAAGTACAAAACAAACTCTCCAGCTTCCATTGTTGTCAATGAGTATGTTAAATACGTAACAATAGCCGACCGTACTACGTCACTTCTGACTCAATTACTTAACTAAAATACTGAAATAATGTAACCCTTAAAGACATATTGAATAAGGGTCAAAATGACCAGTTTTTTGTTGTTAAGGACAAACACAGGATCTTCGTAAATGGACCTGCTAATCTACAGGAAAATGACTAATGGAATACTAATACAATAATTATTAATTGTAATGTGATTTAGACTCTCGTGTTTACAATATTAATTAGAAAATGTTTCGGTTCTCAAGGCGAGAGGAACCCTGTTTCTTTTACAATTTAACTCTTCAATATAACTTACCACCAGCTAAATAATTAAAAAAAAACCCCGGCAACTCATTTTTAGTGGCAGCCATATTGGATTTGAAATTAATTACAGTGTATTATTTGATGACCTCGTTGGCGCAATGCTTACCATGCTGGACTGCCAATCAAAAGGTTCCGGGTTCGATTCCCGGCCCTGCCAACATCTTTGTGCTTAACTTAATTTGTTGGCTGTCGGTCTGGGTGTTAAATATGTATCTATATAAAATATGTATGTATGTATATGTAGTAAATCAGTTGTGTTAGCAACCATAATACGAACTAGAAATGGTTCAGTATCGGGTTGTGTGTGAAATGTGTACTAATATATTTATTTATTTATTTTACCAGTCAAAATCATTGATTTTATTGAACCCATATTGTGGGAGTAGTCAAAACTATATTGAGTAAATTATAGTAAAAAAAAAATTATGGCTGATTTGTAAATGTGCTATTTTGAGCTGGTGACCATCTAGAACCGATTTTCGGTCTCTTCCAACCACACATTTCACAAACTGTTATGTATAAATATTCTTAGAGTAGTTCTTTAGATGGCCTTTCAGCTATTTTTTCGATATTTTTGTTACTGTTTACGTTTTATAGGGAGAAAACTGTGGAATTAAGATTTTGGCCTTATGTTCGCCTTCAAATCAAACTAAAATCCAGCGACAGATGCGTACGTGACCAAGTTCCAGTCACAAAATCGTAATATTTTGAGGTATGGTTATCGGAACGCAGTCCGAGGCAATGACCTAATAATATAAACCCATGAGAGATTCTCGCCATCTTGTGTTATATATATTTTTGTTTACACCTGTACCTTACTGGCGGTTACTAGTTGGTTCGGTCTGAGTGTTAAATATGTATCTATATAAAGTACAAGCAAACCCGGAGAACTTCGTTTCGCCACAAAGTTGAAATTTTCCCTGATTTTTGTTTGCGTCAAACCTCACGGAGCCCGAGACCTTTCCAACGAATGCAAACCCGTGGGAATCGGTTCGTGCGTTCTGGAGTTATAGTGTCAAGAAAGAAAAAAAAAAGTCTATAGATTTATGTATGTGTATGTAGTATTATCAGTTGTATTAGCAACCATAGAACAAACTAGAAATGTATTAGTATGGGGCTAACCAGCCAGCCAAGTGTGAAATGTGACCTAATCTCTGTTTATTTATTAAATAGCTCGGCTAGCTTAAGTGATCTGACACGATCTTCAAAGCAACGATCGATGTGGACGGTGTTCAGATGGGTGACATGCACAAGGCTGTCTCGTTTTTCAAGTGGCTTTTTCTTCTGGTCGCTACGCGGGTCGGATGATACATTACATTATAGGTCCCGGCTGTTAGTGTTAGTACACTAACAGCTCGCGACCCCTCCTCCCCCGCAGAATTCATTCTTGGAGTTCTCTTGGGTAAGTACATCATAGTAGGCACCAGGTCTTTTCATCGAAGTAAAATTTTGGTTTAAAGTTATAAAAGAAAAGTTTTACCGACTTTGTTAGCTTGCTATGTGCATATATAGACAAGTTAGATACCTCTCTATAGACAAGTTAGACCATTATTTTGTCCTATTTTACTAACTTATTAATGTTTTATTCCTACTACCTGTGGTAAAACAGTTACACCATCAAACCTAAACATGGCATTTCATTCTAAGAGTCTTCAGCTAAACTTGTGATTGCCAATGTTATATCTTATGTTCATAGCAGAAGAGATCAACTGTTGATCAGTTATCGAGCGGGATGAAAACTGATTAAATTACTAAAATGGCCATTAAAAAATAGGGTTGGTGGTAAAAAAGTAAAAAATTAGAGTTGTATGTATTTTTTTTGCCATATTATAAAAAAAATACTAAGAAAATGATGTTTAAAAATAAAATAAAAAATGTAAGGGTGCACACAGCCTTTATCACTTAGGGGTATGAAAAATAGATAGTAACCGATTCTTAGACCTACTGAATACGCATATAAAATTTGATAAAAATAGATCAAGCTGTTTCGGACGAGTACTGTAACTAACATTGTGACACGAAAATTTTATATTTAAGATATTTTTTATGATGGATAGGCAAGCGCTTGATCGCAACTCTCCTGATGTTAAGTGACGTTGAGATGTAGGGTGGAGCGCGCTTGCCTAGAAGAAACCGGTTCACTCTCGGAATTTTATATTTTCACGGAAATTTTATATATAAGAAAATAGATAGTTTAAAGTAGACGAAGTCAGTAAGTGATACCACCGTCGGTCCAGCTCGCGTCCATTAGAGGAATTCAAAGCGCCATTGTTCTACCCTGTTGGTTCACCTCGCCCATTGTTGACGCAATTATTTTAGTCGAGCCGTGTGTGTGCGCATTTTACATATAAATATGTATTTAGGACGGTTTTCCTTCTGACAGACAGTTTGATGTCGGACTGAATAAATGACAATTTAGTAGTGTGGACAACTCAGGTTAAAAAACAAACAAATAGGAAAATATATTGGTCAAGTGCGAGTTGGACTCGCGTATGAAAGGTTTTGTACCATTGTTGTATGGGGACCCCCTCAAATATTATTTTTAATTTAATAAGTAATTCAATATTCTGTGAATGTATGGAGGGTCTACTAAACATCGTTAAAAAGATCGAGTTAAAAAAAAACCTATAAAATATTACGTTTGTTGTATGGAAGCCCCCCTCAAACCTATAACTTAAATTGATATTTAATAAACAATTATATATTTTGTGAAAATTTTAAGTGTCTAGCAGCTACCGTTATTGATATAAAAAATACGTAAAAACACATTTATCGTACGGGTATCCCTTTTGCATTTTTTTATTTTTAGTGTTTGTTGTTATAGCAGCACGAGAAATAACATATCTTGTGAAAATTTCAGCTTTCTAGCTATTACGGTTTCAGACATACAGCCTGGAGACAGACAAACAGACAGCGGAGGCTTATTAATAGGGGCCCGTTTTACCTTTTAGCACAGAATAATAACTTGTACTTCGTACTTTTAGGTACGGAGAGAACTTAAAAACTTGACTTAAACATTGGCGACCTTATCTTATCTTAATATATACTCGTGTCACATTGTTTGTCCCAATGGACTCCTAAACCACTTAACCGATTATAATAAAATTCGCACACCATGTGCAGTTCGATCCAACTTGAGAGATAGGATATTTTAAATCTCAAATTATAGTCGCAATTTTAATTTAATTTATTGCTAATTATTGTCTGTTATTATTTGACAGTCACAATTATCTGTTAACTCCAAATTATTCTAACAGATGTCTTTCGACAGGGTTGAGTAAGTAATCAATAGATGGCGCTGCTATGGTAAATCTACGAACGTGTCATATAAGCTACACTGGTGGCGATTCAGCGGCACACACGACTAAACTAAATTTAAAGAAGCCCCGTCTCTCTTCATCTTAGGTGGCCAGAAAGAGACTGCACGTTCTGAACCACAGACAAAACAACTAAAATCACGTCAAATATGGAATGTGCAGGCAGTTTTAGAGGTGATACAAGTGAGTACCGTCTAAAGTCGCCTATATTTTCTACATTTGACGTGATTTTAGTTGTTTTGACTATGCTGCAGAGCGTGCTGTCTCTTTCTGGCCACCTAAGATGAAAAGAGACGGGGCGATTTCTTTAGATTTAGTTTAGTCGTGTGTGCCGCTGAATCGCCACCACTATCTATTTTTCATACCCCTAAGTGAGGCAAAACAACGTTTGCCGGGTCAGCTAGTAGCCTATACGAAGTACAGTAAATATTCCAGCCTTTGTTCCGTGTTGGTGTAGATGTGTGTGGGTGTGGGTACCTGGAGTCGCTGCCCCAGTGCATGGCGTAGATCTTGGCGAGGTGTCCGCGCAGCGTCCGCCGCGTGCGCATCTGGATGCGCCCGATCGGCTCCAGGTTGATGGTGGCTTGCGCCAGCGACGTGTCGCACGCCGCCTTGCGCGCATCCTGGAACAACACGTACATTATAACGATGTTGAATGAATTAATGATTTATCTGTAATATAAAAATAAGATGTGACTGATATATTCAAAGTTTTGAAATGTCAAAAGAGGTCAATCAGAATAATAAATGGTTTAAAGAAACGTAGCTCAGCTCGGAAACATTTTGAAAAGGACAGGATAATGACAGTAATTTCAATGTACATATATAATAGCCTGCTAGAAATTCATGAAAATAAAATGTATCAGAATAAAAAAGATGCTATTCCATATTGTTTACGTAGGAAGAGAGGTAAAGTTCTACCAGAAAATAGACTAGCTAAAGTACAGAAACAGGGATGACAAAAACATTAATGTACAACAAGTTGCCAGAGAAAATAACAAATCTTAATAGCAGTATGTTTAAACAGAAAATAAAGAGTTTTTGTGAAAGTGATTCCTTTTATAATTTAAGTTTTAGTTTAGTAACAGTAGTACTTTAAATTTAATAAACATGACAAACAAGTGCTAATGTGTGCAGTAAGAATAACTATTTATTTAATGAAATTTGTAAGTTTATTTAATTTTATCTAACCAATGTTTTTTTAAATATTAAGTAATATACTCTTCTTTATCTTTACCTTTTCCCACTAGGTGGGGTCGGCACAGCCTGTTTTTCGCTTCCACACCACTCTATCAGCCGTCATCTCCACATTCACTCCCTTCTCATTCATATCCTCCTTCACACAATTCATCCACGTCTTCTTTGGTCGACATCTACTTCCGCTACTTCTTACAATCATATCCATACTTCTCCTAGTCACATGCATCTCCTCCCTACATTAATACTTTATATCGATACATATTTAACACCCAGACCGACAGTCAATAAATTTAATTCATCACAAATATGTTGGCCGTGCTGGCAATCGAGCCCGGGACCCTCTGGTTGGCAGTCCAGCATGGTAACCATTACGCCAACGTTGTCGTCAAATATATTATATCTCATATATTAAACTAGAGGTTGCCCGCGGCTCCGCCCGCGTGTATGTCGCTTTTCGCGTAACCTGTGGAAAATTCTATTGTATCCCATTCCCGTGCTAATTTTATATAAACATTACACTGCTACGATAACAAAATGAGTCGCATCTGTCTTTCCGCATTCGATTCCTGAGATCTACTTAACCTCTGTTTTTAGCTACTTTGGTGATGATGCGAAAGATTAGATCGTGTTCTCGAAGCCATTTTTTTAATTTAATTAATTAGATTACGCGAACCATACCACCAAGTGGAACACATACTTAAATTCCAATTCAGAAGTTTTTAATTTCAAAAACACATAGCTTTCCCTTTGAACTTTAAACCCTAATGGCATACCTTAATGCACTCCTAGCAAATATTATAACAAATTTATTTTAACCACCATATAAGCTACAACCATAACAACTTTCAAGGCTTTAACTTGATAAATAAAGAATTTTCCAAACAAACTTTCGCCCTCCCTCCTCCCCCCTACAAACCCTTAGTTCATTCCTGGCAAAAAAAAACTTGATACCATTATTTTTAATTTTTCATAAAGTATACATATTCCAAATACCAATGCCAAAAGTTCAAAAACATAGAAGTTTCATACAAACTGATTTACCTCCATTCCCAAAAATCTATTTTTAGGTCACTTTAAAGTACTAAAATATATACACACTCCAAATTGTACGCCTCTAAGTTCAAAAACACAAACTTTCATTTTTAACTTTAAACCCCCGTGGCATCCCCCTTAATGCACCCCTGGCAAAAGTTTTTTAAATTTTAATTTGACAATTTAATAAACTACTACGATAACAACTTTCAAGACTTTAACTTGATAAATAAAGAATTTTCCATACAAACTTTCACCCCCCATTACAAACCCTTAGTTCACCCCTGGAAAAAAAACTTGATACCATTATTTTTAATTTTACATAAACTATGCACACTCCAAATTTCATTGCTGCAAGTTCAAAAACAAAGAAGTTGCATACAAACTGTTTTACCCCCTTTCACCCCCTTAAGGGTAGAATTTCCAAAAATCTATTCTTAGTACACGTTTAAGTACTAAAGTATATACACACTCCAAATTTTGCACCTCTAAGTTCAAAAACAAAAAACTTTCATTTTTAACTTTAAACCCCCATGGCATCCCCCTTAATGCACCCCTGGCAAAAGTTTTGTAAATTTTAATTTCACCATTTAATGAAGTACTACTATAACAACTTTCAAGACTGTAACTTGATAAATAAAGAATTTTCTATACAAACTTTCACCCCCCATTACAAACCCTTAGTTCACCCCTGACAAAAAAACTTGATACCATTATTTTTAATTTTACATAAACTACACATATTCCAAATTTCATTGCTATAAGTTCAAAAACAAAGAAGTTTCATACAAACTGTTTTACCCCCTTTCACCCCCTTAGGGGTGGAATTTCTAAAAATCCGTTCTTAGTACGCGTCTACATACTACAACAAATACCCCCTCCAAATTTCACAACCCTAGGACCAGCCGTTTGGGCTCTGCGTTGTCTATAGATGAATGAATGAATGAATAGGTCAGGACAAAGAGTCTTATAGTATAGATATCATAAAACGTAAAACTATTTATATGTTGTTTTTTGTGATTGATTATGATTGTCATTTTTATGATTGTTTCTTTCATATTAATTAATTTGATTGGTACCGAAATTGGTATTAAATATTCTTAGGGTTGTTCTTTGGACGGTCATTAAGCTGTTTTTCAATAATTTAAACCGTTTATTATTTAGGAAGACAAAGACTTTCTGAGTTCGATGATCGCGTCAGATCACCTTGGCTGGCCGAGCTACAGGCCGAGTTACTAGCTTATCCGAAATAGTGGTAAACTGAAATGTGAAGTGCAAACAATTTAACTAGTACACTTTCACATTTGAAATGCCCCGGTACCTATTTGTCGTTACAACATCACGCCTGCATGGCTCGGACCTGTGGATCGATTTTCATCATCATCAAGCCGTCTGCGTCCACTGCTGGACATAGGCCTCTCCCAAGACACGCCACGCGACCCTATTCTGAGCATATCGTCTCCATCCACTGCCCGCTTTTTTGCGTACATCATCGCTCCACCTCGTTGCAGGACGTCCTACACTACGTGTGCCGGTACGCGGTCTCCACTCCAGAACTCGGATCGATTTTACTGAAGCGAGAATATTTTACATAATTTATTACAAATGGAACGAACGCTAGCTAGCGGCGTATTTCAGTCATTTTATTTTGTAAAAGGAGAAGCTGTGGTTACGACATCATACGGACGACTTTTTAGGGTTGCGTATGTGATAATTACTCAACCACGACTTAAAACCCTCGCTCGGTGATACAACGTACAATTTAAAAGCCTTTGTTTGAAAAATATTACACAAAGTAGCACGTCGCGTAACCATAGGAGTTAGCGACGCTGGCCGAAGGTGTACACAGTACAGTACAGTTGAAATTCCAAAAATCCGCACGAAGCGTTGCGCTTCCACGTAAATTGTGCGGACCATTAAACTGTGGAACTCTTCGCCGGAATCCCTGTTCCCTCTGAAATATAACCTCTTGGACCGCAATGTCACTTAACTTCAGGTGAGTTGTGGTCAAGCGCAAGCCTATTATGCATAAATAATAGGCCAAGTGCGAGTTGGGCTCGCGCATGAAGAGTTCCGTACCATTGTTGTATGGAAGCCCCCCTTCAATTTTTATTTTATTTCAATTTTATAATTTAATTTGATAGCCAATATACTTTTATGTATTTTGAGAAAATTTTAGTGTCTAGCATCCACCGTTATTGATATATTGCACAAAAATAGGAAAAAATCATGTTTATTGTATGGGGACCCCCTTACTTTTTTTATTTATAGTATATGTTGTTATAGCGGCACGGAAAATACACATCTTGTGACAGTTTCAGCTTTCTAGCTATTACGGTTTCTGAGATACAGCCTGGAGACAGACAGCGGAGTCTTAGTAACAGGATCCCGTTTTTACCTTTTAGGTTTTTGTTTTTACCTGTCAGGTACAGAAACCTAAAAAGAGCGTTTTTGTTTTGCTGATTTATGATAAAGTCACGTCTGTCATACCCATACGACAGTTAAGGGACGTATGTGATATCGCAGTGTGAGCGGTGCGGCCAAGGCCGGCGACGCGAGCGTTTGATAACAGAGTCAACATAAATAGATGTATATACGTCAACGCCACCATGCCGCATCTGGACCGGTGGACGCTCTACTAGATCTGCTGAGAGCTCTAATCACTACTAGCTTAGAACAGTAGATAACTTATTGACTCAGGCGTTACTTTGCGGAAATCCATTGTAAAAATAGAAGACAAAATTAAATATTTAGTGTACTTTCGCTGTGTTGTACTCTTCGAACGACAAGTCGACTACCTCTCGACTTGTCGTTCGAAGAGTCAGCATCTCCCGATGATGCCTTGTGGTTAGGCGAAACCCGTGTAGAGTTAAGAATTTCCAAATTGTGATAGGTAACGTTAATCTTAATTAATCTTAGTTAAATTTTCCTTTACTTGTCTTAATTTGGGTTTCGGATCACAGCGGAAGTACACTAAATATTTAATTTTGTCTTCTATTTAGAACAGTAGACCTTGCTAATAATGTTTTTTAGAACATCGTATTCTTTATTCTCTGTTTTAGTTAAGTTTAGTTTGTTTTTATTTTCATTCGTTTTGTATCTTTCCTCCTTATAAAGCAACAACGAACTAGAACAAAACGGAAGAGTAACTCCATATATTTTTTAGGTTCTGGGGTTTCCTCTGGAGTGATAATAATGCCTCGTAAATAGCTCTTCGATAAGATGAAGAATTAAAATTTACCTAATTTAGAAGAGAAGCTGTTTTTTGCTACGCCTCCCCCTTTCACTCAAGACCAACTCGTGAACAATATTAAAAAAAAAATTACAAATATAATAAAAAACATTATTTATTACTTTTCATATTACGCTTGTTTTTTTTCCTTCATTAGCGACTCAAAAACCCAAACGAATGTTTTTGGCCCCGTAGATTGTTAAAATACCCCACTGTGCGACGGCTTATAGAGGGTGGAAGAGGAACATTTGCTGTACCGACCCCACCTAGTGGGATAAGGCAAGGAAGAAGAAATACGCGTAGTTACAAAAACGGTAGTAAGCTGAATCACAGCTGGTGTAGTTACAATATTTTAGTAAGAAAACCAGGTGTGAAGGGAACTCGTGACAATCTTATTACGATTGCTCTTAGCACGTCCGAATACAAATTAATTGTTACCTCAAATGTTTTCAAATTGTTGCTTTTTAGGTGAAGTAGTGGACAAATTTTACGTAGTATATAACTAGAGTCAATAAAGATAACTTTTAAAGTTCATGTCATTTCACTTGCATCCTACTAATATTATAAATGCGAAAGTTTGTGTGTAAATGTGTATGTTTGTAACTTCTTCACGCTCAAACGGCTGAACCTATTTGAATGAAAATTGGTGTGAATATAGGTTTGACCTTGTTGTTTTTTTTTTATATTTTATTTTTATCCCGAAAACAATTGTGGTTACGCAAATAACTGCAAATCGTATGTTATTCCTACACGCTTCAACGGATAGACCGATTTTGATGAGATTTATTATGAAGATTAAACACGCTTACGTAGAATAACCTATTTACTTGAAGATCTCAGGCTGGTGATTCTCAGGCAGAGAATTCCAAAGCTTCGCAGTCCTCACTATGAATGTTGATGCGAAGCACATTGTGCGAATATTTGAAATATTTTTATTGATGCTAGTTATATCTACGTACAGTGTGAACTCTATGTAACGTCACTCGACTTAACGATGAACTCTCTTAAGCGTCGAAATCAATTGGCTTTAGTTGGTTTAGCTTGTATTCCATACAATGATACATTATCTCCATTTAACGACCACTCTCTATAACGGGTTAAGATGCACAGTCCCTTCAGTGTGGTTATAAGAGTTTACACGGTATATGTAGAATAATATTATGAATTACGAATAAACAACTGGGAACTATATCCTCCTTTGCACATTTTTAATTTCAAATGGGCTCACTTAATACCGCAAATTGGCTGAAATTTAAAAATAAAATAAATTGCATGTTTTCGGTTACTCACCCTGATAGCATTCTTGAGGGTCTCTGCCTCCTGGCGCAGGCTGTCCAGCTCGTTCATGGCGCGGCTTGTATGCACACTACTACGTGGAAACGATCGGTACTAGCGCGCGACCACTGCCTGCCTCGCACACTCCTCTGTAACAACAGATATAGAAAATTAATATATTTATATTATATTATAAAGGCATATGTGTACAATATGGTAAGGTAAGGTAATGTAAATATAGTAAGGCATACTAATATTATAAAGGTACTCTAGCTGACCCGGCAAACGTTGTTTTGCCTCACTTAACACACAATAACAGACAATAATTAGCAATAAATTAAAATTGCGACTATAATTTGAGATTTAAACTATCCTATCTCTCAAGTTGGATCGAACTGCACATGGTGTGCGAATTTTATTATAATCGGTTAAGTGGTTTAGGAGTCCATTGAGGACAAATATTGAAATTTGATTAATGGGGATAGTTTAAACTCTGGATTAACACAGGCCTCTTTATAACGCAGGCAACACCGTGGGGTGCAGATAGTTATTCTATAAAACTGAGTAAAACTATGCATGATGTCTTATTAATAACTACGACTACAGCGTAAAATCTATTTAACGACACACGAAAGGAACGTCTAAATTTAAGGCGTTATAGAGAGTTGTCGTTGAGTAGAGAGAATAAAAAATAATAAGTGCTTTTTCAGACTAGGTTTAGTAATGATATCACTTTATCACAAATTGATAACAAAAGAACCGATTTCTCTTAATTATTTCTTTCTCTACGTATTGTAATGCAATTGCAGTGTGCAATTGTATGAAAAACAAGTAAAACAAGCAACCAACGCCTAGTGTTTCGTCGCTTTAGAGAGTTTGTCGTTAAACAGAGTAACGTTACATAGACTCCGAGGTATTTAATTTCATTTCACCCACTTATGAGATTAAATTTAGTCGTAAGCGAATTGGCGTGTTTTTACGACCGACCTAGAAAGATTATTCGGGCAGCGCACTCCACGGTTAATTTAAAAGTTTATCACGGTTCATTTAGAAAAATGAAATTTTCCACGACATGAGATTTTGAATCACAACTAACTATCCACTGGGGGCCGTTTGAGTATATAACGAGAGGATTTTTGTAGGTCATAGTTAAAGGAATTAATTTTGAAACTCGCGAATTTCAAACAACGGAGGCTTAGTAATAGGGTCCCGTTTTACCGTTTAGGTAGGTACGTAACCCTAAAAAGTAACAGCAGTATTGTAAATTCGTTCTGCGACATGGATTCTTCAAAATTAATTATTTTCACCTAAATTTTACTAAGAAATAATTTAAAAATGTCAAATTTATAATTATTGAATACCAAACAAATATCCCGCTCTTAATCGTACTCAGTGCATAGGTACCCATCGAACTAGAATACCATGCCGTACTCCCAACCAGAGGTTCCCGGGTTCAATTTCCGACACGGTCAACATATTTGTGATGATCTAAATCTGTTGGCTGTCGGTCTGGGTGTTTAATATGTATCGACATAACGTATAATATGTAGTATATCAGTTGAGTTAGCTACCATGACAAAAACTAGATATGTTTTAGTATGGGCCTAACCAGCCGTATTTATTTTGTTTCTTTTTTCTTTCAATTCATTTATTGTTGTCTTTCTCACATCCCGGAGTACATGTAGTAACATAAATGGCAAAGTTCTCCACACGTATAGATAACCCAGTATCCGTAAAATCAGTCTGTCTAATCATAACATTGATTCGTATTGCATCCAAACACAACATTCCCGCAGTTCTCGGAAACCGGCGCGGAGGTCGCGCGTGGAAACGCTTCCCGTTACAGTTTCCACGGACCGACTACTTTTTCCTCCGAGTCAAAAGTTTTAGGGAAATCTTAGAAACGTCGGCGTCAGTGCAAAAGTTTAAATAAAAATAAAGAAACCACCAAACTTCTTTTTCGTTAGCAGCCATGTTGGATTTGAATTAAATTGTATAATCATACAATTTATAATAGTTCCTGGTTGCTTTTTTTTTTAATTTAACATTTTCTAAAAAACAATTCCTAGCTAGATCGATTTATCGCCCCCGAAACCCCCTATATACTAAATTTCATGAAAATCATTGGAGCCGATTCCGAGATTCCATAATTATATATATACAAGAATTGCTCATTTTAAGATATAAGATAAGATAACATACTATAATATATTTGTATAATATAACATACTGTATTTATTTTACTAGTTTTCTTCTTTAGTTTTTGAGCCGCTCGAAGTCCTCTGCCGAGCTCTCTCTTTTTCCGAAATTTGTATTGCTAATTTTCTATTTTACTATTCAACCTTTCTTATACCTATATATTTGATAACTATTTTGAGAGAGGTGCACAGTGTCATCCGCCAACCCGCATTTGGCCAGCGTGGAATGGATTAAGATATTATATTACTAGCATTAGAATTGAAAATTGACATTTAATCATATTATATATTTTTGTAATGATATTATATTATTTGACTTGTAACTTTGGTGTTATCAATAAATGATTGGTATTTATTAGTAAGGCCGAGATATCTCTGCTCGTGAGAGAAGGCCCCGAGTACCAGCAGTGGAAACGAATAGTGGGATACTTACGCTATTACATTGAAAGATCTTTAATTCCTGAGAAATAAACGTTGAAATTGGAGTAACACAGTGTTATGGTTGTTGTCAATTTGACGCAACCCAAGTCCATGTTTTTTAAATTATTCTTTAGGTAATGATAAAATTTGACAAATGTAACTTAGACATTTATTTATTATATTTTTGGCATGTTATTTATTAATAGAACAAAACTGTTGATACCAATGTACCTATTTAAACACCATAATTTGTACAGCTTACAATAAATGAATCTGAATCTGTTTTATCCTGATGTACATATTTTTTTTCTGTTATCCGTCTTTATCTATTGCGTGTCAATTTACAACGCGTTTTCAGGAAGAGAATCAATCAAGCAATCATCAGCAGCATTGGCGAGATCCAAATCACGAGCTTTCAATACAAGTAACCAGAGGCGTACCGAGTGTTGTTTACGCCAACTGTACGCGGAGCTTTTACGTCTCGACTGTGGAGTGTTACCAGGTGTCAGTTAAAGAGGTCGCGAGGAGAAATTTCTCGAAACGTGGTTAGGTTAAGATGAAGAATTTGACGAAGAATTCGCTTGCTCTTGTGAGACTCCCGGAGTGCAGCAGGGGGTCAGATTGAACCTTTTTTTTTCGTGAGAAAATACATTTACGCATCTCCCGCCACAAGCCTGGAGGAGGCGGGCGGGTTATGTCGGGCTCTCGAGGGCCAGAGGAGCCACAAAACAAAATAAAACCTCACGGTGTCCCATGTCACGACGGGGGCAGGGATGCAGGACTGCTTCGCGCATTGCCGCTGCTCTCCCCGCCGGCCGCTGTCCGCAGTCCGTACGGACCCACATAAATTCAAATTCAAATCATTTATTTTCAAGTTAAAAGGACTCATACATACATGTTAAAGAAAATACCTATATAATGTCAAAAAAAAAAAAAAAACTATACAATTAGAAAATGTCAAAAATAAAATAAAATAAATTAAAAATGAGAATATTAAATTACAATTTACAAATTAATAAACGTAATATTACATTTAATTTACAAAAAACAACATTACATTTTATTTTTCTTATTTGTCAAGTATGGATATCGCGTAGTGTCTTAGGCACCCATTATTTATATACTGACAATCGTATCTAGCAGCAATCATAGCTAAGACGGCATTGGAGCTGGCTCGCACCCGGCGCACCAGGGATGCGCACCGCTTACGCATAGTGGCGTGGAAACAATCGGTGGGACCAACAGCAAACATCCCTGATGCGCTGCAGAAGCAAAGCAGCCCCACTACCGCCCGGAACGCGTTATTGTACTGGACGCGGAGAGCACTGTAGGCCTTTTCAGTGTAGTCAACCCACAGGCTGCACGTATACAGAGACGTGCAGAACGCCTTAAATAACGAGATCTTCACGTCATCTGAACAGCGTGCAAACCTGCGGGCGATCATGTTGGCTCGTACTGACAGTGCTCTCCGTTCCCGGTCAATATCGGCTACATCTTTAAGGTCCTCGGTGAGAACATGCCCTAAATATTTGAATTGATACACTCGGTCTAGACGTTCACCATTTAAAACAAGCCAAAGGGGGGCGTCGCCCCCCTCTACGGCGCAAGCGATGCCCTGGGACTACCAAAGGCATCGTCTCCTCGGAACAGGGTCAGGTTGACCCTGGGGAATCTGTGATCTGGAGCCCAGCCTCCCCAAAGAGGTAATTTCATTTTGACATGTTTTCATGAAACCTTGAATATCTTAATCTTTGATAATGGGTTTCCTTTTACTAAATGCATTCGGAAAACAACATACATTGTATAAAAGCATGTCAAATGGATTCAATTTAGAATAAGTTCACTAAGCTACTTAATATGCGACGGGAGTTAGAAGCAAGTATGAAAACTTAATTGTGATAGTTAGATACAGTGTAAACTTCATGTAACGTCACTCGATTTAACGACAAACTCTAAAGCGTCCAAATCAATTAATTGGCTTTAGTTGGTTTATCTTGTATTAGATAAAATGATACATTCTCTCCATTTACTGACCACTCTCTATATCGCCATAAATTGCACAGTCCCTTCAGTGTCGTTATATAGAGTTTACAATGTATTCATTTATTAGAGGGATACCTCGAGGAATCCCTCCTCGAGGTATCCCTCTAATGAAAGAAAACCTCCCATACCACAAGGAGAGGAAGAACCCCGAATGAAAAGGCGTGGTGGTATGGCATCGCCTGGCTATCTAACACTCTCTAGTTGAAACATCTGTCGCTAAGCACTTAACTGTGTGTTCAGAGTCAGTTATTCTAAACTAGGCATGCTCCCCTTAGGCCAGAATGTCGCTCTGACTCGTGTAGTTTTACGCGGCTTACTGTTGCAAGTGCCTATCTGTAAGGAGTAAAAAAAATAACTATTATAACATTATTTCTGGTAAATCTGAAAGTTAAACTCCAGTGTAAAACGTTCATATGAACAAAGTAACGGAAACGCAAAGCGGAAACGATGCGTGCGCACGCGCATGTTTGTAAATGTACAGATTATATTGTACGGGTGATGACGGAACGGCGTACCGTATTATTTTACTCAAAGTACAAGTTTATAGAATAATAATCTTCTTCTTCTTCTTCCTTGCCTTATCCCACTAGGTGGGGTCGGCACAGCAAATTTTCCTCTTCCACTCTCCTCTATCAGCCGTCGTCTCTACACTCACTCCTTTCACTCTCATGTCCTCATTCACACACTCCATCCACGTCTTCTTTGGTCGGCCTCTTGCCCTTCTTCCTTGCACTTCCATTTCCATACATCTCCTACTAACATGCGTCTCCTCTCTACGCATCACATGCCCATACCACGCTAACCTACCACTCTTCAGTTTCTCACTCACTGGTGCTACTTTCAAACTTCCTCTAATATACTCATTCCTTATTTTGTCCATTCTTGTCACTCCACACATCCATCTCAACATTCGCATCTCAGCCGCATGCACTCCTCTTACATGCCCTACTCTTGTTCCCCAACACTCAGATCCATACAATACGACAGGTCTAATGATCGTCTTGTAAATTTTCCCCTTAAGTTTAAGGGGCATATTTCGATCGCACGTCGTTCCTGAGACCTGTCGCCATTTCATCCACCCAGCGTTTATTCGGTTCGCTACGTCACGGTCAATATCGCCGTCGTTTTGGAGAATAGAGCCGAGATACTTGAAGTCAGAGCAGACTGGCAGGGATACACCATCTAAGGCAATTGGTGTGAAATCTGAAGATCCGCCAAAATCACAAAACATGTGTTCTGTTTTCGTTCGACTGATCTTCAGACCCACATTCTCCAATCTTCCCTGCCATTGCTCCAATCTCCTCTGTACCTCATGCCCTTCCTCTCCAACGAGTACAATGTCGTCGGCAAACAGCATACACCAAGGCGCCTGCTCCTGTATGTCCGATGTTAAGGCATCCATTATCAAGGTGAACAGGTAGGGGCTTAACGCAGACCCCTGGTGCAAGCCTACAGCCACATTGAACTCGTTGGTTTCGCCAGCTGCGGAGCGTACATAAGTACTGGCTCGACCGTACATTGCCCGAACAAGCCGCTGGTATTTCCCTGGCACTCCTTTCACATTCATACTCCACCACAGAACCTCGCGGGGCACCCTATCGTACGCTTTCTCTAGGTCAACGAACACCATGTGCAAGTTTTTGTGTGCACTGCGGTACTTTTCGCATAATTGGCGAATTATAGAATAATAATCATATACATAATTGTCAGTATACAAAAGATGCTTTTTATTGTACAAGTTTTCTTTTTAACACATAATGGGCTTGCGCGCTTGATCGCAATTCACCTGATGGTAACCGATAATGCGATCCAAGGTGGAGCGCGCTTGCCCAGAAGAAACCCGAACTTAACTTAAAAGTAGACTTTTAAGTGTGCCGTTATTAAGACCTTGATTCTTGACAACGGATATATTTATAACTAAGGTCAGACTCAAGTAAATTAGGTTCATTTTAATAAAATAAAAAAGCGGCAAAGGCAAGTGTTTGCTAGGTCCCAAAATCATATCGAAATACTTACTGAGTGTTATTTTCTACATTACAGTTACAGTATTTGACCAGAAAAGTGCTTAACCTCACAAGTTAACAACACTGTCCATAGAGGGATAATTAAAAAATAAAAATAAAATAAATACATGATTTATTTGCCACAGAAAACATATATCTAGGTTAAATCGAGTTAAGTATTATAATATCGATGAAAAAATATGCACGATAGTCAGTGTGTGTGTAGAAAACTTACTAGATTCCATCGAGTTCAGTATTATAATATCGATGAATGAATATGCATGATAGTCAGTGTGTGTGTAGAAAACTTACTAGATTCCATCGAGTTCAGTATTATAATATTGATGAAAAAATATGCATGATAGTCAGTGTGTGTGTAGAAAACTTACTAGATTCCATCGAGTTCAGTATTATAATATTGATGAAAAAATATGCATGATAGTCAGTGTGTGTGTAGAAAACTTACTAGGTTACATTGAGTTTAGTATTATAATATCGATGAAAAATATGCAAGAGAGTCGGTGTTTGTAAACTCGGGGGACTCTGTGCTCCACACTAGGTTCCACCTAGCTCGTGGAAAGGGATCTTGTCATGTGTGGTGGATCTGGAGTAAGGTCTAGTCTGGAATGACAAAGGACTAGGATATAATATTTCCATACTGACTCTCAAGAAGGCTATCGGAACACACCTTTTAGGTGCTTGGCGACTGATTAGCTACAGGATGGTTGCTAGCCAGGTGACCACAAGAAAATACTCTTCCAATATGCTATGTTCTCCTCACAACGTTTTCCTTCACTGAAAGATCGAGCTCATTGGCGGGGATCGAACTTTCGAGACGAGAGACGGCCGCACACCAGACTGAGCTGTCCTCGCTTTAAAATATCGAAAACTCACTGAGCTGTCACTATGTGTAATCGAACGATTCCAACGTTTCTTACGGAAGGACGACGCGATGAGTAATTTAGTCAGAACAGAGCATAAACTGGAATACGGCTAGCCGGAAATATTCAAATAAACAATAAGAGAACAGAACAAAGATTTTCCGGAATCGAGGAAAAAGTTAACGTGAGAACTACTTTTAATTTTAGAGAAATACAACAATAACACATGTTTAATTTATAAGTTTGTTGCTTTGATCAAAAATCAAAATCAAAATGTTTTTATTCAAATTCATATGTACAATACAAACTTATTCACTTGGACGCATTCACGCCCGTGCCATGGAGGCTAGTGCCTTCCTGTGACTTAGACATACTTATTATATAAAAAATTTAAGATTAATAAAAAGTGACATATTTTAGACGCTCATGGAAATAATTATTTAAAAGTGTAAGTCAGTCAGTTGGTTGCTTAAAATGTAAACTTATTATAATAATTTAATTGATTGTATAAGGATGCAAAGATTATATAATATAGTAGAATAAATGTTCTAGATATAAGGTCATGTCTCTAAAAACGGCAAGGAAAATATGACTACAAGTAAGAGTGTGTTCTTATTTGAGTTTGAGGAATTTAAGCGTTATTAGTATAGTAGTACAGTTGAATTTGAATAATTACAATAGATATGAGTTACAGGTATTAAGGCAGATGAAATGTGACTTTTTGGCCACCCATCCAAAACCTGGCCGCATCAACCATCGCTCTGATACTCGTATTGTCAGATTACCTTGCCTGGAAAAGAGATTTAAGCGATAAGGCTGCCAATTGTGATAGATGATTCTTTACTCCATACTATTTTTATTTTTTAACCGACTTCAAAAAGGAGGAGGTTATATATTCGACGTGTATGTATTTTTTTTTTTTTTTATGTATGTTCACCGATTTCTCAGCCATTTGTGGATCGATTCTCAAAATTCTTTTTTTAATTGAAAGAGTATGGTTCTGAATTGGTCCCATTGTCACCAAAACTGGTTCTGATGATGGACTCCTAGGGAAATCGAAGAAAAACCTAAAAAGTTAGGTTATTTTTACGCATGAAGAGAGATTCTAGCTCGTTTGGCTGTACTGATATTCATGAAATTTGAGAAGAAAATAGGTAAGACTATGTGTTAACACATACGCTACTTTTTATCCCGAAAATAAATACTATTCCCGTGGGATGCACCAAATAACATATAAATCTTTTTAACTTCTTCACGCTCGAACGGTTGTACTGACATTGATGAAATTTGATATGAAGATAGGTTAGACTATGTGTTTACACATAGGCTACTTTTTATCCCGAAAATAATTATTGTTCCCGTGGGATGCACCAAATAACACATGACACACTGATTTCGCTAAAATTTGATATAGGGGGTAGACTAGACCTTGTATAACACGAAGGTTACTTTTTATCTTAAAAGTCATTGCTATTCCCGTGGGAAGCCCAAATAACTCGATAACCTATTTTACTTCTTCGCGCTCATACGGCAATACAGATTTCGCTCATAAAATTAGCAGCCTGGCTAACAAAAGTAATCTGACGCGAACATCGAGGCTAAGCAACGGCCCATGCGGCCAGTCTTTGGATGGGTAACCATGCACAAGACTTCCATAAAAAAATATGATATTTTCATCTGGGCGTTACTGTGAAAAAAACTAAATCAGGGGCTTGAAAAACTCTCGACGCCAGAGCTTGGCCACTTGGGTCATACTTAGTGGAAGAAGGAACTGTAAAATTTGATATATTAATAGATAAGACCCTCGAACGGATAAGGAAAATATTTACGCGCTCGCTTCGCTAGGAGTTATCCCGCTTCGTTCGAATTTCCCCCAGGATGTTCTGGGCTTATGACACTCCAAATATTATATAATTTGTGCTGCTTTGGACTTTTTTATGCTCAAACGGTTCGAACAAATACGGTGAAAATTTTCGCGCTCGCTTCGCTCGCGCATAGCTCGCTTCGCTCGCATCCAGCTCGCTTCGCTCGCAATTGGTTCTTGTACGTTTTGACACAACAAACATTATGAAATTTGTGCTGCTTTGGACTTCTTTATGCTCAAACGGTTCGAACAAATACGGTGAAAATTTTCGCGCTCGCTTCGCTCGCGCATAGCCCGCTTCGCTCGCGCATAGCTCGCTTTGCTCGCATCAAGCTCGCTTCGCTCGCAATTGGTTCTTGTACGTTTTGACACAACAAACATTATGTAATTTGTGCTGCTTTGGACATCTTTATGCTCAAACGGTTCGAATAAATACGGTGAAAATTTTCGCGCTCGCTTCGCTCGCGCATAGCTCGCTTCGCTCGCATCCAGATCGCTTCGCTCGCAATTGGTTCTTGTACGTTTTGACACAACAAACATTATGTAATTTGTGCTGCTTTGGACTTCTTTATGCTCAAACGATTCGAATAAATACGGTGAAAATTTTCGCGCTCGCTTCACTCGCGCATAGCTCGCTTCGCTCGCATCCAGCTCGCTTCGCTCGCAATTGGTTCTTGTACGTTTTGACACAACAAACATTATGTAATTTGTGCTGCTTTGGACTTCTTTATGCTCAAACGGTTCGAACAAATACGGTGAAAATTTTCGCGCTCGCTTCGCTCGCGCATAGCTCGCTTTGCTCGCATCCAGCTCGCTTCGCTCGCAATTGGTTCTTGTACGTTTTGACACAACAAACATTATGTAATTTGTGCTGCTTTGGACTTCTTAATGCTCAAACGGTTCGAACAAATACGGTGAAAATTTTCGCGCTCGCTTCGCTCGCAATTGGTTCTTGTACGTTTTGACACAACAAACATTATGTAATTTGTGCTGCTTTGGACTTCTTTATGCTCAAACGGTTCGAACAAATACGTTGAAAATTTTCGCGCTCGCTTCGCTCGCGTATAGCTCGCTTCGCTCGCATCAAGCTCGCTTCGCTCGCAATTGGTTCTTGTACGTTTTGACACAACAAACATTATGTAATTTGTGCTGCTTTGGACTTCTTTATGCTCAAACGGTTGGAACAAATACGGTGAAAATTTTCGCGCTCGCTTCGCTCGCGCGTAGCTCGCTTCGCTCGCATCCGCCTCTTTTCGCTCGCACTTGGTTCTAGTAAGTTTTAACACAACAAACATTATGTAATTTGTGCTGCTTTGGACTTCTTTATGTTCAAACGGTTCGAACAAATACGGTGAAAATTTTCGCGCTCGCTTCGCTCGCATCCAGCTCGATTTGCTCCCAATTGGTTGCCTGCCTGGCACACGCCAAATTTTTTATCGTGAAGTTTATTTGGCTCTCCATAGCTAAAACTTAAACAAAATATCATTACCAACCACTAAAAATGTAAAAATAAAATTGTTTTAAAAAACAAACAACCGACTTCAAAAACACAACTAAAAAGGGAAAAATAATTTTAAGCCTAAATCAAATCAAGAATATATAAATAGAATAGGAGAGTTTATTCCATGTACTTATAAAAAACTATTTGCAATTTTTAGTAATCCTGTATTCTTGAAGTCGGTGCCATCTAATAAGAACAAATTAAAACTATTTTCAATTGTCTTTCTTTGCTGGCACCGACTCCAAGAATACAGGATTACTAAAAATTGCAAATCGTTTTTTATAAGTACATGGAATAAACTCTCCTATTCTATTTATATATTCTTGATTTGATTTAGGCTTAAAATTATTTTTCCCTTTTTAGTTGTGTTTTTGAAGTCGGTTGTTTGTTTTTTAAAACAATTTTATAGTCTGTATTATCTATGTACCTAGAGGCTTAGATATGTGCTACAGGCATTAAGGCCAGTTACCTAAAAGTCGGCATCCGATATGTTTAGCCCAATGTGTATCCATAAGCATAACGCATTATTTTTAGAATCCGACCAAATTCTAACAGATCTGGAATTCGGTACGAATCGTTAACTCTGTGCTTTTAATGGAAACATGAATGAAAATGTTTTTTACGCGATCATTGAACCGGTATTATAGTTACCGTTGTGTTACTACTTTACTATTAAAGTTACGGTTTTGTTACTTTTATTTAAGATAGTTCAAGTTTTGCTACAGAGTCACACACTACAGAAATACAGAGAATTTTAAAGTCATGTAATCTACTTATTTTTTTCATTTTCTTAAGGATTTTAAAATATTTTACAGCGTTAAATACTAGAGTTATCGACTCTGGTCGACAGTGGAGCATGCTTAATTTGGAATGATTGGCTCTCAAGGAAGCTACCAAAACACATAGTTAGGTGTTTGACATTGACATAATGACATAGCAAACGAAAAGATTCGATCATTCTATATTTAAGAGCAGGGACTCAATAGACTTTCTTGTCTATTGAGTTATTTCAGGTACTTCTATCTTTCCAAAAATCCAAATCCTTGACCTCCCAATACGACATGACTTTCGCCTTCTCCTTAATTTGGTCTAAAAATAATCTTTCTCTCCGGGCCTTCCATCTTTCCTTCTATTGGATTATCATTTAAGTGTTTATAAATATTAAGGGCGGTCCGCTAGTACTGCGATCAAAGGACGAGAAGGGTTCGCATTTTCAAAGCGCCATAAGCTGAGCGTCGCAAAATACTGAATAAATTATACTTGGGACGGACCCACCTCATTTCACTCGCCTGAGGCTTATTCACTACCAATGATAGTATCCCAGTTGATGGGCGATGTAAGCAATGTCTCATATTAGCACTGTTCACTGCTGCGGGCGCGGGATGGGGTGCTAGCAAAGGACGCAGCTATAATGTGTCCATGCGGTACTCTACCGCAATTGAATGAGGTTTAAGTTTACGCGTTGTTCGTTTTGATTTCTTTAATTCTTGATTCAATAAAAGCGAGTGAGCTTTTCAATCAGACGGCCCCTGGTTCGATCCCGTCCCTACACCAATGACTTGTTTTTCAAGTTATGTGTGGATTTGCACTCGCTTCCCGGTGAAGGAAAACATCGTGAGGAAACCGGCATGTTTAAGGACCTCAATATCTCAAGACGTGTGTCATCCGCCAACCCGCACTTGGCCAGCGTGGTGGATTACGGCCAATATCTCTCTCCTCGTGAGGGAAGGCCCCAAGTCCCAGCAGTGGAAACGTATAGTGGGCTGCTAATATATAGATAAAATTAGTTCGTTTCACACTGCGCGGAAAGAGTTATGTGTCACTTATTTGTTTCGGAAGAGGTAAGGCTATGGGCTATCAACTGGGATGTTCTTGTAGAACACCACATAAATGCTTTTGGAAAATAAATAAATAAACAAATTTAACTTACTCGTTCAAAAAATAAGTCGTATGTATGTTGAGCAAGGTATAATGACTAAGTCTAATCACGCATAGGCTTTTTTAAAAATTACAATTTTCACTAGCAGGCCGCTTAACTTCACACGGGTTAGCGGCACTCTGGCCTAACGTGGAGCATTACTAGTCTGGAAATAGATGCTTGGCGACATATTTTTCGACTTGAGTGTTGTTGCTATCCAGGCCTCTACTTTTTGTTGTTATAGCAACTTACATCATCAGTAAAAAAATAAACTCCAACTCTCTAGATATTACTGACGGATAGCTTAGTCTCAGTAATAGGACTTGTTATAATGGATAGGCAAGCGCTTGATCGCAACTCACCTGATGTTAAGTGATGTTGCGATCTAGGGTGGAGCGCGCTTCCCTAGAAGAAACTGATTCACTCTCGCCTTGAAGACAGTGAGGTTATATAGTTCAGAGGGAACAGGGATTCCGGCAAAAAGCTTTAAATCGATTGCATTCCCTTGGAGTCGATTTGGTAGAATACTAATGAGTCTCTGTTTCCTGAGAAGTATCATCTGGGTCTCCAAAAGTTCAGTTAATATGTATCTTCTAGGTAAGCGTGCCACACTGTAGACTGCAGCGCGGCTTAACATCAGGCTAGCTGTAGTCAAACGCAAACCTATCAAGGATAAAAAAAAAGTAAACCGTATAAAACAAACTTCACCTAAGTTCCGAATTCTTACAAATCGATTCTAAAGCGAAAACAATCGATTCTAGTTAGGCGGTCGGCCCACTGAATCACGCCTTTGCAAGGGTAAGAAGTTAAAAGCAGTTTCCTTATACTATACATACACGTAAGACGGCTTGCTTACGTAACAGGGATAAAACCAATTTGTAGCGAAACTTCACAACACTAGCAACCCTCGCTCGAGGTAGAAGGGGCTTAACTAAACAGTACTATCTCCAAACTATTGTCTAAATAACCAACATGTGGAAAACAAAACTTAAAATATATTACACAAAATTACTCTTGTCATCATCATCATATCAGCCCGTCTGCTTCCACTGCTGGACATAGGCCTCTCCCAATGCACGCCACGTGACCCTAACCTAGGCATCTCGTCGCCGTCCAATGCCACTACTCACTACTTTTTCTTAATTACTCTTGGACCTAACTCAGCTCAGTTAGGCGTGCGGCAGCGTTACATACTATAGGTCTTGGGTTCGGTCCTGAAAACATCTTGAGGAAACCATAGCACGGTGGTAGATAATTTCTATTGCTTGCCTGACTGACTACCAAGTTCAAGTTGAAAATCTGGAGCCAATCACTATTTATGTGTTTCCCTAGCCTCTTAGAGAGACATTAATTGCAGACATTGCACACTCCAGTCGACCCACGATAACATCCAGATGAAAATGCCACTTTTTAAATAACAGTCTCTTGCATGGTCAAGACAAAAACGAAAAAAAAAAAGCTTAACTTCAGTGATAGTCAGATCGACTTAGTTTGCCGAGCTACATGCACTGCCGAGTACAATGACATATAGGGACAACTACTCAGTATAAAGCAGGCGCTTGGCTCAATGCATCTATTGTACCATAATAGGATAGGTATTCCCTATGTGTCAAAGTAAAACTGGTCTAAAGGGAGGTTATACATAGAGAAAATTAATGCCTCCTATGTTCACAACCATCCTACTAATATTATAAAAGCGAAAGTTTGTATGAGATGTCTGAATGTATGAGTGTTTGTTATTTTTTCATACAAAAACAGCTTGAAAACTCTCTACACCAGAGCTTGGCTGCTTTGCTCATATGAAAAAGAAGAAAGATGGAAAAACTACCAAATAATAGCTTATACATCAGAATAACACATTGGCTATTATCATCATTTTTAAATATAGTGAATTAATGATCCAATATTACAAAAGAGCTTATTGAACATCGGCTGATGCTGATGATATTTAATGTTTACATATAATGTAACCCTATAGCATTTTACATAACTGTCAGTTAACAACATGTCTACAACAACTGTCATGTCAGTTTTCTTGAAACATTTTTTTATTAAAAAGGCAAAACAATGTTTGCTGGCTCAGTTTGTCTTCTATATTTTCATAAAGGGCAAAACTCACGGACTGATTTAGATTGGATATCAACACAGAGACAAAACTAATGTAACTTTAAACTTGAAATTTGGTACAGGTTTTTCTTTAATGATTAAGTGAGCGCTAAGAAAGGATTTTAAGACATTCAAGCCCTAAGAGTGTGATATTGGGGAGTAAAGTTTAAAGGTAGGTATGGAATTTTCACATTTCTAAACTTAGCAATATTAAGTACTAAGTAATGGGAACAAGACATGGCTGGCTTCTGTCAGCTACTAGTCGGATATAAATGTTTTTACTTGTGATAATGATGTTGCCAAAAACTAAATTTTAATAAGTCAACCAAACCTGAAATTATGAGTAAAGCATACCTAATATACTTTTTGAGTTAGGCTAGTCTATTGACCAGCAGGCTGTATAACCACATGAGTAAGCGACACACTGGCTTAAGGTGTCTGGAGTTACTGCCTCTAAAAGAGACTGCTGGAAAACACCTCTATGTACTTAGCAACAGATTTTGCAGCTTAATGGTGGTTGCTAACAAGCACTAGAAAATGCAAATGTGAAGTAAAACATTAACCTAACAGACAATTCACCTGTCATAGATGTAACCTCATCTATAGGTCTCACATTGGCCTATTTATACACATAAATGCAATGACCATTCCGACAATATATGAAATTTTATGATGATGATGATGGAAAAATTTCACACAGCAACTTCAAACAAAAACATATACATATTCCAAAACAACTGTCAATTATTGCCACAATCCATGGTTTACATACCAATGCAATGTTACATAATGCCCTCTCAAGGCTGTTTGTTACCTGTTGTTTTTCCTCACATCTGTTGATATACTAACTCAATAATATTCAAGAATGACTTAAAAAACAATGACTAAAATTATACAAAACTAGCTGGACCTGGAATTACCTGGGATTTTATTTATTTATTTGATTTATAGGCGAGCAGCATTATGCTGATCTGCCTATATCTATAATTACAGTAGAACCTCGATAAGTCCAAAACCTCCAAATGTCAAAAAAATGTTATGTTCCCTTCCCTTCAAACACCAAAACCTCCATTACTTGAAATCTTGACCCTCTGTTAGTTGAAATAATCACCAAGTCCCTCTAAGCCATTTTGGTACATATTCTCACTCTATAAGTCGTAAAATCAAATTTGACCTCTGCATCTCGAACATAGCAACGTTTTATTTTTACAACCTTTACAACTTGATCATTTGGAATTTATTACCTCTATTGTTTTAACAAAAATAAGTTACTGACTTTAAGAACTTGTGGAACAATATGCTTATTATTATATTTGGTTCTACTGTAATACACATCAATTAGTACAACAGAACAACCAAATTATCAAAAGCAAAAATCCTCCATTAGTTGACTGTAACTCGAATTTTTTGGCGTCTCCCTTCATGTTTGACTTATAGAGGTTCTACTGTATATATGCCTTTTTTGTACTGCTAGGTGGGATTTTCCTTGCAGCTAGGTGTTTGACCAGCAAGATGCATAACCACATGATATTCTGGGAGCATGCCTAGTCTGGAATAACTGGCTCTCTAGTAGGCTGCTAGAACACACTGTTAGGTTCTTGATGACAGATTTGACATCATGCTATGTTTCCTTCACCAAAAACTCTAGCTCACTGACGGGGATTGAACCCACAACCTTCAGGACAAAAGAGGGTCGCTCCCCAGACTGATCTGTGATCGCTTCAGCTTTTTTAGTAAAGCTAGAGCACTACAGGCAAAAATCAAAGAGTTAAGGTAATTATTCCGTGTAAAAGAGTTTTGGAAAAGGAATATACACTACCTAACACATATGACGTGTAACTTTTGGTGTTACCAATAAATAATTTGAATTTGAATTTTAATGCAACCTATGCGTTTGTCAATTTTGTAGTGAATAGTATTCTAAGTGAATTTATGAAATGTAACCTCCAGATGTTCAAGCTTCAGATAAACACATAGGTCTAGAATAATGTATTAACATAGGGCATAGCTAGTTATTAATAAAACATGTTTTTTCAGCAGTGTTTGGATAATAAACTTTTTTTTCTCCCTAAGACCAGATATTAAAGAATAGGTACCTACCTACCTATTTTACTACTATATTTGTATGCAAATTACATATATTTAGTATTTGTGTAATTTATATTTAGTAGTTGTCACAATAGAAGCAGATTCAGCATAATGCTTTTTGGGCTGAATCTTCTTCTTTTGTGCAAATACTTATAACATTATGTATGTGTATGTTATTTGTTAACCTTTATTCACACTTCAAACAAAAATCCTTTCATTCTTTAGGTTATATCAAATATTTGAAGACCTTTGAGTATCATCAACACAATAGATCAAGAAACCCATTTCCAGACAAAGCAAACAAAACAAAAAGCAAATTGAGATTAATAAAATAAAAGTCAAATTAATGATAGAGTCACTTGAAAGTGATGTGCTTTGAAAATATGCCAAAAGATGATAAACTCAATTCTAAAATTATCACAATGGACAGCTGGAAAAACAAATCTCAATAGGTATGTATATAAACATAGATAAATATTGATGTCTCTGTTTCTTTATAATTGTACCTACTATCTCAGGTCAAGTATAGGTTGGTTTAATCAAAGTTGCACATAGGTTATAACTACATGTATTTGTCAAGTTAGTCAATATATTATTTAGATTTCAAATCAAGAAGAATTTAATATGCAATAAACAACTGGTTCACAGATTGATGGGAAATGTAAAATAATTTTCTCAAAATGTTAAGTAATGAAATAATTACTCGTTTTTTAATGTAAATAGTAGAATAAATCTTTTGGAGATGAAAAAAATGCTGGCAATAGCGAAAAAATCACCCTCATCTAGACCAAGTAATATAATATACAGTAAGTTAATAATCAATACAATTATACAGCTTGTAGAATACAGAAGTGTTTTCTTGAAATTCTATTCTATCAAGCAGACAATTGAGCCGCGTAATATCCGCAATAGGATGCAATTATAGGCGTAAAATTACCGTGGGGCGCAAAAACTTAGCCACCACTTACAATACTACACCTTATTTTATCACTAAACTGATTAACAATGTGAAGTTCGGCTCATTTCACTCGAAAATCACCTTTTGGAAGCTGAAATGACCGTAATCTAGGTTCCAGACGCGAAAGTTACATGATAAACCTGTAAATCGCCTTGTGATTGCGAGCGATCGATGTAACGACTAGCAACAGGGCAGTGCCGCACGTAGTCTATGACTAGGTACATACTTAGCTATAGTTTCACAGATTTCTCGCGGATTCCCAATATGCTTTCAGCTCTCGCATATTGAAGGGCGCCGAATAGCAACAGGGTGGAGTACGTGACACTCCGACCCTGCTAAATAAGCCCGATGTCCCTTGCAACGCGAGTCACGACATGGACTCTAGCCGGCTGCCCCGCGTATACACCCA
Organism: Mellilla xanthometata; assembly: GCA_035578125.1. Classification (NCBI taxonomy): domain Eukaryota; kingdom Metazoa; phylum Arthropoda; class Insecta; order Lepidoptera; family Geometridae; genus Mellilla; species Mellilla xanthometata. Next base: position 998,922 of record JAPUBQ010000023.1, on the reverse strand, counting down.
TCACACACGGCCGTGTAACGACATCCCAAGCGTTATTAATCCCGGAATATAAAAGAGACACTACTGTACATCGAAAGTACATGGCGAAGGCTCCTATCGCGACGAAGGATTAGCGATAACGAAACCAAATCCTTACCCTTCAGTCAGCAATGTCTCTTCGATCGCCGTTCCACAGTTTTTGGGCGCTGCCAAAACCACCACTAAGACTGGATTTTCACTTTTTGGCACATTTTGTAAATCTTTAACGGCACCACACTGTCTTAAGTAAGATTTCACTAGTTTTAATCACGGAACAATCCACCATTAGCTTTAGACACCCTCGAGATCGGTCCTTCTCACGGCCATTTGCAAATTGCGTCAAAGTGTCTGCGTTGTGATTGGTGTTTTCTGCGCCAGTCAAGTTGAATGTTTTACTGCCATCTAGTAGAGCCGAATGAAAGCAAATTTTATGCTACGCGAAACTTTACTTTACTGACTTGTCTCAAAGACTACTGAATTTTTAATTTCATTGGGATACGTCGTTTTGGAAGGAAAGGGGTAGGGTGCGGTACAGGTTTCATGAGAACCCCACACTGTGACGTCAAACTGGGCGTGATATCAGTTTAGCGGGAAATTCAAAACCATAGAAGGTGTTTATTTTTGTGGATCATATGAAATTATTTATAAAATGCATATAATTTCTAAAAACATTTGAATTCTTTTGAATAAACAATCACTGTTTTATTGCAAATGATGATGCATCAGATTTTTGTACCTACTCGTCGTAGACATAGAACTACGACATAGAACTACTCGTTCAGTCTCGTTCCATTGATTTCTGACATAGACATACCTAATGAGATGGTGACAATAACGTTTCTAAGCACATATCGTTTTTGGAGTATTCACTATGTAAACCGATAAAAATAAAACACTGTGGTAAATACAATACGTGGGTGAATATTTTACTAATAAAGAAAAACTACGGAATAGTTAATCTATTAATTAGTGAAATAGAATTGAGGCTTAACGCTAAAAAACCAGTAGAAGTGGCATGTCGTTATCATTTCGGTTGTCACTGCCACAAAATTCACAGCAATTTTATAAGCTTAGCCTGAAGTAAACATTTCCATAATTGGCCAAATGTAAATAAATGTATTGAGTTCAAATAAAAATTTCTACTCATAATTTTCTTTATAAATAGAATACCTATCATATAATATTTTATGTTTGTAAATAGTTTTGCTAGAATAGTTTATTTGTTTGACTTTAAGGCCTTAAACCAAACGCATCTAAAATTATGATTGTCATTGTCACTATCAACTTCTACATTTTCTCAGGGTTTGTTTTGTTTGATTTGATTTTCCATTCAACATTTTCCATTCCATTGTTGTGCGCGAGCCAATGCTCCTGTTGTTTATTTTAATGCAATAAGTAACAGCTGCCTTTATCAAAAAGTTTTGTGGACTGTGCATTTATTAATATTTGTAAACTGTAATATATATATTGCACTTGAATGTGAAGTGAAATAATAATCTGCAGTTTGTGAAAAATTTCCGCCGTAGTTATCCTGACATTTCGTCATACTTTGGTAAGTAATAAAACTAGATTTCCTTCCAACTTTTGCAGGTAATAAACAGTACAGCTCGTTTAGGATAGCATATCGATTTATAGTAATCTAGCAAGAATCTTGTAAGATTCTAAGTGGACTTATTATCGTTTGTGGTTTCTTTGTTTAGTCGTGTAGTGAGTGATTAATGTTAGGTTTGATTATATCTTATCACGTTCATTATAATTGCTGTAGTGCCTGTAGCTCGACTGACTTTGGTGATCTGACGCGATCAAATAACTACAAGCTTCTATCTATTAATCTAATTGTTGATTATTTCTTAAAGTACCAAATCATTTTTGATAAAAATTAAAAATACATATAAATCCCGGAAGCATACTATTTCCCATTTAAAATATTTTTTCGGATCGGACCTGACATCCTTTAGTCATTGTCTCTAACAACTACACCTGAGAAAAATACAGCCTTTTAGATATTTTTTTTTTTATTTGGTAAAGCTGGTAAAATGGCTATTTAGAAAACACTGAAAATAGTGTCCTTATTTAGCTATTATTCTAAGAGACTGAAGAATATATATATTTATAGGTCTTTACTGATTAAACTGGAAAAATATTTTCCTATAGCTACCTATGTATGATGTAGGTAATAAAAAAGAGCAAAAAGTTTAAGATTTATAACTAAATGAGTATCATATACATATAAATGAAGTAGTTTGGTATTTTGAAGGCAATTCAAGAAACCTTCCTTATTACGAAATCTTTCACATATTATTTAAATGAATAAATAACTTAAAAGGTGTATGTAATTACAATAGCCATGTTTATTGTTAATAATAATTTACTTTTTTTATGTTTACCTAAGTTCAATTTATGAATTTAATTCAAATGTTAAAAACGGCTAAGTAATATAAATTTATAAATTTCCATGAGTTCATATTATGTTAGTTACCATACTCCTCCAAAACGGCTTGACCAATTTTTACCAAATTTTATATGTGTATTCAGTAGGTTTGAGAATCGGCTACTATCTATTTTTCATAGCCCTAAGTGAGGCAAAACAATGTTTACCAGGTCAGCTAATAATTTATTAATTATTTTTTAAAGTTGATAATTCTTCTTCTTCACCTTATCCCACTTAGGTGGGGTCAGCACAGTAAATCTTCTTCTTCCACTCTCCTCTATCAGATGTCATCTCCACACTCCATCCATGTCTTTTTCGGGTGACCTCTTGCTCTTCTTCCTTGCACTTCCATTTCCATACATCTCCTAGTGACATGCATCTCCTGCATGCATTTTTTAAAGTTGATACATAATTAAATATTCTGTGAAAGTTTAGAGGGTTCTACCAAATGTTGTTCTAAAGATGAAGTAAAAATTGCTTATAAATTAAGTTTGCTATATACATTTAAATATTCACTGAAAACTTATAGTGTCTGCCAGTTACCACCTATACCTATATTTAAAATATGAAAAAAAACTTGTTTAATGCAAATACCCATTTTTCCCTTTTTTTACCTTTTAGGTATGAAACACTAAAAATAACTATGCACATTAAATTAAATTCTTCTTCATATTTCAATTCTTACCTAACTGTATTTGGTTACTCGCTGAGTTTAGTAAATATATTATAAAAAGGTGCATAGTTGAAAAAAAATATGCATATTTCATATTGACTCATTATTTATTTTTCAAGTAAACTCTGAGTACAAAAGCCTCAATATGTCTGTTAACACTAAAGTGATTCATAGAAATTTACTGATTTCCTGCTACAAAGTTTACAATAAAATACTAAGTAAATAAGTGTCATTTATTACCCACCGAAAATGGTTTGTCTTTGTGAAATGTGAAATGAAACAACTGTGTTTTTGTATTAATATTTAAGTTGCTTGAATTAACTGTTTTTGATCACGTATTAGCATAAACTTAGCAGCCCACTATATATAGTTATATTCTTTCATTCTCAATGCTGGCTAGTTGGAGTATTTTTTTTTCTTTCACAATGAGAGTTAATTATAGGTCTTAAATAATACACTGGCGAAGTGCGGGTTGGCAGATGATACACATTCTACACACACAAACACAAAAGGAAACATAGCTTGCGTTTTGCAGCACATGCTATGAAAGGAATTCACAGGTTTGGTTTTTGCACCTTGTATTATTGGATCTTTAGTAAGGATCTCTAGTATTTTGGAAAACAAAATGTAGCCTAAATGGCAAACACAATGTATAAGTTAGCAGAACTAGGTCTAAAGAAACCTAACTCTGCTAACTAATCACGTTATTTTTTTGTTGTGTGATTTTTGTAACTTAGATGATTTACAAGGCGATATGGTCGCTCAGCGACAATAAAATAAAAAATGTAGCCTATGTTACTTGGGGATTAGCTGTCCAACAGTGAAAGAATTTTTCAAATCAGTCCAGTAGTTTCGGTGCTTATTTGTGTCAAACAAACAAACTTTTCCACTTTATAGTATTAATAAGTATATATGAGTGTATGTATAATAAAGGATTACAAGTAATAAATATATATAAGTATAGTATAATAGTAAGTGTCTGTGTTGTATATCTAGGTATGTGGTTACTTCCAAATAAAGTTAGATTTTTTCTGACTCAACTGCATGTTTACTTTAGTGGCCACGAGGATTATTATTAATAGAAATACAGTGTAAACTCCATGTAACACTTGATTTTACGAAAAAAAATCTAAAGCGAAAATCAATTGGCTTTAGTTGGTTTAGCTTATATTCCATACAATTATACATCATCTCCATTTAACGAGCACTCTATAATGCCATAAAATGCACAGTCCCTTCAGTGCTGTTGTATAGAGTACAGTGCAAAATGGCAATTGTATAGAGTACAGTACACTGTACAGTGTAAAATGGCGTCAAATGTGGCAAAAGATTGTAAACTGTTCACATAAGGCATCTTAATATTTTCGGGTAGAAAATGTGGCAAACATTGAATTTCCCGGGCAATATAACCCAAAGACTGATAAACGGTGTGATTACATGGAACTGTTGTTGTATATAAGTATAAGAATAGATAGTATAGAAGTATAGAGTAGCTGGAACTGGAATTAGCTGCGGTTTATCTGCATTTTTTACTCCTTACTTAACTAAGCATTAGACTAGCAAGGCGTAACCACACGAGTTAGTGACACTCTGGCCTAAGATGGGGTATGACGACCTCGTTGGCGTAATGGTTACCATGCCGGACTGCCAATCGGAAGGCTCCGGGTTTGATTCTCGGCATTGCCAACATCTTTGTGCTGAACTAAATTTGTTGGATGTCGGTCTGGGTGTTAAATATGTATCTATATAAAAAATGTATATGTAGTATATCAGTTGTGTTAGCAACCATAATACGAACTAGAAATGGTTCAGTATGGTGTTAACCAACTGTGTGTGAATTTGTAAAAAAAAAAATGCATAGTCTGGAATATCTGGTGCTTAAGCAGGCTGCGTCAACACACTGCTTGGTGCTTGACAACAGATTTTTCAAAACTATCGACCACTTGATCTTAAATAAGTAAGTAAATAAGTGGCAGTTACCTATTGTATGTAATTTGGTATTGTAGTATACTCTCCGAACATGTCATTCAGGCAATCGTTAGACGGGGTGACCATGGGTTTAATATTTTGTAGTGCCTAAGAAAAAAATCTTTTGTTTTATGTAAATTTAATTACTTAATTGATTAATTATGTATACAAAAAACACTTAATGCAACATTATTTATTTCAAATAATAATATGGTTACTCAAAAGCTGAAACAAAATTTAAAAATTATAAAATGGTAGGTAAGCTTGGCGAGTGACTGTAAGCTTACAGTACTTTACAGTACTTTAACCTGTATCGCAGGGTAATAGGACCACAAGTTTATTTATAACAGGTGTTTCTCCGCCGTCGGAACAGATGCCGATATATGCATTTGAGGTAAAATAATGTTTGTGTGTGTGTGTTTGTGGGAACCTACTAGCTTACTACCAAACTACTAGCTTTTATTACTAGCTAGCATGGCCTTTGGCACGTAAGGTGGCCGTACGTCCAACTGAGCTGTCATCGGTTCAAATCGATTATGAGTACACATAAGTTTCCGCCGTCCAAACAAAAATATTTATTATGAATGAACGGTAATTTAAATTTATTTTAAGTCCATCACTAGCAACTACTTTTGCCTATCTATCAGGCAGATTTCGGATTCCACGTCTGAAGAACTCCTTGTCTTTTGAGGCTATCCAAGAATCAAGCCAATATTTGGTATGTTCATACATATGATGTGAACCGCTGCTCCGACAGAACGTGTGCCATTGACCGGAATAGATGATAGGTGACGGCGCAATGTCTGGTGAATACAGCGGGTGAGGTGGTACTTCCGAATCAAGTATTTTATTTATTTATTTGATTTATAGGCGAGCAGCAATATGCTAATGTGCCTATATCACACTGAGTTGAAATAAAATTTTTAACAGTTCATAAAATGTCCATTGTTCAATGTCAATGTTTAAAGTCAATTGGTGCACTGATCACAGGTTAGCGAGAGATTTTACTATTATATCAATAAAATAAATAATTTTTCATATCCCCATCCAGCTAGCAGTATTGTCACCCTAGCCTCGCGTGCCGCACCGTACAATTTTCCATGGTCTATGTCTCATCGGCCGGATGTTAGATTGTATATCAATTTCTATTTCACTGCTTGGAAACGGAGAAACCTTGATGGTTTACATGATACTGCTATATAGGTTGTCTTCGTTTTGACCCCCATCGCAAAAAGGACGGGGTGTTGGAAGTATGCTGTGTCTGTGGTATCGTAGTACACACGAAAAAAAAACTATTTTTATTTTGTTTGTTAAATGTCTATGTTTGACGAAAATCGGTCCAAATTTTTTTTATACACCAAGCCGCACTTGGCCAGCGTGGTGGATTATGGCCTATATCTCTCTCTCTCCTCGTGAGAGAAGGCACCGAGTCCCAGCAGTGGGAAGGTATAGTGGGCTGCTTATGCTTACATATTTTTTACAACTCCCTCTTTATGGGTATCAAATGAATAGACTTGAGTAATATAATACATACAATATATAAAAAAAAAATCATGATGGCTACAACCTCTTTCAAGGTGGCATTTTCATGTGAGCGCTACAGTGGGTCGTATGACGCGCTAAATTATAAGTCTCAACGGTCCAGTACTCAGTACTATATTCCGGTAACTATGCCTAGTCAAATACCTTTAGATGACTTCAATTCTTTCGACACCAGAGCTCAGCCAGATGGTTGGTCGCATTGCAATGTTCATTTTAGGTAGTGTAACGCAACTACGATAGCTTGGCACTAGCTTGGGTACCGGTTCTATTGCCCAATACTGCTCGTGTCGATCTTTGATTACTAGAAATAAAGACGAGATGACATTTCTGTATATAGTCTAGTCAACAAGTGCCTTTTTGGTCAACTTTTTTCAGCAGTCTCCGAAAATTATGATTGAGGTCAAAAACTTTTTTTTTTTTTTTTTTTTTTTTTTTTATTATTTGCGGAACTTCATTGCTTTTCGAAAACTATCTATATGCCATTCCGAATCGAATGACACCTCAATCATAATTTTCGGAGACTGCTGAAAAAAGTTGACCAAAAAGGCACTTGTTGACTAGACTAATAACTTTAGCATGGTGGTAGAGCATTTACAATGCTCGCCTAGCAACCACCCTCAAGTAGAAATATCTGTCGTCAAGCATCTAACAGTGTGTTACGCGTCCAGTATGTAAGGCTGTGCTAGTGACAAGGCTAGCTGCAAAAGTCTCAAAAAAAAAACCGTGCGTAATTCTGTGGTCTGAATATGTACCACAGACCAGTAAGGTCTAACATCTAAATCGCCATAGAGAATGGTGTTATTGTATTACTTGAGACTAAGAATAAGGGTCATTATTACTATGTATAAATGGCATCCATCCGCAATATACATCATACGTATGTATGTATATCGCGGACCAGATATATAAATAAACAAAATGAAATCTTTACTAATATTATAAAGAAAAAAAAAATGGTTGCCTGTAAAGTCGGTTTTACGGGCGAAGATTTTACGTGACAACGTCTGCCGCGTGCTGCGCGCGCGGCAGACCGATCATAGTTGAGTGGGAGAGAGACGCAAGGCATTCGGCGGGCCTCTCTCTCGTTCGGTGACTCATCGTAACGTTACCGGGCGTTACACTTTTTCATAAGTGACTCCCAGCCGCAACCTAATTTAAGACGTTGTCACGTCAAAAAAACTAAAAAAACACGCTTATCTGGCCGTTTTAAGTGGGTCAAAATCGCGCCCAAAGAAGTCGGTTACAAACAAACATACAAACAAAAATACAAAAAAAAAAAAAAAAAAAATTTATCAAATTAGTGTATGTATTGTCATCGGTCCTCAATAAATCTACAAAGTTTCAACGAAATCTGGCCGTTTAAAGTGAGTCAAAATCGGGCCCAAAGAAGTCGGTTACAAACAAACAAACATACAGGTGAAGCTAATATAAAGCGTGTAAAAATATAAAAAAATATATAAATGTTTTCTTGTAAACTATGTACAAAAGTAGAGTAAACACATCGTAGACTACAACGCAGCTTTACATCAGACAAGTTGTAGTTAAACGCGAACCTATTTAGGTAGTTAAGGAACCCTTCATCGCGAGCTTGACACCAATTATTCTCTAGCTTTTTTTTTCTGGTACAATAAAGATATCAGTATGGGTAGCAAAAAAGCTAAAAAGAAACTCTTTATCGTATCGGCTGTTGTTGTTAACTATTCGAGGAATCTCGATGTAGAGAGCGAGGTCAATAAACGTATTTGACGCTTGTTTATTTGCTTTTTTTTTTTAAATTGAGTTCTTGTAATGACAAGTTTAGGTTACTTTATTTTTATTTTATTTATTTTTTTTAAGCTAATACAAAATACATTTTCTATGAATGTTTAGAGGGTCTACTAAATGTCGTTATAAAGATTACGTTTAAGACAGTTTTAATTTTTTTACAGACGATTTTAGACAGATATTTCTATTGTTCAGTTTCAAATTCACACGCCAATCTTTATCATTCCTAATTTAAATTTAAATAGTTTAATTGAAATGTATAATTGTTTATATTTTATAATTAAAATACATATCAGATATGCAAATTTTTGCAAATGAAGTTAAAAATCCAATGTAGTAAAAGTATGTTTTTGCCCCTTTTTAAAGTTGCCGTTACGGAACCCTTCGTGTGCCAGGTCGACTCGCACTTGGACAGTTTTTAAGAACCATACTTTTTTCCTACCATTTTTTTTTAAATGACATGTTGTGAAATGGTTAATGGAATATGTGGTTTCATAACGACAGCTCCTCAAGGATAATGGATGGTATAGATGCTATTGAACTTTTGCCTTGACGCGTGATTGCTTCGGAAAACAACATTCAGTCGTCTCAAGAGAAGTTATTATTTCTTTTTTTCTTTCTATACCAATATTATAAAAAGGAAAAGTTTGTTTTTTGGTTGATTTGTTTGTTTGACGCAAATAGGCTCCGAAATTAATGGATCGATTTGAAAAATTATTTGGGAAGCTACATTATCCGTGAGTAACATAGGCTATATTTTGTTTCTCTTTGCAAATTATACTATTTTATAACCCGTGCGAAGCCGGGATGACCTGCTAGTTTATGATAGATAGCTTGCGCTTGATCGCAACTCACCTGATGTTAAGTGATGTTGCAATCTAGGTAGCAACGCGCTTGCCTAGAAGAAATCGACTCACTCTCGCCTTGAAGACAGTGAGGTTATTGTTCAGAGGGAACAGGGACAAACTTACGCATCTATTATGTTCGATTCTCATAAAGGTATTATTGTGAGATGAGGGTAGACACCTACAAAACCTGCAGTCCGTGCGTCGCGGCCTGAGGCAGTCTCTGGAATCGCATGGGAGTCAACCCGCGCTCGTATCATCACCGCGCCGTAGTATAGAGTTACTCTCTTATATATCCTAAATCGTGTCGCGCGTCGCTTCACCGACGAGGATATTTTTCTGTGCCGTGCACAATACTGTTCATTTCAACAAGGAGCTTGACGATCGTTACCCACCGAGCTGCCGCCAGACGCGAGGAGTTGTCCCGGGGAGTGGCGTCGTGGATGAAAGGTACGTGGTCCTATCTAAGTTTCACAATTTCCTTGTGAGAATCAGAACTTGCATACAGTCCACTCGTTTTGTATCGAACATATTATATTAGTAGGATAATTTAGTACTTGTTTTTTTCATACACGGCTGGTTAACCCCATACTGAACCATTTCACTTACAAAGAAAATGTGAATAGCTTTAGTTCTAAATATCGTAAGATAATCCATTTGCCAAAGATTCATTGACTTCTTTGTTTGACATTCGTATTAGACATAAATATTTAACATCACTTCATATTTTAAGTATTATAACCGTTTACAAGTGTTTGTTTCACATTGTTTTATCTACGGGCTTAGTTTTGATAAAGTAATGAACTTTGATTTGTCGTGTATTATTGTCATAGTTACTATGGTAATAATGTAGTCGTAGTGACGAATGTATTGGATCATCTTCAAACATAACATTACTCGTATCTTATGTTCATTGCTCATTCTCATCAAATAGCGCTTGGTAGCTTTCTGAGTGCCACCTAACTTTAATTGCATATTTTTGTTAGTTAATACTCTTCTTCTACTTCACCTTATCCCACTTCATGTGGGGTCTGTACAGTATGTACGCCTCTTCCATACATCTCTGTCATTCGTCATCTCTGTATTCACAACCATCCATCCATTCCATCCATACTTTCTTAGGCCGCCCCCTTCCTATCTGACCGTCCACACTCATACTCATTGTCTTTCACGTGATATGTTCTTCAAATGGTTGTTGTTAGTACTCATGATCGTCAAAATATATTATTCTACCACAGGACATAAGCCTCTCCCAAAGTTCGCCTGTCAGTCTGTTTTATACATCTTGCCCCAACTTAATGCCTACGTACGACTTTTTTGCAAGCCGACCGAAGGCCTCTGACTTGGCTTAACGACTGCTTATACTAAGACTAACAGCCGGGACCTACAATTTAACGTGTCATCCGATCCGTTAGCACTCAGATGAAAATGCCACTTGAAAAACGACAGACTTGTGCATGGTCACCCATCCAAACATTGTCTGCATCGACCGTTGTTTAGCTTCGATGATCACGTTAGAACACCTTAGCTAGCCGAGTTACGGGCGCTACCACTAATATTAAATAACGAATCTTAACACTATTGCTTACACTGATATTCAAATTATTTTTACCGTATTTTCAAAGCCAGAAGTAAAAACAGACCGTATGACTCGTAGATACACGAGTGCTCGTAAAACACACAAGTTTATGCTAGTATTTTCACTTTCTGTGTGTATTCTGATCAAACATGGGCACGATGAACGGTGTAGGGCCTGAAGTACTGCCTTGTATGACGCCACCGTTTTTGTTAGTAAACAGTGTCGAAGGCTAGAGCGGTTGCCAAATTAACTGTGTGTTTACTCGTGAACTAAAAAAGAAAAAGACTGTTTAGGATTGTTTAAATATTTGTTCTCTTGATCTTTCACTGCAAGATTATCTCTCTGCTTTGCTTTGTTTCATTTTAATCCCGTCTGTTCTACTAAGTGGCAAATCACTGATACATAGTTTTTTCGAAAATAACTTATTGACTCAGGCGTTACTTTGCGGAAATCCATTGTAAATAGATGACAAAATTAAATATTTAGTGTACTTCCGCTGTGATCCGAAATCCAAATTAAGACAAGTAAAGGAAAAATCAACTATGATCAATTAACCAAGCTTAATTAACTAAGACTAATTAACTAAGATCAATTAACTAAGATTAATTAAGATTAACGTTACCTATCACAATTCAGAAGTTCTTAACTCTACACGTGTTTCGCCTAATCACAAGGCATCATCAGGAGATGCTGACTCTTCGAACGACAAGTCGAGAGTACTCTCGACCTTTTCGTACCATCGCAGAGATCACATCATGGTCATATTTTGCGTACGTATGTAAATGGGTGTATAATGGACTTAATTAGTTTTTTTCTGTTGACTTTACTAGGGCTTGACAATTTTCTTTCTTGAGTAAGATCTATGTATGTCATCTTAAATGAGTAATTCAGTCAATGTTCACATAAAACATTCCTCTAAATGTGTTCAACAGTATAACTTGATTCAATAAAGAAAACATTTGAAAGTTCGTTCACTCTTGGTAGTTTAGCGAGAGGACATAAGCTTTTTAATGTTTTCTTTATCGTCGCAAATTATATACTTGTATCTTTAGTTACAAATATTCTATACAGTGGCTACACTGTGCCAACACAACTGGAATTAACGCGATCCGTTTCGGAGGCACTAATAACATTATTGTATTCAACATTAAGGTCTTTCAAATTATTTTAATTGTAGTTTTGAGGAGGCGTTGATAAAATTAAGGTACCTACATACCTGTTTCCGTACATTTCATAAATGTGTTTGTTGTTTTTTAGCTTTATTATTTTAATTCCGAAGAAAATGTTAATTTATATACGAAACTTAATTATTTTTGTACTCATCAAGTTTTTATTTATCTCACTAAAATGCCGCTGCAGTTCTATTTTTCTCTACTAGCTCTTCCTTGACTAGTTTATGCCTCCGGCTTCACTGCTTTGAGTTAAACTTCTCTCGCAATAAAAATTTACCTCTGTGAGCGCCATAAAATCTAGCGAACTTTATTATACCTTACCTGTGAGCTCTGACTTACTTATGTTGTTGTAGAGAGGCTATTTATCTTAATATATATAAATCTCGTGTCACAATGTTTGTCCTCAATGAACTCCTAAACCACTTAACCGATTATAATGAAATTCGCACACCATGTGCAGTTCGATCCAACTTGAGAGATAGGATAGTTTAAATCTCAAATTATAGTCGCATTTTAAATTTATTGTTAGGTATTGTCTGTTATTATTTAACAGTCACAATCATCTGTTAACTCCAAATGATTCTAACAGATGTCGATACCTTTCGTCTGGGTTGAGTAAGTAATCAATAGATGGCGCTGTACCCCTAACTGAGGCAAAACAACGTTTGCCGGGTCAGCTAGTCTTATATAAACACCAATATTTTGTGGTAGCGGCCATCTTGGATTAGAGAGAAAGAAAGAAAGAACACATTTATTTCAGACACATAAGACACATACATATACATTATTTTAAAATACATAAAACGAACATGAAAAAATAAATGTATACTAACTACTAATCAAGCCCTTTTTTTGTACCGCAGTTTAAAAATACAATGAGTAGATAAATCTAAAAGAAAATTAAAATATATAATGTAATTTAATATGCATGGGAAATAAAGTTATTTTTAAAAATAAGGCTTTGTTAGTTATTTACCCAAGCATAACTTAACACACATATAAACACTGTACTTAAAATATACAAATAGATTATCCCACATACACTTGTAAATATGCAGCCAAAAAAAACGATCTCTGTGTCAACTGAAAGTTACCCTATTTGTTTGTTTATTTCTTAATTAAGTAATATGTATTTTAAACATTTCCTATCTCATAAACGTGTACAATTCTACCTTTTCTACATTTTCGATTTGCTTCTACCTTTCTTGTGAGGACTGCAAAACTTTGGAATTCTCTTCCCGAGTCTCTGTTTCCTGTGAAGTACCACCTGGGGGTCTTCAAATCTAAAGTTTATAGGTATTTTCTAGGTAAGCGTGTAACATCGTAGGCTATAGTGTTGTTTAACACCAGGCAAGCTGTGGTCAGACGCAAACTTATAAGTTATAAAAAACAAAATGTTTTGTCATTTAGTTACAAGGGTAGTTGTTAGCTGTACAAGTAGTGGTATAAATAGAATCGTAGTGAGAGATCTCTCCTGCTCTGCATCACCCCCTTCAAGGTGCCTAGCACAGAGCACAGCGACTTCCCCAGGTACGACACAGCCCTCCACTCACATAGCTATAACTATTAAAATTATATTAAAAAAAACTAAGTTTGCATGCATAAGCAGCCCACTATACGTTCCCACTGCTGGGACTCGGGGCCTTCTCTCACGTGGAGAGAGATATAGACCATAATCCACCACGCTGGCCAAGTGCGGGTTGGCGGATGACACACGTCTTCGGATATTGTGGTCCTCAAACATGCCGGTTTCCTCACGATGTTTTCCTTCACCGTAAAGCGAGTGTAAATCCACACATAACTTGATAAACAAGTCATTGGTGTAGGGCCGGGATCGAACCAGGGGCCGTCTGATTGAAAAGCAGACGTTATCACCACCGAGCTACCGCTTTTTAGTTTAAATAATTCTTTATAAATTTAAAGAAAACTCGACATGTCCGTTAGGTTCTAAATTGTGCTCTAATTTCACAACATCCCAGTTTCACGCAGGATGTACGCGCATCTTCCGGAATGGAGTGCGAAATAGCGACTTCCGGTCAATCGCGTTGCGTTATCGGTTTACGTTTCGTTACTTCTGTATTTCATGCGATCTTGCGTCAAGAGTTGCGTCTTTATACTGCGTAATCAGTACAGGGTAAGTAGCGAAATATTTCAAAAGTAAAAAGAAATATATACTTCAGTTAAAAGGTTGTATAAAACATTTTTTCTAAAAATCTTAAAAAATATATACTTCAGTTAAAAGGATATATACAAAAATTATTACTAAACTAAAACCAAACACAACTTAATTTCACAGTCCGTTGGTGGAAGGAAATGTGCCTAGATAGCTGGCGCTTAGAGTGCTTAATTTCTGGTGTTGGCCCTATTTTTTTTTTTCTCAATACAGCTAGACATTTGACTTGCAGGGCGCGCAACGACACACTTTAGCGACACTCTGGACTAAGATGAAGCATGCCTAGTCTGGAAAAGCTGGCTGCCGGAACGTACCTTTAAAAGCTTGGCGACTGATTTTGAGGGTGGTTGTCAGCCAGATGAGTACTACCATGTGTGGTGCGAGACGTGTTCTACCACCATGCTAAGGTTTCCTCACGACGTTTTCCTTCACCGAAACCCACGACCTGCAAAACGTTATACAGCCAGTCGCCCAACTGAGCTTTCATTGTTCAAAAGTAGTTCTTCTTATTCGTATGAGCTAAGCGGCCAAACTCTGGTGTCTAGAGTTTTCAAGCCGCCCGAATCCCACTGACTTGGCGCAACGAATGTTTTTACTAAGACTAACAGCCGGGACCTACAATTTAACGTGTCATCCGATCCACGATAGCGTCCAGATGAAAATACCACTTGAAAAACGACAGTCTTGTGCATGGTCACCCATTCAAACACCGTCCGCATCGACCGTTGCTTAGCTTCGATGATCGCCCAGCTACAGGCGCTACAGAAGAAGTAACAACTCTTGAGTTTTGACTATGTATAATTAAATAAGCAATAAAGTAGCTTCAAAATTTTTCATATAATATTCTTGTATTTGCATCACCAAAATGCAGTTGGATAAAATTGATGTTTGTCAATTGCCGATAATGTAACTGTTAGGTAACTGATTACGACAAGTGCTTGGCCGAACTGAAACGACCGTGCTAACTTGCCGAATAGTGTTAAGACTGTTTTAAGCACCCGACGCAAACAATTTTTCTTCTTCTTCCTTGCCTTATTCTTTGTACACTCTCTTGGGGTCGGCACAGGAGATTTTCTTTTTACACTCTCTTCTATCGACCCGAATTATATCTAACGAATCTTTTACATTTCGCCGTCCCCGGAGAATAAAATGATAACTGCCATTATCTTCATTTTAGTGTTATACAATTTTTGATATCTGTGGGTGCTGATACATCTGCTAAATTTTTTTCGTGACTCTAATACTGTTATTTACGGAAATATAAAAAATTACAATGTTATTCGATTATTAGACCCATGCCTGAATTTACAAGAATATAATTGTATTGTTATATTATCAAAATATTTTTAAACTTATACGTATGACAAACAGTCATGAAGTTATATTCTCGTAAAAAATATTCGATTGGATAATGATAATAGCAGTTATCATTTTATTCTCGTACAAAACAATCTGTGCGCTTCGTATAATGTTCTGTTAGTAAAACTATTCGTGGTGCAAAACATATTGTCATGCTCTGCTTTCACTTAGAAGTTATGGTAATAGTTTGAAATGGCAGCTACAAAATTGGCAGGGATTCTCCCGAAGTGTTATTGTTTATTTACACATACCTTTATTCAACACTTATTCAAATATGTATTTGCAATCAAGGACAATAAAACAGAGCTGTCCTCAAAAATAAATCAAAATAAAATATTCTATAATGACAATCAGTCGTCATTCTCATATTATAGTACTATTAATATACGATATTGATGTTGAAAAAAATAAACAACACCATCTAATGAAGCTATTGGTTTAGATGTAACATCCAATAATACTTCCGATAGTATATTGTCGAAACAAACGGTCATTGATAATATTATGAGCAAGATACCTAATCATCAGGATCTAAGACTAGGAGAAGAAAACAATGAATATCACAGTCTAGTAGGAATAAAAGACCAACCCGCAAGGGGTTCATCTAGTGCCAGAATTTTTAGACAAAACAAGCATACAACCTTAAAAACGTGAAAAGATAACTCATGAGCAGTCAGTACATGGAATGCCTCGTTGCAACTGCTGCCTTTTACCTATCATTTCCTCTTGAAACATGATAAAAAACAATATTATTAAAAGGTTACACAGCGGTTTCGCACCCTCTCATTAAAAGTGCACTTCTGTATACTAATACTATATACGGGGGTTGCACTCAAATCTCGCTTCTGTCCACCACCATCTTGAGACATACAGACCTCACCTATTGTTTCTTCTTGGGTCTCCCCAAATGAGATGTCCGTCCGACGTGTCGTACCTTTCCTACCCAGGGTACACCCTGGAGCACAACTTCAAACCACGCGCGGGCGTATGCTTATACGCCCGTGACGACATCTGTTTTCTGCGTCTCCGTAAATTTGATAATCCCAGCTTCACGGTGCTATGGATACTGGTGGACACAGGCGTGGAGAAAAATCTCTATGCCTATGGCTACCGGTCGCACAGCGAAGATTTGGAGACAACTAGGCTCATTGACTACCTCAGCGAGAGGGCGGATGAAGCTCAACAGGAGTGCCCGTCGGCTCAGCTTGTGTTATTAGGGGACTTTAGTGGCCATCACCAGGAATGGTTGTATCCATACCTAGACACCAACCATGCTGGGCGAGAGACTAGGAAACTTTCCCCGTACGTTAGATCTCACCCAGCTGGAGGCAAGGAGCCACACGGGTAACCGACGTTGACTCTCATACACCTTATTGCTAAGACCTTCTGTTAACAACTGATCCAGACCGGTACTCAGTGGCGATTTCATCGCCACTGGGTCGATCCGACCACTGTTTGGTGAAGTCTGTATTTGTCTACTCCCTGCCAGATCCTAGCCCAAAAGGCTCTAGGCGGCTGTGGCGATACAAGTCAGCAGACTTGGATGAGATGCGATCTTTCTTTGCATCCTTCCCTTGGCGATGTGTTGCGTAAGGGCATGGAATATTTTATCCCTATTTCTGACGCACCATCTTCATGCCCGTTTTGACCATATTGGCCGAATAGGGACCAAAGTGGCTTCGTACCCGGCGGGTAGTAAAGTGTTCTGGCCCCTAGCTAAAGCAGTCGAAGCTAACTTCTGCCCTGTACCTCGCTGCCGACCCTGCTAACTACAGGCCCATATCAGTAACGTCCGTACTCTGTAAGAGTATGGAACATGTTCTGAATCGCAGGCTCCTGGCATACCTAGAAGCGAATGACCTCCTCAGTGATCGACAATATGGCTTTTGCCGGAACCGATTTACTGGGGACCTTCTAGTGTTTGCCACTCACATCTGGAAAATCAAGAAATTAGCTATCACCATCGAGCAATTCACCATCGAGAAATTCGGAAAATTTCTAGCGGTTTCTCTCGACATTTCTAAGGCTTTTGACAGGTCCTCCTACGGTTTGCCCTCTGGTTTCTGTGTGTGTTCCGACTATTTGAGAGAACGGTCTATACGGGTGGTCAGTGATGGCTGCTCGTCTAATCTAATGACAATTAGTGCCAGTGTAAATTTGTTTTCAGATGACAGCAGAAGTACACCAAATATTTCAGATTGTCTTCCATTTACAATGGATTTCCACAAAGTTACGTATGAGTCAATAGGTTATATCAAGCTCTATCCCAAACCATGTGCTCGAATTGCAAGTGTTATGCACTGAGCTTCTTCTTATAGCAAGGCTTTGCATGATGATCTCATTAGGCTTTTAAAGTAGGGCATATAACAAATTAAGTTATCCAGACGCTTACAAAGTGATTTGTGATTTCAAGTCTGATTTTTATTCACTATTATAGAAAATAGCTCATTAGTGTTAACTTATAATACTCAATAGAAATTACCGTTTTTTTTGGTTTTGTAAAAACTATGTCCTTTTCAATATTTTGTGTCAAAACATGACCAGATTCTGAGGCATGATGGCCGAAATTTAATATAACAATAGGATTTGTGAATACTTACCACACAAAGTTTTATTGAAATAGCTTTTAAACAACATAGAGTTAGACAATGATAAGGAGAATAAGACGATATTAATGCATTATCATCTTCAATTGTACCCTAATAAACTACCGAATAAAATGACAAGATAGTGATACAATATCAAACTTTGACTAAAAAGTACCGAGAATAAAATGATAAGTGACATTATACAACTCAACTGATGATTAATTTTGACTAACTTCTTATTTTTTTAATATCTTTATTATGTTATGTATATATGTATTATAGTATATATGTGTTCTATTGAAATATTATGTATGCATAAAAAATTAGCTTTACATAAAGGTAAGAACCATCTGCCTCCGACTAGTACTTTTTGAGAAATTAACAAAAACATGTTTTTTGGCTCTCCTGAAAAGTTGAGTTTTTGCAGTTATCATTTTATTCTCCGGGGACGGCGATTTATTTTATGTTCATCCTCTATTATTTCTTGTTTCAGATCATATGTATTTATCTGGAAAATGTGAGTATTAAATCGTTTTATATTTAAAACTAGCTGCACCCCAGATTGTTAGCCGTGTTAATCCAGGATAAAATGTAACCTAAGTGTTTAACCAAACTCTAAGGAGAAACATATTCAAGCCCAATCTGATTTGTATTTGAGCGCGAGTAACAAACATACAAACTCTTATGGTGGCATTAACAACACAGTTTTCTTCACTCCTGTAGTTATTTTTACTCTACTCTAGAGCTAGGTTAGGCATTTGAACATCTGGGTGTGTAACCGCATGTGTCCAAAAACTGTCTAATCGTATTGTTTCCCTGCGGGAAACCCGCCATAATCAGCTGTTGTCGCTTCAAATATAATATTAATAGGAAAATGATGATAATGATGGTGAGATGGATGTGTAGATTGACAAAATTAGGAATGAGAACATTAGAGGAAGTTTGAAAGTAGTGACTGAAAGTGGTATATGGGCATGTGATGCGTAGAGAGGAGATGCGCGTTACTTTGATATGTATGGAAATGTTGGTGCAAGGAAGAAGGACAAGAGGCCGACCGAAGAAGACATGGATAGAGTGTGTAAATGAGGACATGAGAGAGAAAGGAGTGAGTGTAGAGACAACGACTGATAGAGAAGAGTGGAAGAGGATATAAGGCAAGGAAGAAGAAGAAGAATGATGATGATGAGGGTAGCAGAAGACCGAGATGAATGACGTACACGAAGAGAGACCTATGCTCAGCAGTAGATGAAAAATGGCTGAAAATTATGATGATGTTGATAATGTACAGCATAGTTAGAAGATAAGTACATGCTAATGAGTCAAAGTCAAAGTAATTTATTGATAACAATACAGTTACAAGTCACACAATAAAATTAAATATAATATAATCAATATAAATGTCAACAAAATTCAAATATAAATCAATAATTTATAATTAATCTTAATATATATAAATCTCGTGTCACAACGTTTGTCCTCAACGAACTCTTAAACCACTTCGCACACCATGTGTACAGTTCGATCCAACTTGAGAGATAGGATAGTTTAAATCTCAAATTATAGTCGCGATTTTAATTTATTGCTAATTATTGTCTGTTATTATTTGACAGTCACAATTATCACAACAGATGTTGATGTGATAATTGTGACTGCGCTGTACCCCTAAGTGAGGCAAAACAACGTTTGCCGGGTCAGCTAGTCTAATATAAATAGTTTGTACTACGAACGTAGTGTCAAGCTAATTTAAATTTAAAAATATCGTAAAAAAATTAAATGCTTGATCGATAAGCCAATTCTTTAATTTTCGTTTAAATACAGCTCGTGAAGGCACATGAAGATGAAGAATTGCATGTCATCGTAAAATTGTATATGAACGTTTTTAAATCTAATCACCTTATTGTTATCGTTGTGTTGATCCCACCATGACGTCAATGGTATCGTTTTAAATGAAGCTCACGGTAATAAACTTCCTTTTTATTTTCGTTTCAAGCATACAAATATATTAAAAACATTAATCATTTATATTTTCATATAGGTATGTGCATTTCGTAATTAGCTACGAGTCAAATATAAATAAGTAGGTACGCCTCGCAATGTTGCCTAATTATTTTTATTTTAAATAACATAATGGTGGACAGAACTAGTGACCCAAGAGCTGGCGCTTACCTCGGCCAACGTATAAGTTTGGCGATCCAGCGAGGTAATGCCGCCAGCATTTTAGGCACCTTACCCGCGGACACTGACTTGGATTTGGTTTACTATTTGTAAGGTTTTTGTAAAATAGTATTTTTAAGTAAATATTAATTGCGATTCAGTATTTTAGAATTAAACACAAGAAACTTTTAAATTATAATAAAATAGACATTTGGAGGGAAGTCCTATTCCAAAAATTTCCAACCCTTCATGCTTGAGGCTGACTCGCACGTGCCCAATTTTTTCATTAATTCCTGTCAGGATAAATATATCGTAAGTGGATGATAAGGTCATGAATCATAGTGGTACCGTAACGTGAGTAATAATGTTATGTGTATTGTGGGCGGCCTCCCTAAATACATAATGGGCTGCGGGTGCTGGGATCTTTGTGTATCTATACAGGACTACTGATAACTAACTAAACTGACGACCTCGTTGGCGTGCCGGTCTGCTAATCAGAAGGTTCCGGGTTCGATTCCCGGCCCGGTCAACATCTTTGTGCTTAACTAAATTTGTTGGCTGTGGGTCTGGGTGTTAAATATGTATTTATATATAATATATATGTATGTATATGTAGTATATCAGTTGTGTTAGCAACCATAATACGAGCTAGAAATGGTTCAGTATGGGGCTAACCAGCCGTGTGTGAATGTGAAAAAAAAAAAAAAAAAACTAACTGGGTAACTCCGATACTAAGAGACGCCACTGTTCTCGGTCCTGTGCCTTCTCCTGCCACTATGCGACCTGAAGATTGCGCAGGTCCTCCTCCACTTGGTCCTGGTAACGCAACACCTTTTTTATTGACGAGGGGAAAATATTGGTTAATATTTCCCCCTTAATGATGAAGATTAACGAGGGGGAAATCTCGATGAAGAAAACGTGGAGGAAATAGATTTCTTCCATTTTTCTTCATTAAGATTTCCCCCTCGTCAATAAAGAACTCGGGCCCTTCTCTCCGGAAAGAGAGATATAGTTCAAAATCCACCACGCTTACTAAGTGCGGCTTAGCGGATGATATGGTCTATAAGCATTTTTTTACCATAAAGGGCCTAAAAATAACTCCTTACTGTTAACTCAGCAAAATCTGATCAAGTTCACAAGCCAATTTTAGCTTCAACCTTCCTTGTGAGGAGTGCAAAACTGTGGACTCTTCATGTGTCTCTATGTCATGAGAGGTACCATCTGGAGGTCTTCCAAACTAAAGCTAGTAGATATTTTCTAGTCAAGCGCGCTCCACCCTAGATCAAACAATAACAAAAGTTAACATCAGGTGAGTTGCGATCGAGCGTTTGCCTATCCATCATAAAAAAAACAAAGTGTTGCTTAACACCAGACAAGCTGTGGTCAAACGAAAACGATAGGTTTTCGTCTTTAAAAAAATAAGTTCACAGAACAACAAACCTGCAATCTGGGCCAGCGTTAACAGCAGCACGAGTCAAGCCTCAAATTTGAGCATAATTATGCAAAACGGTGGCAAAAATGAGCCGATCTCGTGCCCCAGATCGTATTGCGCAAGTCGCGAGACTCGTGATGTGTACGGTGCGCCGGCGCAACCGACCACGACCGGTTTGTGCTTTAAGTCTTAAGTCAAAACAACGCGTTCAGCTTGCGGTTGCGCTTGCGGTCAGTTTTTAAGGCCCTTATTTTTTTATTAATTGTACCGAGATTAACCGTTAGCTCAAATAAAGTTAGCTTAATATGTATGGACATATTTGAGCTAAGCCTGACATGCAGCAGTGGATTTATCACGAAATAAACTGATATAAAAATTAACGATATTGAAATTAAGTTCTAACGATTCTAGATAATAGCATTACCCACTTAAAGAAAGTAAGATTTGTTGCCATAACTTTGTTACCATATTATATATTATTATACAAAAAGAAAAAAAAACTCAAAAAATAATACTTTCGAGCTAATCTTAAGTAATCGTGTATTGGAGCTCTAAAAATTCTTAACACTGAATTAAAGTTAATAAAATTAGGAATTACGCAGGATTTTATAGATTTTTCGCAAAATGCCATTTTGCTCCCGTGGCGCCTTAACTAATTTCAAAAAAATAATAAGGTTCTCCGTTGAACTGTTTGTTATTTATGTTTTTTTTTTGGATAATGATATTATCCCTAAATTATACGTTTTGAAGGTGTTGACTAGTCAGCGAACACTAGTAAATAACCAACCACCATGTAATTCATGATATTGGTTCAGTTTTTTTTTTAACTTGAAATTGTTTTTTTTTTTTATTTTGAATTGTTTACGAACGAACATCTTTGTATACGAACTTTTAGTGATGTGTGGATGCATAGATGTGACATCTATGCATCCCAATAGGTCGGTCACCGTGTTTGCTACCGCGGTCGAAAACTAAACGCGTCGGTTTGGTCCAAGCTTCTGGCTGGCTTTATGAAGGTCATTGATATTTTATCCGACTAGCCAAAAATGTTCTTTTCGTTTGAGTTGAGTTTGTATAATATTTGATAGAAATTGTTATTAAACTTCTCTAAAGAGGCTTGTCTTTAACAAGGATTCATCCGGTATAAGGAGAAGCAAGTATTCATCTAGGGTCTATACTATTGGGCGGGGAGAGCAGCGGCAATGCGCGAAACGGTCCTGCATCCCTGCCCCCGTCGTGAGATGGGACACCGTGAGGTTGTAGTCGGTAGTGACGGCCCCTCTGGCCCTCGAGCCCGACATACCCCGCTCGCCTCCTCCAGGCTTGTAGCGGGAGATGCGTAAATGCATTTCCTCACGAAAAAAAAGGGTCTATACTATATCTGTGTGTGTTTGTTTGTATGTGTGTGTGTCTGCGTGTGTGTCTGTCTGTGGTTGGCATCGTAGCTCCAAAACGGATGAATCGATTACAATATTGTTTTTCGTTAAAGTGTATGTTAGGCCGCATGTTTAATAAAAACGAGTCCAGGATGGCCGACGGAATTACTATAAGTATTTGTAGCGACGTAGAATATTATACATCAAATTACAAGATGCCCACCATAATAAATGCTGTGATGGAGGCTGTATACGTTTTTAAATTAAAACTTACTTGTAATACAAGAATTATTTTTTATTGTCAGCCTTTCATTTTTGGAAGTGGATTGTAATCGTATCTGTCTCTATGGGTTTTCTTTGTGTTCTTTTTCATGGATCTTCACATACTAGCTTTTTTCAACTTCTTTTTCCTTGCCTTGACCCAAAGTGGGGTCGGCAGCAAATTTTCCTCTTCCACTATCATCTATCAGCCGTCGTCTCTACACTCACTCCTTTCTCTCTCATGTTGTTTTTGTTCACACACTCCATCCACGTCTCCTTCGGTCGGCCTCTTGCCCTTCTTCCTTGCTCTACCATATCCACATATCTCCTAGTAACATAATTTTGGCTTTTACTATATTCTAACTTTCTGGACCTGAATGAATTAAAGCATAAGCTATGATAAGTTTCGTGACTTTACAGTCTAATTTTAATTTTGTTTTTAGCGAAACGCACGAGTGACTTTTATGATATAGCCAGCCAGGTGTAAGCGTAGGTTTTGTCTGCGTGTTTCGCCCTTTGTAGTTCAGTTTATAACTTGAGGTCATTACTCCTTGAGCGTCCGTCTCTCAGTTAGTCTGTTAGTCATCAGTTAAAATTCCATATCGCGTCTTAAGAGCTTCAGAGTTGAATGTTATTAGGATTATATGCCCAATTAATTAACGTGGCAATGCTGCCAGCATTTTGGGCACCTTTTCCTCTACCCTTGGACTTTTAAGTCAAGTTTTATTATTATTATTATTTGCAACCTATTGTGTCCCACTGCTGGGCAAGGGCCCTTTTTATCAAGTTTTAGTAATATTTTATATGAGTATTGTGTTAATTGTAAATAAATAGTGTAATTCCTATTATTATCCACGTATAATATTTGTTTTAAGCGAGTGTGGCTCGGTGGTAATAACGTCTGCTTTTCAATCAGACGGCCCCTGGTTCGATCCCGACCCTACACCAATGACTTGTTTTTCAAGTTATGTGTGGATTTCTATTTTCGCTTTACGGTGAAGTAAAACATCGTGAAGAAACCGGCATGTTTGAGGACCACAATATCCGAAAACGTGTGTCATCCGCCAACCCGCACTTGGCCAGCGTGGTGGATTATGGCCTATATCTCTCTCTCCTTGTGAGTGAAGGCCCCGAGTCCCAACAGTGGGAACGTATAGTATGCTGCTTATGTTTATATGAGAGAGAGTGAACGAGAGTGAACCGGTTTCTTCTAGGTAAGCGCGATCCACCGTAGACCTCAATATCACTTACCATTAGGTGAATTGTGGTCAAGCGCTGACCTATTCAGATAAAAAAAAAAAAAATAGTTTCAAGCAGACCCAGACCAAAGCGCAAGTTCTGCGAAGTGTAGACTCTCACGGTGTGCGATTGTGTAACTCTTAGCCATTCATGTCACCCGAGCACTGTGGCTTGTAGGTCTATAGGACACGTACAATCACTCGCTCGCTTGCAAGCACTCGGCGAGATCTAGATTATCTAGATCTGGCATTCAGTCTTTAGGCTATTTCTTAATCCAGGTTCAAACATAGTAGCGCCTGTAGAATGCTATCTATATAAGGTGATTTGACGCGATCATCGAGGCTATTAGTTAGAGCTTTTAATAATATAAATGATTATTTAGAATTGAAAATTGTCATTTGATTTATATCATCATACTACTGCAATGATATTATATTACTAGAATTAGAATTGAAAATTGACATTTGAATTATATCATATGTTATTGTAATAATATATCGAGCTACAGACGCGATCGCAGTCGTCGATTCGGACGGTGTTTGGAAAGGTGAACATACACAAAAATGTCGTTTTAACAGTGGCATTTTCATCTGGGCGCTACCGTGGGTCGGATGGCACGTTAAATTGTAGGTCCTGGCTGTTAGTCTTAGTACAAGCCAACAGGGGTCTTGAAAACTCTCGACATCAGAGCTTGGCCACTTGGCTCATACGAAGCAGAAGCAGCAAAGACCCATCTAAATGCTATCTAAGATAACTTCTATGATATTTCTTTCTAACTGCGTACCGTGGGGCCACTTGCATTAATTGATCCGGGATAAAAAGTACCCTATGTCAATCCAGGGTACAAGCTAAATCCACACCAAGTTTAATTAAAATCGGTTCAGCCGTCTGAATGTGACGGGGTAATATTAAATTTTTCGTGATTGTTTCTTCTTATTTACTTCGAATAAATCTTCGAATAAAAGTTCGTCTTATCACCTTAGTTGTGAGAGTCACAGACGCCTAACCTACCCTATATGTTGGGCGATGTTATGTCGTTTCCAGGCTTACTTACTTTCAAACTTGTAAGTGTTATTTAATCTGTGACGACGGGGTTTTCGTTCCGCACTGACCCCACTAGTGATGGGGCTGCAGTACGGTACAACATTGTATCGATATAATCGCCTTCAAATGAAAGTTTTAAATTTCATTTGCATTTTTTGTAACCACAGTCAAATGAATCACAAATTTAAATCTATTATTTTTCGCGCGTAAAATTAAATTAAGTATTAAGAATAAATTAATAATCAAACCAGTATTAAATAATTGCTGTAAAAATATCATTGACTATTCTATCTTTCCAACTTTTTATTACCTTGCGCCTTTAGTACACCTACGCATTCGCATGCGGCAGCGAAATAACTGTATAACGTTTCGCGTATGTTATGTCTTGCTCTACTATATAGCTAGATGAAATAGTTGCGTCGTTGTCGGTATTGTCACGCAAGTAACTGCGAAATGGCCGTTACACCAACGCAGCTGTTTCGCTAGTGGAGTTTCGCATCGCATAGCGTAATGACAATGACATTTCATATATTTATATTTATTTAATTGCCTTATGAGAATGAATTAAATAAGCACAATACATATTATATTAAATTTAAATACTACATTGTCTGATTAAAAATGTTTTTAATAATTACTACATTTGTTCGTTATTTACGTAGCAAATAATTGTCATACTAATTTAAAAAATTACTCTTATCTGATTATGATAAATTCTGAATTTAAATCCATCAGATACCGTCTACTGTCTTAGGTACTGGTGTTGTTATTTATCACTTACTCGGAACCGGTTGCACGCGTGACCTTTGGATTTAAAATGCTAGATACCTATAAATATATCTGATAATGTTTTTAATTGACAAAATTTTTATTTGCAGTAAAAGATCTTTCTATTGTTCTGCTACAATCTGATAGCACGGTGTAATTAACGTGGCTATATTTTCAGTAATTTTAACATACTAAAATTGAATGTGCGACTCTTTGGCAATGCATATTTGCATCGACGCGTTCCGTATGAAAAATTCCAAAAAAAGGACTCTTAAATTGTATGGGAACCCTATTCTTTATATATTGTAATTTAATTATCTTTTTGAAACTGAATATAATAATTAATTTTTATGTTAATGTTTCAAGTTACTAAGATTGAAGTAAATAAGTCTTGACTAACAGACAGATACACAGACGGACAAAAAAATGATCCTATAAATGTCCCTATAACCTTTTCAAGGTATGGAACCCTATGTATGCACAAAAGTCTTGTTTCATACACGGGTGCTACTTTAAATATTTATTTTATTCTGTTTTCCTGTATTTTTTTTTGGTTTTGTTGTAGCGGCAACAGAAATATATCATCTGTGGATATTTTAAATTTCATAGCTCTTTTTAGAATCTATCTCTTTATACAATCTATCTAAAAATCTTTTAAATAGGGTCTAAATTTAGGCTAGTTGTCTGAAATGATCCAGACACATCTGATTTTTATTCTTTAACCAAAAAACGACGGGGTTTTATAAGTTTAACGTGTCTCAGTGGATTACATATTTTTTCACAACTTACTCAATATGAGTTTCAAATGAAAGGGGTTGACTAGTAAAATATGCAAAATAAAAGCCTTTATTTCTAATAATTCAGATACATACTTAAAACTCTAATGATACTCAAAATGGTTTTTAGTACTAAGCAATATCGATATATAGAAAAGGTACACTAAGATAAATTACAAATCTAAAATGACCGCCAGCCAGCGAACGGAGAACGGATAAACGGAGGATTAACTCTATACAATTGCTGCTTAGAATTAATCCATCTACGCACACAATTATACTGCTATCCCAACGAAACACACACACACAAAGCTCGCACGCGATTGGTCGCATCAAGGTCACGCCACCGATACTAGCTGCGTAGCTGTTTTGCCCCGCCTACCACGGTAGATACTAATTTATTTATCCGAGTTCGCTACAGCCAGCACAAAATTGTGTCGTTATTTTCTAAGTTTTAAATTATACTTATTATCGATATGTTGAACTGCAGTCCCCGAAATAGACGTGTTGCAGCCATATCTGTTTTATCGATAAAATTCGTATCTTCACCCAACCCTCGAGTTATGAAACGTCATATCGACTCTTGCTTTCGTACGTTACATTACTAGTGTTATATATATACATTGGAATGGTCGATGCAAGTTGTACGCGACTGCATAACGGTTTTGAACAAAACATAACCAAAACTAAAGCGAACGTAATATTATTATTATTTTACTACCTCTTTGGCCTAGTGTTTGGTACCAGCTCTTTTATGTTCCGTTTTTTTTTCACACGCGGCTGGTTAGCACCATACTACACAATTTCTAGTTTGTACTATGGTTGCTAACACCACTGATATACTACATATACATGCATATATACTTTATATCTTCTTATGTATAAAAAGTCCGTGTCACAATGTTAGTTACCGTACTCCTCCGAAACGGCTTGACCGATTTTTACCAAATTTTATATGCTTATTCAGTAAGTCTGAGAATCGGCTACTATTTATTTTTCTTACCCCTAAGTAAGGCAAACAACGTATGCCGGTCAGCTAGTAGATACATATTTAACACCCAGACCGACAGCTAACAAATTTAGTTTAGCACAAAGATGATGGCCGTGCCGGGAACCGTACCCGGAACCTTCTGGTTGGTAGTACGGCGTGGTAACCATTACGCCAACGAGGTCGACTATATTTCGTCTTCTTTATTTTCTTCGTATGAGCTAAGTGGCCAAGCTCTGGTGTCGAGAGTTTTCAAGCCGCACGAAGGCGTCTGACTTGGCTTAACGACTGTTTTTACTAAGACTCACGGCCGGGACCTACAATTTAACGTATCATCCGACCTACGGTGGCGCTTAAATGAAGATGCCATATATGCATGGTCACCCATCCAAACATCGTCCGCATCGACCGTTGCTCAGCGTCGATCGCGTTAGAACGCCTTAAGTTACATGCGTAAGGAACCGGCGCCCCTTAACTAGTCTTAGCATATAACATCTTTGCTTTGTTAATAACAGACTTAGTAGTAAATTATAGTTATTTTCCACTGATGTTGTGCCCTTAATAGACTCTACTTACTGAGTTCAAACGGATAACCTCATGACCCTTACTGTGATTTGAATTCTCTAACTGATTAGATTTAACTATAGCTATTTAATTGTAGCAGTTAAAGCCATAACTGCTAGAATTGCTTCATTGTGAACTCTGTTTCCTGAGAAGTACTAATATCTGTATATCTATTGTACTTTGTAAACTGTTATCATAAGGCATATTATATATTTACACGAAACAAACGGTCACACTTACTTAAAAACGTTGGATATACGTCCAAGTTTTTAAGTAAGTGTGACCGTTTGTTTCGTGTAATTCTGTATATCTTCTTTTAGACATCAGGCCTCTATGTACCTACAAGTAATGATGAGCAGTCCTGCGGGAGCCTCTGCCGCCCCACAGTTCAGGCAGCTTGACTGACCTAGTGTGTAAGGCGCAGCGCACTATTGGCTACTTTACACCATACCAATGTACAAGTAGCTGTAAAACTCAATTTTCTGTACAGTAAAGATCATTTCTTTCTTTCTTTTGTATCATGAGGACAGCTTAATATGACAAGCTGTGGAAATTGCAAACAGAAATAGATTAAAAATGCAGAATAAATAACAACCTTTAAAGTATAATAGTCTACATCATGAACTTTAAATTATCGACAAAAGCGAGTCGGGCTCGCGTACGAAGGGTTCCGTATAATCTGTAACAAGTATAAATTAAGAAAATCCCCGACTACATTCTAAGGTGTCGACCATCATGGATTTTAAATGTTCGATTTTCTACAAAATAGCTAAGAACACTTTCGAACTCACACCCCTCTAAAAAAGTTTTTTTTTTGCTCTGAATAGGTCAGCCCTTGACCACAATAAAAGAATAGAACAATACGTGAAACATACGTGTTTGTGTTTGTATGCCACAGACAGACACACACAAACACATCTAACTTATAAGACCCAGTCCTCTTTGCGTTAAGGGTTAAAAATAAGCGGATCTTAAGAAGTTTGAACTTTGAACTCTCTGGTTGTTTTTTTTTGTCAAATATCTTAAAATAACTATTTAACAATGTAATATTAAGCAAAAAGAATTAAACAACGCTGCCTCAAAAAAACCTTGGCAAAAAGTATCTGTATATCAAACTTGCGACAGACCTGTTTAAGGCGAAGATAATATATAAGGACAAAAAATTAATTTACAGTTTTTTCGCTATTAATCGTAAAACGGCAGGACTTGGTTGAGGTTAGCACAAGACCGAGACGAATGGCGTTCACGAAGGGAGGCCTATGCTCAGCAGTGGGCGATAGAGGGCTGAAAATGATGAATGATGATGATGATGGTAAGAAATATGGACAACTAGCTTAAAGATCGCCTTAAGAACTACTAACAATCTTCTGCTTTACCATTACCCACTAGGTGGGGTCGGCACAGCCTGTTTTTCTCTATTAGCCGTCATCTCCACATTCACTCTCTTCTTTCTTCTTAAGAACTATTAAGAATATTATAACTTATTTTGGTACCAATCAGACTTATGAATTAGAAATAAAATTGGTTAAAAAAAAAACTAAAATTAAGTTTATTGAAGCAGTTATTATAAGTGTTATTGGTACCAAAATAAGTATAAATATACTTAGAGTGGTTCTTTAGACGGGCTTTAAGTTATTTTTAGATAATTATCTAAAAATGTTTGCCGAGTTGAAACGGCTTGACCGATTTTTACCAAAATTTATAATTATGCGTATTCAGTAGGTCTGAGAATCGGCTACTACCTATTTTTTATACTCCTAAGTGAGGCAAAACAACGTTTGCTGGGTCAGCTAGTGTTTAATAAAAATGCTGTAAAATCAAGGTTTTGCCCTTATCTTCGCCTTAAAGGCATGTCTGAAGAAAATATTATACAAATGATACAGAGAGATATCATCCATCATGAGCGCACGATCTTTCAAGAGAAGTGAACCTAACGCAATAGGCTTGCAAAAACGCCACAAGGTCAATCCATCTGAGAGTACCGCAGTTCATTAGGTATAAACATATATAATATGTTGGATAATACGGGAGAAAAACGCAGTTTGATTTATCTAAAATAGAAAAAAATATTGTTAGTTTATCTTACAATTGAATACTAAATATTACAATTGAATGAAAAATTGATATTTAAACGTACAATGTACTAACCTAGAATAGAAAAATCGACAATTAAAGGTTTTTACTTCCAGTTATTTGTAGATCAACACTGTATCGCTTCAATTCAGTTTACTTTTGAAATTTTCATTAATCCATTCTTTGACCTTGACATTTCGGCTGTCCTGCTCGTATGCAGTGTCATACTTCACCATACCATAAACAAAGCTTACACATATATTTAGCAAACCCGGCGAGCTCCGTTTCGCCACAAATTCGAAATTATATCGGAATTTTGTTTGCTACAAACCTCTCGAAGCCTGAGACCTTTCCATCGAATGCTGTACCGTGGAAATCGGTTCGTGCGTTCTGGAGATATAGCGTCAGTAAGGAAAACCCGACTTATTTGTATATTTGATAAGCATTAGCAGTCATATACGTTCCCACTGCTGTAAGAGACACTCAAAAAGAGAGAGATAAAGGCTCGCTGTCCTGGCTGGCCAAGTGCAGGTTGGCAGATGTCACACGTTTTATTTATTTATTTATTCAGCAACTATATTACTTATAGATTAACATCCAATGCACTATATAGGTAGAACACAACAGATAACTAGGTACTTATAGTAATATACATATAGTTATTGAATTGCTAAGGTATGCCAACACCCAATTTTCGTTTATTGTGGTCCTCAAACATTAATCAAGCTATGTGTGGATTTGCACTCGCTTTACGGTGAAGGAAACATTACATTGTTTTATTTTTTATTAACACATATGACATATTTAAACTCCGAAATGTACACATGTATATTTATACTTTTTTTTGTTAAAATGTTTTAAAATGACGTATGAATTGAATGAACATGAATATGAACCTGTAAAATTTTGTTTTTACCAATAAATATGATTATGATTATGAAAACATCGCGAGAAAACTATAGTATGATGGTAGAACATTTTCTAGTGCTCGTACAGACCCTAGATGTTGAAAAATCTGTCGCCAAACACCTAACGCATACAGAGTCCGGCAGACTCTTTGAGAGCTAGTTAAATTAAACGTTAGGCATGCTACACCTTAAAATGAAGAGATGCGGAATAGAAATAAAATATTCACGTCTATGTTTGTCCGTTTTTAGCTTGTTATTGCTCGGTCGAGCAGTTCATCTGGCTCACACATTTATATGCAACGTACGTTTTGGTGCGCGATGATTACACCCCACTCTGGTTGGTAGATTCCCCACGGAATGTGGAGGGAGCTACCCCACTAGATTCCCCACGGAATGTGGAGGGAGCGGTCGTCGTTCACGAGACACTATTAAAAAATAAATTAATTATCTAGAAAACCCTGGACGGTACATATTGGATTTTAAATTAATCATAATGTATGTATTCTTCTTGAAATTGATTAGTAACTAAGATTCATTATTTTACACTAGCTGCGCCCCGTGGGGTTGCCTGCGTTAATCCGGGACCAAAAAAAAACACGATAAAAAGTACCCTATATCCGTTTCCTGGTTCTAGGCTAGCTCCCCACAAATTTTCAGCTAAATCCGTTCAGCCGTTCTTGAGTTATAAGTGGGGTAACTAACACGATTTTATTTTATATTTAAATATCAATGTCAAAAACTTAAACTTAACCCCTAATCAAATAAAAAAGGCGACCTAAGCCTACTAAGGCTAGAACTACTTAGCTGCCTTCTTTTATATCAGAGCAGTACTACCGAGGTTCGGACGCTGTGCTCAAACATGTATAAAATAGACACGACTTGGTAAAACCGTGTTAGTGCACCATGCGTGACGTCACAGCCAGCCTTAACGATAGACCAGCGTTGGTTCAACTCCAGCAACCAGTATTATGCTGAGTTGAGGCTGTGTTGTGACAAATTAAAGTTTATTATGGGTAATATTTTAAATATTATGTTTTGTCTTGTTTAGATTAATTAGTCACAATAAATAAGTTTCTTCCTTCTTCAAACCTATAGCCTTAATGCCAAGTTTTTATTTTTATTTTTATTGATGAATAGGCTTACGTTTGACCGCAGCTAGCCTGATGTTAAGCTTGACTGTGGTCTAAGATGTAACACGCTTGCCTAGAAGGAACCTATTTACTCTGGATTTGAAGACCCCCGATTGTACTTCTCGGGAAAAAGAGACTCAGGAAGAGAGTTCCAAAGCTTCGCAGTTCTCACAATGAAGGTCGAAGCAAAACGCTTTGTGCGAATCTTCGGAACTTCGACAGTGAATCGATGTCTCTTTGCTGTTCCCCTGCTCGTTCTGTAGTGTAAGTATGGGTAATCTGCGGCTAATCATAGCATTGACGTCAAACCATTGACGAGTGATGCGTTACATTGAATACGAATACTGAATGTGTCTTAAGGCGGTATGGGAGCAAAATAGTGTGGGTTCTATAGGTCAGTTGGATTAACACTCCAATATACAGTGTAAACTCCATGTAATGTCACTCAATTTAACGACAAACTCTCTAAAGCGTCCAAATCAGTTGGCTTTAGTTGGTTTAGCTTGTATTCCATACAGTGACACATTCTCTCCATTTAACGGCCACTCTCTATAACGCCATAAAATGCACAGCCTCTTCAGTGTCGTTATATAGAGTTTACGCTGTATATGTAATTCAATACCATAGTTATATCTGAATCTACTGGTGAATAATAATAGTAGTTTAAAAAAACTAAAGAACACGCTTATCTGGCCGTTTTAAGTGGATCAAAATCGCTCCCAAAGAAGTCGGTTACAAACAAACATACAAACAAAAATACAAAAAAATGTAATAATTTTATCAAATTAGTGGATTGTCATCGGTCCTCAATAAATCTACAAAGTTTCAACGAAATCTGGACGTTTAAAGTGGGTCAAAATCGCGCCCAAAGAAGTCGGTTACAAACAAACATACAAACAAACATACAACCATACAGGTGAAGCTAATATAAAGCGTGTAAAAAATACATTATCAAAACTAATTTAGAAGACTGAACCTGACGGAAAGGTACCCATAACGCTCGTCGCCGCGTTGTATAGCGATGAATATCCTTTGCGCCGTACTCCTCCGAAACGGCTTGACCGATTTTTCCAAATTTTATATGCGTATACAGTACAGTAGGTCTGAGAATCGGCTACTATCTATGTATTTTTTAAAGGCAAAACAACGTTTTCCAGGTCAGCTAGTAGCATAGATAAATTATAATAAATTATAAATTTAAGCTGGTTACGATCAGAAAATGTTGAGTTGAAGTTTTTCTAATTTTTTTTTACATATTCTTACACGGTTGGTTAGCCCCATACTGAACCATTTCTAGCTCGTATTATGGTTGCTAACACAACTGATATACTACATATACATACATACATATTATATTTAAATGCATATTTAAATAGTTTGTTTTGTTTGGATAACTAATT
Organism: Mellilla xanthometata; assembly: GCA_035578125.1. Classification (NCBI taxonomy): domain Eukaryota; kingdom Metazoa; phylum Arthropoda; class Insecta; order Lepidoptera; family Geometridae; genus Mellilla; species Mellilla xanthometata. The sequence goes on along the minus strand of JAPUBQ010000023.1, from coordinate 964,697 downwards.
TTCTTTGATAAAAGTTCTTATGTGTTCTTCAAGTCATTTCTCTTTCATTGTTTTTAAACAAGTTAATGCGTTTCATAATTATGCGTAGTCGTTTCTGTAATCACTACTGCCATATCTACTAATCGTTTTGTTATCGCTTAGAGTTTTCCACGATTCTATAATAAAATCGAATTTTTATGCACGTGCCTTTGATGTGTAGGTACGGAATTTGTTTTTACTCACTGTTTTTTATTTAATTGGCCTTAAAACTATTTATGCATCTTTTGGTTTTAAGCTTATTTTTAAATGTCTCTTTTTTAACTAAATTAAAAAGCAAGAATTCTCATTTTTATATTTATAAATAAATATTATAGGGTCAGTTTTGAATCTTGTAGACTTCAAACATGCCGGTTTCCTCACGATGTTTTCCTTCACCGTAAAGCGAGTGCAAATCCGCACATAACTTGAAAAACAAGTCATTGATGTAGGGCCAAGATCGAACTAGGGGCCGTCTGATTGAAAAGCAGAAGTTTTCCCACCGAGCCACACTCGCTTTAACTAAGCTTAGGATAAAGACGACCTCGTTAGCGTAAAGGTTACCATGCCGGTCTGCTAATCAGAAGGTCCCGGGTTCGATTCCCGGCCCGGTCAACATCTTTGTGCCTAACTAAATTTGTTGGCTGTGGGTCTGGGTGTTAAATATGTATTTATATAATATGTATGTATGTATATGTAGTATATCAGTTGTGTTAGCAACCATAATACGAGCTAGAAATGGTTCAGTATGGGGCTAACCAGCCGTGTGTGAATGTGTAAAAAAAAAAAAAAAAAAAAAAAAAAAATATAGCTTTGCTATTGGCTTGAATAGTCTGGTTCTCTACCTAGAATAGTTAATTAAGTTATGTATCCAATATGTTATTCGAAACTGGTATTTATATCGTTCCAGTTTACATTAATGAGGTGATTATGGTCATTGTAGTAATTATACACCTGTTACAGTTATAATGTTTGTAAACAGAGACATTTTTTCGATAACACTTTTATTTTTGCTCTTCGGAGAATCTTAAGAAGATAGGGTTCTGTACCTAAAAGGTAAAAACGGAACCTTATTAGTAAGCCTCCGCTGTCTGCCTGTCTGTCTGTCATTAGGCTGTACCTGAGAAACTGTATTTTCCATGTCGTTATAACAACAAATACTAAAAGTATAATATAAAAAATATTAAGAAGGGTCCCCATACAATAAACGTGTTGTTTTCGTGTTTTTTTTTCTTTATATTAATAACGGTAACACATGAACCCATAAAAAATTCACAGAGTATGTTGTATATAACCTCTTTCAAAATAGACTATAAAATTAAAATTTCCCATTCAACAAACTTAATTTTTAAGATTTTTTTTGAAGATAATTGTAAGTAACCGTTCATGCGCGAGTTGACTTGCACTTGACCAATTAATTACCACATCGTCATAAACACTTTCAGATGACCCTATCAGTTTCACATTTGACCCAGGCAATTTAGTTTTATTTATACCTACCTAGTTTAAAGTCAGTGTGTAGAAATTAGAAATGTATGGCCTACGAGTTAGTTTTAGCAATAATATTGGCTAACAGCAGTTTATCCGGTTTCCACAGCTAACACGCCTAAACTAGCTCTCAGATCTCCGAATATGAATACCTACCTACTTGACAAGCTGTCCTCGAACATGCAAGTGTCCTTTCTTCTTCTTCTTCATCGTGAATCTGAGCTAAGTGGCCAAGCTCTGTTGTCGAGAGTTTTCAAGCCGCCCGAAGGCCTCTGCGTCGAGTGACGTGACATGGAGTTTACACTGTACTTTACTTAATTAACTGTAGCCTAGTGATAAATAAAATAAAAATATCTAACTTTATAACGTTGCTTAACCTCGATGACCGCGTCAGATCACCTTAATTATACGAGCTACTGGCGCTACAAAAGATGAATTATGTATAACTATAATGAAACGAAAAGTACCTAAAAATTTAATTATGCTCTTGAGTTTACATATTGTTTTTTTTATGATAGGATGCGCTTACGCTTGGTCGCAAATCACCTGATGTTAAGCGATGTAGCGATCTAAGGTGAAGCGCGATTGCCTAGAAGAAACCGATTCACTCTCGTATTGAAGACAGTGAGGTTATAGTTCTGAGGGACAAGTCACTGCGTCTAGGCTCGTTTCCTTACTGCAATCACAAGTCACTGCGTCTAAACCTAAAGGCTAGTTTCCTTACAGCATTCACAAGTCACTGCGTCTAAACCTAAAGGCTAGTTTCCTTACTGCATTCACAAGTCACTGCGTCAAGACCTAAAGGCTAGTTTCCTTACTGCAATCACAAGTCACTGCGTCTAAACCTAAAGGCTAGTTTCCTTACTGCATTCACAAGTCACTGCGTCTAAATCTAAAGGCTAGTTTCCTTACTGCAATCACAAGTCACTGCGTCTAAATCTAAAGGCTGTGTACGTGATTAAGCCTACCATAGTGGTGTTCATTTGGCAGTGTTCCTTCAACCGCCGCCGACAGCGCACGTCCGCTTAAACTCTCGCTGCCTCATAAAACAATCGACTACCGATAAAAAAGATATAATCTCTGTGTGCTGTGATAATTACTATTATCTGCTTCATTAATAGTGTTCTTTGTGTGTGCCAGAACAATCGTTTACGATATAATAAGTGCTGTTTTAAGGACATACTTATTTGAATCACGGTAAGTTTAAGAAACTCGGTTTCATAATTGCTTCGCGCGGATTCAGTAAAGGAGCTGGACAGACCTTGGTCTTTTGTCCGTTGATGGTAAAAGTTGCAAAGCATAAGCTGCCCAATATACGTTCCCACGGCTGGGACTAGGGGCCTTCCTCTCACGAGGGAAGAGATGTAGGCCAGAGATATAGGCCACTACTCTGGCCAAGAACGGGTCGGCGAATGACACACGTCTTCGGATATTGATTATGATGGATATTATATTGTATGGTATTATGACTGTAAAAAATAACTTTTGATGTGCAAACTTGTGTTTATGAATAAATTACTTATGATTTATTGTAGTCCTCAAACATGTCGGTTTCATCACGAGTGCCAATCCACAGATAACTGGAAAACCATTGGTCGGGATCGAACTAGAGGCCGTCAGATTGAAAAGCAAAGGTTTTTTACCCCAGAGCCACACTCACTTTGCTCACACAAAAGTTGCATAGTGTTTGGCAATGTCCTTTCTCTTAAGATGTAATCGAACGACCTGGATAGTTTCCTGTTTTGGTCGCTGACTTTGTTTGCGCTCAATTTATGTATTACACAATGTTTGTTGTTGAGTTGAAAATCTGTATTTTTATAGCAAATATTTATGAAACAAATGCGTGTTTGTTTCACTTGTAAAAATTCAAGAACGGCTGAATTTATTTGACTGAGGATTGTTGGGGAGGTTGCTGAAATCTTTATCTAATATTATTTCCATGTCAGAATGTTAGTTAGCGTACTTACTCCTCCGAAACGGCTTGACCGATTTTTACCAAATTTTATATGCGTATTCAGTAGGTCTGAGAATCGGCTACTATCTATTTCCATGCCCCCGATAAATATAGGTATAGCGTGGAGTTCATTGGGGAGAGTAGGTTCATTAGGTCCCAGTATTGGGCAACGGCCTGTTGCCCAATACTGGGACAATATAGGTTAGATAAAAAAAAACCAAATGTTTAACAAACAAACGTGTGTATAACTTGTTGTAACTCAAGATTGGGCTGAAAAGTAATATTATGGAGGTTGCTTATAACAATGAGTTGAAATTTATATTTTTTAATATAAATATTTATGAAACAAAGGCGCGTTAGTTTCACTTGTTATAACGAAATAACGGATGAACCAATTTGGCTGGGAACTGATGAGTGGGTTGCTTAAAACGAGAAGACTGACAAAGGAGACTTTTATTTACAGTATTATTATTTTTAATAGACCAACGTAGCTTTACCGTAAAGCTACGTTGGTCGGGTCATCTTGTACATATATAAAACAAACTCGCATACATATATATTCAGTGTAGAGAAATAACCTTAATTGCTTCTATTTGCGTTGCAAATATTCAAGGCTTTAACAAAAACTTTGCAAAGAGGTCAATATTAACTAATTCCATTAAAATTATACTTAATTGATAATTTCATTTATTAGCGCTAAAACATTTCTTAATTTTTTTGCACAATACCTACATCTAGGGATATGACGAGTAGGACACGACATTCCATACCTAGTAAGGAGTATACCGTTTTTTTTTTTTTTTTTTCGTGAGGAAATGCAATGAAAAACCCGCTACAAGCCTGGGGGAGGCGAGCGGGGTATGTCGGACTCGACGGCCAGAAGGGCCGTCACTACCGACTAAAACCCATCTCACGACGGGGGCAGGGAAGCAGGACCGCTTCGCGCATTGCCGCTGAGTAAGGAGTATACCTAGTCTGAAATAATTTGCTCTCAAGAAGGGGGCCGGAATAAACTGTTGGGTGCTTGAAAACAGACTTTTCAACTTTGTTCACGAGCGGATGTATTGTAATAAACAAGACATATTGAAATGTATTATTATGTAGTATTATTATTAAAATTGTTATTTAATCAATGTAAATAGAACTAAATTAAATTAATAACTACCCAATGATTAAAAACCTAAATTACAAATAGTAAATTATACCTTATTCTCTGTCCGCGGGTAAAGTGCCTTATATACCAAAGTGCCTAATATACCAAAGTACCTAATATACCAAAGTGCCTAACATACCAAAGTGCCTAAACTAGTTTACTTTAAGAAACCGAATTTTAAAATAGACTTTCGCGTAAAGGCTGCAACAGCTGGACCATGAAATGCATATCATTTGCCTTGGCCTCATTCCGCTATATGGATGTCTGTAGGTCTCCGCTAATAGCTAATTTTCTTACGGCTACTTTCTCCCAGCAATGTTTAAAGTTAGCTCTCTAACTTGGCTAGTTAACCGCCGGCTTTTCTCTTCTTGCATGGATTTCTATTCACTTGTTACGATTAGAGATGTCGGTGATTACTTATAAAGTAAGTATTTTGTAACTCATTGAATATGATATGAAGGTAACCGATGAACTAGTTTTTATAGTTTCTAATAAAGTTTTTAGAGTCCTTTGCTTACACTGCCGGCCAAAGTTTTGAGACCACCATTGGAAACTTTTGTTTTTGTTATTACAAAGTACAAGTTATTATTCTGTGTTATTAGTAAGCATCCCCAAACTATTGGTGACAAAAAGAAATCTGCACACCTGCGTATTCTTTTGTTTTTAAAACCTTTATGTATATACTTTTATGTAATCGTAGTTTGCATATTAAATTCCAGTATGTATTTTTATCTTTTTTTCGGCTAATGTTTATGTTTGGTGATCCAGCGAGGTAATGCCGCCAGCATATTTGGCACCTTAACCGCGGACACAGACTAAGGTGTAATTTGTTATTTGTAATTTTTAATTATTGTGTAGTTTTTAATTTAATTTCGTTTTATTAAGATCAAAACTGTTAATTAAATATTAATAGGCGCATGTCATAGTCTTGGTAAATAACATTTTGTATAGTATTTCTTGTACATCTAATCTAATATATAAAACTTCCATGTCACAATGTTAGGTACCGTACTCCTCCGAAACGGCTAGACCGATTTTTACTAAATTTTATATGCGTATTCAGTAGGTCTGAGAATCGGCTACTATCTATTTTTCATACTCCTAAGTGAGGCAAAACAACGTTTGCCGGGTCAGCTAGTTACTTTATAAGAGACACTTTTTGTCAATAGTATTTGAAACTTATATCGATGCTTCACAGCTTTGTTCTCAACACCAAAAATACAAATAATAAGGCATCATTCTATATCAAAAACATATTTCTCTTCTTAAAGCCGGCTAAACTCGATTTCTGATAATAAATAAAATGTCTGCCTGAGGAGTTTAATTTTTTTCATCGAGCAGGAAATTTAAAATACAAGTATATGTTATTATCTATTAATCTATCGCATGGCGACGAGTAAATCCAATGATTTATGATTTAATTAATCAGCGATCGATTATTATGAATATCGATAAAGCAATACGCATACCAATGAAAAGAGATACATAATTTAAAGAAATAATAATTTTATCATACTCGACTTCAAACTAGTAAATTAAGTTTTATTCTTATGCAAATTCTCGAAAAGACTATTAAAGTTATATATTGTGTTTACCATGTCTGCTGCGAGTGTGGTTCGGTGGTAATAACGTCAGCTTTTGAATCAGACGGCCCCTGGTTCGATTCCGGCCCTACACCAATGACTTGTTTTTCAAGTTATTTGCACTCGCTCTACGGTGAAGGAAAACATCGTGAGAAAACTGGCACGTTTGAGGACCACAAAATCCGAAGACGTGTGTCATCCGCCAACCCACACTTGGCCAGCGTGGTGGATTTTGGCCTATATCTCTCTCCTCGTGAGAGAAGGCCAGAGTCCCAGCAGTGGGAACGTATAGTGGGCTGCTTATGCTATGCTTATGCAATTGTGTTTACAATAAATATACATCCCTATTAATATGTATGAAATACAAATGAAAATATGACATTGCTCAGCACAGACAATTGTCATGAATATATTATGTAGGTAAATATACCTACAACATACATTGAAATTTTAATATTAAAAAAACAACAATTATTTACATGTAAATATACATACATATGTCTACAACACGGTGACTTATACTTTGACAAATTATTATTACCTGTTTTACCTGTCAAATGAACAACAATAATTTGGAATACCAACTTTGGAAGCGATGACGGCTCAGCCAGGCGTGCGGTGGGCTTGTGTTACGGGCGTCGGTTCTTCTCTTCTCGCAAATGAGTTTGAGCCCTCAATGTGAGAAAAAGTTATTTTCGCCTGGCTACTCAAGTTGTTTTTTTTTTGCAATCACTTTCCGTGTGTTTCGGCAGCGTCATTTAGCGCCAGTTATTCTAGACTAAACATGCTTCGGTTATAGTGTCGCTGTCTAGTGTGGTTACGCCCCTGCTGGTCAAATATTTAACTTTTTTAGGCTTGCGCTTGTCCACAACTCACTTGATGTTAGGTTTAGGATAAATCCAAGATAAAGTTTTTTATTAATAAATTTTAATTTTATCAGTCATACCCTTAGTAAATTTATTTTATTTTATTCAATATCTTCATATATATAAAATTGCCATGTCACAATGTTAGTTACCGTACTCCTCTGAAACAGCTTAACCGATTTTCACCAAATTTTATATGCGTATTCAGTAGGTCTGAGAATCGGCTACTATATATTTTCCATACCCCTAAGTGATAAGGGTCGTTCACTCTTCATATTTTTTAATGAATAGTAATAAACTATAAGGCAAATCAGCGTTTGCCGGGTCAGCCAGTATTTCTATACGTTTCGTACAGCCGTCGATATAAATATTGTTTTTTTTTTTGTTAATTTAAATTGATTAAATTCAACCTATGCGTTCTTTTCGCCAAATCCATTTCTACAATGATAGAGCAATAAGACAACTTTCTCTAAGTGTGAAATATCATAAAGTGAAAGTCTTGGTTTGGGCACTCTAATCTCGCGCAGCTGAGTGGGGCAATCACTGTCAAACGCTCATACTTCTTCTGTACTAGCTTCGACTCGTGGCTTTACTCGCGCTAGTCCGAGATCCGGATCACACGTTTAGTTTAAAGCGGATGATACCGATGCTGTAGCGTTTATGACTCGTCTACCAGCTTTTAAGACTAGACTCAGAGTTTGGCTATTAGATAAAACTTTTTATAGTATAAATGATTATTTAGAATTGAAAATTGACATTAGATTCATGTCATATACTTTTGTAATGATCTCATATTATTTGACTTGTAACTTTGGTGTTATCAATAAATGATTTGTATTTGTAACTAAGGTGATCTAATGTGATGATCGAGGTTAAGGCGCTATGGGAACAAAGTGGCATATTTTGAAAAATCCTATAAAATCCTGCGTTAATGATAGGGCTATGTTTTTTCGAGTTTCATTATCTTTATATCAGTGTTAAGAATCGTTAGAGTTCCAAAACAACATAACGTAAAATTCGCTCGATAGTTTAATCTTTGGGTGACTTGAAAACTCTCGAGACCAGAGCTTGACCACTTAGCACAAACGATGAAGAAGAACACAAACAAACCAAGCCTACAACTTCACGTGGCATCCGATCTACGGAAGCGCCCAAATGTAAATGCCATAAGATTAGAAATGCAGGAAGTAATGAACTGGTCTAAAAGCCTTCGAGTCGTCTTTTCTATTAAGACCGGTTCTTTTATCTAATTTGCCTTATGTCATACCATTAAGCTCCACCGGAACATGAATATTCGCGATCACTAATTATAAAAAAAAAAACTCTTTAGATTAAGCAGGAAATGTTTGTTTATGGCAAAAAGTTTTTCTAAAAAAGAACGTATTCCGCATCGTATTATTCTTCTAACATAGTATTCTTGACACTGGTAAATACGCTAATGTCGAATATAAAAGAAAAAAATTGTCGACCAAGTATGAGTTGGGTTCCGTACTATATTTGTTAGAAAATAGCAAAAAAAACGTTTTTTTTGTGGGAGCCAGACTTAATAAATATTTTTTTGATCTATTTTAAGAGTCGTTTTTAAGCGACAATCGAAATACATAATCTATGATTTCAAAAGAAATTTCAACTCCCTACGTACAGCCTAGTGAGAGCATAAGCAAAAATCGTAAGCAGCCCACTATACTTTCATACTGTTAGCACTATGGGCCTTGTCTCACGAGGAGAGAGATATAGGCCATGATCCACCACGCTTGCCAAGTGCGGGCTGGTGAATGACACATCTTCGGATATTGTAGTCCTCAAACAAGTCTATTGACAGACGGACAACGAACGTCTTAGTAATTTAAGTCTTTAAAAGGTTACGGATCTCTAAAACAAAACATTTGTTTTTTTAAACAACATGTCTTAAAAAAACAAAATTATTATTGTAGATATTTCTCAATTATGTTTATGCTAAACTCCTATTTGTTGTATATTTTTTGCGTCGTGTGTTGGCAATCAGTAACGACTTGTTTCTTTGATAAAAACAACTTTTAAGGTCGTTGCTATCGAAACTAATCTTTGCACGTTTGCGGATTATTATACGTAATTGTGCCGTACAATGTGAATATTGCTTTTTGTAGCCTTTGATAATAAGTAATAAGTGTTTTGCGATTATACAGATTAATAAATATCTGTCTTCCACTTCGTTGTATACTATAAGGTAATCTGACGCGTACTATGCGTGCCAACTGAGAATAGGACTGTCAAACCGCCATCTTGCTCAATAACACGCGCTAACGTCATTATCAAAGTGTATGGTGTGCAAAAAAAATTTTAACTCAAATGATATTCAGTTTATATGTTTAATGTACGCTGTTTTGCTATTTCCTATACATTTTACGGCAAATTAATTATAAATGAGTAGGATTTGAAAGAAAAAGCATATTTATAAAATTTAAATATTATTTCGGTTCTTATAAATCGCTAATTTCAATGTCGCTTAATTGATTCATCCAAAATTATTCAGTAATAAAATTCAAGAAAAGTTTTTTTATATGAATAATAATAGAATAATTAAATTTATATCTAAGAACCAAAAAAAAAACTTTTTTGCGCTTTCTTTGCTGGCAGTACTATTTTGACAGTTATCGTGTGAAGTTGAAGCAAGCGCGATCCTATTCTTAGTTGGCAAGCATAGTACATCAAAGTAAAGAAACGGTCGGTACTAGGCTTCTGTAACACAGTGTATACTAGCTCCAAAGCCAGGGCTACCTTTTAAAATGTTTCTGTAAATTAATTTACTTCAATAAATATATATTTGATTTGATTTGGTACTTCCTTTGGCTATGTCCGTGACCGTGCAAAAAACCTTCGATCAAAAATGTACTAGATATAATATACAGTATATTGTAATATTCACACACACACATTCACACACGGCTGGTTATCCCCATACTGAACCATTTCTAGCTCGTATTATGGTTGCTAACACAACTGATATACTACATATACATAATTACATACATATTATATATAAATACATATTTAACACCCAGACCCACAGCCAACAAATTTAGTTAAGCACAAAGATCTTGACCGGGCCGGGATTCGAACCCGGAACCTTCTGATTAGCAGACCGGCATGATAACCTTAATACCTTAATACCCAACGAGGTAATAGATACAATAATATGGTAAACTCATGTCATTAATTTGTGCTGTGTTTGTATGCAACACTGAATCTGGTATATATTTGATCGAAGCTATAGATGGTACTTTTAAGGCGAATATAAGGGCAAAAATCTTGTTTTTACGCCATAAATTATAAACGAAAAAAAGCAATTGCTTAAAGGCCGTCAGAATCATTAACACTCTAAAAATATTTGTACTTATTTTGGTACCAATTAGAAATAAAACTGGTTCCAAAAATCTAAAATTAAGTATTTTTTAATCAGTTTTTTTTCCATATTGATAATTTGTACCAAAAGAAGCTTATACTATATTCTTAGAGTGGTTCTTTAGATGGGCTTTTAGCTATATTTTCGATATCAGGCTTGTGAATTAGAAATAAAACTTGTTCCAAAAATCTAAATTTAAGTATTTTTTAATCAGTTTTTTTCCATATTGATAATTGGTACCAAAAGAAGCATATATATATATATATATATATATTCTTAGAGTGGTTCTTTAGACGGGCTTTTAACTATATTTTCGATATTTTTTACCGTTTTAAAACTGTGTGTTGGTATAAAATCCTAATTTTGACCTTATCTTCGCCTAAGGTGAAGCCTAAGTGATATATAATTATGTACATCTCCGCGAAAACATGGGTCGAATGGCACATTAACTTGTAGGTTCCAGATTTTAGTCTTAGTACAGGCAGTTGTTCAGCCGTACCATATCTGTTTTTCTGTTCAATCAATCAACATATAAGATTTAGGCTTTTGTCCGTAGTGTTTTATCCAGGTAGTTCTATCTTCGGCCAAATCCTTGACCACCCTATACGACATGACATTCGCCTTCTCCTTAATTTGGTCTAAAAATGATCTTCTAGGATCTCTTCCTCTCCTGGCTTCTATCTTTCCTTCTATGATATGTGTAATGAAATTGTCATGCCATAAGGTGGCCTACCATCTTTCCTCTTCTGTTCTTGTACTAGGCATAGTACTTCTTGATATGTTTTCTTTTCTGTCCAACTAATCCTTTTCACCCTTCTCCGACACCACATTTTAAATGCTTCTACTCTCTGCCTCTCTCTTTGGGTCATGTTTCATGCCTCACTCCATATAAGACGATGCTCCAGATATAAATGTTTTTATTAGGTTTTTATCTTATACGTTATGTAATTTTTGACTTCAGAAGATGTTTTTTGTTGTGAAAACCTTTTTGTTGCTAATATTTTGACATATTATTTGTATGACGACCTCGTTGGCGTAAAGGTTACCATGCCGGTCTGCTAATCAGAAGGTTCCGGGTTCGATTCCCGGCCCGGTCAACATCTTTGTGCTTAACTAAATTTGTTGGCTGTGGGTCTGGGTGTTAAATATGTATTTATATATAATATGTATGTATGTATATGTAGTATATCAGTTGTGTTAACAACCATAATACGAGCTAGAAATGGTTCAGTATGGGGCTAACCAGCCGTGTGTGAATGTGTCAAAAAGAAAAGAAAAAAATATAATATAAATTGTCATTATGTTACAAACTGCATTTGTTTTTTTTCACTTTATGATAATTTCGAAATGTCTCGTATTAAAATATTACTTGTAATGCAAACGTGATTTTGACTAGTTTTCAAGATCAACCACACTTTCATCATCTAAAACTACTTTTGTGTTATTATAATTAAACCAGCGGCTTAGAGATTTATGTGTTGTAAGTTACGAAAGAAAAAAAACTACACCCATGCCCCATGGTTAGGTCAAGATCGATTGAGAAATCCCTTGGAATTTTAACACCTTAGAAACTTTTGTCAGACGAATGGCATTAATCAATAATGCATATTGATCAGTTATCAGACAAATATGACACACACTGACAAATAGTATTGCAAGTCTGATTATTTGATTGATCAGTCATGATGACAATACATACAAATACAATTCAAACAAGTATAAATAAAAAAAATCTCTCGTAGAATACTTTTGTACTTAATGCAGGTGGAGATAGTCCCAGGGCTCAGGGCTAAACCAAGCGTACTAAAATGTAATTTGTTAGTACCTATAGTCGTTAAGTATGTATTTTTCTCTTTTGTAATCTGTACGCATAATTATGTTTTTGAAATAAATATTCTTTATCTTACCTTTATCTTTAGTATATTCCTTTATACCAATATATAAAGAGGAAACGTTTGATTTTTTCTTTGTTTGTTTGACGCGAATAGGCTCCGAAACCACTGGAACGATTTGAATTTTTTTTTCACCGTTTGTAAGCTACATTATCCCTGAGTAACATAGTATACATTTTCTTCTCTTTGCAACTTAGATCATTTTAGAGCCCGTGCGAAGCCGGGACGATCTGCTAGTAATATATAATAATCCACTTGCTTCACCCGCGATGTCATCGCGTTTATCTGGTTTTTTGAGTATGTTAATCCGGGATCAAATTTAGCCTATATGTTTAATCCAAAGCCTAGCATTCTCCACCCCAAGTTACATACGATACGAATCGGCCGTTTGAGCGGTGTAGAACTAACATACATACACTAAACCACTTATAATACACACACACACACAAAATTTTTGTATATATGGTATTAGTAGGAAGGATAATAGAACTGGTGGAAACTGGCTGAAGACCGTAATATATGGCGTGTTGGAGAGGAGGCCTATACCCAGCAGTGGGAAGACACAGGCTGATGATGATAATGAGGAAGGATAGAAAGTAGGATCGTAGGATTGCAGGATTGTCGGTCAACTTATTCGGTTTTACCACCGATTTTTATCATATTTTTGGATGACGTAAGATGTAGTTAGTAAAATGTTTAATGAAATGTGTAATTGGTTTCGTAATGCTCTTTTTTATTAAGAGGAACACTTCATTGAATTACGAGATCAGGTCATATCCTTATTAGCTTTCGCTGAAAATGAAATACAGAACTTTATTAGCCCTAAATAACATACGTTAAAGGCAAATCATACTACAATAATGACTTAATACTTAAAAAACATTAGTTAGATAAAGATTAAATAAACTTACAAATTTCATTAAATAAATATTCTACACCATTAAATACTACACACATTACTACACTAATGTTGAGTGCTTTGACACGTTTCTTAGTTTTGAATTGATTAAGTAACAATTTTGAGTTCCGTACTTATAGAAATACCGTGTCGTATAGATTTTTGCTAAAGTTAGTAGTTCTCAGTAAACACAGGCTCAGGAGGAGAATACCAAAGTTTTGTATTCCTCACAAGGAAGGTTGAGCGAATCGGCTTGTGCGATACTTTGGAATTTCAACTTAATACGTCTATATTTGTCTGTTCACTGAGTTTCTGCTCGTTCTATAATGGAACAGAGACGGCATAAAAATTCTTAATAATCCTACTCATATAATAAATTCGAAAGTTAGTGTGTATGTTTGTTACTTCTTCGCGCTCAAATGGCTTGACCAATTTTTATGAGATTTACTATATAGATAGGTTAAACTAAGGTCTAACCTATCGATTAACATATAGACTACCTTTATCACGGATTAACTTCTTTTGACCCGGATTAACGTGGGAACACCGCGGGACGCAACTTGTGAATAATAATTGTATGTATTGATGTATTTCTTTTGAGTCTATGTATACTTTACCAGAGTTTTTTATAGTCAGAGAGAGTTTTAAAAAAACATACTCGCTTGTTAATTCTTGGTTTTCCTCACGTTGATGCTAAGGTGTATTTTTTATTAATGTATTTAATTTATTACACTTCACTCATGTTATATATGACATTTTACAACTATGCTAAGTATTTTTTTGTTAAGGTCGGCTGTTTGCTAATTTGCATATTATGCTACCTGCTTCAAAGCAAAATTAATAAAAATCGGCCTGATAACGCCTGAGCTATAAACCTTTAGAATTTTAAGAAAATATATTTTTATAGTCATTTTAAACTTCATTTTTGTGTAATTTTTTACCAAGGTCGGTTAATTTGCATATTTCGAGACTATAAATCAAAAGTAATTAATAATATTAATTTTGATTTATGGTTGTTAAAAGGTCAACTATGATAGTCTCAGTTGCTAAAAGCTTTGTAAACTCGTTTCTTATTTTTATTTTATAAAGCACGTGACTATAGCGTAATTTAACTTTGTTTGAAACTAATATAATAAATTATTTTAACTTAAACTTTTAAGTCTCTAAAAACTCTAACATCACGCTTCACTTGAAAACATGTACGCTTGCAGCTCGGCTAGCTTAGGTGATCTGATGCGATCATCGAAGCTAAGCAACGGTCGATGCGTACGGTTTTGGATGGGATGCACAAGAATGTCGTTTTTCAATTGGTATTTTCATCCAGGCGCTACCGTGGGTAAGAATACACGTTAAATTTTAGGACCCAGCTATTAGTCTCAGTACAAGCAGTCGTTAAGCCAAGTCAGAGGCCTTCGGGCGGCTTGAAAACTATCGATACCAGAGGCCACTTAGTTCATACTAAGAAGAAGAAGAAGATCATTTTTTTTTAGGACACTTTCACACACGGCTGGTTAGCCCCATACTCAACCATTACTAGTTCGTATTATGGTTGCTAACACAACTGATATACTACATATACATACATACATATTATATATAAATACATATACATTACTTTTATACTTACAAAAACAACCAGAAACTTATCAAGTAACCGATTATTTCCAATTTCCCATTGTAATCCCAGTTGTAAATTGCTGCCGTCACTTGTTTTAATGTGTATATTTATGTGCCTACTTTCACCGGCTTACTGCTTGCGGTTACGGTAAAAATTATCGTTGATGCTTTTGTGTGTCAATTTTGTTTGTATTATTTACTCGTCTGTTGATTTGTATAAGCTGTCTGGTGGCATACTTCCGTAGAGACATGTCAAGTGTCGGCTGTAGCGCCCGTAGCTCGGCCAACTAAGGTGATTTGACGCGATCATCGAGGTTAAGCAACGGTCGATGTGGACAATTTTGGGATAACATACGAGTACCATACACAAGATTGTCTTTTCAAAGGTTGCATTTTTATCTGGGTCGGATGTCAAGTTAAATTGTAAGTCCCTGTGAATTCTAATACAAGCAGTTGATAAGCGTTGTAAGATTTCTTCGGGCTGCTTCAAAACTCTCGACACCAGAGCTTGGCCACTTAGCTCATACGAAGGAGAAGATCGAGTCCAGCCTTATCATACATATTTGTACGAAGTGTATGAGCTGCGATAGTAGATATGTTTCACGAAATAAATTTATATAAAATCAACAATTAACGATATTTAAGGCAGTTCAGTTTCCTCACGATGTTTTTGAAGCTAGTGCAAATCCACTTGAAAAACAAGTCAAGGGCCGGGATCGAAACAGGGGCCCACCGAACTATACTCGCGTATTGTTACTTAACAACTTGTTTTTGCGTCGCTAGATTAAAAGGTCAAAAAAACCTTTAGAAGCCAGATTTTGTGCCGAATAATGCCAAAGAAGATAAACATAAAAAAAATATTGGGACCCATTTCACACACGGCTGGTTAGCCCCATGATGACGACCTCGTTGGCGTAATGGTTACCATGCCGTACTGCCAATCAGAAGTTTTCGGGTTCGATTCCCCGGCACGGCCAACATCTTTGTGCTGAACTAAATTTGTTGGCTGTCGGTCTGGGTGTTAAATATGTATGTATATAAAATATATATGTATGTATGTATATGTAGTATACCAGTTGTGCTAGCAACCATAATACGAAGTTGAAATGGTTCACCATGGGGTGTGTGAAATGTGTCCTAATATATTTATTTTATTTTTATACTATGATTTTTTCGCTTGATCAAAATTCACCTGATAACAAGCGACATTGTGATCTAAGGTGGAACGCGCTTATCCAGAAGAAACCGGTTCACTCATGCCTTGAAAACCGCAAGAATATAGATTTCGGGGAACAGGGCATTTGGCAAGGAGTTCCACACCTTGGCAGTACGTACAATGAATGTGGAGGCAAAACGCTTAGTGCGCATTTTAGGTATCTCCACAGTGAAACGATGCCGCTTTGGTGTTTCCCTGCTCGTCCGATTGTGAAAGGGGGCGGGGGGAATTAAATCGTGCAATTCGGTCGCACACTCTCCGAAATGTAACCAATAAAAAACCGAAAGACTGGCTACTTTGCGACGGTGCTCAAGGCTCTGCAACTTTGCCTTGCACATATTTATTTATTTGATGATGGTAATGACAGTCAAC
Organism: Mellilla xanthometata; assembly: GCA_035578125.1. Classification (NCBI taxonomy): domain Eukaryota; kingdom Metazoa; phylum Arthropoda; class Insecta; order Lepidoptera; family Geometridae; genus Mellilla; species Mellilla xanthometata. The sequence goes on along the minus strand of JAPUBQ010000023.1, from coordinate 948,261 downwards.
ACGCCTCTCTGTCTGCGCACAAAGAACTACCCTCGACCTTGGAGATGATGTATGTTGGTAACAAAGAAATGTCTCTCTCCATTGAAGGAACACAATAAACGTCTAATGGCCCTGCTAGCTATGGCTCATCGTCGACCTTTGGAGTCGTATATACACATATCAAGACATAATACTACATACAACGTCCCTTACATCCTACTAATATAATAAACTAGCTACATCACGCGGTGCTACCTGCACAAAGAAGTTTATCCAGGATAAAAAGTGTATTAATATGTATTTTTTTATTTAATATTAGGACTCATTTCACACACGGCTGGTTAACCCCATACTGAACCGAGTTCGTATTATGGTTGCTTACACAAGTGATATACTACATATACATACATATTTTATATAGATACATATTTAACACAAAGACCAACAGCCAACAAATTTAGTTCAGCACAAAGATGTTGGCTGTGCCGGGAATCGAACCCGGAACATTATGATTGGCAGTCCGGCATGGTAACCATTACGCCAACGAGGTCATCAAATGTATATGTATGTAGTGTATTAAACCAAGGTCTAACTTATCTTCACACCAAATGTCATATTTGAGCGTGAAGAAATAACAAACATACACACTAACAAACAAACTTTCGCTTTTATGGTATTAGGAGGTTAAATAATTATTTAATGTAGAATCAAATGAACAATCTAAACATAAATACATATATAATCATATACTTTTATATATATAAGTACTTATAAAGTACTTGTGATAAAATTTGTCAACCGCTATTTTGCGGCGGCGATTTTAAATTTACTTTTAACAAACCTAGCCTGATAACACTGGACTTTTAATTACATTTATTTAAAACTTACAACCACCTTTTAAACGGTATATCTCCTACTCCTTATCTTAGATTATGCCGACGCTTGCTATCCTGATATAACCGAAGAGCAGCTCGACAAGCTCGAGCGTCTTCAAAACTTCTGCATAAGGCTCATTTTAGGTTTACGTAAATTTGACCATATTTCCGAATTTCGACAAAAGTTCAAATGGTTGCCCATTCGACTTCGCCGCAATTCTCATATCCTCCATCTCCTTTACAAGATACTATTTCATCATGCTACTCCGTCTTACTTAAAAAAATCATTTCTTTTGTTACTTCTTCGCACTCTTCTTCTCTGCGCTCTTCCCGTTCTCATATTTTGGAATTTCCTCGCACACTGGATCACTCCAACTTATACTTTCACTCATCGTTTACTGTGAAATCTGTGAGACTGTGGAATGCTCTGCCTTTGTGTATTAGGCAGGCAAAATCCTTAAATATATTTAAAATTCTAGTTTATAATCACTTTTTGGCCATTACTTAGATTTTATTTCATTTCTTTCGTGTTGTATACTTATGTTTGTATAGCCAGTAATGTTTTAGTTGTTTTGTTTTGTACCACCGCTTTCTTCTATCTCTACTATCTCTCTCCATTCCCGGTTGCCTGGTAGAGATCACCATAGGTGATAAGGCCGACTTTGTGCTCCGTTTAGTTATTGTATTTACTTAATATAAGCTGTTTTTATGTGGTTGTACAATAAAGTTATATTCTATTCTATTCTAAACAAATAGATTAAATCATAATCGATTAATCCCCTGCTACAAATACACGTAAAACTTACAAGACGTCGTTTCTTACACTGGGGGTTAAAAAACAGCCGTCATATTGACGTTAATAGACATTCAAATTAAAATCGTATTAACGAACGGTCGCGGCTTACCTTGACCGCTCAGCTAACACTAAGATTGTGGAGCTACGAGTATTTTACAGTTGCTCAATACATGCAGCTACAACTGTTACTCGTGCGGTAAAAACTTACACGTTAGATCAGAACATGCCTTTGAATTGAAGCGGGCCTCCCCGAGACACGCGATCAAAGATAAAAAGAAAAAACGGCTTGAAGAGAAGGCATCATACAATATCTCAGAATATATTAATATCTAATCTTCTAACGGCTGGTGGACAGAACAAATGACCCAAGAGCTGGCGCTTACCTCGGCCAACGTATAAGCTTGGCGATCTAGCGAGGTAATGCCGCCAGCATTTTCGGCACCTTACCCGCGGACACTGACTTAGATTTAATTTACTATTTGTAAGGTTTTGTTGATATAATTAGTTTTAATGAATAAATCACAATATCTTCTAATATATCAAATTTCCATGTCACAATCGTAGTTACCGTACTCCGCCGAAACGGCTTGAACGATTTTTACCAAATTTTATATGCGTATTCAGTAGGTCTGAGAATCGGGTACTGTATATTTTTTAAGGCAGTTAGTTTTAATATAGATTTGATTAATGATGTTTTTTTTACTTAATGTGATAATTAATAAAAATATATTTTTTTAAACTATTTATATAAATAAGCAGATTTGTGACCAAAATGCCGGCCTCTACTTTGCACAGCAGATAAGCGTCGCTATACAAAGAGGCAACTCGGCTGACATTTAGGCACTTCCCACAGGTACTGGTTTTTTAGATTCTTCGATACTCTCGACTTGTCGTTCGAAGAGTCAGCATCTCCTGATGATGCCTTGTGGTTAGGCGAAACACGTGTAGAGTTAAGAACTTCCGAATTGTGATAGGTAACGTTAATCTTAATTAATCTTAGTTAATTGATCTTAGTTAATTAGTCTTAGTTAATTAAGCTCGGTTAATTGATCTTAGTTGATTTTTCCTTTACTTGTCTTAATTTGGATTTCGGATCACAGCGGAAGTACACTAAATATTTAATTTTGTCATCTATTTACAATGGATTTCCGCAAAGTAACGCCTGAGTCAATAAGTTATTCTTCGATACTTTTAATTTTAGATCAGATATAGTTTTATATTTGTTTGAAATACTTATATTTTAAACATAATATTATCTATAATAATTTCATATTTATTATTTTGAAAATATCACGACGTTTAACTTCTGTTATCAATAAATAATTATGAACGGATTTGAAGATACACTTTTTAGAGAGAAACTTTGAAAGCCGATGTTGTATAAAGTTCTGTCTTTGGATGGGTGACCATGCTCAAGACGGTCGTTTAAAAAGTGTCATTTTATCTGGCTGCTACCGTGGGTCGGATGAAACGTTAAATTATAGGTCCCGGCTGTTAACCTTAGTATGTACAGTAAGTAGAACCCCTGTAAGTCGAATATCAAGGAAGGACGCCAAAAAATTCGAGCTACAGAGTTTTCAACTTATGGAGGATTTCAATTTTTTTTTTTTCTTTTGATAATTTGGTTGTTCTGTTGTACTAATTGATGTGTATTGCAGTAGAACCAAACTTCGTCTGACAGTATTTAAGTCGAAAACAAATTACTTGCTTAGCTAAATTTCAAAAGAAATCAAAATTGATCACCTGACACCAAGCAAGCAAACACGTGTTTACGTGAGTCATGAATTTATTATCGTATACTCCCTAAAATGTTTTTTTTTTTTTAGGTAATAAATTCCAAATGATCAAGTTGTAAAGGTTGTAAAATAAAACGTTGCTATGTTCGCGATGCAGAGGTCACATTTAATTTTTCAAGTTAAAGAGTGAGAATATGTTCTAAAATGGCTTATAGGGACCCGGTGGTTATTTCGACTAACAGAGGGTCAAGATTTCAAGTAATGGAGGTTTTGGTGTTTGAAGGGAAGGGAACAAATCATTTTTTCGACATTTGGAGGTTTTGACTTATCGAGGTTCGACTTAACGAGGTTCTACTATATGTATAAGCAGTCAAGTCAGAGGCCTTCGGACGGTTAACGACCATACATACGGTCCCGAAGTAGTGGGAAAATATACTAGGTTGCTTAAGCTACTCATTTAAACAAACATCTTAATATATATAAATCTTGTGTCACAATGTTTGTCCTCAATGGACTCCTAAACCACTTAACCGATTATAATAATATTCGCTCACCATGTGCAGTTCGATCCAACTTGAGGATATGATAGTTTAAATCTCAAATTATAGTCGCAATTTTAATTTATTGCTAATTATTGTCTGTTATTATTTGACAGTCACAATTATCTGTTAACTCCAAATGATTCTAACAGATGTCGATACCTTTCGACTGGGTTGAGTAAGTAATCAATAGATGGCGCTGCTATGGTAAATCTACGAACGTGTCATATAAGCTACACTATCTATTTTTCATACCCCTAAGTGAGGCAAAACAACGTTTGCCGGGTCAGCTAGTATATTATGAGTTTTTAAGGCGAAAATGCCATCTTTACGGTAATTGGTCACGCCACTTAAGGACTTGCAGTTCCGGAGATATTTGTGTGTTAGTGTTCCGCTGTAAGTCATTGGAAAAGGTCACGTAACTGTTTTTATGCACTTTAACTCGGAGTCGAAGCTTCATAAGAAGGTCGTGGTCAGGAATGCCGAATTTACCGGCGTCGGAAGTTTCCATACGAGTATATTTCTGTCGTATGTCAATGTCAGTGGTACTTGGTACCTACTAGGTACTTGACACGTATCACTTTTGTTTAATATTTTGACTTGTTGTTTACCTTTAGGTGTCGGTATCCTTACTAATATTATAAAAAAAGGTTTGTGACACTGTCTGTGTGTTTGTTTGTTACTCCATCGCGGCTAGAAGAAAGTTCAGATCGGGCTACAATTTCTTCACTACAGGATATCTTGAAACCCGAGGGTGGATATGGGCTATAACTATAATAAAAATAAAATTATTTTAACACATGATTTAAAAATAATATATCCCCATAAAATATTTGTGAAAAAACGTATACGAATCTTGTTTTGTCTTTGTCCCTTGGGATGCGACTAAAGAATAAACAAATGCGAGTCGAGATTAGATAGATAGATAAAATCTTTATTTCCCACTAATTACATTAAATTATAGATAGAAGAAACTTATAACTAGTGCCGAAAATGGCGGCCTTATCGCTAAAAGCGATCTCTTCCAGGCAACCAGAGGAAGGACAGTGATATAAAAACGAGAGAGGGGAGTACAAAAAGTATAAAAAAAAATATACTACATACTATATATTACATATACCTACTAATATACAATTACATAAAATATACTAAATTTAAATATTATAACATATAACAATATTTCAAATATACATATACTATTTAGATTACAAGGACAAGTACCAGTTTTTTACCAAATTTCGAAAAGAATCCAGTGACTGAGCCTTTCTAATATGTACTGGTAACTCATTCCATAGCTGTATAGCTCGGATAGTGAATGAGCTACCAAAGAATGTAGAGTTGTGCTTGAGATTGCGCATGGCGCATGAAGATTTACTTTAACATCTTTAAAAACATTTAAAAAAACACGTTAATTATATGGGAGCTAAACTTAACTTGTGAAAAATGTGGCTTTGTAACGGTCTTTTCTTTCTTTTTTTTTGTGGTTTCTGAGACACAGACTGGTGACCAACAGATAGACACCGTTTTTACCTGTTAGGTACGGAATCCTACATAACTATAATAAAATATTCCCGAATAAAGTATGTGTCTATACTCTAAACTAAAAATATATTGAACTGAATAAAAAACATTAATAACTTTTTCGTATCGACGAGTAGAATATATGTAGATAGATAGATTGTTTATTTCCACACACTAATTGAAGTAAGCTATTATATTAAAAAAAACTGGCTGCCAACATAGATATTGGCAACGAGGGTTTTAAAATTTATACGTTATTAAGTAATTTGTCAATTGTGTTTTGCCTATTTTTATAATATTAACAAAGGTAACCCTTGGTGAATAAATTTGTTTTGTATACGCGGAAGCGCATATTATTATCAACATGAGTTTAGAATTCCTTCGACTTTGTTTTGAATACATAATATTATGTGTTTGTGTAACATTGCACGTAGGCCCTCGGATCTATGCCTGTCTATCATAATTGGTCTATGATTCATTCTTACATGGGGCTGATTGTGATGATGATTCATGGTATTTTTAAATAAGCATTGGTGGCGATTCAGCGGCACACACGACTAAACTAAATTTAAAGAAGCCCCGTCTCTTTTCATCTTAGGTGGCCAGAAAGAGATGGCACGTTCTGCACCATAGTCAAAACAACTAAAATCACGTCAAATGTAGAAAATATAGGCGACTTTAGACGGCACTCACTTGTATTACCTCTAAAGCTGCCTGAACATTCCATATTTGACGTGATTTTAGTTGTTTTGACTGTGGTTCAGAACGTGCCGTCTCTATCTGGCAACCTAAGATGAAAAGAGAGGGGCGTTCTTTAAATTTAGTTAAGTCGTGTGTGCCGCTTAATCGCCACCACTCTTTGTTTTTTTTATTTCACATACGGCTAATTAGCTCCATACTAAACCATTTCTAGTTTGTATCATGGTTGCTAACACGACTGATATATACATAAATACTTCATATCCATACATATGTAACACCCAGACCGACAGACAACACATTTAGTTCATCTCATTGGCCGTGCCGTTGGCAATCGAACTGATCAAACCAGTGAGAGGGTGACAGACAGTGTTTTGACGACCTGGTTGGCGCAATGGTTACCATGCCGGACTGCTAATCAGAAGGTTCCGGGTTCGATTCCCGGCTCGGCCAACATCTTTGTGCTAAACTAAATTTGTTGGCTGTGGGTCTGGGTGTTAAATATGTATCTATATAAAATATATTGTAAGTATATATATATATGTAATATATCAGCTGTGTTAGCCACCATAACACAAACTAGAAATGGTTCAGTATGGGGTTAACCAGCCGTGTGTGAAATGAGTCCTAATATTTATTTATTTTATTTTATTTATTCCGGCAGCCTCCATTAGAGCCAATTATTCCAGACTTGACATAGTATACCTTAGGCCAGATGTCGCTTAGTCGTGTGATTACTGTGCTGGTCAAATGCCTAGCAGTGCTGTGTTAAAAAGGAACGAAATTGTTTTTCCGCGTTTTTCCAAAACTCGTTGAACAAAATTGTTCATCTAACGGAAAAAATCAGTCCTTAAGAGATAACGCTCTACGAAGCCGTAATTAGCCGATTGTCTCTTTCTAAAGGTCGAAGTGCAATATTTATCGGCGGGTACTGTATAAGCGAGTTATGCCATATTAATGGCAATCAACTCCGACAGTATTACGTCAAACTTAATAGCCTTGCCGGCTTCTCGTCGATCTTCCTTATTTACTTTTTTAATCCCCGATGAAAAAACACAGGGTGTTATAAGTTTGTCGTGTCTCTCTCTCTCTCTCTCTCTCTCTCTGTGTGTGTGTATGTGTTTCTCTGTCTGTGTCATCGAAGCTTCCGAATGAATGAACTGATTTTGATTTAGTTTTGTTTCGTTTGAACGGTGTCAGTTATAAACATGAACAGTTTTGAATTTGATTTATACTCTTATGTATGAAAAGTGTATTAGGCTCCCCCCTAACACTTCCGTGTCCTAAACTATTTTCTGAACTTAGCTATGTTTGATAAAATCACACCTAGATGTCCACCGCTACAAAATGACGAATTACATATTTTTCAACTCAATATGGGTGTCAAATTTAATTATGACTTGTTGGCCACCACCAAAAGTGTCTTGTCAGGGTTTTCTATATTTTTAATTTAAACTTGTTTATTGACAGAAATCCGTCCCGTCTTCTTATAGAATTCATCAAGTAAATTAATTGCACCTCGCTTCATAAAATTATATAGTGTCATAAAAAATATGGTCGCTAATTTGCGAGAAAATAAGATGTGTCACCAATATTGAGGATAAATTTTACGTGTTAGCATACCAGCTGGTACACAATTTAGGAGAAGTTGTTTCAAATAAATTGCATAGTCAAGATTAGAGGAGATGCATATGACATGGAGAAGTTCCGTAGTTCCGTGATTGTACGAGGTAGCAGAAAAGTTCGACCTAACAAGACATCGATGAATTGTGTTAAATAGGATATGAAAGAGAAAGAAGTGAATGTAGAGATGACGGTTAATAGGATATTGTGGAAGTAAAAAATAAGCTGTGCCGACCCCATATAGAGGGAATAGGTGAAGTCAAAGAAGAAGAGTACGGTTAGAACTACGCAGTTGTTAGAAGCACCCACTCACTGACAAACTGTAGTTATTCTCACATATACATGTATATTTTCGCGTAGAAAACGGTCACACTTACTTATTATTAAAAGTTAGAATGAGTCCAACAGTTACGGTGCTTTCCGAGCACCATCTTCAGGGGCGAGTGTTACACGGACCGCCGCCGACGAGATCCGCGCGTGCACAGAAAATAAGATCTTTTTTTTCTACGCGAAAATATTACGATGCCTTACGTGAACAGTTTACAATGTTTATACATGTAAAGATACCTATATCATTATTTTATATATCGTTGTAGTTTGAACTGTACAGTTCAACCGTTACGATATTTGGTAACGTGAGTCAATCAGTATTTAAGAGCTGGGCACTTGTCTGTAATGTTTTTTTTCCAGACATTTCTATCCTAGACCAAATCCTTGACCTCCCTACACGGTATGATTTTTGCCTTCTCCTTAATTTGGTCTATGAATGATCTTCTTTGTCTTCCTCTCCTTGCCTCTATCTTCCTTTTTATAATGTTTTAATAGAAAGAAAGAAAGAAATGAAAGAAAGAAATGATTTATTACAGGAAATTTAGGTTTACAGCTACTTGTACATTTGTATAAGACATGTAAGGTTTGCTTGATGCGTGTAGAGTAGCCAATAGTGCGCTGCGCCTTACACACTAGGTCAGTCAAGCTGCCTGGACTGTGGCGCGGCAGAGGCTCCCGCAGGACTGCTCACCATTACTTGTAGGTACATAGAGGCCTGATGTCTAAAAGAAGATATACGGATTTTTACCTTATTATTACAATGTTATTTAAAAACAAAATAAAATAAAAAAACTAGACTTACATTTACAATTCTACTAAAATACTAGGTTAAAGAAAGCAATAAACATGTAACTAAATCTGGCCACTTTTCATCTGTGTTTTTCATAGAGGAGTTGCCAGTGTTGCCAGTGTTGTCATAAGCCTACTGTGCTGTTAGCTTGCAGTGCTATTTATTTACAGTGTAATTTATTAGAATCTATTGGTTTTGTTTCATAAGTGTTATATTACGTTATTTATTGCGATCTCATATAAATATTAAGTAAAAGCCGTATAAATACATATATGGTGAGTGAGTGTATGTGTAAATAAAATTGTCATATCGTATAAGGTGTCCACCATTTTTTCCTGTACTAGGTATTTTATCTCTTTTTCCGTTTACTTCTCTGTCCAACTCATCTTTTCCATTCTCATCGAATTAGGGATAATAAAACTGAAAAATAGTAGCCCTTTTTGCCTATTTATTTGATTTTTCATAACAATTCCCGAATTCCCTGTTTCCCAATGACTACGATCTAGCTATTTTCAAGGCGGGAGTGAACTGGTTCCTTCTAGGTAAGCGCGTTTCACCGTAGACCTCAATATCACTTACCATCAGGTGAATTGTGGTCAAGCGCTGACCTATTCAGAGTAAAAAGAACATTCCATATACATAGACATAGACAGACCAAACTCGTTGAGAAAAATCTCCTTAGTTTAACCTACCAAGTGTAGCACCGTGAGATAATTAGTATGTGATTAGAATACAAAAAGCGGACACATTGTGTGTGCATAAAAACGCAAGTGGTCAGGACGCGGCAAGGTCGGAGCCTTGGTGGAGGTCTGCGCGACTCGCGGTGCATTCTGCTTTAGCGGACCAGCATTATAATGTACTAGCTGACCCGGCAAACGTTGTTTTGCCTCACTTAGGGGTATGAAAAATAGATAGTGTAGCTTATATGACGCGTTCGTAGATTCACCATAGCAGCGCCATCTATTGATTACTTACTCAACCCAGTCGAAAGGTATCGACATCTGTTAGAATCATTTGGAGTTAACAGATAATTGTGACTGTCAAATAATAACAGACAATAATTAGCAATAAATTAAAATTGCGACTATAATTTGAGATTTAAACTATCCTATCTCTCAAGTTGGATCGAACTGCACATGGTGTGCCAATTTTCTTATAATCTGTTAAGTGGTTTAGGAGTCTATTGAGGACAAACATTGTGACACGAGATTTATATATATTAAGATAAGATGAGATTAGAATTCTAATATCAAATCAGTTTTGTAAGTGAGATGAGAGAGAAGAACTTTTAAATGTTTTTTTACTGACTTGAGGCATTATAGCGAGTAGATTTGAGATATCAACTATGTATTAGTAGTTATACATAAGTACCAGCAATTTAGCTCGAAGCAATACTAAATATAGATTTTAATTATGATTACGCAATTAGCGTGATGTATACTAGTAGTTATCAGAAGATACCTCGCTAACATAATCTGTCTAACATAGCTTAAACCTAAGTCTGTATCTAAGCACCTAACAGTGTGTACCGGCAGCCTCCTTAAGAGCCAGTTATTCCAGACTAGACATGCTCTATCTTTGACTAGAGTGTCGCTGACTCGTAAGCAGCAGCAACAGCAGTATAAGCAGCCCACTATATGTTCCCACGGCTGGGTCTCGGGGCCTTCTCTCACGAGGAGAGAGATATAGGCCATAATTCACCACGCTGGCCAAGTGCGGGTTGGTGGATGACACACGTCTTCGGATATTGCGGTCCTCAAACGTGTCGGTTTCCTCACGATGTTTTCCTTCACTGTAAAGCGAGTGCTAATCCACACATAACTTGAAAAACAAGTCGTTGATGTAGGGCTGGGATCGAATCAGGGGCCGTCTGATTGAAAAGCAGACGTTTGTACCACCGCATCGTTAGTCAGAAGTCTAAACAGAGAATAATAATTTAAGCGAATTCATGAATATGGAACTCGCAGAATCGTTATTCATGTGTAAAAGTAGTAAAAGGTATTTTGAATTTAATAGATATGGAAAAACAATTGCTATTGTGTGTACAATATTTAATGAAATTTATAAGTTTAATTTATGTTATGTTAAGTATTCTTTAAGTAAGTAATTATTTAAGTAGTTTATTTAAGTAATTATTGTAGTATGACTTGCCTTTAACGTATGTTATTTATGGCCAATAAACTTCTGTGTCTAGCTGTAATGAAAAAAAAAACACCTGCAACTACAAAATTAAAAATTCCACATACAAAACTAATTGTATCACTTATTGGAACGCGGCCGAAGGATATCAAGTAGAAGTTAATATACCTGTGTTAATACGTAAATTGTTTTAATGTATGGAAAACTACACAAGGTAATATCGCTTCTCAGAATTTCATGTTTTAATTTCATTTGCCTCCTACATTTTATCTTAACAATTACTGGTACGTTATACACTTCGATCAAATAAAGGTTATACATTATGTATTTTTCAATGAACACTGATGTGTTTTTCTTTAATTACATAATATCTTAGTTTTTGAGGTTCCGTACCTAAAAGGTAAAAACGGGACTCTATTACTAAGACTCCGCTGTCTGTCTGTCTCCAGGCTGTTTCACAAGATGTATTTCCCGTGCTGCTATAACAACAATTACTAAAAATAAAAAATATTAAGGGGGGTCCCCATACAATAAACGCGTTTTTTTCGTATTTTTTTGTTATATGTCGCGGTAGCAACTCTTATCACTTAGGAGTATGAAAAATAGATAGTAGCCCATTCCTACCTACATAATACGCATATAAAATTTGATAAAAATCGTTCAAGCCGTTTCGGAGGAGTACGGTAACTAACATTCATGGTATCATTCAACAGTGACATGGAAATTTTATATACTCGTATAAGAAGAAGAAAGATAAGTGTGATGTAATGATTGTCCTATTACAAGTATTTGTAACAAAATATAGGTAGGTGTATACATATATACCTACAATATTAATTACAGTTAAGACGCTATATCATTTTGTGCTGTAAAATTTGTGCAATTTTCTACTAGGCTGTAACCATTTGTAATTAAAAACTTACGTGCAAATTGCATAGTTCCCTCTTTTTACTGTTCGTAATAACTAGATAAGAGTTATTGCATGTGTTCACTACAGACGTTGTTTAATGGATTTTTTTTACATTACTATATAACAAATTGCAATCATCTATTCAATATTTGTATGTATTAAAGAGTTTTAAAGCTTAAAAATACATACATAAATCATAAGTCATAAGTAATTTATTCATAAACACAAGTTTACACATCAAAAAATATTTTTTACAGTCAATAGTCATTGCTAACTAAAACTAAACCTTAGAAACACCAGGGGTAGAGGCAAAAGTGGCCTGGGCGGGGAGAGCAGCGGCATTGCGCGAAGCGGTCCTGCATCCCTGCCCCCGTCGTGAGATGGGACACCGTGAGGTTGTAGTCGGTAGTGACGGCCCCTCTGGCCCTCGAGTCCGACATACCCCGCCCGCCTCGTCCAGGCTTGTGGCGGAAGATGCGTAAATGAATTTCCTTACAAAAAAAGAAGGGGCAGAGGCAAAGGTGGGCAAAATGCTAGCAGCATTACCACGTTGGATGGCAATGCTTAGTCTCTGTCCGAAATAAAAGCCAGTTAGATACCGGAAACCTCCAACAGCCGCTTAGTGAGATTCCTTCATCTATAATATAAAAATAAGTCGGGATTTCCTTCCTGACGCTAGAACGCACGAACCGATTTCCACGGTACAGTATTCGTTAGAAAGGTCTCGGGCTCCGTGAGGTTTGTAGCAAACACAATTCAGGGGTTATTTCTTTTAAGACTAAAATATACAAACGTACATAGGTACAGACAGACGGTACAGGCTAAATTAGCCAGTTAAGCACAGTTCGCTCGCTTCGCTCGTTCTGTTAATTTACAATACAACACCTATTTCATCACATTCTCAGAGTTTAGTAAGACTGTATGCAGCTATCGACCTATCATTACAACAGATGTGTTCAAATATGCATTTGCACATCATATTGTGGAGGTATTATGTATTACCAAACTGGGAGTACTTATCTCTTGGCTAATATATGGTTGGAAATATGACGACATTTTCGTCCTAACGGTAGGCGGGTTGCGATTACTTTGCTTAAAAGTTAGTGTAGTGAATCCGTGAAATAAGACATAATTTGACAATCTCTTTTGCACGTGCAGTAGAATATTTTCTAGTGCTCATCTCTCAAGTTGATAATTTGTCGCCAAGCACCTAAATGTGTTCTGGCAGCCCCCTTGAAAGCCAGTAGTTCCAAACTAGGCATGCTTCGCCTTCTGCTAGAGTGTCGCTGACTATCTAGTATATAAAATTTAACTTATTAACTTGTCCAATTCACAAAAGTCCACTATTATAGAACCCGCGTTAAAAATCCGGGAGTAAAAGTAGCTTATGTGTTTATCCAAGTTATAAGCTACCTCTATGTTCATTATAATAATAAATAATAATAAAATCATTTATTTGCCACAGAAACTTAAATCTAGGTTACACCGAGTTTAGTAATTATAATGTAAGTATAGAATTTTGAATATATAGTCATTCGAATCAGTCCAGTCGCTTGAGCGTGAAGGAGTAACAAACATACACACAAACACTTTCGCCTTTATAATATCAGTAGGATGATAAATAAAAAGTCCTCAAGTGTGTCTCGCTCGCTCAAAGTATAAAAACACAGCCGTAACATAAGTAAAATAATGGAGCTATTCCGACTCTGCATCTCGACTTCAATTTCCGTTAAACATCCATCCACGTCATATCGAGGTCGCAGCCTTATTTATGCGTAACACGCTACATTTAAAGGGCATATTTTGCTCCTTTTTATGATAAAAATCGGCAAATTTGTACATAGTTTAATACAATTTGAATTCTTACGATAACTCGTGAAAAAGCTTTACAAACTATGATCCTAAATACTTTCATATCATTTCTGTGAAATTTTAACTGTATTTTTTAGGTCTTTAATGTAGATACATGTATAACTATTATTTATTGGTACTGTATAATGCTTTCGGCTATGTAAGTCACGTATTGTGAACTAGCTAGATTTTCCTCTTAAACCTCCGTCATATTTTAAGGTCACTAACAAGTATTCAGTTTGGCTTTGACCCCTAATAGGGTCAATGCTAGTAGTAGTAAATATAAAATGTTCTTAAATATGAGAATTCGCATATGCAGTACCTCAAGGGTCCATTCTCCGACATTCTCTTTTCAGTTACATAACAAATGACTCAACAAATAATTTTAACAAAATAAAAATGTACAGATACAAGTTACATGAATCGTACCGTCAGTTAATAAGTAAAATCATTTTATAACGCTTTATTTATTAATTAAAATACAATGACTTGTAAATTATAATTATTTTTGTTTAATAGATAATTAAAGTTCTAACGAGCTAACCGTATGTTCTGATGACTTTGCGGATAATCATGAGTTTTTTTATGACATGATAATGGTCGTTATACATGTGATATGAGCCAAGTAAGAAGACATGAATATCATGATCTTTTAGTAATTACACTATTTTTAGCCTTACCTCTATTGTAATGATACTCATCTATGTTTATGACATCTAAATTGACGGTTGTAAACGTCACGAGAGTTTTCAATTCATTGTAACTTTGTTGCTAATTGTCAATTAAATTATAATTGTCTCGCTTTAACAATGTAAGACAGGTTTAATAATTGTTTTGAAAAAACACTTGACGGCGTTTTAAGTTTTTGTGGTAAATTCTAATTGGCATATGTTATGTCATATCTTTGTCTTTGCTATTGGGCTCAAGAATTTGAACGCTGTCATAAATATCATATCATGCTTTGACGTAACTTTAATCATGTCATAAATGAAACCGAGTATGCACGGAATATCTCGAAATTTCTGTTAATATTGTGGTCGTTGTTGATCAAGTTAATAATGTTAACATTATAAAAAACATGTAAAATACAATGTAATTCACAATCAATATGGGTCCTTGAAACCTGAATTGTATATGTAATATATCTTCTTAATATATATAAATCTCGTGTCACAATGTTTGTCCTCAATGGGCTCCTAAACCACTTAACCGATTATAATAAAATTCGCACACCATGTGCAGTTCGGTCCAACTTGAGAGATAGGTTTAAATCTCAAATTATAGTCGCAATTTTAATTTATTGCTAATTATTGTCTGTTATTATTTGACAGTCAATTATCTGTTAACTCCAAATGATTCTAACAGATGTCGATACCTTTCGACTGGGTTGAGTAAGTAATCAATAGAAGGCGCTGCTATGGTAAATCTACGAACGTTACATATAAGCTACACTATCTATTTTTCATACCCCTGAGTGAGGCAAAACCACATTTCCCGGGTCAGCTAGTATTATTATAATTATTTTACTTTATTTTATTTTTTTACAATAGCTTATGGTGTTTCAAAAATCTTATTCTTTCAAAGAAGATTGAAATTGGACGCCAACATTATTGATCACTATAATTATTTGATGTTCACGAAAACTTGAGGCATATTTTACTGATCCTTCACGAATTTCTCGATTTCTATCTTCTCTAACATATACTCGTATTTTACTGATCTTTCACGCATTCCTTGATTTCTATCTTCTCTAACATACTCGTATATTTTACTGATCCTTCACGCATTCCTTGATTTCTTTCTATCTTCTCTAACATATATTTTACTGATCTTTCACGCATTCCCTGATTTCTATCTTCTCTAACATATATTTTACTGATCTTTCACGCATTCCTTGATTTCTATCTTGTCTAACATATATGTTTCCGTTTGTTACAGAAAATGGACGAGAACCCCCACTAGCCCGCGAACCATGTGACGTCATTATACCCGCATCACCATCGTCTGTGATCCATAGATCTCTGTAGTGATAAGTTATATAAGTCAAAATGCCAGCTATACTCACCAAATTACGAGAACAGGTTAGTATTTTTATTCCTCCACGTAAAACGACATTTTGTTATAAATGTGACGTATCTGTGTGTGTGTTTCTGATGGTAAGTGATATTGTTGTGTACGGACGTCTAATCCAAATGTCTGGACCTGGGGGTATGAAATTTGAAGAGTGTCATTGTTTTAGTATTATTTGGACATTCCACCCCCAAGGGGGTGAAAAGGGGTAAAATAGTTTGTATGAGACTACTTTGTTTTTTAACTGCTAGCAATAAAATTTGGAATATGTATAGTTTATTAAAATTTAAAAATAATCATATATTTTTTTTGCCAGGGGTGAACTAAGGGTTTGTAATAGGTATTGAAAGTTTGTATGGCAATTTCTGTAATTATTAAGTTAAAGTCTTGAAAGTTACTGTCATAGTAGTTTATTAAATGAGTAAAATAAATTTATGAAAACATTTGCATTAAAGAGGATGCTATTAGGGGTTGAACGTTCAAACTGAAAGCTTTGTGTTTTTGAAATTAATGGGTATGAATAGTAGGTCTATTTTTTAGTACTTAGATGTATACAAAGAACGGTTTTTTTTTTTTAATTTCTCCCCTAAGGAAGTGAATTTAAATAGTTTGTATGAGACTACTTTGTTTTTTAACTGCATGCAATAAAATTTGGAATATATGTAGTTTACTAAAATTAAAAAATAATGATATAATTTTTTGCCAAGGGTGAATTAAGGGTTTGTAATGGGGGTGAAGATTTGTTTAAGTATTTTTTTTAAATATATTGTAGTGTCATGTTTGTTGTGTAATGTTGCAGGCGTCCCGCGTGCAGCCCTCCACCTCCATAGCGGTGGGAGTGGGGGTGGGTGTGGCGCTCGCCGCCTGCGCCCTCTACGGCAGGGAGAAGAAACAGCCGCCGCCTTGTAACAACAATAACAACTACAAGGTAAACATAATTCCTTTATTTGACATATATTCACTTATGTATATAATTTTATTAATATACTAGTTGACCCGGCAAACGTTGTTTTGCCTTAATAATTATTTCTAAATACACAGTAGCCGATTCTCAGACCTACTGAATACGCATATAAAATTTGGTAAAGATCAGTCAAGCCGTTTCGGAGGAGTACGGTAACAAACACTGTGACACGGAAATTTTATATATAAGATAAGATTAATATTTGAACACATTTCGCACATGGCTGGTTAACCCCATACTAAACCATTTCTTGATTGTATTATGTTTGCTAACACAACTGATATACTACATATATGTACATAGAATACATACATACATATTTTATAAAAATATATATACATATTATTTAAAATCTGCAATAAAGGCTCCTTGGAGACCTACGGTCGTTACCCTGCGCTCGACCGTAGCAAAAGTTACTATATAGCATGACGACCTCGTTGGCGTAAAGGTTACCATGCCGGTCTGCTTATCAGAAGGTTCCGGGTTCGATTCCGGGCAACCGGTCCACATCTTTGTGCTTAACTAAATTTGTTGGCTGTGGGTCTGGGTGTTAAATATGTATTTATATATAATATGTATGTATGTATATGTAGTATATCAGTTGTGTTAGCAACCATAATACGAGCTAGAAATGGTTCAGTATGGGGCTAACCAGCCGTGTGTGAATAAAAAAAAAAGAAAAAATAAAAAGCTTTAACCAAAATGTATGTGTATCTTTATCTATATTCCATGTTAACATTTCAGGTATCAAAAAATGGTACCCTGGAGGCAGTGAATGGCAAGGACAAGACGAGCTGCGGGGGGAGGTGCGGCGCGGAGCAGTGCGCGCTCTGCCGGGGAGACGTCGATACTGACAACAAGCAGAACATTGTGAGTACTAGCGGTCCGACCCGCGGGCTAACTGTGGCGCCTGTAGCTCGCCTAGTAAGGTGATCGCACGCGATCATCGAAGCTAAGCAACGGTCGATACGGACGGTGTTTGGATGGGCGACCATGCACAAGACTGTCCTCTTAAAAGTAGCATTTTCATCTGGGCGCTACACGGATCGGATGGCTCGTTAAATTGTAGGTCCCAGCTGTTAGTCTTGGTACAAGCAGTCGTTAAGCTATGTCAGAGGACTTCGGACGGCTTGAAAGTTTTCGGCGCCAGAGCTCGGCCACTTGGCTTACAAAGAAGATCATCCGCCATTTCTGTGTGGTCATAAAGTGAGCGGCTAGGTCTGGTGTCAGATATTGATTGATGAGATTGTAAACTTGTTGAGGAAATCAATTCGTAGAGTTTTTTGGACTGAGTGGTTTAGACCTGGCATCCTTAAGCCAAGTCAGAGGCCTTCGGACAGCTTGAAAACTCTCGACACCAGAGCTTGGCCATATAAAATAATATAGCCGTTTATATATGATACCCTTATCTTAAAATATTTTTAGAATTTTAAAGTATTTTTGTTAGGGCACACAAAATTTGGAGTAGGCCTCCTCCAAGCGCCTCCAGTGCCGTCTGTCTCGCGCCAGTTGCGTCCAGGTGAGGCCGGCGAGAGCGGTGATGTCATCGCTCCAGCGGGCGCGCGGGCGGCCTCTCCCCCTGGTCGCGTCGCGCGGCCATATAACTCGAAGAAAATAAAGGGTTAAGAATAAGAATATATTTATTGCATAACTGTGTACAATGACGAGATCTTAAAGTAGTGATTAGGTAACAACAGTCTTGTTCGTAATGAACATACAATATTAACTTAAAATAACAACTATCTACTAATTAAAAACTTAATAATATACATTTTAATAACTATACATATTTATACATTCAATAACTATACACTTTATTAATTTACGCTACTCCGAAATATTCATTCATATTATAATATTCTTTGTCTATTAGCCATTTTCTTAAAACGGGCCATAGTAACGATTGTGTCTCGGTATTCCAGGAGGAGGCGGACGAGGGTCCGGCGGAGAGCCAGCCGGAGCACGTGCCCGGGCTGAACCTGGAGTTCCTGCGGCAGCTGATGTCGCTGGCGCGCATCATGGTGCCGGGCGCGCGCAGCCACGAGGTGGCGCTGCTGGCCGCGCACACCGCCTGCCTCTTCTCGCGCACCTTCCTCTCCATCTACGTCGCCGCGCTCGAGGGCTCCATAGGTAACCTCCACTTGGCTCCTAGGGGACCAAGTACTATAATATCATTACATATACTACACTGGTCTACAGTGGTTTTGTTGCCTTTGATATGATGATGATTTTGGGTCCGTTTATACACACAATTCGTGAAAATATCAATAATTTTGTAAGATTTGCTCGGATTTTTTTCAACAAATGACTGAAAAATTTAATTTTGACGATAAATCGTTCAATATTCAATTTGTAGAAATGAGCATATTTAGTACTTTTACGAATATATTCGTAATCTGGGCACTTAAAAACGTAACAATTTGCGATGATAAACAGGGCAACAAAAAAAATTGATTTTTTGTAGAGCTGTGCTATTGTTATGATATTATAGTACTAGAATATAATTGAAAATTGACATGGATACATATCATATACTTTTGCAATGATATCATATTATTTGACTTGTAACTTTGGTGTTATCAATAAATGATTTGTATTTGTATTTGGACGTGCTGAACCGGTATTCGGAAAAGTGACACTGGGACCAGGGATCAGAATACTGAGAGAGCAGAGGATTGCTGATTTCCATGCAATAAAGCGTGGCGCGGAAGTTTGCCGTAAATAAACCGCTGAAACCTAGATGGCGCTGCAAAATGAGCGTGCAGCCTAGCCGCCGCTAAATTCCGCAACGCGCTGTAATGTTGATTTGTCTTAAGCAAGGCTCAAGATTCACGGGCATTATCAAAGCCGGAATAAGAGGCCCGCTTTCTTCTCTTTAATTTGCGCGGAAAGAGTAAAATCCGTCCCAGGAAGCGAACCTCGTGTCGAATCGACATTTTTTTTACGACATTGACAAGAACTCTTTTTTTCCTTTTCTAACCTCAGAGTAACGACTAATTTCTAACCTACATAGGTACGTTCTCATTGTACAACCCTTAAATATATGTAGTCGATTTCTCCGCCGAGAATCGATCGTTATTACCATAGACAAAAGAAAAAAAAGACGGAGGTACTGTGTGACCGCACATGAGATAGCGATATTTTCGGACAATGTTGCCACTTTAGTAGAACTTTAGCCACTTTAGGAAATTAGGGTTAGGGTATACACATAATAAAGAAAAAGACTTCAGATTATATTTCTACGTTTTATTAATTTTTAAACAAAATCAGTTTATTGTACACATTCCTTACTCTTTATTTCCACGCTTCACAAAAACGTCACCCATAAAATGGTTGGAACAAATCCTGGAATTTTGCGTTGATTTCCAATCATAAAATATTATCTACCATATGCTTCTATCCAAATCTCTACAAGTTCAGCATTCGATGGAAATCTGTAAAAAAAATAAAATACTAGAGGTTGCCCGCGGCCCGCGTGAAGGTCGCTTTTCGGGTAACCTGTGGAAAACTCTATGGTATCCTATTCCCGTGCCAATTTTATGTACACTTTCCTCATTCGATTCCTGAGATCTAGTTAACCTCTGTTTTTAGCTACTTTGGTGATGATGCGAGCGATTTCTCCAAGCCATTATTTAAATATGTAACTAGAATACGTGAACCATACCACTAAGTGAACCATTTACTTAAATTCTAATTCAGAAGTATTTAATTTCAAAAACACAAAACTTTCCCTTTGAACTTTAAACCCCATTAGCATACCTAAATGCACTCCTGGCAAATATTTTTACGAATTTATTTTAACCATCAAAGAAACTACAAACATAACAACTTACAAGACTAACTAACTTAACTTGATAAATAAAGAATTCTCCATACAAACTTTCACCCCCCATTACAAACCCTTAGTTCACCCCTGGCAAAAAAACTTGATACCATTATTTTTAATTTTACATAAACAATAAATATTCCAAATAAATAAAAAAAAATTCACAACCCTAAGACCAGCCGATTGGGCTCTGCGTTGTCTATAGATGAATGAATGAATGAATAAGTCAGGACAAAGAGTCTTATAGTACAGATAATTATATAATATGGTAACTTCATGTCAAATAACTGGGCTTAACTTCACTGGGCGAGCGCGGTCCACCTTAGATCACAATATCGCTTACCACGAGGAATATTGAGACTAAGCGCTAACCCATTTAGTGTAAAAAAAAGCCCGACTAGCGAGCGAATATTTCGATGGAAGTAGATTAAATTAGTAAAAGGACTGTTTAAGCAATTCTCAAGTACAGTGCAAACGGTTTTTGTAAAACTAGGGTTAAAATTGAAAGTCAGATTATGACAACCCTTATTCAATTTCTTGTAGGTTATGTTTTTATTTTGCATTTGCATGTTTTACCACTTTGAAGCAGAACTTTACATCCTAATCAATAGTACTTGAATTAATCCTATTTAATTAATATTTGGATTGATTTTAGAAGATATATTGTATATAAAAAAGGCCAGTACCAACCTGTGAAATGTAACATCACATAAACCAGGTTCTGTTCTATTCTAATAACTCAAAATACAACACTGCACCATTCTGTCGATGTCCAAAACTATTCACCGCGCGAGAATAACACTTACACTTGAATTTAAACAATATTTTTTCGAAAAAACACAAAATTCTCAGAATCGCAGTAATGTTTGACACCGAAACTGACAAATTTGCTGGTGTCAAACAGTTACAGCGACAGAGAGAAAAACAGTATAAGCCTTTCTCTTTCACGCATGTTATTTTTACATATGGCTGTTTCGCTGTTGAGTAAAAGAGATGGAAATGTGACTCCGTCTATTGCCTTCTCTGTCTACGGTTATTACAAAGCACTATGAAACTACCACGTCATCTCATCGTTTTATCTGTCAGTGTCAGAATTTCATTGACACTGTCAAATCTCAGAAAAAAACAAAACAATGAAAACATTACATGTTATATTTGTTTATTCTAACAATATTCTAAGCAAAATACGATAGTGGAAATAGTGTTCTAATCAGAATATGATAGTAGAGTGATTCAGTTTATAGAGACGAAACTCCCACGCATCAATAACACGCAGTGTCCAGAACTGTGGTCAAAACTCCAGTCGGAAATGCCGGACACAAATTACGATGTATTTACTATTTCCAGCGGAATAATAAGGGATGCAGTTGGTAAGTAACGTACCACGTTACAGCTTATTAGCTGAAGCGTTGCTTAGAACCGTTTTAAGTATTATATATTTTAATGAATAAAGACAGGTTATAACTACTAGTTTTTCATGTATATAAAGTACTTTCAAATCAATCATTCCGTGCCGCCTTATCAATATTTACCTTTTCCGTGTTACAGTAAAACACATAGTGCAGAAGGACATGCACCGCTTCGCCGCTCTGTTGATGCAGTGGTTCTCCATAGCCATACCGGCCACCTTCATCAACTCCATGATTCGTTATTTGGAAGGTAACATACACTTATATTGCGTTTAAACTCGAGTGAATGAAGAAAATAAAGAAGCTTTTTGATTAGGATGCTCTTTGCGAGACAAAGTTGCATAGTCTTGAGCACCGTCACAGAGTAGCCAGCCTTTCTAGGTTTTATAGGTTAAATTTCGGAGACTGCGACAGAATTACACAACATAATTCGGGAAATTACTTAAATTAAAGTACCTCATGATAAAACAGCGCTGACCTATTTAGAGTAAAAAAATAGTTTCAGTATGTAATATGTGTTGTGTGTATTTAAATCTAATGTATAACAAAATGTATGCATTTCGATTAATAGTTAGATATTTTGAAAAGGAAAAGTGGAACTGTTTAACTTTTAGACATTTAAATAATGTGCTTACCCCTTATAGTAACCTGGCGATAAATATTGCACATTGACCTTTGAAGATAAAAATCTAATAAAATAGATACTTAGGGGGGGACTCCCATACAACAAACGTAATTTGTAAGCATTTTTTTATTCCATCTTTATTACAATATTTGTTAAACCTTTATACATTCAGAGGATGTTTAATTATGTATTAACTTTAAAAATAAATTGGTAATTAACTTTAAAAATAAATTGATTAAATATCCAATTATGTATTAACAATTAATCCCATACAACAATGGTACAGAACCCTTTATGCGCGAGTGACTCGCTCTTAGCCACGTTTTTATGATTTTCGTGCGATAGACGATTCATTACTTAACGATTCATTAATTGATTGTTGATGAATATATGTAATATGTAAATTTGACGTGCCTAGTATAACACAATGTTATAAGGTTAATAAAGTTCTATGATTTCTATGGTTCCTATGACTTATCTATCACTGGGTCCTGTTCATCATAAACAACAGGGCCGACAGTATTTTTTTTCTACAAGGCTTTTGTCAGTGCAATATTTATCGCCGATAGCTGTATGTTGTCTACAAGTGTTGTTTATACGCATGTGTGTGGTGCAGGGCGGCTGGCGCTGGCATTCCGCACGCGGCTGGTGAACCACGCGTACGACCTGTACTTCCGCAACCAGACCTACTACCGCGTCGGCAACCTCGACGCCAGGATAGAGAACGCGGACCATAGGTAACAATTACCTTTTCAATATAATGCTTTTTAAAAGAAGGAATTAAAACTAGCTAGTCAAAACCAGGCTAGCTCCATACAAAACCATTTCTAGGTTGTATTATGGTTGCTAAAACAACTGATAGAATATAAACATATAACAGTATTTTTTTTACTTACTCTTAATGATCTTGCGCTTGATCGCAATTCACCTGATGGTGAGCGATATTGCGATCTAAGGTGGAGCGAACTTGCCCAGAAGAAACCGGTTCACTCTTGCCTTGAAAACCGCTAGCTTATAGTTATCGGGGAACAGGGCATTTGGCAAAGAATTCTACACCTTGGCGGTACGCACAATGTAGGTTGAGGGAAACCGCTTAGTACGCGACTTAGGTACCTCCACAGTATAACGATGCCGCCTTGGTGTTTCCCTACTCGTCCGATGATGAAATGGGACGGGGGATTAAATCATGAAATCCTGTTGCACACTCTCCGAAATGTAACTTATAAAAAGCCAAAAGGCCGGCCACCATGCGGCGATGCTCAAGGCTATGTAGCTTCGCCGTGCAAAGAGTATTATTGCCAATTGCCAGCCTATTCGCTCGCCGCTGTATTGCCTCCAACACCTTAAGCTGGTATTTAGCCCATCCATCCCAAAGGTGCGAGCAGTACTCCATGGACGACTGAACTTGTGCTTGATACAATGTAAGCTACTGTTCCGGCTTGAAGTACCAGCGCACCCGGCGCGAGGATACCCAGCTTTTTGGCTGCCAATTGGGCCTTAGACTCAATGTATGAGCCAAAGTTTAGGGTTGAAAACAAGGAGACTTCAAAAAGCTCGAGATGGTCGGTGATCGGTATGGTTACATTTCGGAAGGTAGGGGCCAGACTTTCCGAATCATTTTATTATTATTAACAGTGTATGTATTCCCGCAGGTTGACGGAGGACGTGTCAGTGTTCGCGCAGTCGGTGGCGCACCTGTACAGCTCGCTCACCAAGCCCTGCTTCGACCTGCTGCTCATCGTGTTAACACTCGCCACCTACTCCAACAAGATGAAGGGGAACATATTCCTCGGTATGTTCACCGCAATTCTTTTATTCTTTACATCTTTTTTTTGGTGACGAGGGGGAAATCTTCCACAAGATACCTGGACACAATGGGGCGCAGCCGGGTTATGTGAGATTTTTACCAATTTAAACCCTCTCGATAACGGGCTTTTGTGCTTAATGGAGGACCCCGGGTTCTTCCGGGAAACACTCCGGAGACCCCCTTGCACTGCGCTGTGTGTGGCCTCTGTCCCTTTTGATAACTGACCGATTCGCTGACGACGGCGACGGTCACACGCCGCCATCGTCCACCACGGACTTGATGAAGCCCCATCTCCGAACACCCTCGAGTCTGATGCCCCTTTTAGTCGCCTCTTACGACAGGGGCAGTTCCGCAGCGTTTTCTTTCACCCAGGCTGCAGGGCTATATTCTTTACAGCTTGGCATTTGGCCAGCAGGGCGCGTAACCACACAAGTTAGCAACACTCTTGCCTAAGGTGGAGTATGCCTAGTCTGGATATAGTGACTGGCTCTCTTATAGGCTGCCGGAACACACTGTTAGATGCTTGGCGGCAGATTATTCAACTATATTAAGTTTAATTTATCTAATTATAACTAATGTTTTTAAGTATTTAAGTAATGATGCAACAAAAATCTTAATACCATAAATTAATTAGATAATGAATTACCATAACAGAACGGAATTTTATTTATAACTAATTATGAATCTAAATGTGTTTTGGATAAACAAACTATTATTATTAGTTTTTGTAATTGTATAATGTATTCTTGTTGTGCGTGTTACAGGTCCGTCGATAGCGACCGTAGTGATCTGCATGACTGGGCAGCTGCTCCGGCTGCTGTCGCCGCGGTTCGGCGCGCTGGCGGGCGAGGAGGCACGTATGAAGGCCAACCTGCGGCATGCGCACGCGCGGCTCATCGCGCACGCTGAGGAGGTCGCCTTCTACGGCGGTCACAAGGTGAGATCATACACCTGTCCGTTTATCAAATGTTTCTTCTTCATATGACCTAATATTGATGTACCCGATGTGTACGTCATCATAGACTAATAGAAAGAAATAAAGAAAATACATTTATTGTGCACACTTAGATACATATTATTACAAATAGACATTTAAAACTATTTACTGAGGAATGTGCACAAAAGGAGCAAATTTAGCATAATGCTGAGAGTACCAAGTACACCAGCGCTGGTTTTCAATTTGCTCCTTATATCCGTATCCTCTCACGATTTTTTACACATCATTGAAATGAAATGAAATGAAATAATTTTATTTGCGTAGCCACAGGTAATATAAAAACATGGAAAATAATATAAAATGTCCCTTGTAGGCTACCGCATATGCGGTGTGCAAAAGGTCAATTAATTAGTTAGGTAATTTATAAGTTAATTGTACTCCACTATTATTTTACAGCTAAGCAATGATATTTAAAAGAAATGTCAAAAGATTATAAGTATACAATATCAAAAAAAAAAAAAAAATGTAAATACAATATCTAACAAAAAAAACTAGCTAACTGGGTTGGCACGTCGACCCGAATCGGATCTTGGCCTCCGATACTAATAGACGCCACTGTTCTCGGTCCTGTGCCTTCTCCTGCCACTGTGTGACCTGAAGATTGCGCAGGTCTTCCTCCACTTGGTCTATCCAGCGATACCTGGGTCGTTCAACCGGTCGACGACCGCTCGCTCGTCCCAGGTGAAGCTCGTGCAGTGAAAAATAATAATAATAATAATGTCAGTAATAATAATAATGTCAATAATAATAATATGTCAAGGTTTTTTATAATGTCAAAGTTATAGTATTTACAAATAGTTATCAATTGTTTTATAAAATGTCATTATGAAACGAATCATATAATAATGTATATCAGTTAAATTTTAATTTCAAATTTTAAATACAATTAGCTTTTACATTTCATATAATTATCCAAATCATAATAACATTTTTTTAATAAATAGTCATTTAATTCTTTTTTAAATGCACGAAATGGTAGCTTCTTGAGTGCCTCGGGTAGTTTATTATAGGTACTAATAGCCATGCAGTATACATTTTGTTTACTTAGTTGTAGCCTAAAATTTGGAAATGCAAGTTTGTCTGTTCTATATGATGCGTCAATTTTCCTTCTATTTGAGGTTTCGAAGCAACTATGTTTATTATTAACTACAAATATACACATTTCTTTAATGTACATACAAGGCAGTGGTAAGATTTTGAGTTTTTGAAATAGTGGTCTACATGATACCTTATTTGAATTTATGCCACAGATAGCTCTTATGCATTTCTTCTGAATTTTAAATACCTTATCAATGTTTACAGAGTTACCATATATAATGATCCCATAATTTAGCACCGATGACACATACCCATGATAGGCACTTAATGCTGCTTTTTCAGATGCCACTTGTCTAAGCCTTTTGAGTGCAAATACAAATCTGAGAATCTTTTCTCGTATCATTTCACAGTGATCTTTCCAAATTAAATGTTCATCAATTTGGATACCTAAGAACTTTGTACAGCTTACTAAATTAATTTGGTCATTATTATAAGAAATATTGAGATTAAGTGTACTAGTTTTATAAGTTTTAAATTGCATTACATTTGTTTTAGAAATATTAACTCTAAGACCGTTTTTATCAAGCCAAGCTATAATGTCACTTATTGTATTATTTATGTCATACTGTAAATTAATGTTTTTACTACCTTTTATTAATACAGTTGTGCAATGATGTTATATGTACTAGATTGGCAGTTTACGGCAGCGACGCGTTGTCACTTCGAAGACGCCTGTGGCCTTATCTGACGTCAGTTGCCTACTTGACATGTAGTAAGCGTGACGCGCCCTTTAAAATAATTCATAATGGTGAAATTTGCTATTAAAAATTGTGTATCGCGGTCTGAAAAGGATGATAAAGCAAGTGGCGTTACTTTTCATGAGTTAGTTTGAATAATTTTGATCATATTGTCTAAAATTAAATCAGAAAATAAAATAAATATATCGTCCATTATTTTTGACATCGATGTTGCCAGTAAAGCGATTTTGATTTTTCCCATTTATTTGGGAGTTTAGTTAATTAAATAATGAATGACGGAAGTGTGTGCCGGTAATATCTGTGAATAAAATTTCGGCAACGTCTGTAATATACTCAATCATTACGAGAAGTATTTTATCAAACTAAGTAATGTTATTTCATCATCGTAATGTGTAATCATCTCAAAATTGTAATTAATTCTCTTAGAATGATATTTTATTTGTTTTAGTAGAGTATGTACCTAAACCTTCTACAACAAACTTATGTTACACAGCGGTGTTTAATCACAATAACACCCTGCAATTTTATATACAATAGCACACTTTTTATTTTTATTTCTATCTTAGTAACGTGTTACTATCTTAGATTTTTATTATTTACTACCTTTTTAAATAAAAATCTGCCTTTTATTCATATCAAAATCTATTCACTACAGCCTTTTCAAAATATTTTAAATGTAGGTACACACACGCTTCCGTTACAGTTTTGTAATAGTATAAATTGAAAGTTTTATTAAATTCTGTTCAGAATATATAACACCAAAGTAATTAAAAACATTTATTCGTTCATTTATTTTGGGGAAATTATTTCGCGCCACTGGCAGCTCTGTCCGTTTTCATGCCAGCAATGTGTTGTCTCACTTCTACGGTAATTAGATAATGACTGGAAGAAAAGAGACAAATATAGTTTACTTTGGCATAATGTATCGGTTTCAAAGCTACGTCTTTTGAACTATCAAGTGGCTACGCATTTCTGAAAATCGTTTGTTGTCATTACTACTCTAGTATATATAGCTCAATGCAGTTGTGTCATCAGCAAATAGTATGCATTTGTGAGTCGTTATGTTAGGTAAGTCATTTATATATAAAAGAAATAGAAGGGGGCCCAGTATACTACCCTGGGGCACACCACTTCTGTTTACTCTATATTCCGACCTATATACTTGTTTCTCAGTAGAATTTAATTTTACAATTTCAGTGCATTGTTTCCGGTTATTTAGATATGTTTCGATCCAGTTGAGAGCGGTCCCTCGTATGCCATATTTCTCTAGTTT
Source organism: Mellilla xanthometata (assembly GCA_035578125.1). NCBI lineage: Eukaryota > Metazoa > Arthropoda > Insecta > Lepidoptera > Geometridae > Mellilla > Mellilla xanthometata. The sequence continues at coordinate 919,706 of JAPUBQ010000023.1, read as the reverse complement.
TATTAATAAATTTCTGTGATTGACATAATCGAATGCTTTGCTCATATCAAGAAAGGCTGAGACAATTGGCGTTTTGTCATTAAGACATTCTGTAATTGTTTTTACAAGATGAAAGCACGCTAGCGTGGTTGAACTTTTTTTCCGAAATCCAAATTGTTCCGATTTCAAAATTTTGTTTATTTCTAGAAATTTATAGATTCTATTATACATTGCTTTTTCTATTACTTTCGATAATATTGGAATAAGTGTAATGGGACGGTAATTATTCATATCTGTGTCATCTCCCTTTTTGAAAATAGGATTTACAACTGATAACTTAAGTTTTGTTGGGAAAATACCTTGTTCAAATGAGAGATTTATTATATAGCTAAGGACATGGCTCAAATATGGGGCGCACAATTTAACCATTTTCGTGCTAATTCCATCATACCCCACTGATTGACTATTATTTAGTGACATAATTATCCTGAATATTTCTTTAGGATCAGTGGGTGACAAAAATATGCTCTTTTCTTGTGCCTCAAAGTTAGGTTAAGGTAACAATGTGTTTTGGCTTGATGTTAAGTCAATGAAGAAGTTATTAAATGCAGTGCTTATCTCTTTAGGATCACTTATGTCAGTCTTGTTTATTGTTATTCTATCAATGTCATTTAATGAAGTTGTATTATTTGTATTGTTTTTTATAATTTGCCAAGTGGCTCTACATTTATTTTCATTGTTCTGTATAAATTTGTTATTGTGTATAATTTGTGATTTTTTAAGACATATTTTTAGCAATTTATTATATTTGGCATACTTTGACATAGAGTCCGATCTGTTTTCTTTGCTATGATTAAGATGACAACACCCACCATGTTATGTGCATTGTGAACCCAGCTGCAACATAACAAGTTAATACAAAGTAGAATATAAGTGAAGATTTTTTTTAAACGCGATACAACACCTGCTCGTTAATCAAATGTTTTTTTCTTTTGAACTTACAATCAAAACCAAACAACACTATTATGTTGTTCAAATAATTTATAATGTCAATGTCATGACTGTTACTCTATTCTTTTTAGGTAGAAAAAAATATTTAGTACCTATACTTGTGTGATAACACAGCAGAAATACACTAAATATTGGCCTTGGCGGGAATCGCACCCGGAACCGATTGGCAGTCCGGCATGGTAACCATAATGCCAACGAGGTCATCTTTTAAAAACATTGTGTTTACACACACACGCACACAATTTATTAGATGTATAACATTGTGTACAGACTTTTAACCATTATTTTGTCATGTATGACCTAGTTACGTACTCCGGCTCTGGGCACAATAAGTATACATATACCTATTATAATAGTTTAATCGACATTCAAGAGCTAAATGTCCTAATATCTTAAGTAGGAACATAATATTGTAAGAGCTTCGCCTCAAAACGAATATAGACAAACAAAAAATGCTTATTTTGATAGTGCTTGTTTGTGAAGCTACCGTAATCCCGATATACGAGTATTGTTACTCAGTTCGGATTTGGTGGCAGCTCAAACAAGCAGCAATATTTACTAAGTAAGTTCCTACTTATTACAATTGTAAAATACTTGTTTAAGGCTTTCCGAGCCCCATACTAAATGCTTCTCAGACTGGCAACCATTTCCTCTAAGATTTTTAAATAGTAATCACTTAACATAAACTTAAAATGGTCTAATTGGGGCGCGAAATAGGTAATATTATACATTTTTTATCGCAAAACAGATATATCAGCGTGATTTTTTCCAGCAAAATACACATGTATGAGTGCAGTGCAACAACTTAGCTGTTCAGTTGACAGTGTCGCTAGTGGAGATTTGTTGCCACCTAAGAGTGCTGTCGAACTTGTAATTCCAATTTTGGCCACCTGAACAGCTAAGTTGGTGACATGTATACGTATACATTGTTAGTTTCCGTTTCCGTTAGTGTCATTCTCTCTGCCAAACATGAACCCAAGCTTACCATCCGTAGTAATAAATCAACAAAATTCCGATAGATGGCAGGATCAAAAAAAGTATTGTTAAAGAGTTTGATGAAATTTATTTATTATTTTTAAATAAATTATTGCTATTTTTATATTAAGTATCGTAATAGAATTAAAAATTTAAAATATGTATAATTTTGTTTGATTATTTGAATGAAATTTAGTTATGTCAATGTCAGTTTGTCATATTTGACATACTTAAAAAAACGTATTTATATTGCAGCAATAATTTTTAGGGTTAGGTACCCTAAGAATGAAATTAATATACTACTGCGATCTTTTCTGTACTTAAAAGATAAAAACGAATGCCTTTTACAAAATATTCGTTGTCTGTCTTTCTGTCACCAGGCTGTTTCTTATACACTTTGATAGCTGAAAATTTCACAAATTATTTGTTTGCGTTGCCGTTATAACCCAAGAGTATACAAGTACTAGATACGCTATAACAACAAATACTAAAAACAGAAAATATACAAATATAAAGGGTGGATGACACGTTTTTAAAGTGTACCTTAAAAGACGTGTTATATTTTGTATTTTTGCTCAATATCAAAAACTATAACAGGACACTAAAGAATTCTACAGAATATTAAGCTACGTATTACCTCTTTTTACTCTATCTTTACAATGACACTTGGTAGATTCTTTCATGATTTCTCTCTTTCTTTCTTTCAAAATAAAATGAATGTTTGATATGGGGTTCCCATACAAAAAACATGTTTTTTCGCCATATTTTAATAATGGTACGGAACCCTTCACGCGCGAGCCCGGTTCGAACTTGGCCAATTATATCAAATTTTTATACCTACGTCTTTTGTTTACCTATCAATATCTTTAACAATCTCATAATTACAAAAGGCTTGTTTGTTTGTTTGTTTGGATGTTTTTTTGACGCGAATAGGCTCCGAAACTATTGGACTAAAATTAAAAATTCTTACACCGTTGGGAAGTTACATTATCCCCAAATGACATAGGCATTATATTTTGTTGCAAAGGGTAAGAAATTCTTATTAAGACTCCAGTAATGTAACACAAGGTATAAAAAAGAGTAAAAAATTTGTTTCATCGCATGCGCTAAGAAAAGTTAGTTGTGGCGGGTGTCGTTTAGTATGTCTTGAGAGCAGCGGAACCCATATATACAAAAAAAAACTTTAATCTATGTCAAAATTATAATGCGATAAAGTTTAAATGTTTGTTCGTAACGAATAAAATATTACACTTCTGAACGACTTTCAAACATATCTCCTAGAATTGATTTTTTTTTATGCCCGTGCTAAGCCGGGACGGGCCACTAGTGTATAATTATATCAACGATACATGTAAACTGCCAGGTGTATATTTATAATAACTAAGATTTCGACAGGCCTCTTACCTTAGAATAATAATAATAGTTTTTTTTTTATTTCAAATGAAGCTAAAATAAGATCCATAGTCTATTATATATAAATTCCCTGATAATATGTAATTATTTACTTTTCTAATCATTAGACTTGAAGCTGTTATTCCGGATGAACCGATTTTGATGTTCTTAGCTATGTTTGATGATATTCGGATGTCCGCCAAAATAGCGGATATGATATTATTCGCAACTTTCCCAAATGAAATGGCTTACATTTTGGAATCATGCGAAAAATACAACTGTTTCATGCAATATGTTAGATGATTCGTGAGAAAAGTTTTTTCTTGTTACTCGTATCATGTACCCAATAGATTTATTTTTTAATTTCATTTGAGGTTTTAAGGTATGCACTATTAATATTAACATACACGAAAACGAAACCTATTGAAAATATTGACTTTCCCATAATATTCCTTTAAAAAAAAAGAGTTTCGAACAAAATAAAATAGCAAAATTAATAATTCATGAGATTTGAACCATAGTCAATTCAAATCATAAAAATATTTCCTGTTCCAAAAATGCTTCCTCTACGAACGAGCCATATAATCGACAATTGAGCGTTCGAAATTGGCATGCATATTCAAATATGCTGAAGTTCAAGTGACAAAAAAAATTGTCAATGCTAGTGTGAGTGTAGCCGCATCGTCACAGAATAGATGATAGTAGATATGGGTTTTATATGGCTTTTTGTACATATTTGCTATCAACGCTTAATAAATGTTGTTTTGTGATGAGCCTTAAAAATAATACATTAACAGTAGTTTCCGCGAACCGATTCTAAAGTTACAAAAGAAATCACTTGGGATGCTGGGATGAATAAAACTAACTTATACCTATTTAACGCCATCTAGCGGCATATGAGCACTTGCAGCATGCTAGCGAACAACCTTAAATGAAGTTATTTTTATGTTTTGTAAAATCCTTGTTTAAATAAAGTTATTTTTATGTTTTGTATAATCTTTGTTTAAATAAAGTTATTTTCATGTTTGTGTTGGTCAGGTGGAGCTGGGTCAGCTGCAGTCGGCGTACAAGGAGCTGGTGGGGCAGATGACGGGCGTGTTCAAGCAGAAGCTGTGGTACGTGATGCTGGAGCAGTTCTGCATGAAGTACGTGTGGTCCGGCACCGGCATGGTCATGCTGGCGCTGCCCATCCTCACCGCCACCCGGGGGAACGGTCAGTCTAATTCTATATTTGAACCGTTAATATCTTATATATAAAATTTCCGTGTCACAGTGTTTGTTACCGTACTCCTCCGAAACGGCTTGATCGATCTTTACCAAATTTTATATGCGTATTCAGTAGGTCTGAGAATCGGCTACTATCTATTTTTGATACCCCTAAGTGAGGCATAACAAAGTTTGCCGGGTCAACTAGTTATACTATATAAAGGTAGGTAGGTAAACTTTATATATTACTAGCAAACCCGGTGAACTCCGGTAGCCACAAAGTTGAAATTTTCTCAGAATTTTGTTTGTTACGAACCTCACGGAGCCCGAAACCTTTCTAACGAATGCTGTACCGTGGAAATCGGTTCGTGCGTTCTGGAGTTATAGTGTCAGGAAGTAAACCCCGACTTATTTTTATATTATAAATAAAATAAAATAAAAAAGCTTTTATTTACCTTAACCGAAAATAAAGCAGAGTTAATGGTTTGTTAGAGTATTAAGTATGTACAAGTTAGTAAAATGTTTTAGGTAATTATTTAATTACAGTCGGTGTAAGGTCCGCCTGTGGCGGTAAAAGCCTTTTTATATTATAGAAGATTATTATTAGTAAGTGTAATCAAAGACAAAAATATAATTGAATAAATTTTATCTGATTGATGTGCAGGGAACAGTGACGACAGCATATCGGCGCGCACGGAGTACATGACAACATCCCGCAACCTGCTCAACTCGGCCGCCGACGCCATCGAGAGGCTCATGTCCAGCTATAAAGTTAGTACATTCACGTGTTCTTGAGGATATGGCACCATTCCATTACCAGAACGAGCAGAAACTCAAGGAAGAGACATACATATACAGTAGAAAACCCTAAGTTTCTCACAAGCCGATTCGCTTCTTCCTTCCTTGTGAGGACTGCAAAACTTTGGAATTTTCTTCCTGTTTTTTTATGCTATAATAGGCGCGTCCGTGTGGACGCGGCAAATGCCTCGCGAGGCTGCTCGCTCTGTGTAGAGCGAGCAGCCTCGCGAGGCATTTGCCGCGCGAGGAAACTACCCACGAACGAGCGCGGCAGCTTCGGAATCATCGCGAGGCTGCCGCGTGCGGCAAGCCCGAGCCACTTAGTTCGTTCAGTTGGCAAATAAGACATCATGGAGGAACCGGTACATGCATCACGCGGCTAATATTTAACCAACGTCTTCCCTAAGTCCTCTTTTAGTATAATTAGGATCACTTGCATTCCATAGCCAGGTGTTTACACCATAGAGAGATATTAATTTCAAACACTGATCTTTATTCATAATTTATGCTCGAGCGAGGCACGAAATAAAATACGCGAGCGTCCAGAGTGCGCGAGGCAAACGACAGAGGCGCCTTTGAACAAAATCGAAAATCGACCCTCGATGGCTCGGGCGCTCGGTTGCTCGCCCGCGGCAGAGCGCGCGCTTGCCTCGTCCGAGGCGCGTCCGCACATAGCGAGGCTGCTCGCTCTGTGTGGACGCGCCTAATAACATTTTTAAAATGTTTGTAATGTATTTGTAATAGCATGACACGGTGCGCGTGGTTTCCGCAGGAGATAGTGACGCTGGCGGGGTACGCGACGCGCGTGTCCGACATGCTGCAGGTGTTCGAGGAGGTGGCGCGCGGGCGCTGCGTGCGCGCGCACCACGTCGCCTCGCACGCCGCCGCCTTCCAGGTCACCTTCAGGGAGAACACGCCCGTGCCGCAAGGTATACCAAGTCAAACTCAAAGTCAAAGTCATTTGTTGGTAACGATATAGTTACAATATGTATTTATATAGTATAATATGTATGTATATGTAGTATATCAGCTGTGTTAGCAACCATAATACGAGCTAGAAATGGTTCAGTATGGGGCTAACCAGCCGTGTGTGAAAGTGTCCTAATATTTAAAAAAAAAAAAGTCACACAATAAAATGAAATATAATCTCTATATATATATATAAACATGAATTGCTGTTCGTTAGTCTCACCAAAACTCGAGAACGGCTGAACGGATTTATCTTATCTTAGTCTTGAAATGTTCGTGGAGGTCTAGGGAAGGTTTAAAAGGCGAGTAAAAATCGAATAATTTCAGGGAAAATCCTAAAAACAGCCCTTGTCTATTTCCCATACAAACGTTTTTTAGAGTCAATTTGAACTTTATTGCTATTTAATAACATCGATTGAGGCAATACGAAGTCTGCCGGGTCAGCTAGTGTATAATCAATATAAATGTCAATAAAATTCAAATATAAATCAATAATTTATAATTAATTTTACATAAATAGTTTGTACTACGGAAGTAGTGTCAAGCCAATTTTAATTAAAAATTCGTCAAAAATAAAATGCCTGTTCGATAAGCCAATTCTTAAATTTTCGTTTATAACAGCTCGTGAAGGCACATCTGTTATCTCGCAACCGGTTAAACACCGCCGGCGCAGTCCCGCGTATTGTTCGCAGCGACTTCTCGAGCCGACAGCGCGTGACATACACTCATCCATATAATATACGCTGAACCGCTTGTTGAAAATCGTACTACGTGTATCACTCGTAGCGCCATCTATTCGTGTTTACTTGAAACGACTTTACTCACATCAGTATAACGCGCTGCAGTTATAGTGTTGTGAGTTATTAAATATTAAAATATTATTAGGACAGATTCACACACGGCTGGTTAGCCCCATACTGAACCATTTCTAGCTCGTATTATGGTTGCTAACACAACTGATATACTACATATACATACATACATATTATATATAAATACATATTTAACACCCAGACCCACAGCCAACAAATTTAGTTAAGCACAAAGATGTTGACCGGGCCGGGAATCGAACCCGGAACCTTCTGATTAGCAGACCGGCATGGTAACCTTTACGCTAACGAGGTCGTCAAAACAAAGTTGTAGTGGAGGTGTGGTGGTCGGTCGGAGAAACACACTTTAAAAAAAAACTTTGCTGATCTTAATTTGTTTTCAAATCACAGCGGAAGTACATTAAATATATTTTTTTTCTTCTTTCTTTCTAATAAAGATGTAATTGTAATGTGTTAGGCAAGGTGGTGTACACGAGCGACCTGTCGATCCGGCTGCGCAACGTGCCGATAGTGACGCCATCTTGCGACGTGGTGGCGGGCGGCGTGACGCTCGACATCCGCCCCGGCACGCACCTGCTCATCGTCGGCCCCAACGGCTGCGGCAAGTCCAGGTACACTACTCGTACTGGAGCGCCTGTAGCTCGGCTAACTAACGTGCTCTCACGCGATCGTCGAGGTTAGGCAACGTGCCGATAGTGACGCCATCTTGCGACGTCGATTTCTACTATTTTGAATTTATTTTCAATCCGTGGGTTCCAAAGTCGTTCTTAAAGTGGTGGTGCGCTGGCCGCAAACTTAAAGCTTAGATCATCTAGAACTTAGTTTGAAATTGTTGTAAGTCGAAATGCTCATCGTTCTCGATATCAAATTGTTTACGTAACGTGTCTTATACATATAGAACAGAACATACAAACATAAAGAAAGAATCGTTTATTTTGTGACACGAACAAGAAAGAAAAAATAATACACAAGAAATATAAAAGAAAACCCAGCTTAGCGTGTGCTGGCTGCAAGCAATCAGCGCTGGTCTTCCGCTGGAGCTGACCATTACGCCAACGAGGTCGTCAAAAAATGAAAAAACTTGTTTACATTTTTAATTTAGTACTTATTATATTTTAAAGTGATTCCTCTTGTAATTTCCAGTTTGTTCCGCATAATCTCCGGCTTGTGGCCGGTGTTCGGCGGCGAGCTGTGCGTGCCGCGGCCGTGCGCGTGCGCACACTGCGCCGACGAGACCAACCTCGCCGACACCGCCCACTGCGCCTCCCGACCCATCATGTTCTATATACCGCAGAGGTCACAAACATATTTTTACTATTGCATATTGTTATGATTTTTGAGGGTTTGTACTTAACAGGTAAAAACGGGACCCTATTGCTAAGACTCCGCTGTCTACCTGTCTGTCTCCAGGGTATATCTCAGAAACCGTATTAGCTAGAAAGCTGAAACTTTCACAAGATATGTATTTCCCGTGCCGCTATAACAACATATACTGAAAATAAAAAATAAAAAAAATAAGGGGTTGTAATTGTGAAAATTTTAAGTGTTTAGCAGCTACCGTTAATGATATATAGCAAAAAAAATACGAATAAAACACGGTTATTGTATGGGGACCCCCCTTAATATTTTCATTTCATTTATTTTTAGTATTTGCTGTTATAGCGGCACGGAAAATACATATCTTGTGAAAGCTTTCTAGATATTACGGTTTCTGAGATAGAGCCTGAAGACAGACAGACAGACATACAGCGGAGTCTTAGTAATAGGGTCCCGTTTTTACCTTTAAGTACGGTACCTTAAAAACTGTTGATAAAATATTTTATATAATTATATTTTTTTTTAATTAAAATTGTTTTAGTATTTTGCAATAATAATACCGATGAAAATCTGACACCATATTAGATTATTGTTCCCTGGAAACAGATTGCTAAGTGGCAGGATATATAAAAAAAAAAAAAAAGTATTTTGTGTCCAATTTATTACATACAAACATTCTTTTTTTTTTTTTTTTTTTCACACACGGCTGGTTAGTCCCATACTGAACCATTTCTAGCTCGTATTATGGTTGCTAACACAACTGATATACTACATATACATACATACATATTATATAAATACATATTTAACATCCAGACCCACAGCCAACAAATTTAGTTAAGCACAAAGATGTTGACCGGGCCGGGAATCGAACCCGGAACCTTCTGATCAGCAGACCGGCATGGTAACCTTTACGCTAACGAGGTCGTCATTAAATATATATATCCTGAGTTAAGTATAGTTGCCTCTCTTTTACCTGGACGAACTACTGATCGCAATGAAACAGCGCTTATGTTGATATATATATTTTTTTCTATTGTAGAATCGGTTGAAAGTAGCTGATTTCGACATATCAAGGAAACCCAGTAGATCTTTTAAAAATTTTGTAATTAATTATTTTTGTAAACTTTTCAGGCCGTACATGTCGCAGGGCTCGCTGATCGACCAGGTGACGTACCCGTCGGTGTGCGGCGCGAGCGACGCGGCGGCGGAGGCGCGCGCCGCGCACATCCTGCAGCTGGTGCGGCTGAGCGCGTGCGCCGCGCGCCACGGCGGCCTGCGCGCCGTGCGCGACTGGCGCGCCACGCTCTCCGGCGGAGAGAAGCAGCGGATGGCCATGGCGAGGATGTTCTACCATCGGTGAGACGCTCACATTCTAAATCCCTTAATTACCAACGTCAGAATTGTAGTACAAAAAAATGTGCACCCTGTGCTGCGCACACACGCTAAGTAGCAGACCATCCTAAAAGCTCATACGAAGAAGAAGAATATTGAAAAAATTGCTTACTGTATGGCATTTTGTAGGGCTGATATAATAACCATAATGACGCATTGACATATTTTTCCAAGTAAATAAAAAATAAAATAGATAAATAGATGACAAAATTAAATATTTAGTGTACTTCCGCTGTGATCCGAAATCCAAATTAAGACAAGTAAAGGAAAAATCAACTAAGATCAATTAACCAAGTTTAATTAACTAAGGTTCATTAACTAAGATCAATTAAATAAGATTAGTTAAGATTAACGTTACCTATCACAATTCGGAAATTCTTAACTCTACACGTGTTTCGCCTAACCACAAGGCATCATCGGGTAACCATGCACAAGACTGTCGTTTTTAAAGTGGCATTTTTTTCTGGGCCCTACCGTGGGTCGAATTACATTAAATTGTTGGTTCCGGATGTTAGTCTTAGTACAAGCAGTTGTTAAGTTAAGAGGCCTTCGGGCTGTTTGAAAACTCTCGACATCAGAGTTTGGCCACTTAGCTCATACGAAGAAAAAGAAGATGGAAAAAATTGCTTACTGTATGTGCCAAAATGTAAAAAGCTGATCTGGCTCGGTGGTAATAACGTTTGCTTTTCAATCAGACGGCCCTGGTTCGATCCCGGCTCTACACCAATGACTTGTTTTTCAAGGTATGTGGTGAAGGAAAACATCGTGAGGAAACTAGAAGAATTGTGTCATCCGCCAACCCGCACTTGGCCAGCGTGGTGGATTATGTCCTCGTGAGAGAAGGCCCCGAGTCCCAGCAGTGGGAACGTATAGTGGGCTGCTTATGCTATGGCATTATCTAGAGCTTATGATAATGATTACCATAATGACTTTTTGACATATTTTTCCAAGTAATTAAAAAATAGATTAGATAATAAGTGTGTGTGTGTCACAGGCCGGTGTACGCGCTACTGGACGAGTGTACGAGCGCCGTGTCCATGGAGACGGAGGTGGTGATGTACGAGGAGGCGGTCAAGGAAGGCATCACGCTCCTCTCCATCACGCACAGGCCGAGCGTTTGGTGAGACTACTTTCTTTTCTTACACTCTCGAACAAATATACCAGTCTGTCGGTATTCTACCGGTTGCATTTCGGCGAGTGTGCGACTGAATTACATGAAGTGATTCCCCCCGCCCCCTTCTACTATCGGACTGTATCGTTTACGGTTGAGGTGTCCTAGGCACGCACTAACGTTTTGCTTTCACTTTTGTTGTCCGAACCACCAAACTTTAGAATTCCTTGCCGAATTCCATGTTCCCAATGACTAAAATCTAGCGATTTTCAAGGCGAGAGTGAACCGGTTCCTACTAGGTATGCGCGATCCACCGTAGACCTCAATATCACTTACCATCAGGTTGGTAGGAATTGTGGTCAGGCGCTGTGACCTATCTAGAGTTTAGTGCTGCATAGAAACACAAAAAATGGCATGAGTTTACTAATACTATTGTATCTAAGAATAACAATATACTATGTCCCAAAAATATTTCAATGCAAGTCAACCTTACCACTGTATCTTAAGGTTGAGTTTCGACTAGTGCCGTAATAAACATAAGCTATCTTGCTCCGCAATAACAGCTATTAAATACATCAAAAAAGAATAAAAAAAAAAACAAAATAAATTTTATGACCGTACGCATAGAGTGTTAGAAAATTCAGCTGTATTACTATACTAATAACGCTGAAATTCCTCAAACTCAAATAAGATCACACTTTTACTTATCTGTGGCGTTGGCTACGATTAATGAGATTATAGATTATTTATTTAATGATTAACGAGATGAATGAACTTCGTTCCATCCGGGTGTCCTTTGACACCTCTCAAGTTTTTTTCTGTATCTTTATTATTTTTTTTATTCCAGGAAATACCACACGCACGTGTTAGAATTCGACGGATGCGGCAACTGGTCTTATCGGCCCTTAGAGAAAGATGCTCCGGTGGTCACTCCGGCTTTGCCGAGCAGCGGTAGTACTAGTGGCCCAAGTGGGCCAAATAATGGGCAAAATGGGCCAAATAATGTGCCAAGTGACGCCACTAGTACGAAAGATGATGCGGTGTCTCTAAATGTAGATTCCACTGCTAGTAGTATAAGTTTGGAATCAAATGCCACAGAGGCCGCTTGAAAATATCAACATTAATTAATACAGTTATAATTTTCATGGAAATTTACACCAGCAATAAATTTCATCTCCTATTTTCGCTTGTACCAAGGCTATTTCTTTTTTTGTTTATATTTTTTTTATCGATTAATTTTGTTAACTGATAAAAAACGATGAAATTTTTGTGTTATTTTATATTTTGGATTTAATTCAAAATTGTATTTTAGAACATTGTGGTGTTTTTTTCGGTGAGTCTTTAAGTTAATCGTTATAAAGAAAGCATATAAACTACAAAAATGTGATGAAAAATTTAGGCCTTTATCATTAATTCCAATAATATGAAAAATCTTGGTCTCATATTCTTTCATGTTTTGACATGTTGACATGTTTTGTCAAGTTATTAAATAATATTAATTAACTTAGTAAGGGAATGAAATTACTGTAATAGTATTGATTTTTATAAAATAATTGAAATTAAATGAAATTATGAATATTCACAAAATTAATAAGATTAGAGAAACAAAATTAGCAATGAGCACGTATGTATACATTTAGATGTAAGTAGTTTTAACATGTGTTTTATAAAGAGTTTTTTTTTATCGGAACGTAATTATGAATTTGGGTACTTTTGAATGACGTGAAAGTATATTTTTTATTATTTTGGCAGTACGATTGTCAAATATGTTTTTTTTCTATATTTTTTTTTTCTATTTTACAACCTGATTCAAATGCTAAGTTATCTGTTAAGTGACGTCACTAGCGTGTTTCGGAAAAAATAAATGCTCAAATTATTTTATGTTTAATACATTTTGGAACGTTAAATTAAATATAAATTAATTAAATCTAATAGCTTGGCCGCTTATCTCATACGAAGAAGATAAATTAAAAAATCATAAAGCCTGTGACGATAGACCAAATTGCTTAGCAATTGGATCAGATTGTATTATATATATTGTTTTATGTTTTTTAATCGTATTTGGCATATAGTAACTACTATAAACTATTAAGCTTATTAAGGCTATGTGATATGTTAGACAGTGAAGTCTTACCTTAAAGGATTTAGATTTTTTTAGTTATCAATTTAGGAATAGGAATATATAAATAATATTAATATTGTAAATCAAAGAATCGTTGCTTAATATTATGAGTTTATAACCTAAGTGACAATAAAATACTTATTTTTCTTTTAAGTACAGGGTTATTTGTATTTTCCCGTGCTAAAAATAATTTGTATGTTTATAATAGATGACTAAAATTATTAATTTGAATAATAGAAAAATTGACTATTATTCTGCAATACGTAAAAGCTATGGGTTTTTGAATTCTTTGGTTTTATTTAATGTGAGATTATTTCTATGGCTGTTTATATTTTATTTTGTGAAAGAGTGCATATCGATGTAATTTGACAACTTTATTATTTTTCCTATTTTATTTTTATCTAATTTGGTCATAGTGTTCACAGTAAAGAATGTTGAAATAGTTGTACAGGGATACCAGTTTAACCAATAATTTTATAATTCAATCATAGCAAGATAAACTATGCAAAATGCATATACCAGTTTACTTGTATGTTTGCAGCGAACTAGAATAAATAGAAGAGTAACTTAGCCGATAAAATGGTTCCACCGTTCACGCGTAAAATACCGCGGTGGGCGGGGCAAAACAGCTACCCGCGCGCCCGCGTGGAGTCACATGGTGTGGCGGCGACCAATTGCGTTCGAGCTTTGTCTGTGTGTTTAATTAGGATAGCAGTATAATTGTGTGTGTAGATGGAATCAAATTCTAAGTGGTAATTGTATGGAGTTACTCTTCCGTTTATTCTAGTTCGCTGTATATTTGCTTAGTTTTTCTAATTAACCAATAATTTGAATAATAAATCTTTGCAAGAAATAATATGCAATGATTACATTAGCGATTATCGATGATCTTAATAAAGATTAAAAAGTGATATAACATTTTGAGTGAACTCATACATTTTTATATTGTTTTTGATCAACAAGTGATTTATCAAAGAATATTTATAAAGTTTTTCTGCGAATTTCCAAGTCATGCAGATTTAAAAAATGTGAAGATATTCGAAAACAATGTTTTTTTCCCGGTAACTCTGTATATAGCCTTATTGTGAACACTATGCGTGAACACATGTGAGTATATTGTAAATATAGTTTAAGTGAAAGGGTTCTTTTGGGAACTTAAACAAATAAATGGGTTTATATTTTATTGGGTCTTTAATTTTTTCCTTTAATCATTATGAAAGGTTTGGGTCATCCAGGTCGTCTTTACTTTTCTTCTGAAACCGATGTAGCCAATCATTCGTCAATGTAACAATCTACGTTTTGCACTCGTAAATGTATTTAAATACAAAAGATTACTTAAAGTTGTCATAAAAGCATTAACAGCCATAATATGTTTGCATTGATGGGATTCGGGGCCTTTTCTCACGAGGAGAGAGATATAGGCCAAAATCCATCACGCTGGTCAAGTGCGAGTTGGCGGATGACACTTCTTCGGATATTGTGGTCCTCAAACATGTCGGTTTCTTTACGATGTTTTCCTTCACCGTAAAGTGAGTGCAAATCTACACATAACTTGAAAAACAAGTCATTGTCGTAGGGTAGGGATTGTTTATTGTAAGCCTAGATTTGTTTTTGTTTTCTCCATCTACAGTAAACAAATGTTGTAGTAGTTAGGTAGGAATGATCTCAGTTAGGTTGTTAACCTAATTTTTCCCTCAGTTGCTAAGAAAATGTCAATAAACTTCAAAGACGTGATTGTAGCGCCTGTAGCTCGGCTAGCTAAGGTGATCTGACGCGATCATCGTAGCTAAGCAACGATTGTTGCGGACGGTGTTTGGATGGGTGACCATGTACAAGACTAATTTTTCCAGTGGCATCTGGGGTTTACTGTGCGTCGGATGACACGTTAAATTGTAGGTCCCGGCTGTTAGTCTTAGTACAAGCAGTCGTTAAGCCAAGTCAGAGGCGTTCAGGTGGCTTGAAAACTCGACACCAGAGCTTGGCCACTTAGCTCATAAAAAGAAGAAGAAAAGACGTTTGAAAAGATCTTATTAAGCGTTATAGGAGATCGCATCATGCGATAAAGCCGTCGATTGTGGCACGATTGCTTGCTGTATTAATTCCACCTCGTTTGCGTAAAGGTTACCATGCCGGACTGCCAAGCAGAGGGTACTGGGTTTGATTCCCGGCACGGCCAATATCTTTGTGATGAACTAAATTTGTTGACTCTCTGTAATTTTTGTACTTATGTTTATATGTAGTGTATCATTTGCGTTAGCAACCATAATCTACAAACTAGAAATGGTTTAGTATGGGGCTAAAGTACCACAACATCTGACGCAATGACAGTGGAACAGGTATGCCAGCGATCCAAGACCGTGCTCCGCTACTTTAAGGAGCTTGGATGGCTTGGGTAGGCTGGTAGGGGGAAATGCATAATACGCCTCCTGGGGGTTGTCAGTGCAGGTCTGATCGCCCTCATCATAGAATAAGGTTATAAGGTTAAGATTGGGGCAAACCAGCCGTGAAATGTTTCCTAATATTTATTATACAAACCTAAAAGATAGCGTGGCCCTGGCAGCGAGGTAATGCCCAAGCTACCGGCGGTAGGAGCTACAGGGACAGGAACCTCCGGACAATGCGCGTCGTGTCGATTATGCCTTCTGTATCCGACCCCTGATCCATCCAGCTAGCGACAGCCTCGCGAAATTGGCCGAAGCTCTTCGCTGTGAGGCCGTTTATATTTATATTATTATTATTAATTTCCATGAATGTTATTTCCATGCATTGATTGTTATTGATATATAGCCTCTATATCAGGTTATAGTATGGGGAACCCCCTAAATATTTTCTTATTTTTAGTATTTGTTGTTATAGCAGCACGGGAAATACATAACTTGTGAAAGTTTCTGCTTTCTAGTTATACAATACAATACAATACAAAATAATTTTATTGGACCAACTTACATTCTAAACAAAACAAACATTAAGTATAGGTTCCTTAACTAATTAATACTAATTCTAGAAGCTAAGTCTTAATGTAAGTATGGTGCCTAGCTCCTGCAGTAGAATACACTGTGTTTGCATTTGTTAGCTCTCTTCAGAGGTGCTAAAAATACGTTTTCTGAGATACAGCCTGGAGACATACATAATTTATTTATTTTTAAAGATTTACGTGAATACAATAGTATTCTACATATTTCTAGCCCCCGAAGCAAAAATTACGGGAAGCTATATGTACGACGCGTGTTTATCTCGAGTTTTTGAATGAAGACAGACAATTTAAAGACAGGAATGTTCTTAGCAATGTTTGATGGAAATCGGACCAAAATTACCGCACCGCTGTAAAACGGCGAATCGCATATAAAGTAATGTGTTCAATGTAAGTGTTGAGGATTGCGAGCTCCGTCGCGCATCGCTATCGCCACAGTACTTCGGAAGGCGCGCTCCTGATTGTCCGAGCGCGCCAGCGTAGGCGGCGGAAGGCACTACGAACTGCGGTGTCTTAATTAGTTCTTAAGTAGCATAAGGTTGATGAACAAAGAGTTCGGTGACTTCGGTGATTTCGGGTTTCTACATTTTTTATAGACAGCGGAGGCTTAGTAATAGGGTCCCGTTTTTACCTTCTAGGTACCCTGAAAAGGCTTTCCTCTGCATATGCCACCTGTGTTGAAAATTCCAGCCCCCGTCCAAGTAGGAACTGGGATTCTCGAAGCTTTTCTGAAATGTAAAAAAAAAACAAAGTAGCTTGAGTTAAGTATCACGCCCGTATCATGATGGGAAGTGTTACCTCGGGTGACGCGTTATCTCGCTCCGGGAGTAAGGGTCAGCTGAATTCTGACCACTTTTAGGTACATACATACTTATATACTTACATATTAAGGCGTTGATATAGGTAAAATTTGAAAATGCAGTGTTTTCGTTATAAATAAATAAAATAAATAAATAAATAATATGACACATTTCACACACGGCTGGTTAACCCCATACTGAACCATTTCTAGTTCGTATTATTGTTGCTAACACAACTGATATACTACATTTATACATACATACATACATATTTTATATAGATACATATTTAGTATACATATATCACCCAGACCGACAGCCAACAAATTTTAGTTCAGCACAAATATGTTGGCCGTGCCGGGAATCGAACCCGGAACCTTCTGATTGGCAGTCCGGCATGGTAACCATTACGCCAACGAGGTTATCAAATTATCCTACTTATACTAGCAGCCAGTCCCGTCTTCGCACGGTGCTATAAAGTTGTAAAGAGAAACAAAATAAAGTCTATGTTACTCGGGAACAATGTAGCTTCCCAACGGTAGAAAGAATTTTTCAAATCGGTCCAGTAGTTTCGGAGCCTATTCGCGTGAAGCAAACAAACAATCAACTCTTTCGACTTTTTCTCTTTATAATATTGGTAAGTATAATATAAATACTAAGCTACTTTTTATCCCAAATTAACGAGGGTAGCACCGCGGGGCACAGCTACTAAATCATAAAATGTAAAAAATAAATTATAATTAACTATCAACGACCTCGTTGGCGTAAAGGTTACCATGCCAGCCTGTCAATCAGAAGGTTCCGGGTTCGATTCCCGGCCCGGCCAACATCTTTGTGCTGAACTAAATTTGTTGGCTGTGGGTCTGGGTGTTAAATATGTATCTATATAAAATATGTATGTATGTATATGTATGTATCAGTTGTGTTAGCTACCATAACACGAACTAGATATGGTTTCAGTATGGGGTTAACCAGCCGTGTGTGGAATGTGTCCTAATATAAAAAAGAAACTATTATGTTGATTATAAATAAATGATTCTTTATCAGCTGAGCATTAAAAATACTGTTAATTCAATATTTCCTCCTCATCGCCTTAATTAGAATACGTTCATTTATCATAAGTTTCGGAGGTAACCAAAGTTCATGCGTGGCTTGTGTTTAATTGGACGTGTTGCGATATGATAATGTTTGGTAAACAGGACAGTTTTTTGTTGAAGTGCGAATTCTTTAGGTATTACATATTATTATAGGCCTACCGTATTTATTCGTTTATTAACCCGCAACGCTAAAACGACGGAGACTGTTATACGTTTCTTGTGTCTTTGAGAAGAAAAAGAAGAAAGAAACGTTTATTTTATGATGAACAACGAAGAAAAATAATACATAAGATACAATAAAAAAACCATAAACATTTTTGTATGTTTGTTTGTTTGTATGTGTGCGTGTATGTGTAATGTGTGAGTATGTGTATGTTTGAATGTGTGTGTATATTTGTGTGTACGTGTGTTTGTGTGTGTGTGTGTTTGTGACCTCTTCTTTTTTTGTGTTAGGCGAGTTATTACTAGAGTTCTTACCTATGTTTTACGAAATACTAGGTATACCATTTTAGCTTTTGTACAACTAATATGTGAAAAATATTAGTCAACATTTTTATATCTAAATAGTCTATTTATAGGTAAGATTTAAATAGTCAAGTCGAAGTCAAACAATTTTTGTATTATTATGTCACTTTACAGTTACATAATTACTCATAAGGTATTGTAATTACTTACTGGAGATTGACTTTTTATACTCGTATATTATATGTATGTGCAATACGTTTTCTAAAGGTTCTTATTTTCGTTGTATGTAGCGCCTGCCTCGGCTAGCTAAGGTAATCTGACGCAATCATCGAATCTAAGCAACGGCCGATGCGGACGATGTTTGGATGGGTGACCATGCACAA
Organism: Mellilla xanthometata; assembly: GCA_035578125.1. NCBI lineage: Eukaryota > Metazoa > Arthropoda > Insecta > Lepidoptera > Geometridae > Mellilla > Mellilla xanthometata. The sequence continues at coordinate 900,885 of JAPUBQ010000023.1, read as the reverse complement.
AAATGTCGTTTTTCAAGTGGCATTTTCATCTAGGTTTTAGCCATTTAGCTCATACGAAGAAGAAGTGAGTCTCAATACGTTATTATTATTATTTGTAATCTTAACGACTTCTCGAAATTTGAAGAATTTCGGTAAGTAAATGCAAAAACCACGGGCCTAAGCCAAGTGGAGATAGCCGATTATTAATATTATTATTATTTTTAAAAGCCTGTCCGTTCCCATTATTGGGCAAAGGTCTCCCTACCATCTTTCCATTTGTCCTTACGAGTATCTAGCGCTATTTTGGACCAATCTTCCATGCGTCTGTGAGTCTCGTCCTTCCATCGTTTTCTTTATTCTTCTTCAAGTTTTCTTCCTCCCCCTTATTGGGAGGTTGGGCTCTGTCTTCGAGGATCTCTTCTCTCTTCGGCAGGGTTGAGCGCTGAGTCTGCTCAACTCAAGGGTGGTTGTGTGAGAGTCCCACCTGAGAGGCCTACATCAGACCTAAACAAGCCATCCAAGCTCCTTAAAGTAACGGAGCACGGTCTTGGGTCGCTGGCATACCTGTACCACTGTCATTGCGTCAGATGTTGTGCTACTTCTTTTCGTCAGATGTGGTGGTACTTCGTTAGCCCCATACTAAACCATTCCTAGTTTGTATTATGGTTACTAACACAACTGATACTGATACATATATGTACAATTACATACATAAATACTTTATATCGGTATATAAGACTCGGACCAACTATGAACAAATTTAATTAATCACAAAGATGTTGGCCGTGCTGGGAATCGAGCCCGGGCCCTTAGGTTGGTAGTCTGGCATGGTAACCATTACGCGAACGTGATCGTCGAAGAGTCGATCACATTTCAGCCACGTGCGGCCTGACCCCGCGCGGCCCGATACCAGCTGGTGGGTTGTTCACATTATAACGATATCCATTTTTTTTATAAAGCTCCGGTTTTAATCAGTTTTCAGAACAGTGAGAGTGGGAATTTGGAATTTTGGACGAATAGGTAAGTCTTATAGTGTGTTTTTGGGTGCCGTAACTAAAAGGTAATAATTTGCCAAGTGTGAGTTGGACTCGCGCATGAAGGGTTCCATACCATTGTTGTATGGGAGCCTCCCTTATTGTTTTTTAATTAAATTATTTAAAAACGCTCACAAAATTCAGCCTTATTTAAATACAGTCAATTGGGATAGAATTTGACAACCAGAGTTGTAACATGGTAACTCAGAAACCGTAATAGCTAGAAAGCTGAATCTTTTACAAGCTATTTATTTCTCGTGCCACTGTAAACGTGTTTTTTTCGTATTTTTTTGCTATATATCAATAACGGTAGGTGCTAGACACTTAAATGTGAAAATTTTCACAAAATACTTAAAAGTATATTGGCTATCAAATTTCAAATTAAATTATAAAATATGAATAAAATAAATATTTGAGTGGGGCTCCCATACAACAATGGTACGGAAACCATCATGCACGAGCCCAACTCGCACGTGGCTAATTATTTAACATTTAATTTTGTCTTCTATCTTCTAATTACTTAGGTACTTATAAAGACACGCCGTTTGCTGCTGCAGTAAACTGCCAGCTACAAGCTTTATACAAAGCTAACAACAAAAGCATTAGCTGTCACCTATAATAAAACGTGTAATGGAAAAGGTGTCCCCACTGATGGGGAAAAGGGGATTTACGGACTTATTAACTTTTACCTTTTGACACTGCTTGTCAAGGGGGTTTCACGACAAAATATCCAAGAATCTCAATTGGATTTCTTTCTTGCATATATTTTTTTATTTGGTGAATCTGGATAGCAGTTATATATAGTCCGGTTATTTTTTTAACAATCTATCATATCCCAAGACCGAGCGCATCAACTATGACGTCAAACTTAATAATAATTATGAGGACAAGGTTTTTGATTTCAATTAGGACATAATTAAGAAAAGGTACTTATGGATTATTGTACTGTAGACGGGCCACTCCCTACACTTGTACTCCCCCATGCAAGTTCTAGATAAAGTGGCACCAGTAGGTTGCGGAACCTCGTTCTGGAGGGGGTTCCACAACTGAGGTGGGCTTGTGGTAGCACAAAGTACCACTCTCCCTATTCTCTGCGCCCGTAGTGGCAAGTGACGGGGCCACAGACTTGACCCGTCACGGGGGACCTAGGACGTCGGACCGGGGTTGTCCGGCGTCTATTGCACTCACGGTCCCCGAGGTGGTTGCGGTTCACATGTGGTGCAAGGGTCATGCTAGCCGAGGTGGGCGGGGTGGTGGGTTAATGCGAGGAGCGGAACCTCACCCCACCTTTTCCGGTGAGAAGGCCATCGTGAGGTTTTAGTCGGTAGTGATGCCATTCTGGCATCGAGCCCGACATACCCCACCCACCTCCCCGGGTGTGGTGGGCATGAGTAAATGCATTTCCTCACGTAAAAAAAGGCACATTTGCCTCTACCCCTATTATTTTTTAGGTTTGATCTAGTTAAGTTTTAGATTAAGCATTTAATTTAATTTATTTTATTTTAGAAAAGAATAAGTTTATGATCGAATAAATCAATACATATTTTCACATGTAGATATATTAAATAAAATAATTAAAACAATTACAAAAATATTTACCAATCAGTACGAAATTACATATGTTTTTACCTTCAGTTAAGAATGTTTTGCAGTACAGCAAAAATGATTGTAATTTTTATAACTACTAAGTGTGCGATCACGGCCAAACTATGCGCAGGCGCATGATTTCCACGTGAACAAAATCCGTTTGATCGTGACTTTTGAAAATGTTTTCATAAAGCTATTATTTGCGTGATGCGTTAGCAATACTACGCGATTACTACTAGTATTATAATGGTTAATATAACTAAACGTGTTTTATTACTCATTTTTGTTTACTTTACTGCTCTTTTTTTTAAAGAAGATTTAATAAAGATTTATTGACAAAACTAAAAGTAATGATAAAAATAAATTTAAACATGACTTAAGAATAATATTTACAAAGCATAGTAAAAACAAAAGTTTGTAAACTAAAAAAAAAAATATGTTTTAAATTTTTTTTAGGTTTACAACATTTTAGTTTTTACTACCTTTAAAATTTGTAAATAATTTTCACTCTATTATTCTGAAGTTATGTTTAAATTTATTTTTATCATTACTACTAGTTTTGTTTTGTTGTTGCATAATGAAGTTGTAATATAATGATTCGTAAATAATTAAATATAAAAAAATTAGGTATAAGTACTATGATACAAGAAACGAGAATGAAAAACTGAACCTTATTTATTTGTTGTCTCGGCGATCATACAATGCGCAGAGCTAGCACCTATCGAAAACGAATATAATCGCTGTCTTTGGGGCTTTGTCTTTGACTTTATTTACAAAATATAGCTAAGCGAACCCGACATACCCCGCCCGTCTCCCCCAGGCTTGTGGCGGGAGACTCGTAAATGCATATAATAATTATGTTGAATGTTGTTCGGGAGAAAAACGCAGTTTGATTTATCTATTAATAGAAAATTTTTATGTTAGTTAACTTAAATATATTACAACTAAATGAAAACAGATATTTAAACGAACGATGAACCTACTAAGACTAACCTATAAATAGATCGGTTTTTACTTCCAGTATATTAGTAGATCGACACTTCGCTTCAATCAAGTTTACTTTTTCTATTTTCATTATTATTTACTTTAATCTTTCTCTGTCTACGACTTCAATATTATTATCTTTGACTTTGATATTTCGGCTGTCCTGCTCGTATGCAGTGTCATACTTTTAACAACAGCATAAACAAAGCTAAGGTAAGTACATGCATTTTCTCACTTAAAAATAGAAAAAATATTTTGACCAGCACCATACGAGCTAACGATACTCTAACCTAAGGTGAAGCATGCATAGTCTGGTATAACTGGCTCTCTAAAGGTTACCGGGACAGATTATCAAGGCTAGAAGACAGATTTTTCAACACGAGTGTGGTCTAGGTACCAGGAGAGTTCTCTAGTGGTAAAGCATTTCAATGCTTTACCACCACGCTATGGTTTCCTCACGATGTTTCTCTTCACCGAAAGCTCAAGTATATTGGCGGGGTTGAACCCAGAACTTGCGGGACGTAAGGCGACCGTATGCCCGAGTGAGCTGTCCTCTTAAAGTAATTTTTTTTTTTAGTTTAGTTTAGTGTCTACCCGTCCACCCACTAATCCACCCACTACAATCGGAGTAGATACTTTTAATATTTTTATAATTTCGATAATTATATCGCGTCCTCGACAACCTATTAAATGGTTGTCGAGGGTCAGGAACCAGATTCCGGTGTCAGTTTTGACACCGGACATCTCAAAAGTAAAAAAAAGTGTCAAAGGCAAATTGGGTTTCGTTTATAAGCAGTGAAAACCCCGATTCTGGTGTCACTTTTGACATTGAAAACGTCAAATATCCAAATAGTGTCAAAAGTTTTTATCGCATAGTACATACATACACACAGAGTTTTTACCGCTAACCCAGTATTTATGACTACGATATATTGTATGACGACCTCGTTGGCGTAAAGGTTACCATGCCGGTCTGCTAATCAGAAGGTTCCGGGTTCGATTCCCGGCCCGGTCAACATCTTTGTGCTTAACTAAATTTGTTGGCTGTGGGTCTGGGTGTTAAATATGTAGGTATGTATTTATATATAATACTAGCTGACCCGCCAAACGTTGTTTTGCCTTAATAAAAAAAAAATCTAAATATACAGTAGCTGATTCTCAGACCTGCTGAATACGCATATAAAATTTGAAAAAAATCGGTCAAGCCGTTTCGGAGGAGTACGGTAACAAACACTGTGACACGGAAATTTTAAATATAAGATGTATGTATGTATATGTAGTATATCAGTTGTGTTAGCAACCATAATACGAGCTAGAAATGGTTCAGTATGGGGCTAACCAGCCGTGTGTGAAAAAAAAAATTGCGGATAAAACCAGCATCTTCACAAGCGGAAAATCCTGATAAAAATAAAGAAGAATTCGATAAGAAGTGGACAGTCACTGCCATGTCCCCACACAGTGGTCGCGTGCTTATCTCGCACTATCTCTTTCAAAATATTTAATTGTTAATTCGTTAATGACATTAATCATTCCTATTATAACATTATTAATGTTTCCTGAAATTAAGTCATATGTTTACTGCGTGTAAGTGAGTGAGAAACTAAAGAGTAGAAGGTTAGCGTGGTATGGGCATGTGATAGAGAGGAGATGCATGTTATTAGGAGATGTATGGAAATGTAAGTGCAAGGAAGAAGGGCAAGAAGACATGGATGGAGTGTGTGAATGAGGACATGAGAGTAAAAGGAGTGAGTGTAGAGACAACGGCTGATAGAGGAAAGTAGAAGAGGAAAATTTGCTGTGCCGACCCCACCTAGTGGGATAAGGTAAGGAAGAAGAAGAAGAAGAAGATTACTGCGTAAAGATTACACAGCTCTACAAAAAGTGTTTTTAAATTAGATAGTTCGACGCTGGGCACTCGCCTGATGGTAAGCGAAGTTGGTGGCCAAGTTGTCCGTTGTCCACTTTTGTTTGTTGCCCTGCCCCCTTACTTCGACCATCCACGGTTAAATCGCTGATAAGTCGCTGATAATTCGCTGGGATTAGAGATGTGAAATACCAATAAATATTATTTGTGTCACTTATTTTTTTTTTATTTGAATAACCTCTTTTTCCGCTTTTTTGTTTTCAGGCTATCTAGACCAAATAAAACTCAGTAATAACAAGCGCTAAATTATTTATAAAGTTTAGACTTTTTCCCATGATTAATTTTATTGTTTATTGTGCTTTTATTGTACACTGTTCGACAACTTCTGTGAAAAACAAACCAACCTCTTTCATTTATGCTACAAATGTAATTTACTAAAACACCAAACTGGAAGTGGAACATAATTAAAAAGTCTGCAGCTGCTGTCAAAATTTCAAACACATGTCAACTGTGTTTATTATTAAAGTTACTTTACATACGTAGTTTCTAAAAAATAATAAAATTACTTCAATACCTAAGTATTGAATAATATGAAGGATACAAGCAGACAATCAAAGTAAAACAGAGAAGGATACTTACAGAGAAAAAAATCAATGATTTTGTTATTGTGATTTCATGTATGTACGAAGCCATCTTCGACTACCATAGCATGTGACTGGAATAATTTGTAAATAAATATAATTGTATTACATACATACTTAAGTTGAATTGAAATTATATAAATTAACGAAAATTGAGTTCAGTTATTTCGCTCCTAATTGAAACCTTTTTATTTCGCCATACAACCTATTAGACAGAGCGTTTTATTGTTTCAAAAAGTAAGTAAAAGTAACTAGGTAGGTACCTATTAGTTATCTAAATATTGGTGAAGCAGCGGCACTAGTAATACTTTATTGGACACAAACTTAAAACTAAAGATAAAATAATAACTAAGAACAAAAAAATAGTGTGCCCCGATTGGGGTACTCAGTATGTAACATAAAAGATGATTATTTATATTCAGTACTCTATTGTGACGCCGTTGCCACGTAACCACCTTTTACTAGTAATTACAATACTCATTTCAGAAGTTTTCAACGCACTTGCGATCGCTCCAAGATATGCACTCAGACTACAGGAAAAAAGGCTTTATTCCTGTAGTCTGCACATTTGTCCCTTGCTAAGTAGAGGCAGACCTGTTCCAACTAGATCTTCACCTTCCACTTGATCTGGTGTCTTCTATCTTTCTAGACTGCAGGAAATTGTAAATGAAATACAAAAATAGAAAATGTTTTTATTTATCACTTCCAATATATCCAATACATATTGCCAAAGACAAATTAATATTACTAACAATGGTTTTAAGCTAAGATTACAAACCTAACAGATATGATGTAACAAGTACTAGTAGAATATATTTATATTATTTAAATGGCACAATTTTTTACAAATTATTTAATACTGAACATTATTAGGTAGGTATAGTTATGTTGTAATACAATAAATAAATTGATATTGGTGCAATTAGAAAGAGAGAAAGAAAAATTGTTTATTGTGCACAGACTTCTGAGTTTGACATACAAAATGACTTGTGTATTGTGTATGTGCACTAAAGGAGCAGGTTCAGCATGTGCTGAAAGTACACTTGGTACTCCAGCGCTGGTTTTCAACCTGCTCCTTTATACCCATTAATTAGTCACATAAATATAGGTAGTACACTATTATATAAGCACATGGTAATAACTTCAAAACTAAGCAAAATCAGTAGAGACCATCTTATATTAAGTTCTGAATAAAGATAAATAAAATATTTCAACATCATAATTACAATGTAAAATAAGGCAATGAGATTTAACAAAAGATTTACACATTTAAATATACATATTTATTATATACATATTTTCTTTAGTTCTATTATATTAGTACAGAAACCACATGGTTAATCAATACAGCAGTAGAAATAACTAATCAACAGTTTTAATAATAAAATGATAACAATTTTATTATTATAGCAAATAACGGCACGGATAACATACATTTGTCATTGCTAGGCTGCAGTGAGTGCAAGCACACAGCTTACACCCGCCATTCAATCCTTAATAGTTAAAAATTATTCTATATTAAATGTCAGGTATCTATAGACAAACATATATTAAAAATATGTTAAATAGCTACTTTAATCGGTTGGTAATAAGTATAAAATAAAAACTAGGCTTAATTTCTTGTGTAGGATCTAGGTCCTAAACATTATAATTAAAGTGTTAATTTATAAGCACAACGAGTTAGTATGTATGTCTGAAAATTTATAATATTAATTAAAAACATGAAGAATATCATTGTCCCGTCTTACATGAAAAACTTTTCCACTTTCATTTTTTCTTAATAGTATTTTGCCATGTTGTGTCCATATATATTTATAATTTAGTCTTATTTTTTTCCTGTTTGGCCTGATAAAAAGTTGTTTGTTGTATTTGGTCAGCCTTTCATTAAAATAGACCCGCTTAGCCACTGTCTCGGGCGGGAGGCCCAGGTCGCCGGCGCCGAGCGGCTGCCAACAGCCTCACATTTCAATTGATCGAGACTCGCCAGGTCAGCATCACTACACGTATGTCTTACAGATTCTTCAATATCGCTCAATCTTTTTTCTAATTCAATGGCTTGATCGTCTAAGAAATTTACATTGTAGACACAAGTTTCAAGCTCTGGTTGCATTGAATTTTGATTAGATCGAAGTTTATCAAATTCCATACGGAATTCAGCTATCTCTGCACTAAATTTTTGCATACAGGTTCGAAATGATCTCATCACATTGATAAGTTGGTGTACCGTTGAATCTGACAAAACCGAGGTGGCAGATGGTAACTAAAGTGAAGACCCACAGGAAGTGCCAGGCATTGGTTCGGGATCAATGTATGTCGGAGATTTATCATTTGTTTCAATATTTTTCGCTACGCACTTCTCGCATCTCCACAGGCTTGTAATTGTGTTCTTGACCTTGAGGAAATGTTTATGATAAACACATTCACAATCGTTGCACTTTACGAGTCCCGTTGAAGACACAAACTTGGCACAAGCACTACATTTCGCTATAGTTACTTTTTAAAATAACACTGCCGATGAAATTATATATGTATAATTATGACGTATTTGTTGTAACTTGAGCTTCAAGCGTTGAAAACCACAACAAGGCCAACTTTATTGTCGAAAAAAGCACTTCCATGTAAGAATTATTGCGTTTTATACAAGTTAAGAGCAATTTCTTGGTATGAATAGCGGATTTACTAAAGATATCGAATTCAAATACGGAACAAAACAAACAATTATATGCACGATTGACATTCCATGAGTTTGGTACAGGGTTGCCAGATGACAATAATTTTTACTGTTACCAAGGTTGCTAAAATATCTTGTAATTTCAACGGATAATCTCGTAAATGCATACATTTCAAGAAACTCTAATAAAATCAATGCTATTTATTTACTGTACTAAGTAACTTGTGTAGTCATATTCTTTGCTTGGGGTTGTTCAATTGAAAGAAAACAATTAAAATTCATATTATATAATAATTTTTATTAATTATAATAATATTCGATATCAGGGATGTTAGTAAAATAATCTTTATTTTTAGAGTATATCATTTCAGCTGTTATTCTGACGTACATTTCTATTGATGGTTCGAAATGTACGCAATTGCCTAAGCGATTTGGGCCTATAGCGCTTTCGGAAGCTAATAATGTACCATTTACTGTATCTGTGATAAAGGTATGCGAAAGAAGTCGTCATTGTAAAATCTCATAAAAAAAGTGTAAAGATTTTTGTTAATCTTGAATCTCGTACTGACTACTAATTTTAATTTAATTTTAACTAATTTTGTAATTTCTCGTACTTCTGGCAACTTTGATTTGACACAATATTATTTTTTAGAGTTGAGAAAATCATAATAAATTATTTATTACATGCAAAAAGGTTGCACACACTGAATGCTCAATAACTTATAAAATTTATTATAAATCTGGAACGTACGACTCACTCGCCTCCAATTCAACCACCAACTCGCTCCAATTTAGCTACCAAGTCGCTCCAATACGCCAACATCAAATCCCTTTGTTGTCACCATAGAATGTTGGCGCATATTGGAGCGACTTGGTCGGCGTGTTAGTTCGTTTGTTAGGTCGAAGTAAGGGGGCTGGACTTAACCGCAGACTTATAAGTCCAAGAATGTCCATTTTAAAGTTCTCAGATTATGAAAGTTCTCAATGTGCGTGTATTTTCGTGATTTTTGCATATCTTATATTATGAACTGTCTGTTTATGTATATTTGTCTGTGGGAAGTGGGAAATGGTAAAGGAGAAGAAGATGAAGAAGAGAAATACAATTTTTCGTCACTTATAGTTAGTTTTAGATAAGTTTATAGTTAGCTATCCTATAAATAATTATATATTTAAAATTAATTAAAATTTATAGTCACCCTTTATATTTTAATTTTCTTAAAAAATAAAGGGTGGTAATTGCTCTCATAGTGGCATGGAAAATACAAAACTTGTGAAACATTTCAACAATTTTTGTAAAAACAAACGTAGGTATTGAAGATTAAGAAGCAGTACATTATTATTGTATGTTTGCAATGGACACGACTGTTATACTATTTACTTTTATTTACACTTAAGATCTTGTAACACAGTCGAATAATACATATAAATATAAATAAAAAAATTACCAAAATAAAAAAGATGCTTTTCCATATTGTTTACGTAGGAAGATAGGTAAAGTTCTACCAGCAAATAGACTAGCTAAAGTACAGAAAGGGAAGTTATACAAAAATATTAATGTACAACAAGTTGCTAGAGAAAAAACAAATCTTAGCAGTATGTAGTATGTTTAACAGAAAATAAAGAGTTTTAGTGAAAGTAAGTAATTCCTTTTATAATTTAAGCGAATACATATATGAATATGGAGCTTGCAGAATCGGTATTCATGTGTAAACAATATTTAAAAAAACTAGTGCTGTTGTGTGTAGTAACGGGGTAGGAAATTTGTAAGTTTATTTAATTTAATTTAACTAGTATTTTTAAGTATTAAGTAATTATTGTAGTGTGACTTGCCTATAACGTATGTTATTTATGTCTAATAAAGTTCTGTATTCTATATATAATTATATAATATTGAAATATTATTATAATAAAATAACTAACTGGCAAAGGTGATTGTTCTAGCTTGTGCAGTGTGTTTTCTGGTAACCAATCGATAGCAACCAGGTTTATCTTTCTAGATACATACATCTATTTATAATAATGAACTTTGTAACTTTATTGAGCGGCAGGTGAACAAACTTTCTTCTTTCGCCCTTATTGTTTACTTTACTTAAGTTAATAAACTGTACGTACTTAGATAAAATAAATTTTATTTTCCATATATATTTTTTTTTTTACTCTGAATAGGCCAGCGCTTGACCACAATGGTAAGTGATATTGAGGTCTACGGTGGATCGCGCTTACCTAGAAGGAACCGGTTTACTCTCGCCTTGAAAATCGCTAGATTGTAGTCATTGGGGAACAGGGAAAGAACAAATAGCTATGCGTTATCAGCCGCTTTACTCTGAGGTTAAAAGTAGCCTACTAAATTTTATCGAAGTCAGTTCAGCCGTTTGAGCGTGAAGAACTAACAAATATATACTATCAAACACACACAACATTTGACGCATCATATACATATATTGCAGGGTACTAATATTAAATCATACAAATAAAATATAATGGGCGAATTATTATAATTAAATCTCAACCTCTAATTGCTTCTGTCAGTTAGTGTTTGAAATCAAAATAGGCTTAATTATTATCTTAAGTTGAATGAACTAGTGGAGTTAAAGAAATATTGATAAACTGTAGTTGCCCTGATTTTTGTGAAACGGTAAAATGATTTTTGAAATGAATGGTTTTTTTATTTGAATATATTTTTTGGACTACCTTTTTGAAGTAATGTTTTTTTTAATTTAATTATAATTAGCTATTAAGGGTAAGCAAAGAGTAGTCAGTAATTAGCAAGATTACGATTATCATCATCATAACACCTTCATGTAACATTTATGACAACCTCGTTGGCGTAATGGTTACGATGCCGGACTGCCAATCAGAAGGTTCCGGGTTCGATTCTCGGCACGGCTAACATTTTTTGTGCTGAATTAAATTTGTTAACTGTCGGTCTAGGTGTTAAATATGTATCTATATAAAGTATGTATCTATGTATATCTAGTTAGTATATCAGTTGTGTTAGCAACCATAATACAAACTAGAAATGGTTGAAGAACTAACCAGCCGTTTGAGAAATGTGTCAAAAGAAAAAAAAGGTACTATTAATGTAATCGTTTACTGCTGAGCATAGGCTTTTGTTGCCGTACGCCACCCATCGCCTTATAAACTTCATAATTTCTCATAGTTACCATGGCTATTTCATAATTTATCTTCACTGACTGTGAATCTAACCATAAGTAGCCCACTATACGTTCCCATATAGACTCGGAGCCTTCTCTCACTAGGAGAGAGAAAGGCCATAATCCACCACGCTGGCCAAGTGTGGGTTAGCGGAAAACACACGTCTTCGTATATTGCAGTGCCGGTTTCCTCACGATGTTTTCCTTCACCATAAAGCGAGTGCAAATCCACACATAACTTGAAAAACAAGTCATTGGTGTTGGGTCGGGTTCGAACCAGGGGCTGTCTGATTGATCGCCGCCACTTTCCACCATCGGACGAGTAGGGAAACACCAAGGCGGCATCGTTATACTGTGGAGGTGCCTAAGTCGCGTACTAAGCGGTTTGCCTCCACCTTCATTGTGCGTACCGCCAAAGTGTGGAACTCTTTGCCAAATTCCCTGTTCCCCGATAACTATAATCTAGCGGTTTTCAAGGCAAGAGTGAACCGGTTTCTTCTAGGCAAGCGCTTCACATTAGATCGCATTATCGCTTACCATCAGGTGAATTGCGATCAAGACCAAGCCCATTAAGAGTAAAAAAAAAGATTGAAAAGCAGACGTTTTTACCACAGAGCTCGCTGTAATCTAAGAATGCAGTTTAATTTCTTATCATGTTCCCATGGTCAGTCAGCATGACGAAGCGAGACACCATAACTACACAGATTACGATCAATTCGTTTGTTTATTTATCCGCGCGCCTGCGCCTGCGCCGAACAATGGACAATGTGCACCCGATCCCGGCCAAAGTCCAACTTTTAGTAAAGGAGATACTGCCTGACAAAGTCACTAGTCAAAATTGTATGGTTCTGCGTTGGTTATATAATGCTAATCAAAATTACTTATATTTCATAAATACTTATATATTTAACTTATTTACATCAGGGACAAGGGGCGGGTTTTTTTATTGACTGTTTTGTATTTTTTTTCATTGACTTAATAGTGTTTAAGTTAATTAAAATATATATTAACAATCATAAATAATAAAATTAATTTATATAGAGCCAGTTTTGTAGCATATAAATGTTTTCTTTAATGTTTCTTGTGTAATGTTTTTGTTGTTGACACGAAATCAATGTTTCTTTCTTTCTTTTTTCTTTCTAAATAAAAAAATAGAAAAACTTCGACTAAAAATTATGTGCAAAAAATCTTTACTATATTTGAAAAATATCCTTTAATATTCATTCATCATAATAACATTCTATAAAATTGCGCGTATATGGTGAATTATGGCCTTTATCTCTGTCTCCTCCTGAGAGAAGGCCCCGAGTCCCAGCAGTGGGAACGTATAGTGGGCTGCTTATGCTTATGCTATATCTGTTAGCAATGTCTAGTAAGAGTAATCTCCCCTGTCTCCCAGACTAGGCGCGGCGGTCCCGTGAACATCACGCAGTGGAAGCATGCTGCCAGCCGGCGTCCAGCTGAGTGCTTCACAAATGAGCCTCGAGCCATTCGTCAGCTCAGCACTCAGCCTTGTCACTACTAACTATTCTGTCACTCAAATTAGGTAGTACTTATTCAACACAATTTTTTTAATAATTAGAAAGCAACGAAAGAAATTATTTATTGTGACTAATAATTAATGTGACAAAATGACAAATAATAATAACCAATGAACATACATATAAATAAAGTTTTGATGGTGTTTAACCCAATAACATGAACCACCTTTTCTAATGGGACGTCGATAGAAAAAAGTTGACTTTACATACAAGTTAGAAATGGAGGGGTAATTTGCTTGGCCACTGCAAACGATGTAACAATAAATCATCAAGAAAGGAAAGAAAAAAAACAGAAGAAGACCTTTTTTTTTGACGAGGAGAAAGTTCCAACAAGATACCTGGCTACGATGGGGCGCAGCCAGGTTATGAGGGATTTTTACCCACACAAACCCCCCCGGTGACCTGCCTCTGTGCTTAACGGAGGTCAACGGGTTCTTCCGGGAAACACTCCGGAGACCTCCCGGATTGCTTTCCAATCCGCCAACGATGGCGATGGTCACGCGACGCCGTCGTCCACCCCGGACTCGATGAAGCGGGTGTCGGAACCTCATCTCCGAACACCCTCGAGTCTGATGCCCTTTTTAGTCGCCTCTTACGACAAGCGGGGACAGTTCCGTAGCCTTATTCAAGCAGAAGAAGTCAAAGTCTAACCTATCTTCATAGCAAATCTCATCAAAATCGGTCCAGCCGTTGGGAGCGTGAAGGAGTAACATAGAGTTTGATGTAATTTGCGTATAATTGGGAAAGTAGTTCATATAAATGAGAAATATCAGTCTCAAAAATATTGATGTAATAACATGTGGTGTAGTTACTGCTTAGTAAACTGTGGCACTACGATATCTCATAGAAACTCTGTTCTAATCTATGGTGTTGGTCCAAAGGTCGATAGTTTAGCAGATGTTGTTTGTATATAAGTGCCGATGTAGCCTTTTACATACATTTATTGACAAAAAATATATAATTAAGTACAACAGTTATGTAAACAATTTGGATTATATAATGTAACGAGGTTTTTAAAATTAAAGCAGGAAATTGAATCGACGAGCAGGGTACTTATGTACAAGTCAGCGACATTTTGTCCGAAGGTGTAGCATGTCTAGTCTGGAATAACTGGCTTTAAAAGAGGTTGCCGGAACATAACGTTAAGAGTTTGGCGACGGATTTTTTATATTGAGGATAATGATAATGGTATGTGATAGTTGAAGTCTCATGATGATAAGATAGAAAAGGGTCCCATACAATAAACGCAATTTGAAGCATTTTTTTACTCGTTCTTTATAAAAGCTTTTTGTAGACCCTCTCTAAACATTCACTGAATGTTTAATTATGAATTAACTTTAAAAATAAAGTTATTGTTTAAGGGGGGGCTCCCATACAGCTATCATGTATTTTTGCCATTTAGTAGAGATAGTTAGAGTCACACGTTTACTTGCGCCTTACTATCATCCTAGAGTTTTGTGTTACCGATGCTACGAGCGTTATTGCTCAAAAATACAATTTTAAATATTTCGTTAAATAATTTTTCCTTAAATAAGGTGGTTAATTTATGAAAACAAGAAATAGTACTTATTACTTATTCCTCTGGCACAACGACCAAAAGTGTGTCTTGGCCTCTGACACAAGAAATAGTAGTATTTTTATTATAATTAATAAAACTAACTTTATATAACATTTAATTAAGCCCAAGATACTTTAAATACAGTTGAAAACAAATAATAAAGAATAAAAACATAATCTTAAAGCACAAGGTGGGTTTCTCTAAATAAAACTTTAGCAAATAAAAGTTTAAGATAATAATTTTGTTAGTGTTAATTTTTATATTTTTTTCACCTTACTCATTGTTCTCTGTAAAATCTTTTATTTTCAACAATTTTACTAGATATGCCAGTCTGATGTAATCCGTCAAATTTTTTCATAGAAAGAGATTAAAGTCCATAAAGTAAAACCGCTTTCTTATCACATATTTATAACTTATTCATGACGAAACTTACGGCATTATTTACAAAGTTATCAAGAATGTATAACTAGGTAAGCATGATATAACGTAGACCACAGCGTTGCTTAACATCAGGCAAGCTGTGGTCAAACGCAAACATTTTCAAAAAAAGTTTGCATGATGGTAAAGTATCTTCTATTGCTCGCTTGGCTAGAGTTCACTCTTAACTTAAAAAATCTATCACCAAGCACCTAATAGTTTGTTCTGGCATCTTCTTTTTTGACTTAGCTTAGTCTGAGTGTACCTAACTCATGTGGATACGTGCCCCGCTGGTCAAATGCAGCGGTGTAAATTTGTATAAATATATTCTTAAGTTACTTGCTATATATTCTTAAGTTACTTAAAAAATGATGTATGAATATAAATAGAATAGATGTATATGCCAATTTACTGTAATTACAGTTCATCTGAATTCTGAAGACATGTAGTAACTCAAACCCATCGTCTGGAAAATGACTCTAACTATGTATTGGTTATTTAGTTTCTCCGTTCTCGATCGTACTTGGTGCAGAGGTTAGCCTTGGCATTTAAGCGTGGAAACGCAGCCAGTGTTATGAGCATCTTTGCGCCATTTACGGTCATGGGCCGGTTGTCCTAAAATTTAATGATATTGTCATATTTTATAATCTTACACGTAATATATAATTTTAAAAGCAATAGTTTGTAATTTAAAATCTTCTTTGGTTACGGATAACACTTATTGAATAAACAAATAAATAAATAACTCTAAAACAGTCTAAAGAACAATTATGAGATTAGTCATATTAATTTTGGTAGCAATAGGACTTAAATTCGAAAAAATATCTAGATTTAGTTATTTAATAACATGAACGCTTAAATTGCATAGAACCGGACTTTATATTAGTAAGTATTTTTTAATAGAACTTGACACATATATGAAATTAATCTGGGTAAGTATTAAAGCGAGAAGATAAGAGTTTGGAGTTTGGAACACTTCACTGACAGATGGAAGACCCCTCGGCTTTTATACGTCTCGCATCGTACTGTCTGGTCAGTCTGTCGCAAGCCGCCGCACAAACCGCACGCATGCGGCTAGATCTGCTCTCCTACTTCAACTGTCTGCGGCGAAGGAATCTCCCATGATGCTGTCGCGCGTGATCGTTTACATTCTAGTCACTAGTTACCTAAGTTTGGAGGGGGAAATGAGTTGTGGGGGATGCGCGAGCGGGGACCTTTCCGTGTCCGAGCTGACCGAGGTCCGGATAGAGTTTGTGAAGCAGCAGATCCTGAAGAAGCTGCGAATGAGTAAGAAGCCAGCTGTGGCGCTGCCTGTGAACAGTCTGCCGATGCCGGTGGCGCTGGGCCAGACGCTCAGCGAGGGAACCGAGAAGACACCTGAGTTCGATGATTACTACGGACGGACGGAGCAGAAGATTATATTTCCTACTGAAGGTTAGTCCAATTCTTTTTACCCTTGATAAGTTTGCGTTTGACTACAGCTTGGCTGATGTTAAGCTGCGCGGTTGTCTACGATGTGGCACGCTTACCTAGAAGATACCTCTACTTTAGACTTTACTTTTTTTATTTTTTTGTGTTGACATTAATTTAGTAAGAGTACAAAAAAGCGTTTTATTTATTAGCCAAAGAAAACTTCATATAATATAAATGATTGTTTAAAATGTGCTAAAAATTGAGTTTTCATTATTTAGTTAGACTCTGCAAAGAATATCAATGAAACTATAACTAAATTATATTAAAGTGGACATAATAATTAAAGTATAAAGAACCTTAATATTATGGGCACGTTTGGACAGGGAGCTTTTCTGGGTGGCATTTTTGACAACGCGTAGGCTTTCGCTTTTGTTTTGACTTGGGAACAACCCGTGTATTATAGATAATTATTGACTTTTATTGAATAAAGAGAAGAACCTAGATTACAAATAATACTTAAGTCTGTGTCAGCGGGAAAAAAAACACTAAACTGTAGGTTCTGGCTGTTAGTGCTAAGCAGTCGTTAAGCCAATCAGACCTTTGCAGCTTGAAAACTGTCGGCACTAGAGTTCAGCCACTTACCTCATACGAGAAAGATAAGGGTACAAGCAATGTCTTAACTCTTTCTAACCTAAGATGTAATTACTTAATAAATAAATAATTGCATTAAGAAATAACTCATAGTGCGTGGAAATATATTTAATCGACATTATTTATTCACCATTTAATATTTAAAACTAATTATTCTAGAATGTAATGAAGCGTTCTTTCCCAAATATCTCATGTAATTAAAAAAAAAGCAATTTGCAAATTTTGCTTATATGTATTTTTGACATGCATAGAAATTCAAATTCAAAATGTCTTTAGTAGCAACACAAATATACAAAAAATGTGCACCCTGTGCTTCGTTATTACGGCATGGCTAAGACTACAAAAATTACAGATCTGTGATCTCACATAGAATTTATTATCTCGTATTTCGAGTCGGTTACTCGAAATACCTAGATGACAACAAACCGTATGTTCACTGCATACATTTTATCTTTATTTATGCATATTAAATGACTCATACTAATTAAATTGCATGTTTATAAATAAAGCGAATCTCTTGTGTGAACTTAGCGCGGCGCATTCTTAGTCTTTATCTTTAATTATACACATGTGTATACACGTATGTAATTAATCACGGTGCAATAGTATGGATAGAAATGCTGGTGCGATTTTGATAATTTTGATACTGTAACTAGCTAATAAGTTCCATAAGTTGGGGATTCGATCCCCGCCAATGAGCCTAAGCCTCCGGTGAAATAAAATATCGTGGAGAAACCATAGCATGGTGGTAGAGCATTTTCTAGTGCTCGCCTGGCTAGCTATCTGGTAGTTTTTCTAGTTGAAAAATAGTCTTCAAACACCTAACGCTGCTTTGGTTCATCATCTAAAGAAAATTTCAACTTAAAATTGACGACCTCGTTGGCGTAAAGGTTACCATGCCAGACTGCCAATCAGAAGGTTCCGGGTTCGATTCCTGGCACGGCCAACATCTTTGTGCTTAATAAAATTTGTTGGCTGTGGGTCTGGGTATTAAGTATGTATGTATATGTAGTATATCAGTTGTGCTAGCTACCATAACACAAACTAGAAATGGTTCAGTATGGAGGTAACCAGCCGTGAGTGAAATGTGTCCAAAAAAAAATTACAATTTGTTGCGGTAGGAACAGGGTCCATTATGAGATACTTTTACATGTACAACACCATGGTTATGTAACCATAATGAAGCAATAAATGTATTTATTTGACTTTGACTAACAATGTAAATGCAGATAACTTTAAAGCTGATTTTGTGCAAATAAAAAAGAGGTTCTCTGATTTAACGTCGTTTACATAAGTGAATTAAAACTAAATTTGAAAAAAAAAATATTATTAATAATTATTATGCATTGCTTAGTAATGGTCAAATTACTAGTTTTTACCTATCTAACTTTGGGTAACATGTATAACTACACCTAGTTATACGTGTCACCACACGTGATGCTTCGAAAACTAATTTTCGCGCTTCTTTTATAGCGGCGGCCATCTTGGACCAATTTACAACAAACTTTGCTAAGAACACTCACGACTTGTTCACCTTTCAAACTAAATATCTATTTGTTTAATATGTATTTATATGAGTTCTTATTTCTTGATATATCTAAATTGAAATCGATTCTTTAATTCTGGAGCTACAATGCTACAGAGAGCGGTTCGTTTCCACATTTATAGTACGGATAACCAAACTGTGGAACTCATTGCCGGAATCCCCTATTACCTCCCACTAAACTACAACCTTACTGTCTTCAAGACGAGAGACGGTTTTTTCCAGGCAAGCGCGCTCCATCCTAGACCGCAATGTCACTTAACATCAGGTTAGTTATGGGCATGCGCTAGTATCCATAAAAAAGAGAGAGAGATAGAGAGAGAGAGAGAGAGAGAGAGAGAGAGAGAGAGAGAGAGTACACGTCGTTTTTGCGTCAGGGACAAGAAAGAAACTAGCTCCAATGGTCTTGTAAAAAACTAGCCCAAAAACGTTTATTATGCGAATGCTACGTTAAAACCGTAGACGAGCGCTACGCGTCTACGATTCTAATCAAAAATGTAGCGTCGCTATGCTACGAAAATCTCTACAAACGGTCAATTAGTTTTATCAACTAGCAGCTGTGCTATGTTTATCCTA
Organism: Mellilla xanthometata; assembly: GCA_035578125.1. NCBI lineage: Eukaryota > Metazoa > Arthropoda > Insecta > Lepidoptera > Geometridae > Mellilla > Mellilla xanthometata. Next base: position 881,271 of record JAPUBQ010000023.1, on the reverse strand, counting down.
CTTGCGTTAATCCGAGATTTAAAGAAGCATGTGTGTTAATCTAGGGTCTAAGTAATCTTTAGACCAAACAATCTTAATCCATTGTGTGAATGAGGACATGAGAGAGAAAGGAGTGAGTGTAGAGATGACGGCTGATAGAATAGAATATTACTTTATTGTACAACCACATAAGAAAATAGCTTAAATTAAGGAATAAAATATTTACACATAGAGTACAAAGGCGGCCTTATCACCTATGGTGATCTCTACCAGGCAACCAGGAATGGAGAGGGACAGTACAGATAGAAAAATGATAGATGATAGAGGAGACTGGAAGAAAATAATTTTCTGCCTATCCCACCTAGTGGGATAAGGCAAGGAAGAAGAAGAATTTTTATCCATTCTCTGTACAGTAGATGAGTAAATAAGAGTGATACAGTAACAAAATAAACTGTCGCCGGTTATAACATTAGTAGGAAGGGAAAATGGACAGCAGTGGAGGGCAGGGTAGGAAGTAAAATAGGATAGAAGAAAGTGTATTATGTGAAGTTTTTTTTTATTCTTTTCTTACACTTTACAGCTAGGCACTTGATTAGGAGGGCACTTGAACGGGCTGGCTTGAACAACACAAGCCAGCGACACTGGCCTAAGTTAGGGCATACCTAGTCTGGATTTACTGACTGTCAGTGTGCTAAGCGAGTATGGCTCGGCGGTATAAACGTCTGCTTTTAAATCAGACGGCCCCTGGTTCGAATACCGGCCCTACACCAATGACTTGTTTTTCAAGTTATGTGTGAATTTGCATTCAACCATCAAACAATCCAATTCAAACATCGTGAAGAAACCTATACCGTTGGGAGGACTTCAAATATCCGAAGGCGTGTGCCATTCACCAACCCGCACTTGGCCAGCGTGGTGGATTATGGCCTGTATCTCTCTTCTCTTGAGATAAGGCCTTGCGTCCCAGCCTGTGGGCTGCTTATGTGATGTGGCTGAATGCTTGGTGACCTTTTTCAACTTGAGGGCGCTAGTTAGCCATACAAACCAACACATAAAATATAAATAAATATTAGGACACATTTCACACACGGCTGGTTAGCCCCATACACAACCATTTCTAGTTCGTATTATGGTTGCTAACACAACAGATATACTACATATACATACATACATATTTTATATATATACATATTTAACACCCAGACCCACAGCCAACAAATTTGGTTCAGCACAAAGATGTTGAAGACATAACGATGTTTAATACGAAATTATGAACGTGCCTTAACGGACTTAATGTAAAGTAATTTAATTAGCAATGTCACTTCTCGATTTACCTAGTTAACAATAACTATAAAATTTGATGACAGCAATCTAATAGGCTGTCTATTAAACACGTAGATGTAACCTTTGCTCGTAGTAAAATTAGTATGCACGAGGCTGATGTAATTTTAATAAATTATCGATATTTTTCAATGGCTCAGCATTATGATATTAATTTACCAGTAATCTAGGACAAGTGATGATTGGACTTTGATATTCCAAGGCCGTATAAAAACATGGCCTTAGAAGATCGTATAAACGAACAGTTATTCGTGGATTAGCCTATTATATCGAGTCTACCTGAATTAAATCCCAGACAAAAAAACTAAATAATAATAATTGACCAAATGTGATTCAGGCTCGCGGATAAAGGGTTCCGTACCATTATCTTAAGTAAATGGCATAAAAACACGGTTAAACACCAAATACATAAAATTAATTACAGTAAAAGTATATCTATAAAAACCAGTGCCAGTGGAAAAGTACCTAAAATGCCAGCCGTGTTGCTGCTTTGTATAGCAAATTTGATAGTTAAAAAACAGTGATTAATAAAAAAGATGACATCTTCTTCATCTTATATTTTTTTTTTTCATAGAATATGAAAAAAACTTTATATTCGCCGGTTCCAAAGTGATAATATTTGGGCAAATAACTTTGCTACAGTATACTCTTTTATCTTAGAGTTTATTGACATAAATACGGAATACTGCTTCCAAATATTGCCAGTTTAGATAACCTTAGATATAATTAATTGCTTTTTATTTATTTATTTTTTCTTATGCCTAAATACTTAAACGAAGAGATAGGTAGAGAAGAGGCATTTGAAATGTGGTGTTGAAGAAGAATTGAAAGGATTAGTTAGAAAGAAAAGGAAACGAGTGAATAGGTACTGTGCTTAGTACAAGAACCAAGAACCATATTAAATACAATAGACAACAGAAGAGGAAAGTAGGCCACCTTATACGACATAACAATTTCATTAAAAATATCATGGAAGGAAAGATATAAACCAGGAAGAGGAAGACCTAGAAGATTATTTTTAGACTAAATTAAGGAAAGGGCGAAAGTCATGTCGTATAGGGAGGTCAAGAATTTGGCCGAAGATAGAACTACCTCGGAAAAACTCCACGGACAAGAGCCCAGCTCTTACATATTGAATGAATGAAAGAAGATGAAATTTCTGATTAAAATCCTTAAGGTATTGAAAGAGATGTAACTTAATAGAATTTATGGATGACCATGAAAAGTAAGTAAACATTTGGAACGAATTTACCGTGGGTCGATAACACGTTTAATTGTAGGTCCTAGCTGTTATGCTCAGTCAAAGGCTTTCAAACGACTTGAAAACTCTCGACACCAGATCATAATCTAATCTCTGAAGTTTTGAAAGAAGAAGAAAGAAAAAAAATCGTGTCTGCCCTTGAGAATGGCACACTGATTATGCTGAAACATGTCCCGCTAATTCCGAAATAGATAGCCGGTTATACAAACACTAAGGTAAAGGCACCTTATTCCGAGGGGTTCTGGAATTGGCACCATATTCCGAGGTATTCAGAAAAATAGCGCTTACAAGAGATTTAATTAATGAAAATTAATGCAAGATTTTCCATTCAATAGATAATATATCTTTGCGTAGTTATAACATCAAAAAAGTGGTGTCATGTGTAAACAGTTTGAAATAATCGGTTAGAATAGCGACAGCAGCTGGCTCAAACGCACGCTTCATACATTTTGGACCCTGTGCACGTGAATACCATGTTTTTTTAAATAGTGTTTTTCTCGTTATTTTTGTAGTCTGTGTTTACTTCTTTGTGTTAAACTATTTAAAAAATATGTTTTTAATCTAAAACACTTAACTTTTGTGCATTTTTCTGAGTAAATTAAGCTCCAAATGTATTTTGAATATACCTCGGCATTAGGTGCTAAATATTTTAGTCAGTTCCTAATTACGATGTATACCGCGGAATAGCGATTTCATAGTATTGATATATATTTTGATTTTCTGGGTTGTTTTTATGATTAAGGATATCTCGGTTTGGATTTGACAAATTAAATATGAAATGAATATTAAAATCTATTTCCGAGGTAAGTTTTTGCATCACATTCACTAATGATAGCATGTTATAGATGATCTATTTACCTATTTTATTAATTCGTTGTATGGAGAAGATAAGAAAGAAAATTAAAGTTCATATTTAATCTAATATAAGTGTTAGCAAGTAATATATATAATTACGACGATATAGCAAATAAGATTTTTTCTGTATAAAAAATATGACAAATTTATAAATTTTTTAGTACTCGGAATTAGGAAACATGATATTTTTATACAAAACGCTATTCCGATGTACAGTAGGTCGGGATAAGGTTCTATACGCACGTAATTCCGCGGCACAGACTCAAGTAAAATACAGAATGTTCACAACTTGTACAGGTAACAATGTAGTTTTATTTAGTTTTAGTAAATGCAAAAACTAAATAAAAATTTATAAAATTACTATTCTCCTATCATAATCATTAGTAACTATCACAAACTAAGAAATATAGCGGTAAACGTTTATGAATAATTTTCAAGTACAAATAATGTATGTACTTATTACTAATATAATTTTACATAATGCCTTGCTTGGCAGATAGCCCTATATTAAGACGTTTGCATTACTGCATGGATTTGATTTAACTTAATATACAACATGTTGCTTTGCAAATGTGAAGAGGTAGTTTTACTCCACTAGCAGAGCACGAATAAACTAAGGGCAACCTTGAAATCGAAAAAAAAACATTTGCTGTTTTATATATTTTGTCGACGATCAACGAATTTTTATGTATGGAACAGATGTGTTTTCTCCATCTCAAGGTTGCGCCATCGTTTATTCATGGTCTGCTATTGCTATATACCTCTACAAATTTGGCGAGAATGCAAAGCAACACGTTGTATATAGCTCACTTCATTGTTTAATTTGTTTTAAAGATTAAATAGGTGAGGTTATTCAAATTTTTAATTTTTTTTGGTTATAGGATAATGAAGCCTAGAATAAAATATACAGAAGACGATCTCCAAAATCCTATTACACGGATCAAAAAATTCTCATTGTTAAGAAGTCCAGTAACAAATTGTAACAAACAGTTCAACGTAGCTATATAAGAGCCATATTGATAATAATAATGTGGTTAATAAATAATAATTAATGTTAATAAGTAGTCTTTTTTTTAACAACATGTATCATTCCTACCGATTCTATTTTGTACACTCGGAATTAGGGACCAAATACATCGGAATAAGGATTTTTACATCGGAATAAGGTGCCTAGGACTTTTTTCAGATTTAATTTAATTTTAAATACAAAGTTTAACCTAATTATTAATTATATAGTATATTTAAAAAGTAAAAACAATAAAGATTCTAAAAAAAATAGCCAAACTGTTAGAAAGGTTCAGTTAATGCCTAATATTCAATATCCTTTCAAGTTTTGGTGAAAATACCGCGGAAATAGGTGCCCTTATTTAAAGAAAAATCGTTTTGAAAACTCAAATTGTAAGTTAATACGTAAAGAAAACGGTTTGACGTTTTCTATTACTATTTATTTCTATTTTACTCTTTGTAAATATCAATTTAATCAATAATCACAATGATTAAATACCGATAATTACCGGACCTACTAATTAGTAAAGTCATGTTTTGTTTATATATTACATAACACTCAGCTAGCACGCGTGGATTTTAATCTGAAATCTAACACGCGTTATGACGCGGCTTGTTTCATCTTAGTTAGTTTAGATTAACCTTTGTTCCAGTTCCCAACAGGTTCATAATTAGTCTTCATTATCATCATCATTATCAGCCCAGTATCGCCCACTGCTGAGCATCTGAGCACAGGCCTCCCTTCGTGTACGCCACTACAGTCAGTCATGTTTAAAATTCTTTCAAATACAAAATTGAATTTAAGAATAAGTAATCAAATTTTGATAATTTAAATATGAATTTTACTACCCCATCACCGAATATGCTCGAAACTTAGGTATGCCCCTTTTAGCCGCCTCATACGACGGGCCGGGGCAATTTAGTAGCATTATTCTTTCACCTAGGCTGCAGGGTTATGGGGGCGATTGGACGGGAAACTCAGGCTCAAGGAAGGTCGGAAGTGGGGTTCCGACAGGCCATTTAAATTGGGTTCGGGAGGGTTGGCAGTTCTTTTTGCCTATGTGGATGTTGCTGCAACCAAAAGCTAGGAGGGCCTCAGTGTGTTTCTACCGAAGAACCTGAAACCCTCCATCAAGCATCAAGGCAGAGCACCGGAGGGGTTTTAGTGGGTAAAAATCCCACATAACCCAGCTGCACCCCATTGTAGCTTTTGGAAGATTTCCCCCTCGTAAAAAAAAGGCTATGGGTTAAACTCTGGCCTAAAGTCCAGCTTGTCTAGTTTCGAATATTGTTACGTTACCACTAACTCTGAATAAACAATACTCAATTGTCAAACATTACATAACCTCGTGTGCGTGACCCAGTTTTTTCCGCAAATCATTATTATCTGAAGTTTTTATCAATCCCATGTCATAGCTAACGCGTGTGTTACACTCATGTAGCTTGGAGGGGCTATGTGATAAGTTAACCTTAGCATTGACCTCTTCTTACTACTTCTGTGGGGGAATGTTGAAATTACTTAAAATAAGATCCTTTTTTTTTGACGCAGTTTATTTATTTGCAATTAACATGTAAACATTTAATGTAACTTGCTTTGTAATTGGTCTCGGCCGTAAAGTAAGGTGAATAAATAAATAAATAAAACATTACAAATACAAATAGTGTAACGGACACTATTTGTATATTTTGTTCTTCCCTTCTACTATTAAGAAATATTGGTGGCGATTCAGCGGCACACACGACTAAACTAAATTTAAAGAAGCCCCGTCTCTTTTCATCTTAGGTGGCCAGAAAGAGACGGCACGTTCTGAACCATACACATATTTATTCCACTCAAAACACGTAAATATCGAAAAGTGGACCGACATAGAACTCGTTCCGGGACAATGCTTACTTCTCAGGTTATACATATATAGCCTTAAAAGGGAGGTTGCGCCAAGGTAACGCATAAATAATAATTTGTTAATAATAATAAATATTAATGTAGTAATTTACTAAAAATAGGCTAATTAGAGTTATTAGTGATGTATTTAACTACAGATAAATAGTTTTATGTATTTTGCTACTCCTTTTAAGTCAATTAATTAAACTTACTTCTTTTATCAACATATTTTATAGTTTGCGTTTGATTTCAGCTTGCCTGATGTTAAGCAAAACTATGGTCTATGATGTTACACGCTTACCTAGAAAACTACGTCTCGGTTGTTAATCTCAGTACCAACAGTCGTCACTTAGCTCATACGTAGAAGAAGTAGGCTGTCTGATATACTACATTTATAGGTACATACATACATATTTTTTAATTTCAAACAAGGATTTTTGATAATTAATTAATTGTCCATAACATATTTTTTATTTAGATACATATTAAACACCCAGTCCCACAGCCAACAAATTTAGTTAATCACAAAGATGTTGGCCGTGCCGGGAATCGAACCCGAAATCTTCTGATTGGCAGACCGGTATCCGGTAGCCTTTACGCCAACGAGGTCGTCTAAGTAGTATATAATAATATACAACTTTATATATAATTAGTAAACTGAAAGAAGGTGAGGTGCCCAAGGCACGCACAAAGCGTTTTGCCTCCACCTTTGTTGTCCGAACCGCCAAACTTTGGATTCCTTGCCGAATTCCCTGTTCCCCATTGACTACAATCTAGCGATTTTCAAGGCGAGAGTGAACCGGTTCCTTCTAGGTAAGCGCGATCCACCGTAGACCTCAATATCACTTACCATCAGGTGAATTGTGGTCAAGCGCTGGCCTATTCATAGCAAAAAAAAAAGAATTTCATCCGGGACGAACTGTAGCGATGTACAAAGTCGAAAATCGTAAACCGATTTGTCAATGAGGCTGATAACAAGTACACGGAACTTAATAATTAATGGCTTCAATAATTAGGACAAACAATGACAGTTACAAACTACGCCCTTTTATCACGTGAACTGTTAGAGATTAAATGGCAGTAAAATGAAATAAATGTTTAAATTTTCTTATTCAGATCTCAATTTAATTTATCGAAGTACTTACTGCATAAAAATTTACAACATACAAATTTACATAATAAATGTTTAAATTTTCATATTTAGATCGCAATTTAATTTAATGAAGTATATACAAATTTACATAATAAATGTTTAAATTTTCATATTTAGATGTCAATTTAATTTTTAATCAAATTTAAACTTAAGCTCAAATTATAAAAATAAATTTAAACATTACTTAAGATTAATAAAGTGAAAATTATTTTCAAAGGATAGAGAAATCGAAACCTTTGTAAACTTAACAAAATATTTTTTTTTAACTAACAATTTTCATATTTATATTTATGACTAGCTGCACTAAGCAGCTGTACCTGCGTTAATCAGGGACAAAAAGAGGTAATTCGGGATTAAAAGTATCTTTTAAGTTAATCCAAGGTCTAATCTATCATCATATTAAATCTCATAAGCTTTTTGAAGCCGGTTTACTGAATACGGTCAAAGTTATTAAAAACATATGTAACTTCGCGATCGGCTAAAAAATATTTTAAATATTTAAATATTTTTTTTAAAAATATTAAAAATATTTTAAATATTTAAATATTTTTTATATAAGTATACTAATGTGATTGTAGCGCCTGTAGCTCGGCTAGCTAAGGTGATCTGACGCGATCATCGAAGCTAAGCAACGGTCGATACGGACGGTGTTTGAATGGGTGACCATGCACAAGACTGTCGTTTTTCAAGTGGCTAACGTAGGTCGGGTGACACGTTAAAATGTAGGTCCCGGCTGTTAGGCTTAGTACAAGCAGTCGTTAAGCCAAATCAGAGGCCTTCGGGCGGCTTGAAAACTCTCGACAACAAAGCTTTGCCACTTAGCTCATACGAAGAAGAAGAGTAGATCTGTAGGTATCACGCGGGAACCGAATGAGTAACATATTTCTTATTTAATCAAACGTATTTATTTATATTCGGGCCATTAAAGATGTTACTATTGGGGAGATACGGGTGACCTCTCGCTTCTAATTGTTAGATAACGGATAGCCAGTCTACTGCGACGTGAGAAGTGTTTGGGATTCGACTGAATGCTTTTTTTGTGATCTCTCTTTTGGTTTAGGCGCGTTTGAGCTAATTCTCATGATGGCAACCTAAAAAAATATATAATAAATGAAAATTCATTCTTTTATTTAAAGTACACATGTCAAAAATAAAATTAAGTAAAAATAAGTCTAAATGACTACGTCAAAGCCCCTCGGCTAAACGTATCAGGCTGGCAGCATTTCCTCGCTGAATCGCAAGAGAAATTTCCGCCGCCGTAATTGCCATCCGAGATCTGTCACAAACTTTCTTGCCTCGGTTCCCAATGGCCCCAGCAACTCGACAGCTAATTATATTAACAGGTTATATGTTATGTATATCTGTTTATTAAGCCACTAACGACCCGCCCCGGCTTCGCACGGGTGCACAGCCGATACTAAATATATCTCTATTAGAACTAACTAAAGGACCGCCCGCAAAGCGCTAACTAAGTCTTGCTCCCGGCAAAAGTGTTCACTTCTGCCTGCAGTCCCGCAGTGCAACTGATCGTAATATTTTAATATCACCACAACTTCAAAACCAAACGTCCAATTTTAATCATTCAAATACCAAATATTATCAACATAAACTGTACTTATTGATGGAATAATTTATTTCGATAAGGATTAATATGCATGATTTAATTAATTAAGGAATAATTAGCACAAGTAAAATAAACGCGTTTAAATGTAGTCCAAAAAACAATTCAAAATTTTTAAATAAAAATGTGGTTGTTGTGCCTCACTCGACATAAGTAGATACCTAGGTATAGTGTGTCGCGGACTTTTTTGTAGATATTTATAAGATCTACAATTAATTACAACATTTTATGGTTCTATCTTTTGTAGTTTAGGCAGCGTACGCAAAATAAGTAACTTCTTTTGTTGATTTTTTTCAGTTTGTGTCCGAAAAATCCAAATATCTTACGGAACCCTATTTTTTTCCAAAATAAAATATAGTCTATGTTACTCGTGGAAAATGTAGCTTACGAATGGTGAAGAATTTTTAAAATCGGTCCAGTAGTTTTTGAGCCTATTCATTACAATCAAACAAACAAAGTTTTCTTCTTTATAATATTAGTGTAGATAAGCCATAAAGATAAGTAAAGATGGGGATTTTTGTAAAAAGAAATAACAATTTCGCATGAGCTCAGATGTTTCGAGCCGCCTAAAGGCCTCTGACCTAGCTTAACGACTGCTTTTTTCTTTTAGAAAGATAATAATTTTGTATTGACATGTTAAAACAAACTGAATCATTATTTATTATAGTGTACCTATATCTATGCGAGTTTTTTAAACCTTTTTATACGATTCTGATAATTCTGTTTTAATTTGTTTGTGAAATATTTTACTTCATTATTGTACACCATTTTATTTGGACAAATAAACGTTTTATTTACCTATTTATCAAATTTATTATACGCAATAAATAAAAAATGAAATTATTTACCTTAGTTTAACATATTTATTTCATATTTTAAAGCAATATTACGAGTATAAAGAGGTAAAGTTAGATTTATTTTTGGTTTGTTTGACGCAAATAGGCTTCGAAACTACAGTTACTGGACCGATTTGAAAAATTCTTTCACCGTTGGGATGCCGCATTATCCCCGAGTAACATAGGTTATATTTTGTTTCTCTTTGCAACTTAAGATTATTTTATAGCCCGTGCGAAGCCGGAACGATCTGCTAGTATGTTATTAGAGAATAGCGTCTTAAATTTTTCCCTATGCCCAAATTAGTCCATAAATTAAGTTTGCCGCATTAATTATCTGGATAATGAAGGGAATGTGCGTACTCCCCCGTCCGCGGGGTTTATCAATAAAATAAATTATAATTGTGTAAATAATTACGTTCGATAATTTTAATAGTTCCCAGTAGGCAGGTTGCGAGAAAAATATTGACACGCGTATTTTTTGAAGATAAAGCGAATTAAGATGTCGTGTCTTGTAAACAAGGAAATCATGAAACATATACCTACATAATGTATACGTAATCCGTACTCGTATGCTGAACTTGCGCCTTTTGTGCGCAAAGATCATTTGATTCTTTATATTATGTTTGTATGTTTGTAATTATTTTATGTGCATAATAAAACATTTTTCTTTCTTTCTTTCTATGACTAGTAATTGAAAAATTCATGCAAACATTTGACAATGAATGTTAAAAAACTAATTGGCCAAGTGCAAGTTGGGCTCGCGCATGAAGAGAACCATTGTTGTGTGAGGTCTGAGGGGGACAGATATTTTTTTTTTAGTTTACAAAATTTTCTTTTTATATTTTTCTTTGACAAATTCAAATTCAAAATTCAAATAATTTATTTGTAGTTTCTATTTTTATTATTTGTAGCAAAAAATATTTCTTAAGTATATCTATATTTTTAAATTATTTGTATCAAAAGCTACAAGTAATGAGCCTGCATCTCTAAACTAATCATGGAAGCTTGTATATTAGAGATGCATACTCCCCGTTGGACATGACTGCAATAATTTGCTTTGTAAATGTTATTCTTAGGTTATGTTAAAATTTGAATCTTCTTATTCTATTTATTATAGAATAAGTAAGGTGAGAAATCAGATCTCTGACCTCCATAGAAACTGAACTGATCGGGAATTCCTCTATTCCCCATCACCTGACCGGAACACCGGTCGGGACGCACATTGACCGTTCAGGTCAAGGATCTGGTTGTGGTTAGGTAGCGTACACACTGACCCCGCTAATTGGACCAAGGAATGACCCGGGGTGACGATAACAAGCGGACATGTGTGTATTGTATGTACCTGCCTTATCGTTTACACACGACACTAACACCCCGAGTCTAAAAAATGCCATTCGTAATCGATGCCACTGACAATAATAATGCTCTCCACTCTTAGTCTCAACTGATAAAAAATATTTCAATTCTCTTTGGTGAGGCAAAAGTCTGACTTCTTCTTTCTTACATATTATTACTTATTCGTGTTAAAACTCATGTCTGTAAGCCCTACGGGCAAAAACTAGAGGATCTCTAACATACATTTGAGTTGTAAATAGTTTTAACTTTTATGACATTTTATGATACCACCTAGATATGTACCTAGTTTTATAGACAAATAAATAATTCATATTCTATTACTATGGATTATAGAACGGTTCTATAGAGCAAAGCATTTTTTCAATAATAATAATAAAATAATTAATATAATAACCCCATACTAAACCATTTCTAGTTTGTATTATGGTTGCTAACACAACTGGTATACTACATATACATACATATTTTATATAGATACATATTTAACACCCAGACCGACAACCAAACAAATTTAGTTCAGCACAAAGATGTTGGCCGTGTCGGGAATCGAACCTTCTGATTGGTAGTCCGGCGTAGTTACCATTACGCCTACGAGGTCGTCAATTAACTAATACATTAATTTTGATTGCATAAAATAACTAATACGTATTAATGTACATTAATCAAACAAGCGTACCTACCTGCTGTACCTACGACAGCAAATTTGGGCGAGGCGCTTGGACGTAATCTTTTCTGATTTAATTATGTTTTATATTGATGTTATATCTATACCAATATTACGAACATAAAGAGGAAAAGTTTGTTTTTTTTTGTTTGTTTGTTTGACGCAAATAGGCTCCAAAACAACTGGACCGATTTGAAAAATTCTTTCACCGTTGGGAAGTTACATTATCCCTGAGTAACATTCATTCACTCAATATTTAAGAGCTGGGCTCTTGTCTGTGGAGTTTTTTCCAGGTAGTTCTGTCTTCGGCCAAATCCTTGACCTCTCTATACGACATGACTTTCACCTTCTCCTTAATTTGGTCTAAATATGATCTTCTAGGTCTTCCTCTTCCTCTCCTGGCTTCTATCTTTCCTTCTACGATATTTTTAATGAAATTGTCATGTCGTATAAGGTGGCCAACCATCTTTCCTCTTCTGTTGTCTATTGTATTTATTATGGTTCTTGGTCCCTGAGTAACATAGGATCTATTTTGTTTCTCTTTGCAACTTAGATTATTTTATAGCCCGTGCGAAGCCCGTTGATCTACTAGTGTTTAATATTGAATTAAATCAGTATATTTGGATTGTTCCAGGTGAATGTCTGACATCGGGCCGGTACCCGTTCAAGTGCCTGCAGTTCGAGTTACCGCCAGATGTCCAGCCAGAGGAAGTTAGCGTGGTCGAGCTCTGGTTTTATAAGGTGAGCTTCATCCCGATGCTGGTAGTCTAAGTAATCCTTTTTTACGAGGGCTAAATCTTCATTAAGATAGGTAGGTAGCTACAAAATCAAAAAATTAAAATCAAATTGTTTATTAACCTTACGGCATCGCACCGTACTGGGCAAGTCAATTTACAATTATTTATTACTAAAATTTAACTTATATACACATACATTCATTACAATATATATATTAAAATATGACATAATGGTATATAAGATACACACATATGATGATAATAATAATAATAACGCTATTTATATCATCCATTGGAATCGTTCAAAATTATAACAATGAAATGCAGCCGGGTTATGTGGGATTTGTACCCACTAACACCCCTTTTTATTTTATTTTTTATTTTTATTTACGTGAGGAAATGCATTTACGCATGCCCACCACACCCGGGGAGGTGGGTGGGATATGTCGGGCTCGATGCCTAAAGGACATCACTACCGACTAAATCTCACGATGACCTCCTCACCGGAAAGGGCGGGATGAGGTTCCGCTCCTCGCATTAACGCGAGCCCGCCCTCCACCCTCTAAAGCCCGGCCTCGATGCTTGATGGAGGGCTCCAGGTTCTTTGGTGGAAACACACTGATGTCCTTCTAGCTCTTTCTTTCAGCTACATTCACAGCGAAAGAGAACTGCCAACCCTCCCGGGCTCGATTCAAAGTAATCCTAACTATAGGTACTATAAACACACTGGACTAAATCAATTTTGAAGTAGGTAATGACAGGCCAGTCAGGCAGGTGGCCTTACCTCTCATAGGTCGTCTAATCCCCGCGACATGAGATCCCCAATGAGATCGAACTTTCGGTGAAGAAAAACATCGTGAGGAAATCACGGCACGGTTCTAGTGCTCGCCTGGATAGTTGAAAAATCTATCACCAAGCACCTCTCCATCAACCATCATCCAAAAATATTGTATATTTTGTACTAAAATACAATACATTACAATATGACTTTGTTGCACACCAAAAAACAAGATAAAAAACAGTTACATCAAGAAAAAAAAATACAATTTTACGAATACATTTATTTTAGAAATACCTTATCCCATTGAGCTATATATACAACATCATTGCCTTATCCTTATTATGTCAATGGATAAAAAAGGTGAGGATTAAAAAACTGAGAACCTACATACGTTCTCATTGTACAACCCTTAAATATATGTAGTCGATTTCTCCGCCGAGAATCGATCGCTATTACAAAGCACCATTGATTTTCCCAACTCACTGCAAAGCACTATGAAACTACTCATGTCATTTCTTCATTTTATCTGTCAGTGTTAGAATTTCATTGACACTGTCAAATTTAGGAAGAAATCAAAACAATGAAAACATTACATGTTGTATTTGTTTATTCTAACAATATTCTAAGCAAAATACGATAGTGGAAATAGTGTTCTAATCAGAATATGATAGTGGAATGATTCAGTTTATAGAGACGAAACTCCCACGCATCAATAACACGCAGTGTCCAAAACTTCAGTCGGAAATGCCGGACACAAATTACGATGTATTTACTATTTCCAGCGGAATAATAAGGGATGCAGTTGGTAAGTAACGTACCACGTTACAAAACCTAAATACAGACCCAACATAAGTATATAAGCAGCTAAGAAATATTGTATTTATTGTAATGACATCTTTTGACGATTCCAATTTGAAGTTTAGTATTATAAGTGAAATGTAATATCTTTGTGACTTATTGGAAAACAAATAACATTCATTCATTCATATGTAATTGTCACTCTTCAGGAGCGAGACCCAATGGACGAGTACAACCAAACGTTCGTGATCTCGGAGGCCGCCCACTGGGACAGCCAGCAGAAGTTCAAGAAGACGAAGCCCATCGCCATCAAGGAGACTGACATCGGCGAGGGCTGGGTCCGGGTGGAGCTCGCCTGGGCGGTCAGGGTGTGGCTGGAGGGCATGGAGAGGCTGCACACGCTGCATGTAGCCTGCAGGACTTGTCAGGTGAGATCATCCTCAGGAAGACGTTTATCTGTCTCCTATGACACTGTCGACACTACCAATGATTATTGCTACTGCTTTAAGTGTCAATAGTAACAACAATTACTATGCTGAGCAACACGACTGTCGTATAAAATCTTATTATTTTCTCTGTCTGTCTTTAAAGATAAATAATAATTAAGATTTTAGACTATGTACGATGTTGTAATAGAGTTACTATTCTTAGTAATTGATGTATGAGATTAAAAAAACAATTCAAACCAGTAAATTTATTTATCAGCGGTCTGATGTAGGTCTTATATATCTTGGTGAAAATTTCAATGGTCATTGAAGAAAAAGCTTTACGGATCACATACATAAAAGAGTTTGCCTTTTTAGCAATCATACTTATGTGCTCATCCCACTTTAGGTCAGATGAAATAACAACTCCTAGATCTTTTTGTTGCTGAAATTTGGCTATGTCATGACCCTCTAGGCTATAAGTTATCTGGGGATTATTCCGTCCCAGGTGTAAGACACTACATTTGGCAGCATTCAATCTAATGACCCAATCCATTGTCCTGAGTTGTATACATTCAATGTCTTGCTGGAGTTGGCCTGTAAATCAAGGAATATAATATCAATAAACCAACGAAATAATATACCAACGAATGATAACTCACGTCAAGAAAGAAAACATTTGAAGGTTAATGTTTTCTCACTTGTATGGAACGACGACAATCTGCCTCCATCTTCCGAAGGGATATCCCCCGGACAGATATTGTGTCCGGAGACGGCTAATAGGTCATGCATTGTAGCTAGGACCAGTCGTTCGCGCGTAGTAAATACCGTTTGCGCGATTCAGATCGAGCACTCTGGTGATGAAGTGCGAAAGACACGCCACACTTGTGTAAATTTATGAGTGTGTGCAAACAAAGCGAACTTACTTGTAAATATAGTGGATTTGAAATAAGTTTGAACACCAAAACCGTAATATTTCCAGCTCCGGCGAGCGCCGTTATCGTTCCACGAGAAGCACCGGCCGTTCCTAGTGCTGTACACCAAGTATGCTGGCAAGCGACGCCGCGGCCGCGCGCTAGACTGCAGCGCGTCCACCACAGAGTGTTGCAGGTAACATATCATTAGCTTTCTTTTTTGAAACTATGACAGCTCCGTCAGTTGTGCGCTCGCCTAACGCACCGGAGTGAACCGGTTTTGTTGGAAATCCTTCGAATACGCCTAACTAACATCGTAATATAAAGAAATGGAGAACAATATCTTTTAAGAAATTGCCTTAGCAATAATTCTAAGGTTCGAAACATTAGAGGCCCAACATGTGCGTGCTATTCTTAAAATTATTTTATAACTAAAATACATTCCCGTGGGAACTTGCTGCGCTTCCCAACAGGTTTGATCCCTGCCAAAGAGTTTCCTACTGTGAAGGAAAACATGAATATGTCTACTAATAATACATAGATTAAATTACATGTAGCTACACCCTATGTATAGGGTACAGTAAGTAGTTAGCTATAAGCTAATGTTATTATTTGTTATGCTACATAAATAAACATCAGATGAGGAAACTCATCCTGGCTCATGTAGAGCTGGTCGAGCAAACCACCACCTTTGACTTGTAAATCTGTCGTCAATCACCTTATAGTGTGCCTGTGTCACTGAATTGTGAAACATGCCCTGCTGCCTCAATACGCCCCTAGCGGGATGTCAGTGCAGGTCACATCACCCCCACTTCAAATTAGAATTAGTGCCCTGCTGGTCCAGGGTGAAGTTAGCCAAGCACTTGGAATACTCTACCGCCACGAAAATAGTAATTATTTTAAAAAGGTGATTGATAATCTCCTTTTAAACACCTTTTTTTTTACCAAAGTGGACTAAGCGCATGTAAATAATCACAGATAATTTACATGCATCCCGAGCGAGCATCCTAAGGGTTGTGGCGGAGAACCTAAGCACTCCTGTGTCCTATAAACAATATTGATGAAATCCTCAAGTCACGGTGATTGGGTAGAACTAACATGTCTACTCAGAGTCGCCTCAGGCTTGCCCTTGTTCAGTACAGCTCTTCTTTATATCCTTATTCTATATTAATCATTAAGTTGTGTTTACTTACCTATGGACCTTACTGTTGTCTAAATAAAGACTATTTTGCATTTGGATTATAACTGATGTTTGTTTCCAGGGAGCCGCTGTACGTGAGCTTCAAGGAGCTGGGATGGGATGACTGGATCATCCGGCCGGACGGGTACCACGCCTACTTCTGTAAGGGGAGCTGCGCACCCATCAGCGCGGTCAGCCTCGCCGGCAGCTACCATCACAATATTATCAGGGTGAGGGCATATTCTTAATAATATGCGTCGGTCCACCATTAACACGCTGGGTCAACGATATCACAGGCAAGCCATGGATGAGAGCAGCGCAACACCGGGATGGCTGGCGTACTAGAAGAGAGGCCTATGCTCAGTAGTAGGCGAGTACATGATGATGAGGGGCATATTTAAAAAAATATAATACAAACCATCTTAGCTTTGGTATAAT
Organism: Mellilla xanthometata; assembly: GCA_035578125.1. NCBI lineage: Eukaryota > Metazoa > Arthropoda > Insecta > Lepidoptera > Geometridae > Mellilla > Mellilla xanthometata. Next base: position 864,045 of record JAPUBQ010000023.1, on the reverse strand, counting down.
CCCAAATTTTTTACAATGGTGTGCACACATCATTGTATAAATTCAGAAGACGCCATTGGTACCCGTAGCACAGTTATAATAATTTGTCCAAGAGCAAGTCAGGATCGCGCGTAAGAAAATAATTCTGTAAATATGTTTAAAAATTGCGTTTGTTATATTTACTTAGAAAATAATATACATCCATGTATATATTCTGTGAAAATTTGAAAGTGTATACCTGTTACCGTTATCGATTTTAAAAACACGTTTATTTTATGGGGTCCTAAATATTTTCATTTTTTTTTTAGTATTTGTTGTTATAGCGACACGAGCAATACACATCTTGTGAAATCTTCAGCTTTATATTTACATGTATCTGACCTCCATTCTCATCTTCCAGAAATACTTCTACACGGTATCGGAGCGCAAGGCGGAGTTCAAGCCGTGCTGCGCGCCGACCACCTTCAGCTCGCTCCAGCTGCTGTACCTGGACTCCACCAACACCGTCACGCAGAAGACCCTCCCTAACATGGTGGTGGAATCCTGCGGCTGCATGTGATGTTCTTCTTCTACTCCGTACGAGCTCTAGTATCAAGAGTTTTCAAGCCACCGGAAGGGTTCTGACTTGGCTTAACGACTGCTTGTACCAAGACTTACAGCCGGGACCTACAATTTAACGTGTCATCCGACCCAGACGAAAATGCCACTTGAGAACGACACTCTTGTGCAAGATTCAAGCGATACTTGAAGCTATGGCCACTTGTCTAGACTCTCAGTTGTTTGTGGCCACGCTTACAAATTGGTAGCGTATGTGAGTTAACTGCCGTAAAGTGCGATGCATCTCAGTTTTTTTTTTGGTTTGGATACATAGGTTTTGACGTCGCCATGGCAACTTTGTTAGGATTTTAGATCGCAAAGTGAAGTAGGGGAAGTGTTGAGCTTTTGACTTGAACTGTATGACGATTTAGAAATTATGTGTATTCGGTTTATACGTTCATATGTTTTGTTTAATTTATGAATGCGTAGAATAAGTTATTAGTGATATTCGAGTTATTGGTGAAGGATTTGGTTGAAAGAAATGAAAAATGTTGGTTTTCAAATATTGTAAATGGTTAATTTTATACATCCAATTTTAGCAGAACCGAAAATATAACCTTCATGGGATAATTATGATGAGTTTAAAGTTGAAATCGCTATTCCAGTATACGTGCAAAAATAGTAAAACCAAACAATATTTGAAATACTTTTTTTTCATTAAATTATGTACAGTTGTAAAATTAGTAAATTCATTGTGATGGATTAACAATATCTTGTTATTGTTAATAATAAGTTTAATTTAAATGTAGGTATAATTTAATGTGATACTGATTGGATTGAAATTAATTACTTAATATTAATTAATTAGATATATGGCTAGACTTGCCAGTGCATTTACTTATTGTTTTATATTAATTTAAGATATTTTTGGTAGGAAATACAATTACGATAGTCTATTCAATTAGTCAAGCTAATTCGGATATACAATTTTGGCACCTGATTAGTCAGAGATGACGTAGTATAGACAGCCAACCAATCACAGCTAGGAACGTTGTCATTGCTCGTCGCTTTTGACGAATCAAGCGTTAGTAATGAATCTCCCTATTAGCTCGTTGTAAGGAATTGTGTTTGTAAAAACGTACAGGCTATTTTGTAAAGTAATTGAATATTTCTGTTTTTACGTTTGTTGTTTTGATTACGATACAAGTTCAAAAAAAAATACAGAAATAATTTCTAAATAGCCTGTAGGATTATTATATATTATTTTAAAACATCATTCAAATCATGTGTATTTTTGTATCTGAATGACAATCACTAATTTACGGTAATGTAATAAAATGTTGTATGATAAATTATCAACAGTAATTTAGGTACGTTGTGATATTATTACTGTAATTTTGTTCCAATATATACAAGGTTACTGGTTTTTTGTTAATAATTATAAAATTTATAGGTACAAGTTACTTGTATCACAGACTAACCAAACTTAACTGATCAATTTATTGTCTATGCAAAATAAAAAGCAAGTTAAAGCTAATTCTTGATTGAACGGTTAGAGTTATAGGATGCTACGGTAACATAAATCACCAACAGAATTAAGACGACGAATAAACATTGTAAACTGTTCACGTAAGGCATCTTAATATTTTCGCGTAGAAAACTGTCACACTTATTATTAAAAGTTGGACTCATTCCAACTTTAATAAGTAAGTGTGACCGTTTTCTACGCAAAAATACGACGAATAAAGTAACCAGTAACCATATATTATATTAATTTTAATTATTCGATATTTTTAATTTCGCATTTCTAACTAATCTAAAATAAAAGCGGCGTTCGTTCGTTTTCTAATCTAAAATAAAAGCTGGACATAACAAACGTAGGTCACGTAACAAAGGCCAATTCTGCTCAGATTTAAAATTCAAGATTTTGCTCATATTTTCAATTGAAACTGAAATTAATTTTGTAATGATCTACTACTTAATTGTGAAACATTTAAAATAAGTAACCCGCTGTCTTTTTAGAATTGTTTAGCGCAGATTACGTAGCTGTCCATATAAGAAATACATATAAGAATAATATGATGTACCTACTTAAATAAATATGTGCCTAACCAGTGTTAGTGAAGGATTCGAGGCGAGAGTTTGTTGAGTATTATAGTACGTAAGATTAGAACAATTTCAAAATAATGATTTAATAAAAACCTACTTTTTAATGACAATACGTTTTTTATTTTAGACGCATTTCTTTCCAAAAGGAAACCAATAACATACCTTTTACAGCACTATTTTAATAAAGGGTAAAAAAAAGTCATCCGAAATTTTCTGGCGGCATACATTAATTTAAAGTGTAGTTAAGAACATATCCGATTGACACACCTTTCGCACAAAAAATGTAAATGAAAAGCCGTTCATTGTTACGGAGCTAAGATGCTTGATTCGTATCATAAATATCGGTTTACTACCGTATTATACAGCTTAGATGAAACCTAGTGTGGGGATAGTTTAGATGAAATTTAGCGTGGGGATAGTTTAGACAAAATCTAGTGTGGGGATAGTTTAGACCAAATCTAGTGTGGGGATAGTTTAGATGAAATCTAGTGTGGGGATAGTTTAGACCAAATCTAGTGTGGGGATAGTTTAGACCAAATCTAGTGTGGGGATAGTTTAGACCAAATCTAGTGTGGGGATAGTTTAGACCAAATCTAGTGTGGGGATAGTTTAGACCAAATCTAGTGTGGGGATAGTTTAGATGAAACCTAGTGTGGGGATAGTTTAGATGAAATCTAGTGTGGGGATAGTTTAGACGAAATCTAGTGTGGGGATAGTTTAGATGAAATCTAGTGTGGGGATAGTTTAGACCAAATCTAGTGTGGGGATAGTTTACACCAAACCTAGTGTGGGGATAGTTTAGACCAAATCTAGTGTGGCGATAGTTTAGATGACGACAACGACGGATTCGTGTTTATTATTCGTATAACTAGAATATTAAATAAATATTTTAACCACTTAAACATTAAAATCCCCTTTTACCTGTCCCAATAAGGGAGCCTGGTAATATTAGAGCATAAATAAATAAAAAAACGAAAACCCCAGCCGCATTTTTATACTTGGCAGTCATCTTGGACATTGGGACTTTGTTTTTTTTTATCAAATATAGCTAACTACATTCCCGCCTAATACACCTTTCAAACTTCTTCTTCTTCCTTGCCTTATCCCACTAGGTGGGGTCGGCATAGCAAATTTTCCTCTTCCACTCTCCTCTATCAGCCGTCGTCTCTACACTCACTCCTTTCACTCTCATGTCCTCATTCACACACTCCATCCACGTCTTCTTTGGTCGGCCTCTTGCCCTTCTTCCTTGCATTTCCATACATCTCCTACTAACATGCATCTCCTCTCTACGCATCACATGCCCATACCACGCTAACCTCCCACTCTTTAGTTTCTCACTAACTGGTGCTACTTTCAAACTTCCTCTAAATAAAATACACCTTTCAAACAAAAACTCTAAATCAAAATCGGTCCACTCGTTTGGAGCTACAATGCCATACACACACAGACACGTCAAACTTGTTCACTTTTGTTTTGAGGATAAAGTCCGAAATAAAAAGACCAAAGTAACGACACAACATCATTTTACTAATCAAAAAGCAACAGATCACAATTTAAAATGCAACTATCGTCTCCTATTCCGCCTGGCGGATATATAAATAACTATTACACTTACACTATGCTATTACATGCAAGTTCGATGATTACTAATCAAATAAATACTATCAAATTATTTCGACGTTTTATACTAAAGATAGGAACCGATTTATTTGGTCTGACCGATCATCGTTGGGAATTTTTGACGACTTCGGTCAGAAATATTCCCAATGGATTTTTTGAGGGTTGGAATTAAAACTATAGCATTAACTATTTTACTAAACAGGGCGATTTAATATAAAACGTCAATAGGTTAACATCTTAATAAACCTGCAATCTGACCAGACTTCACTCCGTCAAAATGTAAAATTTTATAATAGATCACAGAATTTGAGGATACGTATATGTTGAATTATTATTGTTACAATTTTGAGCCAAATATTGAGAACAAATAAATATTGACATAAGCGATTTAAAGTAAATATATATAATTCAAGTCTGACGTATACAAGTCAAAAACGAAAACAAAATGAAAACATGAAATTTTATGAAATATAAAACCACAATCTATACCGGAAAACATGAAATATGTTTATGAAATATAAATCTAAACCTTTCAAATACAAAAATATAATTTAGACGGACGCTTTGCGATACTAAATATTCTTACATAAACAAAATTTTGAATTTTTGGTACTAATCTCACAATTTAAGTTTTATAACAGCCAAATTTTAATTTTTTATAGTAGATTTCAATTATAATGCCTATTATTAATGGCACTTAAGGGCACTTTTCGTTAAAGAAATTGGACTAAATTTTACATCATTTTACTAACTTATCCTAAGTTTCAACTTAAAATCTAAGCGACAACACTTTTGGAATGATTTGGATAGTCACAAGCCTTCTTCAAAAGATTCACACATTTCCAAAATGGCGTCATCAATATCAATTATAATTAGCCATTTTAATTAACTTTTCTAATAGTTTCTATGACATATAATACTTTTATTTTTTGTCTTTAGGTATAAACCTATGGCATATACTTCACAGTATTACTTCCAAAAATGATTCTACACACAAAAAGGCACATTTACTTCACAAAAATTATATCTACTTCATAAGAAAAAAGCACGCACGCAAAAATATACTAAAACATCTAAAAATACTAATCTCTTTTCTTAGAAGCACCACTTAAAAACAAAACATCAAAAATGTATATCAAAAATATACTACAACAAAAATAATCATATTTGGACCACTATGTGATGACTTTCCAAAAATTTGTAAAATAAAGGTTAATTAATGATTAGAATACGACGAGGTTTAAACATTATGCTTAACGAAATTAGATGCCAAAAATAAGAAAAATATAAATATGTCTTTAAGTTTTTCATAGTACGTATAAATTATGACAATATTTACCGAGAACACAATGTTTTGATTTCTTTTTTTTTCATAGTAATAGTAATTTTTAAATGGTAGTCTTTTAGCACTTTCAATATTATCATTGGTGTTATATATTATCAAAGCCAATAATGGTCTAATTTCGTTGGAAAAATCTAAACGATCGGTCAGATGACGGGAAAATATTCCCATTAGCAGACAAAATATTTAGATGAGTTTATAACGTCAACGGATTATTATAGGTTTAGCTACAGTAAGTATTGTCTACATCAATAGGTCAAAATACCAATATTTTCTATAAATTATTACCAAATTAATTACATTAGATAAAGTTCTTTTTTGGCAAATACGAATGTGCCAGATCACAAGTAGAGGATTATTATTCCTGCAAATTTTTCTTTTATGACAGTTGACATTGACATTCAATTACAGGCGTGAAATTAGACTACCAAATTATACAAAATTCCCATCACTTAACTCACCGTTGGGAATTTTTTCCCAACGAAAATGTCTTCTAGAAATTTAAACTACTCCAATATTTACTTCGCTCGTGACGACATAAGAGTAATTGTACTCAAAGCCAACGGTTTGAGTCCACAATTCGAATATTTCCAAGCCACATAATAATATGATGGTAAGCGTTGAGGTTCAATTTTTTTCCTTTTCGTTAGAGGTGGTCAGTTTGGCAGTCTCACTGTCGGACGGCGGCGCCGGCTCTGATGTTTGTACCTGGACAATGAAAAAATACAACGTTTGAATAAAATCGGACAAGTGCGAGTAGGGCTCACGCATGAAAGGTTCCATATAATTTTCTTTAGAAAATTGCAAAAAAAATATACGTTTGTTGTATAGGAGCCCCATTAAAGATTTTATTAAGTATTTATTTGGAAGTCCACAAAACTGTTTAATGTGGTAACAGTCAGCGCGCCGCTGTTCACGTCCTCGCTCGCTTTGTGAATGTGTTACCTTGATCATGGTAGGATGGAGCATGGCGGGCGGCGCGGGTCGCGTGGCTACAGTCAGCGCGCCGCTGTTCACGTCCTCGCTCGCTTTGTGAATGTGTTACCTTGATCATGGTAGGATGGAGCATGGCGGGCGGCGCGGGTCGCGTGGCTACAGTCAGCGCGCCGCTGTTCACGTCCTCGCTCGCTTTGTGAATGTGTTACCTTGATCATGGTAGGATGGAGCATGGCGGGCGGCGCGGGTCGCGTGGCTACAGTCAGCGCGCCGCTGTTCACGTCCTCGCTCGCTTTGTGAATGTGTTACCTTGATCATGGTAGGATGGAGCATGGCGGGCGGCGCGGGTCGCGTGGCTACAGTCAGCGCGCCGCTGTTCACGTCCTCGCTCGCTTTGTGAATGTGTTACCTTGATCATGGTAGGATGGAGCATGGCGGGCGGCGCGGGTCGCGTGGCTACAGTCAGCGCGCCGCTGTTCACGTCCTCGCTCGCTTTGTGAATGTGTTACCTTGATCATGGTAGGATGGAGCATGGCGGGCGGCGCGGGTCGCGTGGCTACAGTCAGCGCGCCGCTGTTCACGTCCTCGCTCGCTTTGTGAATGTGTTACCTTGATCATGGTAGGATGGAGCATGGCGGGCGGCGCGGGTCGCGTGGCTACAGTCAGCGCGCCGCTGTTCACGTCCTCGCTCGCTTTGTGAATGTGTTACCTTGATCATGGTAGGATGGAGCATGGCGGGCGGCGCGGGTCGCGTGGCTACAGTCAGCGCGCCGCTGTTCACGTCCTCGCTCGCTTTGTGAATGTGTTACCTTGATCATGGTAGGATGGAGCATGGCGGGCGGCGCGGGTCGCGTGGCTACAGTCAGCGCGCCGCTGTTCACGTCCTCGCTCGCTTTGTGAATGTGTTACCTTGATCATGGTAGGATGGAGCATGGCGGGCGGCGCGGGTCGCGTGGCTACAGTCAGCGCGCCGCTGTTCACGTCCTCGCTCGCTTTGTGAATGTGTTACCTTGATCATGGTAGGATGGAGCATGGCGGGCGGCGCGGGTCGCGTGGCTACAGTCAGCGCGCCGCTGTTCACGTCCTCGCTCGCTTTGTGAATGTGTTACCTTGATCATGGTAGGATGGAGCATGGCGGGCGGCGCGGGTCGCGTGGCTACAGTCAGCGCGCCGCTGTTCACGTCCTCGCTCGCTTTGTGAATGTGTTACCTTGATCATGGTAGGATGGAGCATGGCGGGCGGCGCGGGTCGCGTGGCTACAGTCAGCGCGCCGCTGTTCACGTCCTCGCTCGCTTTGTGAATGTGTTACCTTGATCATGGTAGGATGGAGCATGGCGGGCGGCGCGGGTCGCGTGGCTACAGTCAGCGCGCCGCTGTTCACGTCCTCGCTCGCTTTGTGAATGTGTTACCTTGATCATGGTAGGATGGAGCATGGCGGGCGGCGCGGGTCGCGTGGCTACAGTCAGCGCGCCGCTGTTCACGTCCTCGCTCGCTTTGTGAATGTGTTACCTTGATCATGGTAGGATGGAGCATGGCGGGCGGCGCGGGTCGCGTGGCTACAGTCAGCGCGCCGCTGTTCACGTCCTCGATCGCTTTGCGGAGCTGTAAACATACACATACAATGCATTATTCTTTTTATAACTAGGGAAGCGTCAAGAGGCTGAGCTTTATGTCACCAAATATGATGTATAGCTGTGAAAAACCTATAAGCAGTGCCTGACTATACATCTGAATTACGGAACGAGCAGAAACTCAGCGAATAGATATATTAAAAAGAAAACTCATAGCATTTCCCTACATCAACATTGGTCGCTTCCTAGAGGATAGGAATAAATTAATATAAATAAATAAGTAAATTTTAGGGCACATTTCACACACTGTTGGCTAACCCCATACTGAACCATTTCTAGTTTGTGTTATGGTAGCTAACACAACTACATATACTTACATACATATTTTATATAGACACATATTTAACACCCAGACCCACAGCCAACAACAAAGATGTTGGCCGTGCCGGGAATCGAAATCGGAAAATTCTGATTGGGAGTCCGGTTACGCCAACGAGGTCGTCAATAAGGGTACATACCTCCTTGAGCGAAACAACTCCTATAAGTCTTCCTATAGCTGTGACGTACGCTCGACTCACTCCCAGCGTGGAGAATAGCGAGTGGACCTGCAAGTATCAATACATAGTGTTACGCCGTGTACTAGATATAAATATAAATAAAATATAATAAATAAACTACCCCGTCAAGTAATAGAATTGCCACACGCTATGAAACTTTTTTTTCAAGACAATCCACTGTACTCCTTAAAGGAATTCATGACTATGCACCTAGTGGAATCTTTGTTTAAGTTGACTGAATAGATTTTAATTAGTTATATTTAATTTTAATATAAGTAATAATGTATATGTAAGTAATAATGAATGTGTAAGTAATAATGTATATAATGTATTTGTCTATTTTAAATCTAATGTAAATCAAAATGTAATGAATGACTTGCCAAATGCGACGAGATGTTGTAAGGCCAATAAATTATTTATCTTTATCTTTATCTAAGGTAATGTCTCTTAAAACGGCTAGGAAAATAAGACCACAACTAAGAGTGTGGTCTTATTAGAGTTTAAGAATTTAAGCGTTATTAGTATTGTAATACAGTTCAATTTTCTAACACTCACTGCGTACGGTCATAAAATATCTACGAACATACTGCGTACGGTCATAAAATATAGCACCGATTTAGAAGATTCGACAAGGCAGTGAGCAGGTGTTGCGAGGTTATCCCTTGCCTTTGTTCCGTACGTGTGCAGTGAACCGAGGGTGGAAAAATTATCCCTTTTCGAGCGTACGAACTTGTACACTTGTAGTATGTAAATAGCCGGAGTAGTAAGTATTACCTTTTTTTTTTTTATTTTAGTCTGTAAGTAGCAATTTTAATTAAGATACATTTAAGTGTGGACCATCCATCTTTTACTTCGTAAATAAATGTGTTTATAACTTATTGACTCAGGCGTTACTTTGCGGAAATCCATTGTAAATAGATGACAAAATTAAATATTTAGTGTACTTCCGATGTGATCCTGAAATCCAAATTAAGACAAGTAAAGGAAAAATTAACTAAGATTAATTAACTAAGATAAATTAAGATTAACGTTACTTATTTAATTTGGATTTCAGGATCACAGCGGAAGTACAATAAATATTTAATTTTGTCATCTATTTAAATGTGTTTATGTTTAATAAAGAATTTTGAAAACAAAACAAACAACAGTAAGTATTACCAAAATAATAGGTTTTCCGTTAGTTATTAGGAGCCCTATATGTATGGAGGATAGTGTACCTTGAGTAGTGAGGTCCTCTCGACGAGCTGGAAGGGCGCGGGGTCGATGTGGCAGATGTACAGGCTGTCGTCGTCATAGTCGCCTTCTTCCGGGTTCTGGAAGAATTCATTATCATCATCATCTGTTAATTGTACATAACCAGGGAGTAACTGTATGCTGTAACACAGGCTGGAAAGCCTAGTTCGGCAACAGCTGACCCGAATTTAAATCAGCCTTTAACAAGAATAATTATTAGTGTTAGTATTAATAGTTAGTAAGAACGGCTGTAAACCAAGTTGAATAAAGATTTATTATTTATTTAATATTTATTATCTAAAATATTCACTTAATCAAAATGTTATTTAGATAAGGTGATATATATTTTTTTTATATTAGGACACATTGCACACACGGCTGGTTAACCCCATACTGAACCATTTCTAATTCGTGTTATGGTAGCTAACACAGCTAATATACTACATATACATACATACATATTTTATATAGATACATATTTAACACCCAGACCCACAGCCAACAAATTTAGTTAGAAGATGTTGGCCGGGCCGGGAATCGAACCCGGAACCTTCTGATTGACAGGCCGGTATGGTAACCTTTACGCCAACGAGGTTGTCAATAATTATCTAGTTTAAAGTTAGGAACCACTAGAATCTTTCATCACTAACAGTAATTTTGTAAGATAGGCTTACTGTTTAATGTAGCAAAATACTTAGTTATAGATTTAAGTGTGTAACTTGTAAGCTAATAAAAATATCTAGAGTTTAGTTTTTTTTTATCAAACTTATCGCCTGTAGCTCGGCTAAGCTAGTCTGCATAAAGCATAAGCATAAGTAGTCGACTATGCGTTCCCCCTGCTGGGAGTCGGGGCCTTATCTCAAGAGGAGAGAGATATAGGCCATAGTCCACCACGCTGACCAAGTGCGCGTTGGCGGATGACACACGTCGTCGGTTATTGTGGTCGTTAAACATGCCGGTTTTCTCACGATGTTTTCCTTCATCGTAAAGCGTGTGCAAGTCCACACATAAGCAGAGTGTGCGAAAGAGAGAGAGAGAGAGAGAGAGAGAGAGAGAGAGAGAGAGAGAAAGAGAGAGGAGAGGCATGTATAGTGACCAGTTCCCGCTTGTGCGCTGCTCCCACGCTTTCTTAAATGCGAGAGGGAAAGAGATAGCAAACACTCTCGTAGCTGAGTAGCGGAGTGTGGGATAGAGAGAGAGAGATAGAGAAAAGGGGCATGTATGACCAATTCCCGCTAGCGAGCATGCGGTCGAAGTCTAACTCGCGCGCCATCTCCAGCTGCTCCCACGCCTTCTTATGTGCGAGAGGGAAAGAGATAGCAAACACTCACGCAGCTGACTAGTAGAGTGTGCGAGAAAGAGAGAAGAGAAGCACGTATACTGACCAGTTCCCGCTTGCGCGCGATGGCGAGCATGCGGTCGAAGTCTACCTCGCGCGCCATCTCCAGCTGCTCCCACGCCTTCTGGTCTTCTGGAGACATGTCGCACACACGCTCGCGGGGCTACACACACACACACACAACATATTTATACTTTTTTAAGTGTTAAAACAATTGAGAATCAATAGGGCACCAATGGCGTCAGAGAAATATTTACCATTACTGTTTCAATGGTATCATTAAATCATACCTTGATAAGAATATTCTTACCAAGGAATGATTTAATGATACAATTTTATATTTAACTAGCTGACCCGGCAAACGTTGTTTTGCCTCACTTAGGGGTACAGCGCCATCTATTGATTACTTACTCAACCCAGTCGAAAGGTATCGACATCTGTTAGAATCATTTGGAGTTAACAGATAATTTTGACTGTCAAATAATAACAGACAATAATTAGCAATAAATTAAAATTGCGACTATAATTTGAGATTTAAACTATCCTATCTCTCAAGTTGGATCGAACTGCACATGGTGTGCGAATTTTATAATAATCGGTTAAGTGGTTTAGGAGTCCATTGAGGACAAACATTGTGATACAAGATTTATATGTATTAAGATTACAAAAATGTTATTGTGACATGGATAATTATATAGAATAGGCCAGGTGCGAATCAAGATCGTGCATAAGGGTTCCGTACCTTATATTATGTACATACAAAATGGCAACACAAATACGTTTGGGTGTATTGGAGCTGCTCTTAATTACATGGGGACCACCTTAAAATTTATATTTTTTCTTGCTATACCGGTAAATGTTGTGAGAGTTTAGGTTTTCTACCTATCATGGTATGTGAGATACAGCCTGCAGACAGACAGCTAAGTCTTAGTAATTGAGTCCCATTGGTAACTCTAAAAATCTATAGTTAAACGTTACCATGGCAACGGTAACGTAGCGCCTGCAGGTCGGCTAGCTAAGGTGATCTGACGCGATCATCGAAGCTAAGCAACGGTCGATGCGAACGGTGTCTGGATGGGTGACCATGCACAAGACTGTCGTTTTTCAAGAGGTATTTTCATCTGGGCGCTACCGTGGGTCGGCTGACACGTTAAATTGTAGGTCTCGGCTGTTAGTAAATTGTCAAATGTAATGATGGGTGACCATGCACAAGACTGTCGTTTTTCAAGAGGTATTTTCAACTGGGCGCTACCGTGGGTCGGCTGACACGTTAAATTGTAGGTCTCGGCTGTTAGTAAATTGTCAAATGTAATTCAAGCTTTTCTGACCTCAAACACAGTCTTTCATTCACGTCAGAACTGCTTCACGAAGCTTCTAACCACAACCCCAGATTTTTATTCACGTTAGAACCGCTTCACACATTTCAAACCTTTGGACTGTTACTTAAGCTAGTGATAAGTTTCCATTATGTATGTATATTGTATAAAGAAGCTTCTGACCACAACCTCAGTCTTTCATTCACGTCAGATACGCTTTAATCCATCTTCGAGTCTTTGTATAAGCAGTAGTTAAGCCAAGTCAGAGGCCTGAGGGCGGCTTGAAAACTCTCGACATCAGCTTGGCCACTTAGCACATACGAAGAAGATGAAGAATTTTAAAACTGAACTGAACTGGGTATATAACTGGGGCCTGGTGACTGGGGTTAGGTGATGTGGACTCACCAGCTGCACCTTCTTGTTGATGGAGGGGCTCCGCGGCAGCGAGCCGGGAGACAGCTGGTCGGGCAGCCCGCCCTCCACGTCCTGCAGGAGCGTCGACCGCTTGAAGATCGCCTCGAACGCTGCGCGGATCCTGGATCATTATACCACACATATGAGAATACTGACGACCTCGTTGGCGTATTTATTTTATCGTAGGTATATTATGTCTGTACACAACACGCATACTTATCACTGTTATAATTCAGAATAAATAAAGCTGGAAATAAGTATATATATGTAATGGTTACCATACCGGACTGCCAATCAGAAGGTTCCGGGTTAGAATCCAGGCTCGGCCAACATTGGAATTTCCTTAATGACTCAGGCGTTACTTTGCGGAAATCCATTGTAAATAGAAGACAAACGTCGAACGACGAATCGAAGGCTTTCGATTCGTCGTTCGAAGAGTCAACATCTCCTGATGATGCCTTGTGGAAAGGCGAAACACGTGTAGAGTTAAGAATTTCCGGATTGTGATAGGTAACGTTAATCTTAATTAATATTAGTTAATTGATTTTAGTTAAGTTTTCCTTTGCTTGTCTTAATTTGGGTTTCGGATCACAGCGGAAGTACACTAAATATTTACTTTTGTCTTCTATTGGAATTTCCACTTCTAGGAATTATCTGACAATGGAACTTCCAAAAGTAGGTACTTACCTAGTCTCGGCGCCAGTGACCGTAGTGTACACGTTAGGTGTGGGTGTAGAGGGGGTGTAGGCAGTAGGGGGCGAGGACAGCCCTCGGGTCAGGGTGAACGAGTTCGTTTTCTTCAAGATCGACTTTGGACGGAACAGCTGGCCGGGGGCTGGAAAAAAATATAAATGCATAAAGTCAAAGTAATTTATTTAGAACAATACAGTTACAAGTCTGTAACGTGGTGCTGTACCAACTGCATCCCTTATTATTCCGCTGGAAATAGTAAATACATCGTAATTTGTGTCCGGCATTTCCGACCGGAGTTTTGACCACAGTTGCGGACACTGCGTGTTATTGATGCGTGGGAGTTTCGTCTCTATAAACTGAATCACTCCACTGTCATATTCTGATTAGAACACTATTTCCACTATCGTATTTTGCTTAGAATAATTGTGGAAGTGGAATATTGTTAGAATAAACAAATATAACATGTAATGTTTTTATTGTTTTGTTTTTTTCTGAGATTTGACAGTGTCACAAAGATGTTGGCCATGCCGGGAATCGAACCCAGAACCTTCTGATTGGCAGTCTGGCATGGTAACGAGGTCGTCGGCATGGTCACCCATCCAAAGAAAGAAAGTCCGCATCGACCATTGCTTACCCTCGATGATCGCAACACATCAACTCGATTAGCCGAGGTACAGTCGCTACGGTATAAAAGATCTACATAATACTATGTATGTATAACACTTACATGAACCAGCGGGCCTAATAATTTGTGGGCCACTGAGTGAGCCCTCGATTATGGTGGTCCGTTGATTGGACTGTTATATAGTGATATCAATTTTGTGTTGTCCATTCAAAAATAAAAAAAGGTGAATCATTTACCGATCATAACAAAAAAGAACTCGGTAGTTTGCGTAAGCAATTTGTTCAGCCTAACAATGTCTCTGACAACTAATGCCGGAGGGAGTATAGACGGAACGACAAATTTATAAAAAACTAGCTGACCCGGCAAACGTTGTTTTGCCTTATTAATTATTTCTAAATATACAGTAGCCGATTGTCAGATCTACTGAATACGCATATAAAATTTGGTAAAGATCAGTCAAGCCGTTTCGAAGGAGTACGGTAACAAACGCTGTGACACGGAAATCTTATATATAAAATTTCCGTGTCACAGTGTTTGTTACCGTACTCCTCCGAAACGGCTAGACCGATTTTTTCCAAATTTTATATGCGTATTCAGTAGATCTGAGAATCGGCTACTGTATATTTAGTTTTTTTTTTTATTAAGGTAAAACAACGTTTGCCGGGTCAGCTAGTTTTATATATAAGATAAGATAACACTTACATGGTAAAAGTCCCCCCTGATCCTTGGTGGTGAGCGATGTGCCCCGCACCATGCCCTGCGGGGGATGTAGCCCCAACATGTCGGGGGCCGGAGTCACCTGCAACGTTATATCAACATTTATTATTTTACTAGGGACACGATGGCTGCAATTTGGAAAATGATTTGGCTCGATTTTATAATGTGTTTTTGAGATTCGACAAGGAGGAGCATTATGCTCCTCCTTGTCGAATTTGAGTCTATACTCAAAGAGAGGAGAATAGACAAAAAGAGGACTGTGGATAAAATAAGGAAGACGGATTAAGAATGGTATCTTTTTTTTGAGTAATTAAACATTTCACTGTCTTTATGGAACATACCTTCGGTATGAGGTATGTTCCATATGTTCTTCCTCTGTTTCTTCTACATGTTATATTCTACTACTGTTATATACTTTTGAAATTGGCGTCAAAGAGGAGCATAGATTCAAAGAGAGGAGCAAAGACAAGTGAAAGAGGAGTATAGATGAAATAAGGATTACATGTTTTTTTTTCTGTAGTATTTGAAAAATTCATTGTCTTTATGATAACATACAGCAAACCTGCTAGGCTTTCTCTGTTTCTGCTGGCGTCTCTACGCCTGCCACAGCGCAGCAACCTGCGGCCTATTCTCGCTCCCCGCGCACCGCTATATCACCTTCACTAGGTCCCAGCGGTGGATGGAGCCAAACATGAGCTTTAGCTTGACGTTGTCATACACTTTTGGTGTTGGCGTCAAAGAGGATCATAGACATAAAGAGAGGAGCATATGACTCAAAGAGAGGAGCATAGACTCAAAGAGTGGAGCACAGACTTGAATAGAGGAGCATAGACATAAAGATGAGTGTAGATAAGACGAGGAAGACGGTTCGTTCAAATGAGGATTAATTACCTCAAACCTGCTAGGTCGCCTCTGTTTCTGCTGGCGTCTCTCCGCCTCGCGATGCCACAGCGCGGCGACTTGCAGTCTCCTCTCCCTCCCCACGCACCGCTCTATCACCTTCACCAGCTCCCAGCGGTGGATGGAGCCGAGGAGCACCATGGAGGAGGGACTGTCCACGAGGGGGAAGCTTTTTATTGTCTGAGGAGGAGAATAGGTAAATATTGGTAAGTATTTGTTATGAACTATTATGTTAGATGTTTGCCGAAAATGACCACTATGTTGGGATAATGGTGACCATGCCCGACAGCAATCCTAAATACTAAACATAGCACTTGTTTTTCATATCTATTAAATTTAAAATACTACTTTTTACACATGAATAACGATTCTGCAAGCTCCATATTCATATTATATTCGCTTAAATTATAAAACTGTCGTTTTTGAAGTGGCATTTTCAACTGGGCGCTACCGTGGGTCGGATGACACGTTAAATTGTTGGTCCCGGTTGATTTTAGTCTTAGTACAAGCAGTCGTCAAGCCAAGCCAGAGGCCTTGGGACGGTTTGGAAACTCTCGACAACAGAGCTTGGCCACTTAGCTCATGCGAAGAAGAATAATTATGTTTATTATTGCTATTACCTTGTTTTCCTTGAGTATGTCCTTTAGCTGCTGGAAGGTCATCTTGTTCCAAATATACTTGACGTCTCGCACCATGAAGTCTTCCACACAGATGTCGTACATACCTGCAGAACATATTTTATGTTTGTTTATTGAGGCTAACATTAGCAGGAAAGACATTGTAGCTATGATGAGAATCCGTTCTGGACACATTCCATCAAACAAATATAAGCAACTCATAGGACTAACAGACTCTCCGAATTGCCCAGTCTGCAATACAGACGAAGATGTGCTTCACGTCTTGATGGAATGTGCCCGGAACGAAGCGCTGAGAATTACACAACCTTTTATGGATAATTGTCACCAAGTAGGTTTGTGCAACAGCATTTTGGCCTCTCCGATGTCGGCTGAGGCCAAAGTGCTGTTGAAACTATATAAATTCATATTAGGTTAAGTCTTTTTTTTTTAGTTTTGTACATAGTGAATTCTCCAATGGGGATGGCGTTGTCACTGTGTGACAGAATCCCTTTAATAAATAAAGAAGAAAAAAAATGTTTGTTTATATCACAGACTAGCTCACTCACCAGACTTCGTACTGCTTCAATCAAAGTTTATAGGTCTTCTATTTATCGATTGAAGACTATTTCATACTTTTGTATGAAACAGTATTTTTTATCTCTTAAATGGACAATGTTGTTTTTTAAACAACATACTAAAAACACACATAAAATTGACCTTAATTTTTTTTTTAATTTTGCGCGATGTAGTTATAAACAACACTCACATTATTGCAAAAAAATTATAGTAAATTAATGTCTAGATTTTTTAACTAATTTTTCCTAGACAGCAATACATGCACATACTATCACACAAATATAATGTTAGAAAAAACCTTCCATTTGAGGGTTATTCGAAGTTTAGGTCTTCTATTTATCAATTGAAGACTATTTGATACTTTTTGTATGAAATAGTATTTTTTAAGAGAAGAGATACTTCTGTATGTAATAATCTTAAAACAAACAAAACAAATCGAGTATTTAATAAATAACTGTTTATATTGTAGCATTTTTTAAATAAAAAGGAAGTTGTACGGAAAGAAAAAAAATGCTGCGTTTAGGGTTTTTCTGGCAATTATTCGTATTTTTAATCCATCAAAATTGGTTCTTCTGTTTGGGATGTATACCATAAGCTAGTTTGGGATCTATACGATGCCAAAGACACACAGTCTAAATTATAACACTTTTGATTTGATTTTGCGTCAAGGGTACAAAAACAACTCTTCATTAAATTTGCTAGTAACCAACATATTTTGTTTCAATGTACAAAGGGACCACTTTTGAAAATCAAAAGAAAGGAGTGTAAATAAAAACTTACAAAAAAGAAGTACCGCTGTTGTTGCTAGGTAGTAGGTATTTCACTAAAGCTAAAGTATTATTTAATCATAAGTAGTATTGTGTTCTTTTGTTTAGTTTGGAACAAAAGATGCAAATATTTGTTATACCTAACTAAGCATACACAAGTATCATACCATATTTGATATTATGTAAACAATGCCATGAACCTCACACATTATATTAGTTTACTAGCTTCGCCCCGCCTTTCACCTGCGTTTATCACAAGTTCAAAGAAGCCTATACGTTAATTTAGAGTCTATACACATTTTAATTGAAATTTGTTCAGTCACTTACGCTCACATCTTTCCCATGAATAATATATTAGTTTATTCTTTATTTTTTTTGTAATATTGTTTAAGTTTATTTTATACATGTCACATAATAAAAACTAATACTAATCAAATAACCCGCCCCTGCTCGCCCCTGGTGCAAAGGCCCATCACGCTCGCTGCGTTACCGCGCTGAATAGCTATGGCCAACCTCTACACCAAGAACGACCCGGAGCGGGAGTCACCGGTTCATTCTTAAATATGTTTATGTTAACCAAATTCAACTTTGTTTAAAAGTTTTGAAGCAGTGCCTGAAGTAAATTTTCAACTGACCAAAACTTCTGTTTCCCGTAACCGATTTTGAGGCAACAACGCTCCTAACTGAGTTCGCTTCCAATTATATGTAATCCTCTTGTGAAAATCGCGTACACATCGGTTGCAAAGTTTCAAAATTATTACGCATCACACATATAGACAAAAGAAAAAAAAAATTGGTACTTTTCTTTAATTGCCTCGTATATGCAGACACTAAATTTGATTTTTACTGCCTCACTAGCTGACCCGGCAAACGTTGTTTTGCCTTACTTAGGAGTGTGAAAAAAAGACAGCAGCCGATTCTCAGACCTACTGTATACGCATATAAAATTTGGTAAAAATCTGTTAAGCCGTTTCGGAGGAGTACGGTAACTAACATTGTGACATGGAAATTTTATATATTAGAAGAAAGATTATATGTATTGAATTTTGCACCAAATTATTTTGTGCAAACATATTATACCACTTGATTCATACTGTCTTATTAAATGACTAATTTAATGATTTTATATTTTTGTACCAAATTCTTTTGTGCAAATAAACTATTAAATTTGATCAAATTCGACCTAACCATAGATATGACTTTAGTATATACATATACATGTATACATATAGTAATATTTGCTCAGCTATGTACATGACGAGGTGGCCGAGTGGTTAAGGCGTTGGACTGCTAATCCAATGTGCTCTGCACGCGTGGGTTCGAATCCCATCCTCGTCGATATTTTTACACAAAATTTAAAACTGTATTTTACTTTGATTTTATTACTAACAGTTTATAATAGTTGTTATAGTCAAACGACCTCGTTGGCGTAATGCTTAAATAAAATAAATGTATAAAAGGTAAATTAAAGGTACATGTTAATTTAGGTTTAATTCCAATAACTTTGCACATGGTCAGCTATGAAAATAAATAAATATTCTTGCAGGTTTGTGACAATAAATAAACATAAATCAGTACCGCTTAAACAATGGTTTAAGATTAAGCGGTGTTACTCGGTTCTTAAAGAAGGTAAATTGTTTATTAGATTCGCCACGATATATGTGGATATTCTCTTTCCAAATACATTTCTGAATCGAGGTACACTAAGCATACTGCTTGCAATACTTCTAGTAACAATCGAACGAATACCAATATTACTCGTATAAGGAGGAAAAATCTCATTTGTTTCTTTGACGCAAATAGGCTCCGAAACTAATGGACCGATTTGAAAAATTCTTTCTCCGTCGGGAAGCTACATTATTCCCCAGTTACATAGACTATTTTGTTTCTGTTTGCAACTTACATTATTTTATAGCCGGTGCGAAGCCAGGACGATCTGCTAGTTACCAATACATGAGTTTAGAAAGAAAGAAACATTTATTTTGTGACACGAACAACAAAGAAAAACAATACACAAGAAACAAAAAAAAAACATTGTATTGTCTTGTTGAATTGAGTGTTTTGTTGTCTGCGCTATAACAGTAGTAATTATAAGTGAAGTAAGTATTGGAAATATAAGTAGAATGTTACAACATTAGTGTAGATAAAAAATATTTAGAAATAGTAAATAGTATGTAGTGTACTGACGGCTAGCGGAGGAGAGCAGGTCAGGTAGGTAAGGCAGCTTCTTGATGAGGATGATGCTGTCGAAGCAGGAGGGCTGCAGCAGGGAGGCCGTCGCGTTGGCCGCCAGCACCGCCGCCATTATTGGCAGCAAGTGGGTCACCTGCAGGTCATATCGAGCATAAGTTTACAAATATATTCAATCTGAAACTGGGAGGGTTAATCATTTTCATTACTCATACTCTGAAAGTAGGTCTGAAGTTAGTTATAATTTAGTTTCAAAAATTTCTTTAAAATAACTTAGATTTGGGCAAAATATTGTAAAGTGTGTGTGTTTGTGTAAGTTTAACAGTTAACATTTAACAGTTTATTGAATCAGAAAGGGAGGGCTCTTTAATGATATAATATATTTATTATTATGTACTCATGAAATTTACAAGTATTGTTTCTGCAAAAATCTCTGCGGTGTCCTAAATAAAATGCCGTTTTCTTTGTAAAATTGCATTTCAACTATATTATCTGGATGGTGACAAGACAAGACAATGAAAAGAAAATATATTGGTAGATATCACACACAACACACATACACCCGCACACACGCATACCATCAAACACACAAACCTACATCAACCCACACATACACCTTCAAACACACACACACACACGTCAAATTTATAGCACCCAGACGTTTTTGCAAAAAAAGTAATATATCGTATCAGTCGGTACCTGTCCCGTCATCTCGCTGACGATGACGATGGTGGAGACGGTGTGGGTGACGGCGCCCGTGAACGCTGCTGCTCCCACCACCGCGTACCCTCCTGCGAACACGTAGGGGGGAGGGGGTTGTTATTCCAGGAGCAAATTCATACATTCGATGTATTACTAACTAACATATATTTAAATCTAAGTTGCATGCATTTTTGTGCAAAAAAGCGTACTATAGTGTTAAACTCTTCCTTAACGATAAAAACAATATATAATTATGACTTACTGTTTTTGTAAATATTAACTTCAGGCTAAATATAAAACTCATGTCAGTAAGCCCTACGGGCAAAAATTAGAGGAATCACTACATACATTTTAGTTGTAAATAGTTTTAACTTTTATGACATTTTATGATACCACCTATGTACCTAGTTTTATAGACAAATAAATCATTCATTCATTCATTTGCAAACACTTGATTGTACGTACCGCCAAAGTATGGAATTCTTTGCCAAATTCCCTGTTCCCCGAAAACTATAATCTAGCGGTTGTCAAGGCAAGAGTGAACCAGTTTCATCTGGCAAGCGCGCTCCACCTTAGATTGCAATATCGCTTACCATCAGGTGAATTGTGATCAAGCACAAGCCTACCAATAACAAAAAAAAGAAAGTATTTTACCAGTATGAGACGTAATCCCACGTTAGCGACAACCCAGCCTAAGCTGGAGAATGCCGAAACACATTTGGCAACAGATGTTCAGCTTGAGGATTAGGTTGCTAGTCAGGCGACCAATAGAAAATACCCTACCTCCATGCTAGTTTCCTCAAGATGTTTTCCTTCACCGAAGTTTTGAGCTCATTAAAGGGGATTAAAACCACGGCTTTAGAAACGTGAGGCGGCTTTTAACCCGACTGAGCTGTCATGGCTTCAAATTTGTTTTGACGTGACGTATTATAAATCGATGAACACCGGCAGCACGCGCGAAAAAGTGTCACGTTCCGCGAGCGTGACAAGTGAGAGCGCAAAACAAGCGATAGAGAGGCACGATCACTCTAAGCGTTCGGTTTATGACATATTAGAAGAGATTATTACGTCACTTTAGACAGTCTCTACAGACAGCCATTGTCTCTTCTGTAGCCACGCCTAGCGGGCAAAAGTAATGCATCACCTCGTCGCACTTACCATCTTATAAATTGATGAATACCGACTGCACGCACGAAAATGTGTCACGTTCTATATGAGCCAAGCGTGCAAGTGAAAAGCGATAGAGAGCCAAGATCGCTGTAAGCGTTTGGTTTATCATGGGCAATTCTTGTATATATATAATTGGAATCTCGGAATCGACTCCAACGATTTTCATGAAATTTAGTATATAGGGGATTTCGGGGGCGATACATCGATCTAGCTAGGAATAATTTTTCGAAAATGTCATATAAAAAAAACAGGTATTGACGTATAAAAAGACATGATTACGTCATTTTAGTCAGTCTTTATAGTTTTTTTTTTGTTTTGTACTCGCCTGGCAGTATCTTCTGTATGTGCCCGCCGTAAGCGACGCCGAGCGGACAGAAGTAGTGCATGAGCTCGCCGGCGAAGCGGCCCAGGCTGGCGCCCATCTTGAACGCCGGCACGAAGATACCGGCCGGCACCGGCAGCGTGCACGACACCATGCTCAGGAAGTACTGCGGGACAAGTAATGCTGTTACAGGCTTGTTAGCGTTTTGTTGCAACATTACAAATACAAATACAAATCATTTATTGATAACACCAAAGTTACAAGTCAAATAATATGATATCATTACAAAAGTATATGATATGTATCCATGTCAATTTTCAATTATATTCTAGTACTATAATATCATTACAATAGTATATGATATTAATCATAATGTCAATTTTCACTACTAATTCTAGTATCTAATATAATATCAATACAAAAGTATATGATATGAATCAAATGTCAATTTGTCAATTTAAATGTCAATCTTCAAATTTAGATAATCATTAATTATATTGTACAAAGTTTTATCTAATAGTCAAACCCTGACACATACATAGTAAGATCGGCGCAATGAAACATATACTATGCGTGCCAACTAAGAATAGGATCGCGCTTGCTTCAACTTCACACGATAACTGTAAAAAAAAGTACTGCTAGCAGAGAAAGCGTAAAAAAGTAATTTAATTATTATTTTTTTGGGTCATAGATATAAATTTAATTATTGTTTAATTATTCTTGATTTTATTACTGGATAATTTTGGATTAATTAATTCTATGGGTAAGAAGTACCCAAGGCAAATAAACAACACCTAAAAAAATCACGTGACGAAACATTGGTTTTGGATAGTTTTGACTTAAGTGCTGTGAGCAGTATAATAAACTATTTTTATTTGGTACAAAAAGAAGTGACAACAATGAAAAAGAAATTATATTTTTATAAATATGCTTTTACTTTAAAATCCTACTCATTTATAATTAATTTGCCGTAAAATGTATAAGAAATGGCAAGACAGCTTACATTAAAGATATAAACTGTTCCGGTAATTTGCTCATAAAATTTTTTGCACACCATACACTTTGGTTATGAAGTTTGCGCGTATGATTGAGCAAGATGGCGGTTTTGACGGTCCTATTCTTAGTTGGCACGCATCATAGTACATATGACGCGGTATAAGACTGGTTTATTCTTAATATGTCAGCGGGCAGCAAATTATAAAAATACCCACAATATTTCAGAACAGTTTAACTTTTTTTTTTAATTTGTTTTTAAAGTCTTCTAGGCGGTAGTGTTTTAGCTATGTTTGATAACAATCGATCCAAGATGGCTGACGTCTTAAAATGGCGGATGATATGTAAACTAAGAGGACACACACACACACACAGTAATATATTTTTAATCCAGGCTGCCTCCAAACGTATTTTGAAAAAGGTTTTAAAAAAAAAGTAAAGTATATTTTTCTATTGCATTTTTTTCCACACACGGCTGGTTATACTCATACTAAACAATATTTATTTTGAGGTTGCTAACACAACTGATGTACTACATATACATACATAAATACTTTATATCAATACATATGTAACACCCAGACCGACAGCCAACAAATTTAGCTCATCACAAAGATGTTGGTTGTGACGGGAATCTAACCCTCTGACACAATAACCATTACGCGAACGAGGTCGCCTTATATTGTTATATACATTTATTGATAATATAGGCATATTACGAGTAACTATACCAATATTATAAATAGGACACGTTTGATTGTTTGTTTAACGCGAGTAGGCTCTGAAACTACTCAACCAATTTGAAACATTCTTTCACTGTTGGGAAGCTACATTATCCCCTAGCAACATAGGCTATATTATGTCTTTCTTTGCATTTTAGATTATTCTAAAGACCGTGCGAAACTGGGAAGGGATGCTAATGAAACATTTTTTAAAAGGAATATACATCAAACTAGAATAAACGGAAGAGTAACTCCATACAATTGCCGCTTAGAATTTGGATCCATCTACGCACACAATTATACTGATATCCCAACGAAACACACACACACACACACACAAAGCTCACACGCGATTGGTCGCATCATTGGCGCGGGTGGCTGTTTTGCCCCGCCCACCGCGGTATTTAACGATTACGCGTTTATCGGCCAAGTTACTGTTCTATTTATTGTAGTTCGCTGGGAATATACTTACAATAGAGAAGAAGTATATAACGAGGCAGCCGAATATATCGACCTCGGGAGTCTGCCAGTGCGACACTAGCGACATCTGTTCGGCGGTTAGCTTGTCGCCCCACGTGAAGTTCGCGAACAGAGATAGCACCTGGAATAATAAACAAAATATAATATCAATTAAAATAATAGATAACTGTTTGCGAAATTTTAAGCGTCTATCTGATTTGATATACCAGTTATATGTAAAAAAAACAATAAAAATACGAAAAACGTATATTGTATGAAGATCCCTTAATTTTTTAAGTTCTTTTTATTGTTTAATACTGATGGATTAACCGTTTTTTTATTTTATTTTTAGTATTTGTTGTTATGACAACACGGGAAATACATATCTTGTGAACATTTAAGCTTTTTAAGTAACACGGATTCTAAGATACAGCCTGGAGACAGACAGACATCGGAGGCTTAGTAATAATCCCGTTTTAACCTTTTAGGCATGACACCCTAAAACAACAGTTAGAACATTAAAAAACCATACACATTACGTGAATATTTGATAATAACGATGATAATAAAATATTTATTTTCAGACACGTAAACAATTTTCATACACTGTGTTCAGAAGAAATAAAATTTTAAAAATAAAAATATTTAAGCATACATTTCTCTTGACAGCACAATGCAAAAATATACTAGCTGACCCGGAAAACGTTGTTTTGCCTCATTTAGGGGTATGAAAAATAGATAGTGTAGCTTATATGACACATTCGTAAATTTACCATAGCAGCGCCATCTATTGATTACTTACTCAACCCAGTCGAAAGGTCGACATCTGTTAGAATCATTTGGAGTTAACAGATAATTGTGACTGTCAAATAATAACAGACAATAATTAGCAATAAATTAAAATTGCGACTATAATTTGAGATTTAAACTATCCTATCTCTCAAGTTGGATCGAACTGCACATGGTGTGCGAATTTTATTATAATCGGTTAAGTGGTTTAGGAGTCCATTGAGGACAAACATTGTGACACGTGATTTATATATATTAAGATTAGCGTTTGTTTGTCGTGTGTACCTGTTCCTGGTTGCCGAGGTCGGCCGCCATGTACTTGCCGATGCCGGGCGGGAACAGTATGGACATCACCGCCAGTGTCATCACGCCCGGGTAGATGAAACGACTGCAACACACACACACACACACATAGCGTAATACTGTAGCGCCTGTAGCTCGGCTAAGGTGATCTGACGCGATCATCGAAACTAAGGTTATGTGTACTATTTTAAATATTATATCTTGTCTTGTGTAGTCATATCATATTCATTTGTCATAATAAATCATTTTCTTTCTTTCTTTCAAACTCGATGCGGACGGTGTTTCTACCCCACACACATCCCTTCCTAGATCACGTGTATTTTTAGTAACTACACAATTTCGTAACTATTTTCAAATATTTATAAAATACAGCTTTCGTTATAATCTAATTGTATTATAGAAAATAAGTTAGCTAGCGACTACGAGTATTAGTTAGCGTGAGGCTAAAAAGATGAACGCCGCTTTTTGGTTCAGTATCCCGAAAAAATAAATACACGTGATAATTATATTCTTACCCCTCTGTGATATTTCGTGATTTTATATATACCCCCTCCCCCCTTTCAAACATCACGCGATAAATGGACAGCCCCTTAAATTGTAGGTCATGGTTATTAGTCAAGCAAGCAGGCAAGCCAAGTCAGAGGCCTTCGAGCGGCTTGAAAACTCTCGACAGAGCCAGAGCTTGGCCACTTAGCTCATATTGATTGGATTGGTGGCGATGACGTCTGATAGAGGAGAGTGAAAGTAGAAGATTTGCTGTGTTGACCCCACCTAAGTGGGATAAGGTTAAGAAAAAGAAGAAGATAAAGGCTTAATAAAGTAAGTCAGTAAACTCACTTCTTCTGCAGGAAGTTGCTGAGCACCTTGGTGTTCCTCATGAAGAGCACGTACTGCCGGTGCAGCCACACCCACAGCGCCGCCAGCAGCCCGCACACTATGCTGGAACATATACATAAAATGAAAAATTAAAAAAAATATATATATTGACCAAAAAACTTTTTACTATTATTATAACCTATAGTATATCTAGTGGTTTCTTCACTAGGCGGTTGGCCTGAATCGAAGCAACCTAAGAAACAAAGATATACATAAAGATAGTACATATGAAATAAAGTTTTTTTAAGGGAATGCGCGAGGTTATCTATATATACCAAGATGGTACGGAATCCTTTATGCGCAAACCCGACTCGCACTTGGTCAATTATTGTTTATTTTTAGTTTTGTTGTGAGCGACACGGGATATACATACGAGTAACTTGAGAAAGTTTCAGCTTTCTAGCTATCACGGTTTCTGAAACAGTCTGGAGACAGACAGACAATGGACTCATAGTAATAGGGTTTCGTTTTTACATTTTAGGTACGGAACCCTAAAAAATAAAATATTTTGGGGGATCCCCAATAAACGTGCTTATTTTGTATTTTTTTGGCTATATTATTTTAGAATAGAATATAAATTCGTCATAATGTATCCTAATTATAACAACTAAAAGGATACAATACGTTCTCGTCAATTTCACATTCATACATTATTTATTATTACATTAACAAGTTTTAGTAATGTATAGTTGAAGAGTTTACCCGACGAGCACGAAGACGGCAAACTCCTGCGGGTCGAAGGGGAAGTCCTGCGGCAGGTTGGTGGGGAACAGCGGCTTCACCGTCGGCATCGCGCCTGACCACACCGACAGCAGACGGAACATCTGGAACATTCACATATATCGACTTAATGCTCATCAGATTTATAATAAGTTGCCACAGCCTATAACTAAATTAAAATATAATGAATTCAAATGTAAAATTAAATCATTTTTGACATGTAATGCGTTTTATAAATTAGACGAATATCTGGACATGAAGCTCACAGAGGGATATTTTCAGTTTAAGTCATAATAAAAAAAATAATTCTAAATTTGACGTTTATCACACTTTCGCGGACATTTAAATTATATTATATATTAGCATTAAGACATATCCACTGTAAATGACGTACCAAAAATAATGAATGTTATTATGGTTAATAAAACATCTGAATCTTAAACATCATTTTTATTCTATGGTTTTGACATTGGTGGCGATTCAGCGGCACACACGACTAAACTCAGTTCAGTTTTAAAATATCTTTATTCCAAAATACAAATTAACAGCAACAATGATAGTGTGAATTATTTAATCCTAACATATTGCAACATGAAGTAGTATGCAACACGACTAAACTTAATTTAAAGAAGCCCCGTCTCTTTTCATCTTAGGTGGCCAGAAAGAGACGGCACGTTCTGTATCATAATCAAAACAACTAAAATCACGTCAATTGTAGAAAATATAGGCGACTTTAGAACGCACTCACATGTATCACCTCTAAAACTGCCTGCACATTCCATATTTGACGTGTTTTTAGTTATTTTGTCTGTGATTCATACCAATTAAGTTTATACTTTTAATAAAGAATTAGTATATTTAACATTTAGAAGACCACCGATGAAAAATTTTGTAGCAACGGACCAACCAATATTGAATCTATTTTCATCAAACATATTTTGGTCAAGAACACTCTCGACTGTTAGGTACACCTTTGGGGGCGTCCATAAATTACGTGAGGTGTTTAAGGGGGGAGGGGGGGGGTCGAGTCAAAACTCATCTAATCTTACGTTGGAGAGAAAGGGGGTCTCGGCAAATATCACGCATTTTTTTTTCTGATTGAAACAAAAAAAATATACTATTTTGGTCCATTTAATCCAGATTGTACATGCATAACTAGTCGTAAATAAAAGCACGAAGCAAATTTGTTTTTTTCTTTTTACAATAACAATCCAACACGTTTACGTAAAAATTCACTCACATTTTGAAAAATCTCACGTGAGATTGGGAGATGGGGGAGGTGGTAGAATAAAATCTCACGACATCTCACCAGGGAGGGAGGGAGGGGCAGAAAATTAAAAAAAACACCTCACGTAATTTATGGACGCCCCCTTTCAAACAAAATCAAATCTGTTCATCCGTTCGGAAGCTACAATGCCACACGCACACACACACACACATGTACACATATTGATAGAATCTATTATATATATATCTAGTATTCAGGAATAAGTTGATAGAGTGACATTTCAGAATGACTTTGTGCAATATAGTAAATTACGCAATAAAATTGTATAATAATCAATTCTCGAAACAAAATTTATAGGTACTTATAATCACAACCTGGCAACACTTTATTGGTTTAAAATGTCAAAATCACGACTGTCTGTCACTCTATTACATTATTTTCATCTGTTTTCTCTGTTGTAATTTAGTTTTGCTTTTATTTTCATTCTTTTTGTGTATTTCTTTCTTCTTTCTTGTACATAATGTAAGTGTTAGCAAGTGTGTAGTGGCAAATGGTTTGGCGCCAGCGAACTAGAGTATTCTAGTTCTCTGTTCGGCGCGGACAAAACTGTAGCCCCGCAGCACAGGATCGCAAGATACTTAGCGCGGGGCACAGCGTCCCAAGAACGTACCACAAAATTAACTTACCCCACTCTTAGCACATATTTATTGTACGTACACAACCTTATCGTAAATAAAAAATATTTGTATGGTATTGTATTGTATTTAATCATAGAAAGATAGAGCAGAGAAGCAGACTCACGATAGCACTACAGCACGCAGCAAAGAAGCCTCGCCAGTAGTTCCTCACGGCGAAGTAAGTCGTCGTTACTTCTATACTGAACAGCACACCTGAAATTGTGTAGAAATCTCTTTAAAACCACTCTCGACTTGTCGTTCCAAGAATCAGCATCTCCTGATGATGCCTTGTGGTTAGGCGAAACACGTGTAGAGTTAAGAATTTCCGAATTGTGAGAGGTAGCGTTAATCTTAATTAATCTTAGTTAACTTTTCCTTTACTTGTCTTAATTTGGATTTCGGATCACAGCGGAAGTACACTAAATACTTTATTTTGTCTTCTATTTACAATGGATTTTCGCAAAGTAACGCCTGAGTCAATAAGTTATTCTTTAAAACCAACTTCCAAGTTTCATAAAATTCTCTAAGGAAATAAAAAAGTGTGAATTGGCATTGGCCAGAATTTTATAATATCAGAGATTCTAGAGCCCGACAATCACCTTTGGCAGCTAAGGTGAGGCAGGTGGTAATTTGGCTACAGTGATTTGATGCCTTAGATATGTTAATGATTTTGGGATTATTTATGCACACAATTCACGAAACTATTAATGATTTAGTAAGATATGCTCAATTTTTTTTTAATAGGCCAAAAGATACTATTACGCAAAAATTATTATATATTAGACCCTATATTAGACGATTTTTGTTCCACATTTAAAAAAATATATTTGCGTAATAGACATGTATTACTGTCTAGGAAAAATTAGTAAAAAAATTGAGACATTAAATTACTTTTTTTTTGCAATAATATGAGTGTTGTTTACAAAATACATTGCGCAAAATTAAAAAATAAGTGATTTTTAGGATGTTGTTTAAAAACAACATTGTCCATTTAAGGGTTATAAAACGAGCACATTGAGAACTTTCATGAATATGCTAGTAATCTGGGCACTTGAAAACTTTAAAACTTGCGATAATATCCTGGGCAGCGAAAAACCAGTGACACTAGAGTTCGCCACTTACCCCCCACAGGCGCGGCGAAGCAAGAAGCGACGCCCACAGCGCAAGCAGCGGCTAACATCTCGCTGGTGCGGGACTCGTTCGCGTAGATACCTTGGAAGGTGGTCACCATTTTGGAGAGCATCGTGGCTACCATCGACGCTATGTGGACAGACGGACCCTGGAGTTAACAATAACACAATCATTTTTTTCTCTCTTTTTTTTCTCGTCCTTTCAACTCCTTTCCATCCAAAGGTTGCCTGGAAGAGATCGCTGTTAGCGATAAGGCCGCCGTTTGTGGCACTTTGTAAATCTTTTTATGTAGTTACTTTTTATTTGTTGTACCTTGTATACTTTGCCCAATAAAGAGTTAATCTATCTATCTATCATTAACACTACTATAACTAGTAATATATTAGTATTAGTATTATGGCTTTAGTCTATTTTAGTATAAACAGCGTAAATTATCTTATATAGTACTTTAGCATAAGTTTACTGTTACCGTAGAAGAAGCTTGGGAGATGCCATTGGCTCCCATAACATTGTTTTTAAAACTACTCTGGGAGCCTTTGGATTCCTATTACTTTTATTCATTATGTAACCTTTGCCAAAATAAACGTTTTTGATTTTGATTTTTTTATCATCAGACGTCAGATAATATACGGCCAAACTTAACCTTTAAATAATTGGCCAACTGCGAGTTGGGCTCGCGCATGAAGGGTTCTGTACCATTATTGTATGGAAACCCCGTACAACAATGGTATGCAAGCCCCAAGAGTTTTAATTTTTAATTTAATATTATGTGAATGCATAGAGGGTCTACCAATCATCGTTATAAAGATCGAGTAAAAAACTACTTGAAAAGTTTGTTTGTGGTATGGGTGTCATCGTCAAATATTTAATTTATTGAAATTTTATAATTTAATTTGCTAGTTAATATATATATATGTATTTTTTTTAAATATTGTGATAATTTTAAGTGTCTAGCAGCTACCGTTATTAATATAGTTGATATTTAGCTTAATACTAGCTGACCCGGCAAACGTTGTTTTGCCTCATTCAGGAGTATGAAAATTAGATAGTAGCCGATTCTCAGACCTACTGAATACGCATGTAAAATTTGGTAAAAATCGGTCAAGCCGTTTCGGAGCAGTACGGTAACTAACATTGTGGCATAGAAATATAATATATAAGATTTTAATGTTTTAATTTTAGTATTTGTTGTTATAGCGGCACGGGAAATGCATATCCTGTGACAGTTTCAGCTTTCTAGCTATTACGGTTTCTGACATACAGCCTGGAGACAGACAGCGGAGGCTTAGTAATAGGGTCCCGTTTTTACCTTTTAGGTACGTAACCGTAAGTGATAAGGCCGCCACTTGTAACACTACTTATAAGTTGTTAATTAATTTTTCTCTTTGTTTGTATTTCCTTTTGTGTTGCAATAAAGAGTATATCTATCTATCTAAACCGTAAAAAAGGGTGCGGTTACTTTAAGTTGGAATCAAAATAAATAAATCTAAATTTGACATTTGGCTACAAAAAAAAGTAGAATCAATGAATCAAATGAAATGAAATATAAAATTATACTAGCTGACCCGGCAAACGTTGTTTTGCCTCACTTAGGGGCATGAAAAATAGATAGTGTAGCTTATATGACACGTTCGTAGATTTACCATAGCAGCGCCATCTATTGATTACTTACTCAACCCAGTCGAAAGGTATCGACATCTGTTAGAATCATTTGGCGTTAACAGATAATAAAATTGTGACTGCCAAATAATAACAGACAATAATTAACAATAAATTAAAATTGCGACTATAATTTGAGATTTAAACTATCCAATCTCTCAAGTTGGATCGAACTGCACATGGTGTGCGAATTTTATTATAATCAGTTATGTGGTTTAGGAGTCCATTGAGGACAAACATTGTGACACGAGATTTATATATATTAAGATATTTTCATTTTTTTATTTTTAATACTTGTTGTTGTTATAGCAGCACGGGAAATACAAATCTTGTGACAGTTTCAGCTTTCTTGCTACGGTTTCTGAAATACAGCCTGGAGACAGACAGACAGCGGAGTCTTAGTAATAGAGTCCCGTTTTTACCTTTTAGGTACGAAACCGCAAAAAAAGGGTGCGGTTACTTTAAGTTGGAATCAAAATAAATAAATCTAAATTTGAAATATAGGCCACTTTTTTATTATTTAGAAGCATTTAAAAATAATACAAAGTGAAAAAAAAATTAGTAGAATGAAACCCATTATAAGAGGAGCAGAATATTATAAAAACGAAAGGAAAAATAATTTACGGGCAATCTGAGGTCTACTAGGTTACAAAACAAAACATGTAGAATCAATTAATGAAATGAAATAAAATTATATTTTCTATAGGAACAATACGTGGTGCATACCTCCTTGCCAAGCGGCAGGCCGGAGCCGAGCGTGGCGGTGAGGCCGATGACCTTAGATATGAGGGCCTTGTACGTGAGGTACTCCTTCAGGTGCACTCCTCGGAGGATAGTCTTCATCTCCGGTATACCGGAACCTGGGGGAATAACATAAAACATACTCTATTTATTTATAGTTGACCACCGCGTTGGCGTAATGGTTACTAGAAGACAAAATTATTGCCTCGCTCAACTACTGTGAGAAATAGGTTTGTATTGGTATACTTTTTTTCAATGTGTTTTTTTTTTTTTTTTTATATTACGACACTTTCCACACACGGCTGGTTAACCCCATACTAAACCATTTCTAGTTCGTTTTATGGTAGCTAACACAACTGATATACTACATATACATACATACATATTTATATAGATACATATTTAACACCCAGACCCCGCGCCAACAAATTTAGTTAAGCACAAAGATGTTGGCCGGAAATCGAACCCGGAACCTTCTGATTGACAGGCCGGCATGGTAACCTTTACGCCAACGAAATCGTCAATAGATAGGGACAAATGGAAAGAGGGTAGGGAGGTCTTTGCCCAACAATGGGATCAGACAGGCTTACCATAATACATAACACTGGTCTACAGGGGTTTTGTTGCCTTTGATATGATAATGATTTTGGGTCTATTTATATACGCAATTCGTGAAAATATCAATGATTTTGTAAGATCTGCTCGTTTTTTTTTCAACAAATGACTGAAAATTAAAATTTTGACGATAAATCCTTTAAAATTCAATTTGTAAAAACGAGCAAATTTAGTACTTTTACGAATATATTCTGGGCACTTACAAAAGGTAACAATTTGCGATGATAAACAGGGCAACAAAAAAAAATTGATTTTTTGTAGAGCTGTGTAATAAGTACATAACTAGCGAACTCACCTATACTCTGTGCGGCGACAATGTGGACGAACCCGGCCGCGAAGAGGATGAGGCACACTGGCAGAGAGACCCACGCTACGTACTGACTGAATGTAGAGTACGCTAGGTCCTTGTACATCCACATACGAGCTGAAAAAACGGTGTAGATAGAGTTGTAAAAAAAACATAAATAAATATTATGACACATTCACATACGGCTGGTTAGCCCCATACTGAACCATTTCTAGCTCGTATTATGGATGCTAACACAACTGATATACTACATATATACATAGGTACATACATATTATATATAAATACATTATAACACCCAGACACACAGCCAACAAATTTAGTTAAGCACAAAGATGTTGACCGGGCCGGGAATCGAACCCGGAACCTTCTGATTAGCAGACCGGCATAGTAACCTTTACGCCAACGAGGTCGCCAACATAAAGACAGATGGCATGAAAGGAGAGAGGCCTATACCCAGCAGTGGGATAGATGATGAGGATGATGCTAAAAGACAGAGTTCATAATCATCATAATTTTCAGCCCTCTATCGCCCACTGCTGAGCATAGGCCTCCCTTCGTGTACGCCAATCGTCTCGGTCTTGTGCTACCATCATCCAAGTCCTGCCCACGATGTTTCGTATGTCGTCGACCCAACGTGCGAGTGGTCGACCAACACTTCTCCTGCCTGACATTGGCCTCCAGTCCGTTAACGCCTTAGTTTAAAGACAGAGTTAGTTATTGTAATTAATATATGTATAAGATTTTTTTTAAATCAGTAAGCTTTTTTGGTTTTGGCAAAAAATTACTTGGATATCTGTGTAACCTGAGAGTCAATGGCTTGTGACGTCGCACCTAAGTAAACTTGCTTGTAAATAAAAAATAATATAACTTTCATTAATCATGTTCCAATAATATTCTAGTTTAGTGTTTTTTTTTGTATTGGGATGAGACAGGGCTTCATCTCGAACTTACAACAAGCCTTATTCAATAAAATAAAATAAAACTATGGCGTCACACATCGAGAATTGTATTCAAAATGTACAGATCGTTTTCGTTTGGATACTCGTATATTGACCTAATAAATTACATTATATGCTCCAAACCATTAAATTACTACATTTAGCAAACTTTATCTGTTTACAATTTTGATTACAACAAACAACGTTATCGGTGCCCTTAGACTGTTTACTGTGGTCATAATTATTAAAGAAGTAATAATATATGGGTTTACCTTTCTATAAAACTTCGGGATGCTTGTAAATGACACAATAATTTTAGTAATGAAATAAAAAATAATAAAAATTAAGACACATCTCACACACGGCTGGTTAACCCCATACTGAACCATTTCTAGTTCGTATTATGGTAGCTAGCACAACTTGTATACTACATATACATACATACATATTATAAATAAATACATATTTAACACCCAAACCCACAGCCAACAAATTTAGTTCAGCACAGAGATGTTGGCCGTGCCGGGAATCGAACCCGGAACCTTCTCATTGGCAGGCCGGCATGGTAACCATTACGCCAACGAGGTCGTCAAATACATAATACATAAAAATCAGCAATCC
Organism: Mellilla xanthometata; assembly: GCA_035578125.1. Classification (NCBI taxonomy): domain Eukaryota; kingdom Metazoa; phylum Arthropoda; class Insecta; order Lepidoptera; family Geometridae; genus Mellilla; species Mellilla xanthometata. Next base: position 829,028 of record JAPUBQ010000023.1, on the reverse strand, counting down.
TTGTTAGTATTTTGATCTGACAGGTACCTTTGGGGGAGGGGGGGTAAACATGACTCACCATTGTTGCAGACGGCGATCCCCCGGTCCATGGCGAAGTTGAGGATAGCCATGATGATGCCGAGCAACGCCAGGAACACCCAGTCCTCGCCGAGCCGCGCGAACGTGTGCCGCCACACGTACCCTGCCGCACGCTTCATGCCATTGTTCATTTATATATGACATGGGAATGATACTTATATTATTGGCTGATGATGATGCTTGCAAAGACTTGGGAAGTGCTCTTTTTTGGGAAGATACTGGATCGAAATTTTCCCTGGATATCATTAACTGCGGTAGTTACAAAATCAGTCCAGTCCTGACTCATTATTCATTCATTCATCTCTATAGATGAGTACACCTTAATAGTAACTACACCTTCCAAATGTCATACCCCTAGGACCATCTCTATAGATGAATGAATGAATAATGAGTCAGGTAGTAAAACAAGTAACTACACCTTCCAAATGTCATACCCCTAGGACTAGCCGTTTCGCCTCTGTGTTGTCCTGACTCATTATTCATTCATTCATCTTGGTCCTAGGGGCATGACATTTGGAAGGTGTAGTTACTTGTTTTATATAAGGATTGGCTTATTACTTTAGGTATATATACATAAGGAATATTAACTAAATATATCACAGTCAGTCTGCGGCTCTATATGTTCAGTAGAACAGTAGTTGTACATTCATACAACTCGGGTCAGTAAAGAAAACATATGAAAGTTCACGTCCTTTCACTTGCATAACAAAACGAGTATGAGTAAGTGGAAACGAACTCTAGAATGTATTCTTTATTAACAGCAGTTGCACCGGATTGGCTGACAGAGATAGAGTTGCCGCCAGATAATTCATTTGCCACCATTCAATAATAAAATCATTTGACTTCGTTCCCTCTTGCTCTCACTCATTTAGTTGCGCAAGAGGGAGGGCATGCCATTTGTTTAAATGAAATGTTTTTTTATTAACACCAGTTATACATGGGCTTACGACGCTTTGCAAGGTTTAAGTAGGTGCTGTGTGAAATTTCAACGCAGAGTTAAGAACGCCGAAGAAGTTTTTAATTCATTGTTTTTGTAATCGTCTGTTTGTTTTATTATTATAATTGTTTTCGTTTATTTATTGTCTTATTTTATATGTTTGCTATTTCATATTTCTCCACTTTTACTTCATCTGTATCCCCACGCGTATCTAAAGGTTTGTCCTGAAAATCAGTGCTGCAGAGAAATCTGAAGCGTTTATACTGAGGGCTGACCTTTTTCCGACGCTAGGGGACACATACTATGCTGTCTTTCTTCTTTTTAACCCACTTCAAAATAAGAGGAGGTTATATATTCGACTGTGTGTTTTATGTACTTAATAATGTATGTATATGTATGTGTCTGAAATAAACGTGTTCGTTCTTTCACTTTCTATTTTGCTATAAGCCATGTAGCTGCAAATGTTACGCATACTACTGAACAATAAAGATATACATAATATTTATTTTATTTATCATCATAGTTCACTCACCTAGTACTTTAAAGAACTTCCCCCGCGGTCGAGGTTTCCCGCTCGCTTCCAACTCTTTCTGCCGCAGCTTGTCATCTTTCCGCCTCTTCTTGCGCAGGCGCCGCAGTCTCCTCGCTTCCTCGCGGGCCGCCTCGCTCAGGTCCTGCTGGTAGCGCCCATACATCTGGAATGGACGACAAGTTTTCATTATTAAAAAGCGGGTGTGGCTCGGTGGTAATTACGACTGCTCTTCAATCAGACAAATCTTCTTCTTCTTCTTCACCTTATCCCACTTCATGTGGGGTCGGTACAGTATGTACGCTTCTTCCATACATCTCTGTCATTCGTCATCTCTGTATTCACACCCCTCCTGGTCATATCGTCATTCACACAATCCATCCATACTTTCTTAGGCCGCCCCCTTCCTATCTGTCCGTCCACACTCATACTAATTGTTTTCCTCGTGATATGCTCTTCAATCAGACATATATAAGTCATTTATTGATACACCAAAGTTACAAGTCAAATATTATAATATAATATCATTACAAAACTATATGATATGATTCAATGTCAATTTTCAATTCTAATTCTAGTAATAAAATACCATTACAATAGTATGATGATATGAATCAAATGACAATTTTCAATTCAAAATAATCATTTATATTATAAAAAGGTTTATTTAATAGCCAAACCCTGAGTCTTAAAGCTGGCGGTGGAAGTTGTATCACGGACAGTAGATTTAGATGTAGACGCCCCCTGGTTCGAACCTAGTCCTACACCAATGACTTGTTTTTCGAGTTCGTTCGAGAACTAGCATCACGAGATCTTAAAATCGAAAGCGCATAGATTCTTACTAGGTAATTGTGTTACAACATAGGCCGCAGTGCTGCTTAACATCAAGCAAGCAGTGGTCAAACGCAAACTAATAACGGATAAAAATACACGTCAAGTTCTTGTCTTTTCAATATTATTATGATACCAGAGAGTAAGAAAATAGAATTCGCATATAAGTTTTTTTTTTCTTAAAGAGAAAATCAATACAGAAAGTCCAAGGCAACCCTGAAACCTTGATTACGCACATTGTTTGAAGAAGTCTTCGGATTATCGCGAAGCCTGTTTGAGGAAGATAATAAATCGGAAACTTCTTGAGCTAATATTTACTGTGGTTATGACGTATTAGCATGATACGAGTATCTTATAGATTACTGTGACTTTAACCTACTTAATTAGTACTATTTTCTTTATTACTGAACTCGTAATACCACAGACAACATATATAAAATAGACAAACAGTCTTAAACAGAAAAACAAACATCGCAACAAGCTCGGAATTACGTTTAAGTAACTAAGGGGGAGGGGGTTAAAAAGCGAGTGTGGCGCGGTGGTAAAAACGTCTGCTTTTCAATCAAACGGCTCCTGGCTCGATTCCAGCCGTACACCAATGACTTGTTTTACTCAAATTACTTTCAATAATAATAATCCCAAACTACGTAAGACTACATACCAATACACGCAATAGGACGGGTGAGCTTGCGGTGAGAAAGGCAGAAAAAGTGTGGTTAGATGAGGAAAGCCGACATTGGTTTACAGTCAGAGACAATCTAAAGATCATTTAAGAGTTTTTTTACATTCTGAGTTAAGCTACACTTTACACAATGTTGAGATTTTGTGAGTTGGATAACAAAGCGAGAGATTTGGCAGCCATACAAGCCCATGAGAAATAAGAAATAAAAGCTCCAAAGACTTCAAGATAACAGGCCAAGGAATGCACATAATGGATCTCAAGTGAATATTCACGACTTATATTCACGAAAATTTATCTCAAGTCCAGTTTCCAGCAACAGAAATGTCTTTGCTACAGAAGGGTTTGAAGTATAATTTACCTACAAAATACAATCATAAGGCACAAGAAGATTTGGCGGTAGATTCGGAAGTAGTTTGCGTTAAGGGTAAGCAGGACACTGCCGTCAAGTATGAAGTGGCAGCCCAGATTAAAAAGATAGGTAAAGATAGTTAAAGATAGTTAAAGATAGGTAAAGATAGTTAAAAAGATAAGTCATTGAATAGTACTCTTACGTTGCAGTTGCAGAGTGTAAGATCACTCCAGTCAAGGATCAATGACAATAATTTAATCCTTTCAAAAGCAGATAAAGGCAATTCAATTGTGATTTTGGACAGAGATAGCTATACTCAGAAGGTTAACAGTGTGATTGGAGGTGAAGATTTTACACAACTTCGATCAGATCCAACTAAAAAGTTTGTGGCAGACATTAAAGATGCGATCAAGGATACGTACTTAAACATATTATACCAATGAATCCTAAACCACCTATACTGTATGGTTTACCAAAACTTCACAAAGAAGGCATTCCAATTCGGCCAGTAGTACGAGTATGTATCTTACATTGGAGCTCCAGCATATTTGTTGGCGAAGTTCTTGAATAAACAGTTAAGGGTTAAAACTTCGTTTCATCCAAAGTACAGTCTTAACAATAGCGTAGACCTGATTGAGAAGATTAAGGATATTAGCAAAACTATTTTCATTAGACGGGGTCGAAGCCTTTTTACCAACGTTCCATATGAAGACGTGTTTAATCATTTAAAAAGCAGAGGTTACACCCAGGAGAGGCCAACGAGTTAATGAATTTGACTAGAATTTGTATAGAACAGAACTATTTTTGTTTTGAAGGTCAATATTATCGACAAAATGTAGGGTTAAAATCCAAAATCCGGGACAAAAAGAAGTTAATCCGGGATAACAAGTAGTCTATATCTTAATCCAAGGTCTAACCTATCTTCACACTAAATTTCATCAAAATCAGATCAGCCGTTTGAGGGTGAAGAAGTAACAAGCATACACACTTACACACAAACTTTGGCATTTATAATTTTAGTGGGATAAAGTTTCACCATAAACATTCCAAGACATTACATTTACGAGGTCTAATACTGTTTACACATACATACATACGTTGGACATACTAGATATACAGTGTAAACTCTATATAACGACACTAAAGGGACTGCATTTTATGACGTTATAGAGAATGGTCGTTAAATGGAGAGTATGTATAGTTGTATGGTATATACAAGCTAAACCAACTAAAGCCAATTGATTTCGACGCTTTAAAAAGTTTGTCGTTAAATCGAGTGACGTTATATGAAGTTTACACTGTAATAGAATACATGCTAATGTTAGAGGAAACGATACTGCAGAAACAAAAGAATAAGAAATTCTCAATCAATTTAAACATTACCTCTTCCCCCGCATCGGGTATCAAGCACCAAACCGAGGCCATTTTATTTAAAAAAAAAACCTTTCACAAATTAACAGTTCACATAAATTGATTCAACTCAAGTTCACTTTGGAATATCTCTCCTTAGGAGTAGAGATTTTAAAACGGTTACCATATAAAAAACTCCATAAAGTAACACTTAACTAACACCTAAATCGCAATGATTTTTTATAAATACGAAAAAGAAAAGAAGATTCAAAATCTCAGTGTATCCACATTTCTTCACTTCATATTTAACCCTAAAACTAACACTGTTTAATTTTTGCATTTATAATTTAATTTTGTTCTGTGCACAATGTCTTTTACACTTTCATTTCTTTCCACTTTCTTGTTAGTGCTAATTTAACGATTTTTCTCTACCCTTTTAAAGTCACAACGGTTTTTTCCTTGCAGAGAAGAAAATCACTAGACCAACATTATCATTATACTACACCCAATATAATAATGCAATATAGCACGTATTATTTTATAACTTTTATTCCATGCACAATATCTTTTCCACTTTCTTGTTAGTGCTAATTTAACGGTTTTTTCCCATTCAGAGAACAAAATCACTTGACCGACAATCACAGCACAAACCCATACAAGAATACATAACGGAACGCTTAAATTTACTTATTTATTTTTATTCTGTGCACAATGTCTTTTTTACTTCAATTTCTTTCCACTCTCTTGTTAGTGCAAATTAAACGACTTTTCTTTCCCCTATTTTCAAAGTACTTATTTAACGGTTTTTCCCTTTCAGAGAACAAAATCACTTGACCGACAATCTCCGCACAAACCAATATAAGGAATACATAAAGGCACGTCTAAAAATAGCGTCCGTCCCACGCATACGCGGTTTTAATTGAAGCCTCTAATTGTGGCACACACGTCGCGAATCATATTGCAACCAGGACTTAAGAAGAAGGAGATGTGCTCAGGATAATGCGAAAACTTCTTCTTCTTCGTATGAGCCTTTCCACTATCGGACGAGCAGGGAGACGGCTAGGAGGCACCGCTATACAGTTGAAGTTCCAAAAATCCGCACGAAGCGTTGCGCTTTCACATATATTGAGCGGACCATTAAACTGTGGAACTCACTGCCGGAATCCCTGTTCCCTCTGAACTATAACCTCACAGTCTTCAAGGCGAGAGTGAATCGGTTTCTTCTAGGCAAGCGCGTTCCACCCTAGATCGCAACATCACTTAACATCAGGTGAGTTTCGATCAAGCGCTTGCCTATAATAAAAAAAAAAAAATTACCTAAGTGGCCAAGATCTGGTCTCGAGAGCTTTCAAACAGACTGAATGTCTTTTGTAGTAATGCTTGTAGTGTGACTTTATTTGATCATCATCATCATCAGCCTGTCTGCGTCCTCTTCTGGACATAGGCCTCTCCCAAGGCGGGACGTCCAAGTTTCCGGACCAGTCCTGCCGTGAGTATCTACGCCTTGGCACCGTAAGTCAATACTGGTAGGACGCACTGGTCTGTGTAGTTTGTCTTAAGGCTTTGTGGAATGGAAGACGAGAAGACTCGACGAAGCTTCCTAAATGTAAACTAAAAGTGACTTGCCTTAAACGTATGTTATTCATGACCAATAAAGTTCTGTATTTCTGTGTTCTTAGGCTTAACTACAGCTAGTACTATGGCTAACAGTCGGGACCTACAATTTAATGTGTAATCCGACCCACTGCAACGCCCAGATGAAAATCCCACTTTTAAATAACAGTCTTGTGCATGGTCACCGATCCAAAGACTGTCCTCACCGACTGTTGCTTGAACAGGCGTTAAAGTTGATTGTTAAATCGAAGTAATCTTATTGACATTTCAAAGGGCAAACAAATAATATTAAAATTTATTTATTTTCAGAAAGGTAAGGTTATTAAGGGCTTTTAGCTGATACGAAGAAGAAAGCTTATCTTTATGTCAACGAAAAGGTCTTTAACACAACCACATCCAATATTCCTCGATCATTGATATTAAGATCAGTTCACAGTCGTTCAGACTCCTCGCGACCAGATCGGAAGAGGTCTGGTGCGGATGTAACTGAAAACCAAGCTCCAGCAGATACCCATCAATTCTTTATTCATCACGCCTTTAAGGCGAAGAAAAAAAAATAGATTAATGGCCGCCTAAGGAACCACTTTAAGAATACAGTGTAAACTCCATGTAAAAACACTCGATTTAACGACAAACTCTCTAAAGCGTCGAAATCAATTGGCTTTAGTGTATTTAGTTGGTTTAGCTTGTATTCCATACAATGATACATTCTCTCCATTTAACGAGCACTCTCTATAACGCCTTAAATGCTCAGTCCCTTCAGTGTCGTTACATGTATCTATAGAGTTTACACAATATTTATTTTGGGTTACAGTTGTCAATATGAAAAGAAGACTGGTTCAAAAAAATTTAATGACCCAAGAGCTGGCGCTTACCTCGGCCAACGTATAAAAGCTTGGCGATCCAGCGAGGTAATGCCGCCAGCATTTTCGGCACCTTACCCGCGGACACTGACTTACATTTAATGTACTATTTGTAAGGTTTTTGTGTGTGTGTGTTTTTATATGTAAATATAATAACTCGATCTCCGAGGAGTGTTCTTAGTATAAGTATACCTTATAACTTAAATTAAGTACCTACACACGAATTTGTAACGTTATGTTAATAAAGATTTATTATTATTATTTATTTTGTTCATCGTTGATTCTCTCGCGAAACGAGGGATAACCAAAATCCGCGGGCTTTCGCCAAACGAAAATGGTGCTAGTCGGAGTTAATTTTGATTTGATAGAAATTTTCTTACGATTCTACATGTGTTCAGGACTACTGCCTTCTGGAGTTGTACGTATGTATACGAGTGCAAGTCTAATGTCTTGAGTGATGCGTGTAATGTGTACGGAATGACACCTGTCGATGATAGTATGACAGGTATCGTTTTGACAGTATCTACTCTCCACTGGGTTTTTAATTCTATAGCGAGGTCAGTATATTTGGCAATTTTTTCGGTGTGAGTTGCAGTTAGGTTATGGGTGTTTGGGATAGCTATATCAATTAGGTACACGGTCTTGTTTGTCTTATTATACAGTGTAATGTCAGGTCTATTGAAATGAATAGTTTTGTCTGTGATTATTGTTCTATCCCAGTAGAGTTTGTAGAAGTTGGAATCGAGAACAGCTTCAGGCTTATACTTGTAGTATGCAACTCTTTCATTGATCAATTTGAGTTTAAAAGCTAAATTTTGGTGTATTATTGCTGCTACTTGGTCGTGGCGATGTTTATAATCTGTCTGCGTGATAGACCTACAGGCTCCAGTGATGTGTTGGATTGTCTCTGAACTACTGTGGCAGTGACGACATAAGTCAGTTTGCATTGTGTGATCTTTAATTATGTACTTTCTGTAGTTTCGGGTATCCATGATCTGGTCCTGGATGGCCAGCATGAACCCTTCTGTTTCCGGAAACAGTTCGCCAAACTTAAGCCATGCGTTTGATGAAATTTTATCGATGTTAGGGTTCAATAAATCTCGACGGTGTCTACCATGCAGCGATTTCTGTAACCACGAGTCAGTCTTCTGTGTTTGTGTGATAATATTTTCATTTCTTTGCATGTTCTTGTTGTGTAAGTTAAGAGGTGTATATTTACTATCAGCTTTAACTATAGCCTCATGTAGTGGTGATGTTTGAGCCTGCTGAAAAAAGAAGTTACGAAGTGTGGAGATCTGTGAGTTGTGTAGATTGGTGATGTCTGTAATACCTCTTCCCCCTTCCGAGTTTGGGAGAGTCTGCCTTTCAGAACAGGCTCTTGGATGATGTTTCCTATATTTGGTCATTGTTGTGTTGATTACGCGTTGGAGAGTTTTTAAATTGTTTTGAGACCAGTGGATTACTCCAAAGGAATACGTAAGAACCGGTATAGCATAGGTGTTAATTGCTTTTATTGTGTTTTTCGCATTGAGGTGAGATTTGAAAATTTGATGTAATCGGGAACTAAACCTTTGTTTAATGTTATCTTTAGCTACTGTCTGGTGAATTTGTCTTGTTTGATAATAGCCTAAGTATTTGTATCCTGATTCTAAATCTACTGGATCAATTTGTTCGTCTGTATTAAGTATAAAAGAGTTTTGCTGTATCTGACCTCTATGCACAGAAAGAATTTTACATTTATCTATACCGAACTCCATATGTATATCTGAAGAAAACGTCTGAGTGATATCTGCAAGTTTGTGGATTTGAGTAAGGCTTGCACCATAGAGCTTAATATCATCCATATACATGAGATGAGAGAGCGTGTTCTGATCGTTACCGTTCTTAATCTTAAAACCGTGGCCGCTATCGTTTAGTAGATTCGATAGAGGGTTTAATGCCAAGCAGAACCAAAGAGGACTCAAAGAATCACCTTGGAAGATACCTCTCTTAATGTCTATAGGGTCTGTTTCTAGATTAACGTCACCTACCTTGAGTTTTAAGATCGTTATTATTATTATTATTAACTAAATGTCATTTTCAATAAAAACCAAATAAAAAACTTAACGAACAAATTTTTTAACCAGTTTTATTTCTAATCCATAAATCTGATTGGTACCAAAATAAATATGCTTAGAGTAGTTCTTTAGATGACATTTAAGCTATTTTTTGTCATTAATAGCGAAAAATCTGTGGACGAATTGTGTGAAGGAGGATATGAATGAGAAGGGAGTGAATGTGGAGATGACGGCTGATAGAGTGGCGTGGAAGAGAAAAACAGGCTGTGTCGGCCCCACCTAGTGGGAAATGGTAAAGGAGAAGAACAAGAAGAATAGCGAAAAAACTGTATAATCAAGATTTTGCTTTTATCTTCGCCTTAACTGTTTGACGCCATCAAGGATTGCTAATGCGAACACAGCAAATAGCAGGCAGTAAATAATTTATCTTTGCTCTCGTTAGAAACAATTATGATTTGCGACTCGCTCTTTATCATAAAATATACGAGCAACTGCGAATCGGACAGGCTACGAAGGGTTTTAATTATTTATATTTTATTTTTATTTTATATATTATAGGAAACCGTTTCGATGAATAAATATAAGACGGTGAGAATAATAATACTTAGCCTAACAGTCCATACATATATGAAGTTTCACATACCTAGTTAGCTTAAATAACATATAAATAAATATATTGAGTTTAAAAAAATAACACAGAGCCTAAATTAAAGTTTTTTGTTTTTAATTCTTATTGTTTTATAATGTGGTATTAAAAAATACATACAACACTACATTTTTACTTTTTTATCACCAACCCCTTTTGTATGGCCATTTTAATAAAAAAGGCATAATAATGTTTGCCGGGTTAGCTAGTATATATATGAATTACCACAAAACGTTTGGTGTCCGTTAACTTGTGTCATAAAGTAAATTTGAGTTAGATTAAACTAGTCCCAAATCAATTCCAAACAATTGTGTTAAGATTTAACGAGTCCTAATTGTTTTAAGTGGCACATATAGTACTGAATATCTTTGAAGCAAAGATAATAAGAGACAGAGAGAGGAGATAAAGAGACATACGGATATCCAGCAGTGGGAAAGAGAAGGTTGTGAGCTGTTGATAATGATAAAACTTTCATTTAAATTAGCCAAGATCATTATAGCATTTTGTATGTACCTTGCAAGTCTGTACTAATATTATAAAGAGGAAAACTTTGGTTGTTTGTTTGTTTGACGCGAATAGACCCCGAAACTACTGGACCGATTTGAAAAAATCTTTCAGCGTTGGTAAGCTATATTATCGTCGAGTAACGCAAAAGCAAAAACTAAAACTAAACTGTTAGTTACTACAGGTTAACTAACAATTACACGACTGAACCGGTTTCTTCTGGGCAAGTTCGTTCCACCTTAGATCACAATATCGCTTACCATCAGGTGAGTTGTGATCAGGCTCAAGCCCATTCAATGTAAATAAGAATCCTCTTATTGACGTCAAGTGTTTTGATATGGTCAATACCTAAACGCTTTACCTACATTAAATGAAGGACGCATTAATGCCGGCTTAATCTTTATCTGAAACCTGCTAATCCTTGGCAAAAGTGCCTTAACTGCCACTAATCAAGCAATTTCTAGTATCCAGTTTTTTTTCAGGTTTTTTTTTTCAATAAAGGTACAAAAGTACACTTATGTATGTCACTTTACAATATTTTACAATATTAAAATGAGTCATTAAATAATATACAATTATAACATATAAATAAAAATAATTATTTACATAAAGTAATTTGAGTGACATTAGGGAAGCTTTCATCCTCCAAAAACTGAATAATATGCCTTATTTGTCAATAGATCTTTAAGATATTTTTTAAACTTATCATTATTCAAATCCTTCAACCATTCAGGTACCAAGTCATAAAATTTAATACAATTTATATGAAAAGATCTTCCGGTTTTAACGAGTCTTGATGACGGACTTATAGAATGATCTTATCTCCTATCTTTATTTCTTTCATGTAGCGTCTATGGCACGGCAAACTAATGTGATCTGATGCGATCAGACAGTCAGCAGACAGTCAGTGGATAGGTGACACTGGTGGCGTTTCATTGGCACACACGACTTAACTAAATTTAAAGAAGCCCGACTCTTTTCATCTTAGGTGGCCAGAAAGAGGCGGCACGTTCTGCACCATATTCAAAACAACTAAAATCACGTCAAATATGAAAAATGTAAGCGATTTTAGAGCGCACCCAATTGTATCAGCTCTAAATCTGACGTGTTTGACGCGATTTTAGATGTTTTGTCTATGGTTTAGATCGTACCATCTCTTTTTGGTCATTTATGACGAAAAGAGACAGAGCTACTTTAAATTTAGTTTAGTCGTGTGTGCCGCTAAATCGCCACCACTGTCCAGCGCCATTTTCATCTGTGCGTTACCGGGGGTCGGATGACACACATCAAATCGTAGGTCTCGGCTGTTAGTCTTAGTACAAGCAGCCGTTAAGCCAAGTCAGAGACCTTCGGGCGGTTTGAAAACTCTCGACACCAGAGCTTGGCTTAGTTTGACTTAGCTCATACGAAGTGAAGAATCTTTATCTTAAACCAGCTAATGCTTGGCAAAGTGACTTTACTGTCACTAATCAAGCATTTTTTTACTAAACTTTATTTCTTTCATGTGATGCCTATACCATATCAGACGCTAGGTTAAGCAACGGTCGATGCGGACAGTAATGGATAAGAGACCAAGCATAAGACTATCACATTAAAAGTATCATGCAAATACAAATAATTTATTGATAAGGAAGAAGTTATCAGTCAAATAATTTAATATCATTACAAAAGTATATGATAATTCGGATTCAATGTCAAATTTCATTCTAATTCTAGTAATACGAGTATAAATCATTACAATAGTATATGATATGACTCAAATTTCCATTTTCAATTGTAAATAATTATTTATATATATTTTTTTTATCCTTGATAGGTAAGCGTTTGACTACAGCTAGCCTGATGTTAAGCTGCACTGCAGTATATATCTAGGTATAAACAAAAAATAATAGCCAAACCCTTAGTAACCCGTGTATAAATAGAGGCATATTCTGGGCTATAAAATGGGCTGAAAAATAGCAGGAGCAGATTGAAAAGTAGACGTTTTCGAGTCCGAGTCACACTCGCTTTTTATTGGATAAGCTGTACTACTTTTTGTTTACTTCTATAGACATTACCTACATTGCAGAAGGCCATGTTAATCCGCCCTCGTGACTGTATGTTCAAGCTTATCTTCTGTTACTTACTAATCTTGCACAAATATTTGACACAAAGTCCAAACGTCCCAGTTCGGGTAAATGTTTAATTAGGATTTAAAAAAATTAAGTGCTGAACAATAGGTCTGACTTGAGTGAATTTATTGTTGGTGTTAGAATGATGTAGGCATTTTTTAGGTTTTTTTAACCGACTTCAAAAAGGAGGAGGTTATATATTCGACGTGTATGTATTTTTTTTTTTTATGTATGTTCACCGATTTCTCAGCCATTTGTGGATCGATTCTCAAAATTCTTTTTTTAATTGAAAGAGTATGGTTCTGAATTGGTCCCATTGTCACTAAAACTGGTTCTGATGATGGACTCCTAGGGAAATCGAAGAAAAACCTAAAAAGTTAGGTTATTTTTACGCATGAAGAGAGATTCACGCTCGTTTGGCTGTTCTGATATTCATGAAATTTGAGAAGAAAATAGGTAAGACTATGTGTTAACACATACGCTACTTTTTATCCCGAAAATAAATACTATTCCCGTGGGATGCACCAAATAACATATAAATCTTTTTAACTTCTTCACGCTCGAACGGTTGTACTGACATTGATGAAATTTGGAATGAAGATAGGTTAGACTATGTGTTTACACATAGGCTACTTTTTATCCCGAAAATAATTATTGTTCCCGTGGGATGCACCAAATAACACATGACACACTGATTTCGCTAAAATTTGATATAGGGGGTAGACTAGACCTTGTATAACACGAAGGTTACTTTTTAACCGACTTCAAAAAAGGAGGAGGTTATATATTCGACTGTATGTATTTTTTTTAACTTAAAAGTCATTGTTATTCCCGTGGGAAGCCCAAATAACTCGATAACCTATTTTACTTCTTCGCGCTCATACGGCAATACAGATTTCGCTCATAAAATTAGCAGCCTGGCTAACAGAAGTAATCTGACGCGAACATCGAGGCTAAGCAACGGCCCATGCGGCCAGTCTTTGGATGGCTAACCATGCACAAGACTTCCATAAAAAATATGATATTTTCATCTGGGCGTTACTGTGCTTCGGATAACACGTTAATTTGTTGGGCCTGGACCACTACTCTTAGTACAAGCAGGGTTCAAACTAAATCAGGGGCTTGAAAAACTCTCGACGCCAGAGCTTGGCCACTTGGGTCATACTTAGTGGAAGAAAGAACTGTAAAATTTGATATATTAATAGACAAGACCCTCGAACGGATAAGGAAAATATTTACGCGCTCGCTTCGCTAGGAGTTATCCCGCTTCGTTCGAATTTCCCCCAGGATGTTCTGGGCTTATGACACTCCAAATATTATATAATTTGTGCTGCTTTGAACTTTTTTATGCTCAAACGGTTGGGACAAATACGGTGAAAATTTTTGCGCTCGCTTCGCTCGCGCATAGCTCGCTTCGCTCGCGCATAGCTCGCTTCGCTCGCATTCATCTCTTTTCGCTCGCACTTGGTTTTAGTACGTTTTGACACAACAAACATTATGTAATTTGTGCTGCTTTGGACTTCTTTATGTTCAAACGGTTCGAACAAATACGGTGAAAATTTTTCGCGCTCGCTTTGCTCGCAATTGGTACTAGTACGTTTTGACACAACAAACGTTATGAAATTTGTGCTCCTTTGAACTTTTTTATGCTCAAACGGTTGGGACAAATACGGTGAAAATTTTCGCGCTCGCTTCGCTCGCGCGTAGCTCGCTTCGCTCGCATTCATCTCTTTTCGCTCGCACTTGGTTCTAGTACGTTTTGACACAACAAACATTATGTAATTTGTGCTGCTTTGGACTTCTTTATGCTCAAACGGTTCGAACAATTACGGTGAAAATTTTCGCGCTCGCTTCGCTCGCGTATAGCTCGCTTCGCTCGCATCCAGCTCGATTTGCTCCGAATTGGTTGCCTGCCTGACACACGCCAAATTTATTCATCGTGAAGTTTATTTGGCTCTCCATACCTAAACTTAAACAAAATATCATTACCAACCACTAAAAATGTAAAAATAAAATTGTTTTAAAAAACAAACAACCGACTTCAAAAACACAACTAAAAAGGGAAAAATAATTTTAAGCCTTAATCAAATCAAGAATATATAAATAGAATAGGAGAGTTTATTTCATGTTCTTATAAAAAACTATTTACAATTTTTAGTAATCCTGTATTCTTGAAGTCGGTGCCATCTAATAAGAACAAATTAATGTTTGTTAAAAAAAAACTATTTTCAATTGTCTTTCTTTGCTGGCACCGACTCCAAGAATACAGGATTAGTAAAAGTTGCAAATAGTTTTTTATAAGAACATGAAATAAACTCTCCTATTCTATTTATATATTCTTGATTTGATTAAGGCTTAAAATTATTTTTCCCTTTTTAGTTGTGTTTTTGAAGTCGGTTGTTTGTTTTTTAAAACAATTTTATTTACTCATAGTGAGCATGCGCTTGATCGCAATTCACCTGATGGTAAGCGATAATGGGATCCAAGGTGGAACGCGCTTGCCCAGAAGAAACCGGTTCATTCTTGCCTTGAAAACCGCTAGATTATAGATATTGGGGAACAAGGAATTTGGCAAAGAATTCCATACCCTGGCGGTACGCACAATGAATGAAGGAGGGCGCAAATCGCTTAGTACGCGATTTAGGCACCTCCACAGGATAACGAGCCCCATACTAAACCATTTCTAGTTTATATCATAGTTGCTAGCACAACTGATATACTACATATACATACATATATGCTAACTTTATATAAATAAATATTTAACACCCAGACCGACAACCAACAAATTTAGTTTAGCACAAAGAGGTTGGCCGTGCCGGGAATCGAACCCGGAACCTTCTGATTGGCAACCCGGCATGGTAACCATTATGCGTCAAAGAGGTCGTCAAATAATTTAATAGATGTTATTCCCTTTTAATTTATCAGAAAACTGATGGGCTAGCACGAAACGTAGACTTATTGTCTTTCCACCATTATTTTCACCTCTTAGTGGAAATTTACCTAATAGAATAGATAAATTGTTTCTTATTGCCTGATAATACAGGCAATAAGGAACAATTTATATAA
Organism: Mellilla xanthometata; assembly: GCA_035578125.1. Taxonomy (NCBI): domain Eukaryota; kingdom Metazoa; phylum Arthropoda; class Insecta; order Lepidoptera; family Geometridae; genus Mellilla; species Mellilla xanthometata. The sequence goes on along the minus strand of JAPUBQ010000023.1, from coordinate 813,408 downwards.
TAAATATAAAAAAATTAAGTAAAGTAACAAAAACGAACAGATGGATCTCTCGGTGGATAAATGGTCCACTATCCGGCTTGCCCCGTAGGACACGATTGGCACAGGACCGAAGTGAAAGGCATGTTAAAAGAGAGGCCTATTCCCAGCGGTGGGAGAGAAACAGCTATGGATGATGATGATCTATACCTGTCAATGGTCAAGTAAAGAACTAATCAATTAATTTGAGTTGAGTTTGAGAGAGATACGAGTACTTATAATACTTATATCCGATCGCATCAATAAAAACGTACAATAATCTTATGCAAGTGTCTTGTTTAAGGCGAGTTTTGGCTAAGAACCGGTTCCAGCAGCGGCAAGGCCCTTTTTGCAAAAGGTTCAAAAAGATGACATCATTTACCATTCTCAGTTTTTTGGGTTCTGTACCTAAAGGTAAGAAAGAACGGGGCCCTATTACTAAGCCTCCGCTGTCTGTCTGTAGCCAGGCTGTATCTCATAAACCGCGAAAGCTAAAATAAGGAAAATAAAGGAGGTAAAATTATCTCATATTGTTTATTTCCGTTGCCGCTATTACATTAATAATATTAAAAATAAAAATAATATTAAGGGTGGCCTATACATAAATCTTATTTTTTTTTGTGTTTTTTTTTGCTCTATATTAATAAGGGTATCAGATAGAAGCATAAACCCGCATTAATTGTGAAAACTTTAGAGTATGAATGCTTCCATTAATTTTTATTCATAAGTCAATTTCACACTCTTTGTTTTCTTGTAAACCAAAAATAAATATTAGTCTTTTTTTTTCAGCCACGAGGCTACCGTAGAGCAAATATGCATTAGGATTAGGTAATCTAGTACGAGGTGCATTGAACAATATCCAAACATTGTCAGGTACTAATCTCTAGGAATTATACATATGTATACAGATAATAGAATTCGTGAGGGACGCGTTATGCAGAAGCCGCGGAGTAATGAGACTGTCACGACGAGATCAACCGACTATATACAGGGTTGAGTACACACTTGGCTACAAACGGCCAAGAAGTACGCGAACGAGACAGTCCATTCTATGAGTTACGCCAGGTTTTTTTTTAAACAGAACACCTAGAGATTTGACCGGACCGCGACAATCCCTAATCGCGGTGATTAGGTTGGACCTCTCCATACCGACCATTCTCAGGAGAATGCTCAACGAAGAGGTCACGAGACGCGATGGCCTCCTTCTGTGATACAGTCATGTCCAGAAGAGAGGCCGAGAAGGTGGAGCGGGAGTTGCACTCTTACTTCCACCTGCTTAGACTCCGTCCCCACTTGGAGGCCCTGAAGCATTGGACGCGGGGGTGTCCGGTGCCTCACACTAGGGATAAGGGTCTCCGGAGGAGACGATTCCGTTGGTTGTCCCAGGGTATTGTTCGCGCCGCCGCCCCTCGGACGATCGCGTCAGTCATCACTTAAATTAGCCGAGATTTATATCTCGGCTTATATGATTTTTGAAGTGCTTATGCGCTACAACAATCACAAAATTAGAAAACTATGAGAAACTGGTGTATGAAAGTAATATATTTTTTTGGTATAGTAGTACCAAAGATTTTAAGAACATTAATGAGAGTAGTATGATGTAATGATGGGTGAATTTTTAAATCCATGTTCACAATAGTGACTACACAAATTAAATAAAATATGTATGTATGTATATGTAGTATATTAGTTGTGCTAGCAACCATAATACAAACTAAAAATGGTTTGGGGCTTACCAACCGAGTGTGAAATATGTTCATAATATATATAGTAGATTTATTTAATACTAGCAGATCGTCCCGGCTTCGCACGGGCTAGAAAAAAATGTAAGTTGCAAAGAGAGTCAAAATATAGCCTATGATACTCAGAGATAATGTATCTTTCCAACGTTGAAAGAATTCTTCAAATCGGTCCAGTAGTTTCGGAGCCTATTCGCGTCAAACAAATAAACAAACAAAAAATAAACTTTACTCTTTATAATATTGGCATAGAAATGCAAAAAATAAACGAAACTATCAATGTTAATGCATAACCGTGTATTATCAGCTTAAGCGTATAACAGCATCGATTATAACAGATGATACACTTGAATGAGTGGTGATCAATGGTAATGCAAACCTCACGTGTATGTATGGAAGTATGGATTAAGTTATGCAAGTAATATGTGTTGTTTGAAAACAATCCTTTCAAACAAACTAGGTTAGGATGCAAGTAATAGAAATGAAGTAATAAGCTTAACATAAGTATCCCACTATACGTTCCCACAGCTGGAACTCGGAGCCTTCTCTCACTAGGCGATAGATATAGGTCATACGCGCTGGCCAAGTGCGGGGTGGCGCTTTGACACAAATCTTCGGCTATTGCAGTCCTCAAACATGTTGGTTTCCCCAAAATAATTTTCCTTCACCGTAACAAGTCATTGGTGGTAGGGCCGGGAACGAACCAGGGGCCGTCTGATTGAAAAACAGATGTTATTACCACCGAGCCACTCTCGCTTTCGTTAGGTGCTTGGCGACAGAATTTTCAACTTGAGAATAGCTAGTCAGGTGAGCATTAGAAAATGCTATGGTTTTCTCCCGATGTTTTCCTTCACCGAAATCTCGAAATCAATGGCGGGGATTGAACTCACGACCTACTGAACATATGTATTAAGATTATTTTCCAAGTGATTTGTAATTAAGATCTAATGCCCGTTAATCTAATGACAGAGGCAATCGGTACTGAATCAAAGTTGATAATTAGTTTAGCACTAATGGTTCATGTATACCTTTTGTTATTATTATTGACCTTTAGTATTAGAAAATAAGTTTATGAATGCAGAATTTGATTTGATTTGTGCCTATGTCGATTATTATACTGGGTGGCGCAAAAGTAAAGACTCAATTTATAAGGTTTAGGTTTTACTTTAGTGCCAGTACTTTTGCGCCACCCATTATATTATGATTTATTATTGTTAATACACAGATAGCAGCGATATCAATATCAGACCGCTTAAAGGAAACAAATCCACCATCAATCGATCTATTTGAAATATTGGAACAAAACAAGTCCACCATAACGCAACAGCAATTAATGATCACGAGAATAGTTCTAGGAAACAAGAGGTATTTCTGTAAACTATTTCGCACACTGATAAGGAAATACAAATGATAATTGTATGTTGGTTCAGTGTGCAAGAGGAAATCTGCAATTATGATGATATGCATAGTAATTCCAACAGTGTAAATGAAAATGTTGAAATAATTACTTTTATAACAAACTCAAAACCAAAAGCAAAGTCTAAAGAATCGTGTTGAAAATGTGCAAAGCATCATGCTAATATGAGTAAGTTTTTAGAATATAAAACAAAGACCTTAATGTAACTGGTTCTAAACTGGATATTGATGACATTTGGTAATTTTACACTTAAGATTTTATAGCTAGGCTTCCAAAAATGTTGTATAATATTCTAATAGATTTGGATATTATAATTTATTTCACACTTTTATACTCATAATTCGCCATTTATGTATTTTTGTATTACTTTATCGAGACTACTAAACGAACAAGTTATAGATAAGCATTCTATTTCCTTAATCGTAAAATAGTCTTGCCGCAGAAACCGAATCTGGGACTTCGCGCTTTGCGGTCTGACGAACAGACCACTAGGTATACAGAGCTACTTTTGACTTGTAACTTTGGTGTTATCAATAAATGATTTGTATTTGCTAAAGAAATATTTCATTCCGCGCTAATCCTACTAATATTATAAATGCAAATGTTTGTATGTGTGTGTAAGTATGTATGTTTATTACTTCTTCCCACTCAAACGGCTGAACCAATTGCGAAGAAACTTAATATGGATATAGTTTAGACCTTGGACTAACAAAGACTACTTTTTATTTCAGATTAACTCGGACAGCAAGTATTATATCGACGAATGTTAGTTTTTTAATGTATGTCTGTTACTCCTTCATGCTCAAATAGCCCTCACGATTCCCATGACATTTTAAGTGGAGATAGTTTGAACTTCGAATTAAGTCATAAGCTATTTTTTACCACGGATATCGTGGGATGCACCGCAATCACATCTATTATTTTTTTTACTATAAATGGGCTAGTGCTTGATCACAATTTACCTGATGGCAAGCGACATTATGATCTAAGGTGGAGCGCGCTTACGCAGAAAAAACGGTTCACTTACTAATATGAATGTAACATTAACCCTTCAAACTAGTATTTACCTAAATTATTCATAGATCATTAAAGATACCTATAGCAAATAACTCTCAAAGAGACTTTGTCAACAAACCTTGACCTTGCTTAAGCTTGCGATATCAATGTTCAAAAGTATGTAATATTAAAAGAATAAAATAAAAACTTGGAGTTCAAGGCAAAGTTACACGGAAATCATATAAAATGCTTGCCTTATCTCAATTATTTCAGAACATAATTGCGAATTTAAAGGATAATTTGAGAAGGGTCACTCAGGGTTGTCGTCTGGGTGTGTTGTTATTTATATTATACGTAAAGTATGTGTTGGTGGAAAGATTACGACTTTTCTGTATCGTGAGATTTATTTGAGGACAACAGGTTATTTATTATTCAAGGTTCTTTTATTGAGCGAGTGCAACGGAAGGAAGAGCATTTTTTTTGAGCAATTGTTATATGTTTTTAAACAATTCAGTAAAAGGACACACAACGAAATATTATAAATGCCTAATATTGTATCAGAATAGCAAAGCATTTTGATACAGACAACATTAGCCCCATACTTAACCATTTGTAGTTTGTGTTACAGTACATACATACATATTTTATATAGATACATATTTAAGACCCAGATTGACAGCCAACAAAGCTGACTAGTTACGCTCCACAGCGTTGCCTTCGTAAGCCCGGGGGGAAAGTAGCCTATATATATCTATACCAAATTTCATCAAAATTGGTCCAACCGTTTGAGCATGAAGGAGTAACAAACACACACACAAACTTTGGCTTTGGTCAGGTTTCCCTAATCCTTTAGTAACTCTAGATTAGGCATACCAGTGCCTACGTACAAACGTGTCGTATCGTTGTCAATTCTATGACGCACACTGATTAAGTACACTACTTTTGAATATTAATGAATAATTAAAAACACGGCTTGCCTTTTTTACTGCGCTCATCATTTATGATGATTAATTGAATTAGTAGTGGGTTAAGTATTTACAATCATATTTATTGTGAGGAGACAGATGTTTACAGCAGTCTTCTTTTCTTCATTTGAGCTAAGTGGCCAAACTCTGTTGTTTAGTATTTTAAAACCACTTGAAAGTAGCGTCTAGCTGAAAATGCCACTTTTTAAAAGGCAGTCTTGGTCTTGCTCTCTCATCCAAAGACCTTCCGCTCCGACCGTTACTTAACCTCAATGATCATGTCGGATCACCTTAATTAGCCGGGGTACAGGCGCTAATATCCTACTACTACCTTACATAGAATCGTAACAAGGGAAAGGGATAAAATGTTTCCACTAGACGTTTATCGCGCATATTTTAATTGCACAATTTAATAATGTATAAGTATATTTAATTAGCTTTAAGTTTTATCATAGACCATTATTGCACGCCGGTAGGCAGAATATGGTGCACTTTCTTTCTCTGACCCAATACCTGTCTGTAACTATACCATATTCGCAATGAATTGATTTGAATTTTGAATTTGAATTTATTCCACTATTCCCCGCTGTATAGCACGGATTCGGGACTATCCACCTTGTCCGTAACAAATACTCGAGAATTTCGTTCGTAATCTAAACTAATTTCTTGGATTATCTTTTTAAAAATGAACTTGGTACAATAAGTTCATAAATTTATTTATTTTATTTATGTATGCTGTTTAAGTACTGTATAATTTTTTATTTTTTTTTGACACATTCACACACGGCTGGTTAGCCCCACCCTGAACCATTTCTAGCTCGTATTATGGTTGCTAACACAACTGATATACTACATATACATACATACATATTATATATACATACATATTTAACACCCAGACCCACAGCCAACAAATTTAGTTAAGCACAAAGATGTTGACCGGGCCGGGAATCGAACCCGGAACCTTCTGATTAGCAGACCGGCATGGTAACCTTTACGCCAACGAGGTCGTCGTCGTCGTCGTAAATATAAGAATCAATCGACTTTTCTAACTAACATTAAGTTATTAAAAACTTTAAAGAGGTGTTTAGCCTGATAAGTATTCTAGAAATTATGTTGGTACAAATTGTATGCTATGCTTAACTTTGTATATTATGTTTAGTATTATTTTCGACCGTTTTACGGTCCACATAAAATTTTGTTAATTTTTCTATTGTATTACCAATCTGGTGTTAAAGAAAAAGCTATTACGTATTTAAAAATATTACGTGAATAAAGAACTTTTAAAATCGAATCAAAAACCTTGTCCGTATTCTGATAGTGGTCAAAATTGACAAGGGGAAAGCTAACCCCGCTGGTATTTAAAATTGCCCGAGTCTTTTATTCCAAGGTTCACCACGGACAGCCAGAATGTGTGGATACGAAACCTTCCAGTACATCCCCAGCCCTAGACTCTCCATTAAATATATCAACATCTCAATTGGCAGCAATTCTCGAGTTTACCTCATCAGACGGTATTTCCTCTCACTCCCACCTGTTAACTCCGAGCGAGACAGACGTATCAAATTCTTCCACATCTTATATTTCCGTAGAATTAGGGCTAAGTGTTGCAAGTTTCAGCAAATTAGGATGTACAGTGTTACCGTTATCTAATACTTGTACTTTGATAACAGTGTAATTTACCTGAGCATTATTTGAAATAAGTACACCATTTTGCTGTTATTTTAGTCAATTTGCATGAATTGGCAATAATTATGGTGTTGAAAGAAAACTATTTCAATTCTATTTGATTTTTCCTCGTGTTCTATTTAGAAACAACAAGAAGCTTATTCGTTTTTTATTTAACTTATACTATACCACTGCTGGGCAAAGATGCAGAAATTTATCAACTCCTTAAACCTTAGGTCTTGGTTTATCTTCATTCCCAAGCCCCATTCTGAGGTAGAAACTTTTTTTCAGCAGTTAGGTATATTAATTTGGAAACTAATATACAATATTAAAAAGTGAAATGATAATCTATAACATAAAAATATAAACATACCTTCTCCTAGCTTATCAGAAAAGTGGCTATTTAGATAGAGTAATACGTATTAAATTACAATATGATAAGATTCAAAATTCAAGCAATATGAAAAATTTTGACTGTAGTTTTGTCTACTCTAGCTTTTTCACGAGGGGAAAATCTTCAACTAGATCCTGCGTAGCATATACATAAGCAGCCCACTAGACGATTCTACTCGTAAATACTATCAAAAAGAGAGAGATATAGACCATAATCCACCACGCTGGCCAAATGCGGGTTGGATGACACACGTCTTCGGATATTGTGGTTCTCAAACGTGTCGGTTTTTTTTCACCGTGAAGCGAGTGCAAATCCTCACATAACTTGAAAAACAAGTCATTTCTGGGATCGAACAAAGGGCCATCTGGTTAAAAAGCAGACGTTTTCCCGATCCACACGGGTAACGCCTCGTCCTGTTCGCTTCAGGGATTAACAAAAAAATAGAGCAAACCTACCATCTTCTGATAATGACAATAACCTTCCTCCTACAGACGTTTGTTGGTGATTGGAGACAGCATCGCGTGCACTCACAACATTGTAGCTAAGGGCAGGTTCACACTCATCTGGCGCGATTTGGATGACTCTAAATCTTTACTTCCCTATCTGCGCATGCGCTGATTACCTGCTTTTGTGTTGCGTTTTAATCTGTGTCCATCCCAAACTTTTATTTTTGATTGATTGCTAAGAAACGATCAATATATATGTGAGATTCTAGATAACCGCTACCACTAAATTACCTCAGGGTTTGCCAAATATTAAAATTTTATTTGCAGCGCTCCATCTGATGGAAAACTTCAGTAGCAAATGTAAAATAGAAGTATTTATCAGCACTCAAACTGCTTCGGTCATGATATTTGACGAATGGGTATAACCTAGGCCCAAGTCTAGGCTTCAATCCTCAAAGTGATGTTAAGAAAATTGTAAGCAAACAAATTTGAGCCGTATTTCCAAATGATAAGGTCGTTATCGTCACGACGACAGAGCTGATCTGTCATAGCGTGACAGCTACAGACAGACTAAACTGCTGCAACTATGTCGTGTCGTCTAACATTGCCGTGCGTGACTCAGTGTCAATGATTCTTTCCGTATCACATGCGCTGAGGGAAGTGTCTTATGGCTGATACACACGTTACGAAAAATGTTTACGATCGAACGGTACTACTTTTATACATTGAGAACCTCCACCTTTTTGGACGTCGGGGTGATACAAGATTGACGTGTTTGCATTTGTGTATGTGTCTGTGGAATTTTGCAGCTTCCAAACATGAATTGATTTTGATTTAGTTTTTAGAGGGTACCTTACCTAAAAGGTAAAAACTAGACCCTATTACTAAGCCTCCTCTGTATGTCGGTCTCCAGGCTATATCTCAGAAACAGTGATAGCTAGAAGGCTGACATTTTCATTAGTTATGTATTGCCGCCACTATACACAAACACTAAACAACAAATATTAAAAAAGAATAAAAAAAAAGTGTTAAAGGGGTTTCCTATACAACAAAGGTGTTTCTAATACAATAACATTTTTTTAAGATTATGGTATGGAACCCTCATGCACCAGCCCGACTCGCATGTGGCCAATTATTTTGTTCGAAAAGTGTGTAAGTCGTAGTTACACAACTGCTTTAATATACATAAGCAGGTGTCAAATTAATGGGCTTGATTAGTTTTATATATAGTATAGACTGCGATACATTTCAAATCTAAGATAATCGCAAACAAAAAAAAAATATTTAAATACAAGCTTATTAAAAAAAAAATATATAATGATTTAGGTACTAAGCGCCAATACAGCAGAGGCTGGTCACTTAAACTTACGTTTCTTGTGCCAACAGTTACAACAATAATATTCCAGTTGATAGCTCTTAGCCTTACCCTTCTTCCGAAACAAGTAAATGATTAATCACTAACTCTTTCCGCACAGTATCAACGAACTTATTTTGTCTTAATAATAGAATCAATCCGTCTGAAAGCTTCAACGGCACGCAGAATATGAGGAAGAGGATCTGGCTGCGGAAACCGACCACATCACCAAGTATAAGCTTGAATTTATTTCTGTGCTAGCTTACTTGTAGTTAAGCTTACTTTTTGGTAATCTGTAAATTACTTTATCAGAAAATACAGATATTATGACAAACATGCGAAAAGTTAAACACCCCGTTTATTACGACAATTCTTTAATCCATGCTGTTCTTTTTTTTTATCTGTACTATCCCTCTCCATTTCTGGTTGCCTAGTAGATATCACCATAGGTGATAAGGCCATTTTGTACTTTATGTGTAAATATTTTGTTTCCTTAATTTAAGCTGTTTTTTATGTGGTTGTTCAATAAACTAATATTCTCATATTCTTTTATTATATTCTCTACCGCACAGATACATTGTATCTCCGTCCTTTGCTAACACCCCGCCCCGCGACCGTAGAGGTGAACAGTGCTAATTTGAGACATTGCTTACATCGGCCATCAAACGGGATACTATCATTGTTTCACACGTTCGCGTATCCCGTCGTAAAAATCCCAATCCCACGATCCGGATGTCCATGAGTCAAGTTTCCTTATTCGCGTCGGCAATTTGGCCACTTTACTAGAGCGCGCCTTGTATCGTCTGTTTAGCCTTGGCCGAGGCTTTCGATGCTATCTGCTGTGAGGATGCTGGTGCCAATGCCAAGTTCAATGGGGAAATAAAATACAAGGTTGAAATGGATATAGAAACTGTTGACTAGAACAGCTCAATCAAGAAGCAAGTGTAAAGCCCTGTAACACCGCAAGGTTGCCATTCCATCAGTGTTCTACCGGATACATTTCGGAAAGTGTGCGTTGGAATTGCACAACTTAATAATGTACCCCCATCTCCGTTCCACTATAGAACGAAGAGGGTAATGGACTACACATTAGATGTTCCAAAGATTCGCACAATGCGCTTCGCCACAACATTCATAGTGAGGCTGAAGCTTTGGAATTATCTTCTTTCTTTGGAATCACCCTGAGGCTATGTTTCCTGAGAAGTACCATCCTAAGATCTTCAAATCGAGAGTAACGAGCAGACTAGGTACTTCTAGGTGAGCGTGCTACAACGTGAGCCACAGCATTGCTTAACATCAGGCAAGCTGTGCTCAAACGCAAACATATGACAAAAAAGTGGCAAGATATGGAGGTGACATTTTTGGAAGAAGGTGGCCTAAGAGAATAAAACATGTAAGATATTTCGACTGTTTGTCTAAAACTGAAATTATGTTATAGGATTAGCGGATATTTCCCCACGCGTAAAAATAGTCGTCAAACATAATTTATCACTGTTATCTGACGACCGAAGCGACAATGGCAGTGAAATGTAGCTTTGTATGTTATCTTACTAGACATTGCGTGTATCTGAGAGTTGAGAAAATTCATTATAAAAACTTGACGAGACTTTATTACATTTAAAACAATTCAAATGCTATGCGACAAAGTGGCGGCACTAGAAGTGTTTGGTACAGTTTACAAATATAATATCATAAATTTTATATTTTTTTCTATGCTATGCATATGCCGCTGTGGTAAACGAGTTCTAGGGAGGAGACCGTAGTGTAGGACGCCTTACAACTAGGTGGAGCGACGATCTGAGGAAGGTAGCGGGTAATGGATAGCCAAGAGAAGCACAGGATAGGGCCAAGTGGCGTGTCTTGAGAGAGGCCTATGTCCAGAAGTGGAAGAACATAGGCTGATGATGATGATATTTTTACTACCTTTTTGGAACTTTATTTAGTTTCAGAAATGATATCGTTAACTTTGTATTTGTTATTATTTGTGAGTAGATAATAGTATCGTGGTCCTATAATTAGAGTTTCTAGGAAATTAGTTTGTAGTTTAATTTATGTTGTAGCTAGTGGTTATTTTACGTGCCATGCGTAAGGCTATTTCTAACTGTAGACAACTATTAATACTATTCCAAATAATAAATCGCCCAAGTGCGAGTCAGACGCCAGCACAAAAGGGTTTTGTACCGTTATTTATAAAATAAAATGATCTGCGAAAAATGACTTTAGTATGGGAGCCCCTCTTGGAGCGTTATTTTATTTTTATTGAAATGTTTGTTATTGAAATTCAATTCAAATTCGTTTATTGTGTAGCATCTTAGAGTTAAGCTGTTACAGCGACAACAGAAAAAGTATTTTTTTCTATTACTGCTTAATTTGTTTGAGGCTATCACAACTCATGAGATACAGTGTGAAGACAGACGGACAGCAAAATCTTAGTAACTAGCACCCAGTCCCGGATTCGCACGGGCTCTCAAATAATCCTTGTTGCAAAGAAAAACAAAATAAAGCCTATGATATTCGGTTATGTAGCTTTCTAACGGTGAAATAATTGTTCAAATAGGTCCAGTAGTTTCGGAGCTTATTCGCGTCAAACAAACAAACAATCAAACTTTTTTTAATCTTTAACTCTTAATAATTGATAGAGTCCCAGTGGTACCCGTTAGTTACGGAACCCATAAACATTTTAAATTGAATAAACATGACAAACAAGTGCTAATGTAAGTTTATTTAATTTTATCTAACTTATGTGTTTAAGTATTAAGTAATTATTGTAGTATGACTTGCCTTTAACGTATGTTATTTAGGGCTAATAAAGTTCTGTATTTAATTATTAATTGCCGAACAAACCAACCTCGTTGGCGCAACGGTTACCATGCCAGACTGCTAACCAGAAGGTTCCGGGTTCGATTCCCGGCCCGGCCGACATATTTGTGCATAACTAAATTTGTTGGTTGTGGGTCTGGGTGTTAAATATGTATCTATATAAAATATATATGTATGATATATGTAATATATCAGTTGTGTTAGCTACCATAACACGAACTAAAAATGATTCAGTATGGGGTTAACCAGCCGTGTGTGAAATGAGTCCTAATATTTATTAATTTACTAGCTGACCTGGCAAACGTTGTTTTGCCTTATTAATTATTTCTAAATATACAGTAGCCGATTCTCAGACCTACTGAATACGCATATAAAATTTGGAAAAAATCGGTCAAGCCGTTTCGGAGGAGTACGGTAACAAACACTGTGACACGGAAAATTGTATATATAAGGTTTATTTAAAAACACAGACACTAAAAGTTCCGGCAACATTTAAAGATCTTCACTCTGCCCTGATAATTCAAGCATCACTAACCAGTAATTAGACTAATTACTTCCAAATTAGGTCCAAATCACCAAATCAGCCTCCATCATTCGCCGCTAACTTGTGCAAACTATTAATTAGAGAGTATGTATGTTTGTATGTAGCATGAATTCACACCGGTGCCGTAATACAAACTAACACGGCGCTAACTCATCACGAGGTTTGGAAGGTCACTGGATTCAGGCACGCGGTCTTCGTTTAGTTATACCTATTTGAAATTAGATAGATAGATAGATATACTCTTTATTGCAACACAAAATGAAAATACAAAAAAAAGAGAAAAATAATTAATCAACTTATAAGTAGTGTTACAAGTGGCGGCCTTATCACTTAAAACGATCTCTTCCAGGCAACCAAAGCATGGAGAGGAAATCACAATAAATACTATACGGGGTGTTCAACAGAGAGATTAAATAATAACAAAAAATACCTACAAATAACCAATACATAAAAAGAAATTAAAGAGGTATTTGTTTCTGAATCATATCGACGGTTAAAAGGCAAACTGCGTCAATGGTAAATTTTTGAATTTTACAGAATAGCCGTTCAAAGTTTTTTATATCGAAAAAAAAAATCATACTAAAGAAATTTCGTTTGAAAAGGTGGATTAAAGAATGATGAAGAACGTATTTATTATTTAGTCAAACGCTACTACAGTAAGTTTTTTTTTTTAACATTTCACACACGGCTGGTTAGCCCCATACTGAACCATTTCTAGCTCGTATTATGGTTGCTAACACAACTGATATACTACATACATACATATTATATATAAATACATATTTAACACCCAGACCCACAGCCAACAAATTTAGTTGAGCACAAAGATGTTGACCGGGCCGGGAATCGAACCCGGAACCTTCTGATTAGCAGTCCGGCATGGTAACCTTTACGCTAACGAGGTCGTCAAACAAGGTCTGACAAGCATTATTTTGAAAAATAAATATATTTTAATCCCAGCTGCATTCAATTCAATTCATTTATTTTTTCACATAGGAATATATAATAACAGTTATAAGACACTTGTAAAAAGTCAACATCTAAATTACATGAGAAAGGATATTTATAAGAATATTTACAAAAGTAAATTATTTAAGGATAAGGATAACTGACTGAACCGCCACAGGATTTAAAATAAGTTCAAAGCAAAAAATGTTTAACTGCAGGTGACCTCGTTCTTAGATCGAAATAAAATGCTTTAAGCCTAACATACAAGAATAGAAAGAGTCAAATTATTTTATTACTCGTAGGTACTTAGTAGCAGCAGTTCAGTGCCAACTCTAAAGTTTTAAGATTAAGAATTCTAAAACTATTGACACCGGAGCCTGCTTATTATCTTCTTATTATTATTAATATATATAAATCTCGTGTCACAATGTTTGTCCTCAATGGACTCCTAAACCACATAACCGATTATAATAAAATTCGCACACCATGTGCAGTTCGATCCAACTTGAGAGATAGGATAGTTTAAATCTCAAATTATAGTCGCAATTTTAATTTATTGCTAATTATTGTCTGTTATTATTTATTTGACAGTCAGAATTATCTGTTAACTCCAAATGATTCTAACAGATGTCGATACCTTTCGACTGGGTTGAGTAAGTAATCAATAGATAGCGCTGTACCCGTAAGTGAAACAAAACAACGTTTGCCGGGTCAGCTAGTATTATATATAAATTCATTGAAAAAAAACCGGTATACAATTATGTACGTGATTGTACAAAATTGCCAAAATTTTAATACCTGCTCCGCTACTTTGCATTTCCAAAACCAGTATGACGTACGTATCGGAGGTAAATAAATAAATAATAAAAGGCCAAGTCACGATTATGAAGAGTTCCATACTATTATCTATACTGTAAGACTCTTTGTCCAGACTCATTCATCTATAGGCAACGCAGAGCCTAAACGGCTGGTCCTAGGGTTATGAAATTTGTAGGGTGTATTTTTTTTAGTACGTAGACGCGTACTAAGAACGGATTTTTGGACATTCCACCCCTAAGGGGGTGAAAAGGGGTAAAATTGTTTGTATGAAACTTCTATGTGTTTGAACTTCCAGCAATGAAATTTATGTTTAGTTTATGTAAAATTAAGACTAGCAATTGCTAGTCTTAAATAAATGGCATCTTTTAGTATAAGTATCTTTTGTTATAGCGGCACGGGCAATACTTAACTTGTAAAAATTTCAGCTTTCTACCTATCACGGTTTCTGAGATAAAGGCTGGTGACAGACAGAAAGACATTGTAGTCCCGTTTTTACCTTTTAGGTATTGAACCCTAAAAATAAGGTTTATTCTCGCACATGATACATTATCTCAGATACATACAGATATAAGTATGATTTATATAGCTATATACAGGTTTTCACAGAATGTACTTTGTTTACATCAATAATTTAATTATTGGTAAAATAAGTAGTATTTACAAAATTTGCTAATTAATTGTTTTACGATAATGACTCGTTAAGAAGTAATTTTAATATCATTTTGTCAGGTTTCAGTTTAAATCAACGGCATAACAAATTGTATTGCTAATAATTTTAAAAATTCATTATTGACATTGAGCAAGTTTACTGGCTGTTACGAAACAAAATATTTTAATTTTTGGTGCATAAAATACCTGTATATAAATCACATTAATGACGTTAATGTATAAACAGCATTATGTGAATATAAGAAAAGAAAACGTAAGTCTCATTATTTTTTTTACACAGAACAGCTGCATTTGGCTAGCAGGATGCATCACTACAAGACTTAGCGCCTAAAAAAGTGGAGTCTGGTCTAAAGTGGAGCATGCCTAGCCTGGAATATCTGGTGGTAGAGGCTAAAGAGGCTGCTGGAACAGACCGTTAAGTGCTTGGCGACAGTTATATCTGTCTGTATAGGTCAGCGCTTGACCACAATTCACCTGATGGTAAGTGATTTTGAGGTCTACGGTGGATCGCGCTTACCTAGAAGGAACCGGTTCACTCTCGCCTTGAAAATCGCTAGGTCGTAGTCATTGGGGAACAGAGAATTCGGAAAGGAATTCCAAAGTTTGGCGGTTCGGACAACAAAGGTGGAGGCAAAACGCTTTGTGCGTGCTTTGGGCACCTCAACCGTAAACCGATGCCGCCTTGGCGTTTCCCTGCTCGTCCGATAGTGAATGGGGGCGGGGGGAATTACTTCATGTAATTAAGTCGCACACTCGCCGATTTTTCTAGTTAAGGTGGTTGCTAGCTAGGCCAGCACTAGAAAATGCTAACCACCATGCAAAAGCATACTTTAATCAGGAATAAAGTTAAGGCTCTATAGGAACAAGATACCAGTAGCAAGTACTTTGAAAAGACCTATAGAATCCTGCGTTAAAGAAAGCCCGCTATGGATTTTTCAGTTTTATTACCTTAATTTCAGTATTAAGAATCATTTATGTCCCAAAACAAGATAACGTAAAATTAGCTCAATAATTTAAATTTTAGAAAAATAACCGTTTTAAAATTTTAAAAGGTTGTATTTTCATTGCCCACTCCCTTTTTTTGTTGACGAGGGGGAAATCTTCAACAAGATACCTGGCTACGATGGGGCGCAGCCAGGTTATGTAGGATTTGTACCCACTAAAACCCCCCCGGTGACCTGCCTCTGTGCTTAAAGGTCTCCGGGTTCTTATTGCACACTCCTTATAACGAAGACATGTGAATTCACGCTTTTGCCCTTGTTAGTAAAACTCACCAAAGTGCCAAGATAGCTGTGTCCGATCTCTTCCTCGGAGGTGTCTCCGGACACCAGGCTTTGGTTCTGCGATTTCCGCCATTTCACCATTTTTTACCACCACACTTAAAACACTGCACTGGTGAAGCTCTTTTGTCGATGCTTTCTGTTATCGATATCGATGTTTCGTTTGGTACACTTTCTGTTTTTCTATTTTATAACTCGAAACCTTTTCACTTATCTGGTTTTAGATTTTTATTCTTTTATTTTGTACTTTTAAGATGTAAAAGTAAACAAAATCCAAACAGCGAGTGTTACGTTCTTTGGCTCTAAGAAGGTTATATTTTTTGCAATCAGTAATAAAATATTATTCAAAAATAAAATTCACAAGCTCGAAACATTAATACATTATTGTATTAATGGAGCAGCGATTGTATATACACATTGACATTTAAACCTATACTACAAATTTCAGCACATGCTAGGTGCAATAATACAATTGCTAATAACTTTATGACTGATCGATATCTTAACAATAAGATATGGTTTATTGTGTTTTATGTCACCGTATGGTATACTATATTACCTATACAACGTTTGGTATAAACTTTACGGCGTTGTTATTAGATAAAGAGTTATTATCCAACGTAATTCACCAGTGTGATTTATTGTATTAGTCGTAGAAGTATATTTTTATTATTACAATAAATATTTTCAACAACCTTTTTTTTCGTCAGTCCCTTACGCTATTATCGTGGCGGGAATTAAAAAAACTGTAAAACTTTACTCCTTTATTTGGTTTGCAGTACTATTCACCAAATTTTGGGTGTTATGATTAATGAAAAATCCGAATCGTAAACAAACAAAGGTTCAAAAGAACCTTTTTCAAAATTATCGTTATCGACCGCACATCACTAAAGCTTTCAAGTTTCACGTGAAATTGCACCTTTGTTCCAATCTCATAAGGTTGATTTAGCTTTGAATTTTGAAAATGATTTGAAAATTTTCGAATAAAAAACCAACTTGACCGCCAGGTTTGAGATGATGAGGGCCACTGGTTCTAATGGTGCAGCCACCAGGGGTTTTATTATGATTCTGTTTATTTTCCTCAAGTTGGTTGGTAAACCCAAGCGCGGTCGCACCCTGGAACCTAACTACTTAGCCCGTCCCACTAATATTATAAAATCTGCAATTCATTAAATAAAAGATTTGTAAGTTCATGTCCTCTCACTTTTATAAGGAAATGAGTGATAGTATGAGGAAGCGAAAATTTAAAAGTTTTCTTTACGGAATCGAGGAACCTAACTACATATATTATAAAGACGAAAGTTCATTAAAGAAAAGATTTGTAAGTTCATGTCCTCTCACTTTCATAATCAAATGAGTGTACGTAAGAGGAAGCGAAATTTCAAACGGTTCTTTATGGAATCAAGTTTTCTATATGTTAGTTACTGTTTCACGATCGAACGGCTGAACCAATTTGGTTGATATTTGGAATAGAGAAAGCTTAGATACTGGTTTAAAATATAGGCAACATTTTATCCCGATTTAATAACACTGCCTGGCCGAGAAGGTACAAGAAGTTTTAAATGTCGCAAGTAGATTAAAACTAGCTGCGATGCTATTTGAGTTTGTAAGAAGTAAAATAACTTTATTAATTAAAAAAAAGGGTTTTTTTAAATATTGATAAGTCTTATTGGTACTGAAATTGGTATTAACATTCTTAGAGATTAGTTAATTTGACGGTGTGTAAGATAATTTTTCAATAAGTACCTGATTGACCTTTTTTTTTTAATATGACATTTTCTAAAAATGATTCCTAGCTAGATCGATTTATCTATCGCCCCCGAAACCCCCTATATACAAAATTTCATGAAAATCGTCGAGATTTCAATTATATGTATATGTATGCTCATTTAAAGATATGAGATTTTAACCGTTATTATGATAAGGCATAAAATTTAAAGTTTTGCCTATGTCACCTTAAACCAGGATCTAAACTATCGAAGTCGATACAAATCTCTGATTGCGAAGAAATAACGAACATAGAAACAAACTTGTATCTATATTATATTAGTGGCCCCATCCCACTAATATAATATAGATACAAGTTTGTTTTTCATAAATTACTGAAAATTAGAGTTTTCCGTTTTTATTTCTGTGTCGGATCATAAGTATAAATTAATGTGTTTTAAATTACTTTGTTTTTTAGAGTTGTTAAGTTTGTTTTTTCAAATCTAATTATAAGGTTCTTCTTCGGTCCTTAAGTCCTCAAAGTTACATTAAGCCTTATAATTTATACAATCGAAAAAAAATGTCTGATCTTAGTAATTTTAGGATCAAAAACCTGTAAATACAGAATAAGATTTTAAAAGCTCTGCTCCTTTTTCTTTTTTTTATTGCCAAAGCCACATTTTTCTCCACACAATAAAAAAGTTTGCTTCGTATACACAAATTTTTCCGACCAAAAAAAAATACCTCAAATTTCTGATGCCTGTAACCCGACTTTAAAAACAAGATCCAACTATTAAATGTTTCGTTTCAAACGCCTTGATTCCCTAAAATCCAATTCAACCAATCAATCAATATTTAAGAGCTAGGCTCTTGTCCGTAGTTTTTTCCAGTTACTTCTATCTTCGGCCAAATCTACTCGTAATGTCACAGATGTAAAATTCTACATATTCCGAAAAACTAACGCAATACAAGGAATGTCCGCGGAATGGCGCGAGTCCGGGCGGCCGGCACAGGTGCGCTAAACTAACCGACTCCTGCGCACCGCGGCTGAAACTGAAACTAAGGACATGCGCATGCGCAACCGTTAGATCTACACTTCCACAGTAGCTTGCTAAGTACACGGATTATGTTGTTAAGTCGGTGCCACCGTTTGTTTGCTCGGTGGTTTCAGTTTCATTTTATCCTACCATAAAAACAAACAAATGTTTTTTTCACTGTATTAAAACTTTCGTAAGGCATATTTGAATAATGCTTATTTGAATTGAAAAATGTTTTTTTTTTTTTTTTTTGTGTGTGTGTGTGATTGTGTTGACACGCTCAAATAGTTGCAAAAATTAAGATGAAATTTTGTATGGGATAGCAAACAATCTGGAAACATTTACTCGTATTTACATTATTTTATCCCGATGACTTTAATGATGAGCTTCTAGATAGATATAGGTAGATACGAAACGACAAATTGAAAGCCAATTATGTGAATAGTTTTGATATTTAGATAAAGATAATTTGTTTGTTTGAATGTTGAACATTGGTGGCCTCTTCATTTATAATGCCGTTAAGTTCTAAACAATTTGACAATGATACCGCCATTTTAGTTAGTGTACGGTACAATAAAATTGGGGCTAGCTTGTAACCAATATAATTCTACCGTATATTAACTAAAATGCCGTTATCTTAGTCAAATTGTTTAGTATTTAACGGCATTTTAGTTACTAGACGGCTGAATTATATTGGTTACAAATATTCTACCTTGATAGATAGATTCGTACAAATATTGTGGAGAACACAAAAGTATATAGAAGAGGTTGAAGTGAAATACCAAATAATAAGGAATGGACACAATTATAGGGAACCTTTTTATTCAATCAGAGTTCTTTGTAATTGTTTTGTCATCATATCTTATTTGTCTAGTATTAAACATGAATTTAATTTAGTCTTCGATGTACGTCAGGGGGCAGCATCAGATATACGCATAAAAAGATAACAAGCATACATAAAAAAATATAAAACTCCCGAACCTGCGGCGAAAACTGTGGTAACCGCAATTAGTTCATAGTTCATTTATTGATAATAAGGAATATTACATGTCAGGAATTATAAATATGTAAATACGGTATCTTAAATACCTAGTTCATTATATAATAACAAAATTAAATAATAAAAATGTCAATATGTGGTAGAAATACAATAAATGACAGTAAATTACTTAATATTAGGTACAAGTTCGTCAAAAGAATAAAACGCTCTATTAATGAGCCACCGTTTCAGTTTCATTTTGTAAGCGTGCAGAGTGACGGCTGCAGTAATATCATTGGGCAGCTTATTGTACACCGCCAGGCCCATGATATGTATCGGGCTGGTGTACATCTCTGATTGACAATTTGGACCGGTATACATCTCTGATTTTACCCCTTGGGCCGTTAGTGGAACCGAAGTTTGGACCGGTGTACAATTCTGATTTTATCCCTTGGACCGTTAGTGGAACCGCAGTTTGGACCGGTGTACAATTCTGATTTTATCCCTTGGACCGTTAGTGGAACCGCAGTTTGGACCGGTGTACAATTCTGATCTTACCCCTTTGGCCGTTAGGGGAACCGCAGTTTGGAGCGGTGTACAATTCTGATCTTACCTCTTTGGCCGTTAGGGGAACCGCAGTTTGGACCGGTGTACAATTCTGATCTTACCCCTTTGGCCGTTAGGGAAACCGCAGTTTGGACCGGTGTACAATTCTGATCTTACCCCTTTGGCCGTTAAGGGAACCGCAGTTTGGAGCGGTGTACAATTCTGATCTTACCCCTTGGGCCGTTAGTGGAACCGCAGTTTGGAGCGGTGTAGAATTCTGATCTTACCCCTTTGGCCGTTAAGGGAACCGCAGTTTGGACCGGTGTACAATTCTGATCTTACCCCTTCAGCTGTTAGGGGAACTGCAGTTTGGACCGGTGTACAATTCTGATCTTACCCCTTCAGCTGTTAGGGGGAACCGCAGTTTGGAAGCCAGTTCCCTATATTTCTAAGTTTGCATTATATTATAGCAGATTGAGGAATGTGAAGAGCAATTGCTCAGAATCTGGAGCAAGGTAATTAGGACAGTCTCGTTCTATACCTAGATCTATCCACAACAACGCCTACTTTGATAAGGAAAAACATCTACATTTCTTTCGATCCGTCGTTCGAAGAGTCAACATAACACCTGAAGATGCCTTGTGGAAAGGCGAAACACATGTTGAGTAAGCGTATTAAAATATGTTTCAGGTAGTTCTAAGTAGTTGGTTGATTGAATTATTACTAAGCCTCCGATGTTGTCTGTCTCCAGGTTGTATCTCAGAAACCGTAATAGCTAGAAAGCTGAAACTTTCACAATATATGTATTTTCCGTGCCGCAATAACAATAAATACAAAAAATTTTAAAAATGAAAATATTAGGGGACCCCCTTAATATACACAAACAAGTACAATGAACGTGTTTATTTCGTATTTTTTTTTATATTTTGATGTTTTCTTTGTTTATCTCAACTTGGTTCCACATCAAACGGACGTACACTAAATATTTCAGATCATCTTCCATCTACGAGTACAATGGATTTTTGCAAAGTAACGCTTGAGTCGATACTATTATAATCTTCATTTTCATACTATGAATACTTAACTATTTTTGACGCCCTCGTTGGCGTAATGGTTACAATGCCGAACTGCTAACCAGATGGTCCCGGGTTCGATTCCCTCAACATCTTTGTGATCGACTAGACTAGGTAGAGCAATGATAGATCATTTTATCGCCTCATTACGCCGGTTTGCTCACACTTAGCGTGACCTCGACTGATAACAGGCATAGTGATAACCTACCAGTTGATGATAATGATGATAATTGACCCACGATTGGCCGGTCATGTGATTTAGATCGATCTTCCGACATAATCAGAGGCAGTTGGCGACCTCGTTGGCGTAAAGGTTACCATGCCGGTCTGCTAATCAGAAGGTTCCGGGTTCGATTCCCGGCCCGGTCAACATCTTTGTGCTTAACTGAATTTGTTTGCTGTGGGTCTGGGTGTTAAATATGTATTTATATATAATATGTATGTATGTATATGTAGTATATCAGTTGTGTTAGCAACCATATACGAGCTAGAAATGGTTCAGTATGGGGCTAACCAGCAGTGAGTGTAAAAAAAAAAGTTTCAAGCGATGACAGCTCAGTTGGGCCTGGGGCCGACTCACGCCCCGAAGGTCGTGGGATGCTAGAAATTCATGAATATAAAATGTACCAAAATAAAAAAAGATGCTATTCCGTTTGTTTACGTAGGAAGATAGGTAAAGTACTATGTGTAAATCCAAGGTCTAACTTATCTTCACACCAAATTTCATCAAAATTTGTTCAGCCGTTTGAGCGTGAAGAAGAAACAAACAGACACACAAACTTTTGCATTTATAATATTAGTAGGGTATGTGATATTAAAGCGACTCATTAAAGAAACCAATGAACAATGGTTTTTACACGTAAGTTATCCATCTGGCTATTTCTAATTTTATCTAAACAGCACACCCGTATAGCAAAGGAAAACTGGTTTTCCATTCTGCAGTGTCTAACTGAAATTACATTATCCTGGTTAAAGCATTCCTTGCAAAAATTCCCTGTTTCCCAATGACTATAATCTAGCGATTTTCAAGGCCAGAGTGAACCGGTTCCTTCTAGGTAAGCGCGATCCACCGTAGACCTCAATATCACTTACCATCAGGTGTATTGGGGTCCAGCGCTGACCTATGTAGAGCAAAAAAAAATCACGGGAGAATTATTTAATAATTGTCCAAGTGCGAGTTGGGCTCGCGCATGAAGGGTTCCGTAACATTGTTGTATGGGAGCCCCCCTTAAATATTTATCTATATTAAATTTTATAATTTTATTTGATAGCTTATATACATTTATGTATATTTTGACAAAAATTAAGTGTCTAGCAGCTACCGCTATTGATACTAATTATATATTGATAAAATACGAAAAAACACGTTTATTGTATGGGGATTCCCTTTAATATTTTTAGTATTTGTTGTTGTAGCGGCACGGGAAATATATATCTTGTGAAAGTTTTAGCTTTCTAGCTATTACCATTTCTGAGATACAGCCTGGAGACAAACAGACAGACAGCGGAGGCTTAGTAATAGGCTCTCGTTTCTACCTTTTAGGTACGGAACCCTAAAAAATTGTGATTACCAGCTGGTTTGATGATAATGAAGCATGAGCGTCAATAGAATTTCGTATAAACCCAAACCTAGTTTGCTTTATCCATAGGGGTGTCTTAATCGCCTAAAGAATATTTGCAATTGAATGGAACGGCAGAACTACTTAAGAATCGTATTAATAATTAATAGTTTAGAAAAACTAAAAACACGCTTTTTATAGAAAACCGTAATTTTATCAAATTAGTGTATTGTCATCGGTCCTCAATAAATCTACAAAGTGTGAACGAAATCTGGCCGTTTAAAGTGGGTCAAAATCGCGCCCAAAGAAGTCGGTTACAAACAAACATACAGGTGAAGCTAATATAAAGCGTGTAAAAAGGTAAATCTCGCGTGCGGATATAATGTCAGTGTCAGTTTCTGTATGGTGTGCAACGCGTTAGGTAAATCAACAATTGCTATAGGTAAGTATTTACTACAATAGTGGAGTTTCCTCATCAGCATTATCATCATTTCTTCATAGTACATACGTTATGAAAACATGGAAGTTGCCGCTTAATGACCTGACCTTGAAAGAGGGTTATGAGAATCAACTGTAGGCAATCCTCAATTAATATTTTCGCGTAGAAAACGGTCACACTTACTTATTAAGTGTGACCGTTTTCTACGCGAAAATATTAAGATGCCTTACGTGAACAGTTTACAATGTTTAATCCTCAATTAATTTTTAACTTTCTGGATTTTTTAATTTTACAATTAATATCTAACTTTAACTTAATTGTGAAATTCTTTTGCGAGAGCGGTCGTCGACCGGTTGGACGTCCCAGGTATCGCTGGATAGACCATGTGGAGGAGGACCTGCGCAATCTTCAGGTCACGCAGTGGCAGGAGAAGGCACAGGACCGAGAACAGTGGCGTCTCTTAGTATCGGAGGCCAAGATCCGATTCGAGTCGACGCGCCAACCCCGTTAGTTTTAGTTTTCATTTTAATTTGACTGGGTAGAGAAGAAGGTAGCTCGTAAGCCCTTTGATTTATCTACGATTTTATTCATACTGAACAATATCCTCGTTGGCGTAATGGTTAACATACCGGGCTGCCAACCAGAGGACCCCGGGTTCGCTTCCCGGCACTGCCAACATCTTTTTGCTGAACTAAATTTGTTGGCTGTCGGTTTGTGTGTTAAATATGTATCTATATAAAGTATTGCCTGCGTTAATCCGGGTTTAAAGAGTAGCATACGTGTTAATCCAAGGTCTAACCTATTTCCATGCCAAATTTGATCAAAATTGGATCAGCCGTATTAGCGTATAGGAGTAACAAACACACACACAAACTTACCCATTTATTATAATAGTAGAATATGTAGTTACGAGTAGTGTTAGCAACCATAATACAAACTAGAAATGGTTGAGTATGGGGCTAACCAGCCGGGTGTATAATGTGTCCTATATTTATTTATATATTATTTTATTTATAGCCGTACAAAACAGCCCCATTTAGTCATTCAACCTGAATTTTACAATAACATTCTTATCAATGACTCTTCAAGAAAATATCATGTAAACAAGCTATTTAAAACTAGTCGACATAAAGATTTGATTTATCTTACTTTCACAGAAAGAAAGATCACAATTTTAGCAAACACATCCTTACACTCATAAATTATTATTGTGCAACTCCTAGTTTTCTTGTCCTTTTCAACACGTTCCATCCAAAGGTTGCCTGGAAGAGAACGCTGTTAGCGATAAGGCCGCCGTTTGTGGCATACTTTTGTGTTACTTTTTAGTATATGTATATTTTATAGTATATCAGTTGTGTTAGCAACCACAATACAAAACAAAATAGAAATGGTTTAGTATGGGGCTAACTAGCCGTGAGTGAACTGAGTCCTTAATTTAAAAAAAAATATCACCGCTAGTCGTAGCCAGTTAAAGTTATTACATTAGAAAGATATCACCTGAGAAGGCGTGCACAATAGCTAAACGGAAATAGCAAAGGCCATCGAGACTTGCTATTCAGTGCTTGTATCCATTGTTAGAGACGGCACGATTCTACCGGACTTGCCGTATTACGGCACGATTTTAACAACCTAGGTACTTTACTACATACGATTGGGAGAAGACATCGGCTTCCGTCATACAGTTAGTTATAAACTAGTTTGGAAGCCTTTGGATTTCTTTATATATTTGTAACAGTTACTGTGTCAAATAAATAAATTTTGTATTTGTATTAGACTCAAAATCAAAAATTTTTATCATTGATAAACCTTATGATTACTTTTGTCATACACGGCACGTCACTTACAAAAACATTTCATAAAAATTATGTATTGTTTTCACTATATCACAATAATTAAGATTAATAATAAAACAACATAATAAAAATAAAATTAATATGAAAAATCTATTTTAAGTCACTGAATGTAATTTATATAAAATGTCAAGAAGATGTTTTATTTATTTGTACGAAACAAACGGTCACACTTACTTTTTAGGTAACGTACGTTACAAATATATAATATGCCTTATGATGTTTTATTATTAATCTCGTCATGCCTCGTCGCAACACAGAACGATTTTACCGGTCTTATCGTACCACGGAACGATTTTAAAGACTTCCTCGTAACAAGACGTTTTTTCACAAGTTTCGTAACGGCCAGGTTTTACGCTATGGTAATGTTATAGAATGGTGGGTACATGTTGACCTGAAATGAATTACAAAAGACAGACAAGAAATCGCAGAGTTTAAATCGCAACAAGATAAACAATAGAGTAATATTTATATTTTGGTCTATTCAATTATCTCATGTGCTAAAGGAGCAAAACGATATCACTGAAAATTTTATTGTAGATTTTGTATCACGTGCTTTATTTAGTTTTTTTTTTTTACCAAATATTCCACTGCAAAATTATGCTATTTGATTCAATTATAAATAAATAAAATTATACCTACATGTCTCAATTCTCCGATAAAACATCGTCTATTATGATTTCTATGAAATGAATTCTTAAGCATTTATACATTGTAGTTACCAAGTTTTGTACATAATCATCATACATAGCCTGTTCTTTCCTAATGCTGAATATAGGCCTCTCTTCTATAATGTCACCTGCCTTAGTCCTCGGTTCTTAGTTCTCGGTCCTTAGTCTTCGTTTCTTAGTCCTTAGTCAAGACCTCGGTACAGGACCGAGTTTTCTACACAACATGTCAAAGCACTATCCGAATAATATGTAGCAACGGTCGAAGCGGACGGTCTTTGGATGGGTGACCATGCACAAGGCTGCCGTTTTAAAAGTGGCATTTTTATCTGGGCGCTACCGTGGGTCGGATGACACGTTAGATTGTACATCTAGGCTGTTAGTCTTAGTACAAGCAGTCGTTAAGCCAAGTCAGAGGCCTGTGGGCGGAGACCACTTAGCTCATACGAAGAAGAAGAAGATCCGAATAATATATGACGTCATCTGTCAGGACTCTCGTATCGCCGTGCCGTGCGTTTATTCTGCCGTATCGTATAGAACAATGCGCCCGCGCACCGTCTTCCCCTTACAAGCAGACAATTACCCATTATACGCTATTATACTAACTCGGCGGCGCGCGCGCACGCGAATCCCACTGGGGTATACACCAGGAAAACTGATAATATAAGTTTTTTCGAATGCGCAAAACTACATAAATGTGTATTAATCCCGTCCCGGCTTCGCATAGGCTCTAAAATAATGTAAATTGCAAAGAGAAACAAATTATAATATGCCTTTGTTACTAGGGGATAATGGTGGCGATTCAGCGGCACACACGACTAAACTAAATTTAAAGAAGCCGTGTCTCTTTTCATCTTAGTTGGCCAGAAAGAGACGGCACGTTCTGACCACACACAAAACAACTAAAAACACGTCAAATATGAAAAATGTAAGCGATTTTAGAGCGCACCCAATTATATCAGCTCTAAATCTGACGTGTTTGACGTGATTTTAGATGTTTTGTCTATGGTTTAGGTCGTACCATCTCTTTTTGGTCATTTATGACGAAAAGAGACAGAGCTACTTTAAATTTAGTTTAGTCGTGTGTGCCGCTGAATCGACACCACTGTATCTTCCAAACAGTGAAATATTTTTTTCAAATCGGTTCAGTACTTTTGGAGCCTATTCGTGTCAAACATACAATCAAACATTTCTCCTCTTTATAATATTGATATATACATTAGATCCTCTATAAGTCGAACATCAAGAGAGACTCCAAAAAATCGAGTTACAGAATTGTACTGTATAAATAATAATTTAATTATGATGTTCCAAAAACAATATGTAAGTCAAAGTATACTAAGATAGAATTATGTTAAGTAGACTAAGATCCCCAAAAATCAATCTGGGGAGTAACACGATTAAAGTAATTAAAAAAAAAAATTCTTGAACTTACCGATTTTATTTTATAAGAAAAAAATCAAAACTGTCAGCCTAATGATGGCGTTAGCAAACGTGACAAAATGACAATAAACACATCATAGTTGAACAAACAAACTAAAACATGACGATTTTATTACCAGTAAAGATCTCGTGTTAAAACTAGGTCATAGATCATATTTTACACCTACAGCACGAGACCTTACTATCTTCATAAAAAAATTCCATCGAAATCGATTCAGCCGTTTGAACGTGAAGAAGTAACAAAAACTTCAGCATTTATAATATGAGTAGGAAGTAAGACACATAATAACACACATAGTCTTCTTCTTCTTCTTTACCTTTTCCCACTAGGTGGGTTCGGCACATCCTGTTTCCCGCTTCCACGCCACTCTATCAGCCGTCATCTCCACATACACTCCCTTCTCATTCATATCCTCCTTCACACAGTTCATCCACGTCTTGTATCACATAGTCTACCATGTAAATATTTTTTTTTTGACACATTTTACACACTGCTGGTTAGCCCCATACTGAACCATTTCTAGTTCGTATTATGGTTGCTAACAGAACTGATATACTACATATGTATACATTAATTATTAATCATTTAATAAAATTAAAAATTTCTGAAACATTGACAATTTTCACGGCACTTAACTCGATTGTCCTGAATTTCACGGCAAATCAGAATTATTTTTACAATTTGATTTAAATTTCTTTTAAACATAATTAACCGATTTACTACGGTATGGCACTTGTAATATTGTGAAAAAAATGTGTTTAAATCGTTTATTAGCTTCAAATTTGTTTTTTTCAAAATCGATTTTGATTAGTTAACGGCAATTAATTTTTATGTAACCATTATTTTGATATAAATTATTTTTTAACATATTAAACCGATTTACTACGGTACAGCGCTTGGTATATTGTAAAAAAATGTTTTAAACGTTTATTACTTTTAATGCTATTATTAAATAAAAATGATTTTGGTTAGTTAGCGGCAATTAATTTTTGTTTTACCATTATTTTGATTTCCATTTAATTTTGAACAAAATAAAACGATTTAATACGGTTTGGCGCATAATCGTTTATTAGTTACAATGGTGTTATTTGAAAATTGATTTTGATTAGTTCACACGGGGTTTGGTTTAGTTGAAAATTGTTTTTTTTTCTTTTTCCAAAATTTTTACATTTTCGTATGCAAAGACACATATTTTAATAATATCAAGTAGCACAAAAACTTTACAAGCACGGTATAGGAATGTGAATTATCAAACGCAAATATTAAACGAGACTGGTTTTATTGTGCTCAAGAACAATAATAAATACTTGCATATAAATAATTATAAAAAAATAGTACGTCATATAAGTACGTAAGATAATGTCACAAAGGGTCTCCCGAGATTAAGCTGTAGAATAAACAAGTAGATTGTAAGTGTGGTTAACCTAGTAACTACTTGGTTACTTAAAGTAGTACTTATTGAAACAGTTCTCAAGAAAAAAACATCGTGAGGAAACCCACATGCTTCGGAGACATGTGTCCTCCGTCAACCCGCACTTGCCGGTACAAAACTACCGAACACCAAAAAAATATGACTAGTCATTGAGATAATATTACCAGCTTAGGTATAAAAGAAGTATTGGGAACCAAAATTTGTGTTGTTTTTTTGACGTGACAACGTCTTAAATTAGGTTGCGGCTGGGAGTCACTTATGAAAAAGTGTAACGCCCGGTAACGTTACGATGAGTCACCGAACGAGAGAGAGGCCCGCCGAATGCCTTGCGTCTCTCTCCCACTCAACTATGATCGGCCTGCCGCGCGCGCAGCACGCGGCAGACGTTGTCACGTAAAATCTTCGCCCGTAAAACCGACTTTACAGGTAACCATTTTTTTTTATGAGCGGCTTCTCTTCTTCTTTTAAAACAGTATACATAATATATGACAGTAACAAAAAATACCATCTACGCTTTTGGCTTTCTTTCACATATACTTACCCCACAAATATCCCTGACGAGCATATATTTATATGTATTTCTGTT
Organism: Mellilla xanthometata; assembly: GCA_035578125.1. Classification (NCBI taxonomy): domain Eukaryota; kingdom Metazoa; phylum Arthropoda; class Insecta; order Lepidoptera; family Geometridae; genus Mellilla; species Mellilla xanthometata. The sequence goes on along the minus strand of JAPUBQ010000023.1, from coordinate 784,014 downwards.
TTTTTTATTTAAAGTATTTTTCGCAATAGCTGTTGTGAGTGAAAAGTGTTTGTTGGACAATGTCTCCGACGTAAATGTGTTGGAGGAAAGCCTGACGAATATACAAAAAATACGTACGTTCCAACGTAAGAACGTGGGTTTATAAACCTTAATAAACAATCCACGTTCCAGTACTACGTATAACGTACCCGTTTAATCATCTCTTGTAAGTTTTTTTCTAACTAAGCAAAAAACTTACACAAATTACAGAGCTCAGAATTTTGCACCGGAAATAGACATAACGATAATTATGCGCTTATTACATAGCCGTTAGAGAACAGACAAAATAAATACTAACTGTTGACAGAAGGAAATGTTATATAAATAATTATTTTAATACCTATTCACAAGTTACATGTTACCTAGAAATAAGTAGAACGAGCTAAGTTGCAATGCTATAAGTATTTTAAAATCAGTAGGACAACTAACATAATTAATAAGTAAGTTAGCGACACTCTGGCCTAAGGTCGAGCATGTTTAGTCTAAAATAATCGGTTATAAACAGATTTGTTTTTTTTTTATTTGAATTATTTTTTTACTCCAGACATTTGACCAGGAGGCGAGCCGTACGGACTCGGACTCCGTCCCCACTTGGAGGCCCTGGGGCCTAGACCCCAAAGATGGGCCCACACTATCAAAAATTGGAGACATAGAGACAGTACGCGAAGGAGAGGTCGGCCTCTACAAAGGTGGTCAACAGACATAGTGAAGGTAGCCGGGGCTCTCTGGTCGAGAACAGCCAAAAGTCGAGAAATGTGGAAACAATTGGAGGAGGCTTTTACCGCCACAGGCGGACCTTACACCGACTGTGATTTAATAACCACCTAAAAACATTTTACTTACTTGTACTAACTTGTAAACTCTAACAAAACCATTAACTCTGTTTTATTTTCGGTTAAGGTAAATAAAATCTCAGAAACACAAGGTTCTGGTTGTTAGTCTTAGTACAAGCAGTCGTCAAGCCTAGTCAGAGGCCTTCGGACGGCTTGACAACTCTCTAGCTTGGCCACTTGACTCGTACGAAGAAGAAGAATCTAATAAAATGACAGACAAACCACTTTGCGACGGTTTTCGAGACTAGTCTGCTAAAAACTACTATATACTAAAAATAAAAAAAAGATAACTACAGAACTCCGATAGCGGAAAAGGCGATACAGAAATTGCATTATCAATTTTGAGACAATAGGCAGACGAATACCTCTTCCTATTTTCCGCTCTGTTTAGGTATTCAGCACATACAATGTCATATAATAGTCTAGTCTAGGTGTCAATTGTTTGGGGCAGATAGAGGGTCGAGGTTACACGCTCTATGCATAATAATATTATAATAAGTTATATGCACATAATATGTAGGTATGCGTTGCAAGTTTCAGGCATAAAGCCTTCAGTCGAATAAATATGATAAGACAGACAGACCAGACAATTTGCCATCGTTTCGGGCATCGCTTCAATTCGATATCGTCAAATGCCGTAAAATGTATAGGAGTGACGTAATCTGTATATTTGATGGCTTACGTCACTTCCATACGTTTCACGTCATATTACAATATCGAATCATAACGTAACTGAAGCGACTGTTGTGCGTTGAAGGCAACTTGTCTAGATCCTCGAGAGTACTTTCTAGTGCTCGCCTGACTAGCTACCACTCTAAAGTTGAAATTCTGTCGCCAAGCACCAAACGGCTTGTATTTGTCAAACGCCATCTTGTGGCGGCAGCCATCTTAGCCCGATTTTTATCAAACATAGTTAAGAACCCCGATAGAGTGACTCCCCTTTCTCTTGGAAGGAGGTCTTCGAGGACCGGTATGTCATTTGTGTAGGTCGCGTAAAGAGCTGGTGACAAGCAACTTCCTTGCAGAACCCCCGCCTTTATAGTCTTGAATCCGGAGTTAAGAATCTCGACTGACACGAAGAAACTGCGATTCGCGAGGAAGGGCGCTACAATGCTCACTAGCATAGGCGGCGTCGTTGTCTATATTCGCTTGAAAATGACGCCCTCGTGCTAAACTCTGTCAAAGGCCTTCTCTATATCCAGAAAAACTCTTACAACTGTTCCATATAAAGACACACCGAAGGCACCAAAATTAATAGCGAATTTTTAGTAAATATCCAAATCCTTAACAAAAAGTGTATTGTTAATTAGCGTTTAGAGACTTATAAAGCCACCCTTAAGAGGTTCTGCGTTAGTTGCCTATAACCCTGTAAGTGTTACAGTAACCTTGCATAAAAGACTTGCGAAACACATCGTCAGCATTGCCCCAGTTATTCTAGATACTTTCTAGGTATTCTATCTATAGATTTACTTAGGTATTAGCTGGAATCTTGGGCATTTAGCAACTTGAGTAATTTAGTAAACTCTATCTAATTCTACATCTGCTTTTTAGTCTGACGGCCCCTGGGTTGATCCCCGCCCTACACTGACTTGTTTTTCATGTTATGTGTGGATTTGCACTCGCTTTATGGTGAAGGAAAACATCGCGAGGCAACTGACATGTTAGAAAACCACAATATCAGAAAATATGTGTCATCAACCCGCACTTGGCTGGTGGGTTATGTCTTATATCTCTCTTTTCGTGAGAGAAGGCCCCGAGTTCCAGCAGCGGGAACGTATAGTGGGCTACTTATACCATACTACATACTACCTGAACAAAAATTGACAGCTAATTATTATAAATAAATAAATAATTCGTACACATTTCACACACGGCTGGTTAGGTTAGGTTATTTATACTGAAAAATGTCTAGTTTGTATAATGGTTGTTAACACAACTGTTAAACTACATATACATTTATATAGATACACTCAAACAGACAGTTTAGCACAAAGATGTTGGCCGTGCTGGGAATCGAACCAGGAACCTTCTGATTGGCAGTCAGGATGGTTACCAATACGCCAACGAGGTCGTCAACATTACTACTACAACTATTATAAATGATTCCAAGCGTGACGAAACACGAAACACGTCTGATCTTCGTTGGTATTATTAGTATGTGGGATAAATGAAAAACGCGGTTCAATGTCTTATGCTAATGTACAGGAAAATATAGAGTAAAAAATTTGTGTTTGTTATCTTACACAAAGCAACATCATCGATCCCTTGGAGAACTCTGACCCGTGTGCAATCTGTCTTATCTCTACAGAAAGGGGTCAGGACGTAGACAGATAACAAGTCACGTCTACACAGAGTTACTTGTCAGCTTAGCTTCCATAGCAGTAGCGATGTCAATATGGGTTAAATTAAATGTAAAATAGCCAGTATTCATATGCATTTCGTTGTTACAATTATAATAATATATACTTTTAATTAAACTAATTTTAGATTAGATTTACAATAATTGATTGATTTGATTATGTTTAAAGTAAAAATAGTACAATTAAATATTTATATTCTAATAATATTAATGATGATATATTTTATTCAACATAGACTAATAAATATACTAGACGCTTAACTTCTTGATGAAAATCGTACTACGTGTATCACTTGATAAACGTAGCACCATCTATTCGTATTTTCTTGAAACGACTTCATTCGGGTCACGCAATCTACTATCGTTATATCACTATGCGATTAGAGTACGTTGCGGAATTTGGCGGCAGCTAGGCTGCAAGCTCGATGTGCAGCGCCATCTAGGTTTCGTCGGTAATTATGGCAAACTTCCGCGCCACACTTTATTGTATGGGAATCAGCAAACTTTTTTGGTATTCTAATCCCTGTTCTTCACTAACATGCCAATTATCTTGTTATTGCAACTTACATGTTTAACAAGGGTGAAAAAATACTGTTACTATTCAACTGCGAAGAGGGCTTTGCAAGCGTGCCTTTTTCTTCTTCTTCTTCGTATGGGATAAGTGGCCAAGCTCTGGTACTTAACGACTAACGACTTAACGACTGCTTGTACTAAGACTAACATCCGGGACCTACAATTTAATGTGTCATCCGACCCACAGTAGCGCCCAGATGTCTTGCGCATGGTTACTTATCGAAACACAGTCTGCATCGACCGTTGCTTAACTTCAATGATCGCGTCAGATCACCTTAGCTAGCCGAGCTACAGGCGCTATTGGTATGTGTGTATTGGATGCGATGAAAAGTCAATGGAACCATTGTTCGAATAAAATTAATTGATGTGAGTGAACGACTCATTGATTTATTATTTTTTATTTATAGTTAGATATACGAACGATCCAACGCATGACTATACAGACCCCGTACGCATACCGGGTAGTATGTGTTTATTGGTCTAAACTATTTATATACAAAATTTAATCATAATCGGTATAGCAGTTTTAGCGTGAAGAAGTAACAAACATACTCGCAATTTTCTCATGTATTATATTAGTAGGATACATAGACCTTCCTCACCTCCCCTCGAGGAGTGGGACGTCCGGCAGCGAGATGGGTTGACGACATCATCAAAGTCGCAGCTCTTACCTGAACGAGGACTGTGCAAGATCAACGCAGGTGGCACATGCAGAGGGAGGCCTATACCCAGCAGTGGGATAAGAAGGGCTGTGGATGATGATGATGATGATAAACCTCTTTCTTTTGTTCACATGCGAAGCTGTAAATCATAGTGGGAAATAAACTTATAAATTTACTAATTAATTGACATTTTGCACACCGCTTAAGCAGTAGCTTACAAAGAACATTTTATATTTTGACAACCTCGTTGGCGTAAAGGTTACCATGCCGGTCTGCTAATCAGAAGGTTCCGGGTTCGATTCCCGGCCCGGTCAACATCTTTGTGCTTAACTAAATTTGTTGGCTGTGGGTCTGGGTGTTAAATATGTATTTATATATAATATGTATGTATGTATATGTAGTATATCAGCTGTGTTAGCAACCATAATACGAGCTAGAAATGGTTCAGTATGGGGCTAACCAGCCGTGTGTGAAAGTGTCCTAATATTTATTTATTTATTATTTTCCATGTTTTTATATTACCTGTGGCTACGTAAATGAATTAGTTCATTTCACTTCATTTCATGTTCTTTTTACTTCCTTCTTTTCAAGTAAGCCTGTATAGTAGACACCGTAAGGGCCAGTGACTAAACACACAGTATAAGTATACTAGGGCTCCATATGTCCTACTTTCTTGTACTAATAAGGAAATACTCAATTGCCACTTCCTGCAACTTTTTCTGCGAGATTTTACAACGTTTTGCAATCGTGTCTTGTATATTTCTATATTAGAAAAAAGCGCATGTAGCCTGTAGCTCGGCTAAGTAAAGAGATCTGATGCGATCAGCAATGGTCGAAACAACTGACTGTCTTTTAAAAAGTGACATTTTTAACAAGGCGCTCCTTCTATTGAAAAATCGGTTGCCAAGCACCTAACAAATGTGTTCCGGCATCCTCCTTGAGAGTCAGTTATTCCAGACTAGACATGGTTCGTTGTAGCTGTTCTGGAGTGGAGACCGCGTACCGGCACACGTAGTGTAGGACGTCCTGCAACGAGTTTGAGCGATGATATACGCAAAAAGCGGGCAGTGGATGGAGACGATATGCTCAGGATAGGGTCGCGTGGCGTGCCTTGGGAGAGGCCTATGTCCAGCAGTGGACGCAGATGGGCTGATAATGATAATGAGGCATGCTCCACTTTAGGCCAGAGAGCTAACACATGTGGTGACGCGCCCAGCTGGTCAAAAAACCATGGGTCTCTGTTCCCCGATAACTATAATCAGAATACAGAATACAGACATTTATTGATAAATAAATATTTACAAGTCAAGATACTAATATAAAAATATAATTAATTACCATATGCGGTACTCGTATCATTTTTAAATTCTCTTAGAGAATAATAAGATTTGCCGACTAAAAATTGTTTTAATTTAGCTTTGAATATAAAGACAGAAGCTGCATCTCTTATACTACTAGGTAGTTTATTATATATCTCTTATACTACTAGGTGGTTTACATTTGTGGCCCTAAGCCACAAATGTAAACCGATTTTTCAAATTTGGCTATCGAGTGGGCAGGTGTGGCGAGCCTGTCCTTCCACCTAGTGCCGTACTCATGGGATGCTCCCTGTGCGGTAAACTCCTCAGGATGAGTCCTCACAAACATAATCTAGCGGTTTTCATGACAAGAGTGAACCGGTTTCTTCTGGGCAAGCGCGCTCCACCTAAGATCGCATCACGATCGCTATCGCTATCGCTTACCATCAGGTGAATTGCGATCAAGCGCAAGCCCATTAAAAGCAAAATAAAAAAAAACAGCTGAAAAGGGTAAAAAAACCTTTAGCATTAAAATCCTGAGTAGAACTTCCACAAGAGCTCTGACGTCACAACAGGAGATGACAAACGAAACCAGAAGCGAAAGTCTGTAATCCTTATCAGCTTATCTCTTATCAACCACATGACTGTTATCGGAAGAGGAATTTGGCGACGACGCACTCCACATTATTCTGTGGCTCGGATTTGATAAAGCATGATAATCCTATCAGTGTGAATTAAATGTTTAAACTATGTATTTTTCCATTGTCTTCTTTTTCTATATTTGCGAACCGATTTTGCGGGTTCAGTCACATGACTTTTTTGTTTTTACTTTTTATCTGACTTATGATTTTATCTATTTTATAGGCATTTGTTTTGCAGATTACGTAGCGCGAGATTTTCGAGCTACTACTTTAGAATAATGTTTTAGGAAGTCTTATTCTTCTTCGTATTAGCTAAGTGGCCAAGCTCTGGTGTCGAGAGTTTTCAAGCCGCCCGAACGCCTCTGACTTGGCTTAACGACTGCTTGTACCTAGGAAGACCTTTGCCCAGCAGTGGGACAGCATAGGTTAGAAAATAAATAATAATGTTAATATAATGGTTCGTATACGTTTTTCGAATGCGCAAAACTTGTATTATTCCTACAGATACAAGTATTATGTGTGATCGAAAGACCATATTATACAGTGTCAACTCTATATAACGACACTGAAGGGACTGTGCTTTTTATAGCGTTATAGAGAGTGGTCGTTAAATGGAGAGAATTTATAATTGAATGGATTATAAGCTACTCGTAAACCAAATAAATCCAATTGATTTCGACGCTTTAGAGAGTTTGTTGTTAAATCGAGTGACGTTATAAGTATGGAGTTTACACTTTTTAAAATGTTCCTGTTATTCATTTTTAACCGCTTTCCTCGTAAACCAAATAAATCCAATTGATTTCGACGCTTTAGAGAGTTTGTTGTTAAATCGAGTGACGTTATAAGTATGGAGTTTACACTTTTTAAAATGTTCCTGTTATTAATTCTTAGCCGCTTTTCCTACGATTGCTTTACTATAGTTTGAATTTGTATAGATGTGATATAACCTATGTCGTTATTACAATAGAACATAATTTTTATAGCGTACACTTAAAACGTTTCTAGTTGAAGAACAATGGGAAAGACACGGAACATTGTTTTTGAAGAGAGGAAATGTGTACATAAATATTAAACACATAAGAAGAAGATTAATTTATTATGGTCTTGTGCAGTTTCGAAGACAATTGAAATCATTCAAGGTTTACTATAGACTTTATTTTTATTGAATGTATTATGCGCTTGTATATATAGATGCCGCTAACTCGCCTACATTTTTATGCAACCGGTGCGGTCGCGGCTGCGGCTCCCGGATAGGGTTGTTCAGCCACCAGCGAAGGTGCTCACCGATGGACGCTGACTGCTTAAATCATCATGACTTAATTCCCCCGGCCCCTTTCCATTACCGAACGAGCAGGGAGACTGCAGGAGACACCGATATACAGTGGAAATGCCGAAAATGCGTACTAAGCGATTTGCTTCCACGTTTATATTACGGACGGCCAAACTGTGGAACTCCTTGCCGGAATCCCTGTTCCCACTGAACTACAACCTGACTGTCTTCAAGGCGAGAGTGAACCGGTTTCTTCTAGGCAAGCGCGTTTCATCTTAGACTGCAATATTACTTAACATCAGGTGAGTTGTGGTCAAGCGCAAGCCTCTTAAGCGTAAAAAAAAAGAAGATGACTTCTTGGGCCTTTATACATTGCATAAAGGCCCAAGATGATTATGCGCTTGTAGCTCGGCTGACTAAGGTGACGCGATCATCGAGGTTAAGCAACGGTCGATGCCTAGTCTTTGGATGGGTGACCATGTACATGGATATTAATTAAATAGTGCGTTTATCTGCGTGCTTCTGTGGGTCAGATGACACATTAAATTGTAGGTCGCGGATGTTAAGACTTAGTAGGTACAAGCAGTCGTTAATCTGAGTCAGAGGCCCTAGGGCGGCTTGAAAACTTTTGACACCAGAACTCAGCTACTTAGCTCATACGAAGAATATAGAATTTATTTTTATTGAAATATATTTAAATCGATACACATTGAGCACTCAGAACGACAGCTAACAAATTTAGTTCATCACAAAGATGATGTTCGAACCCTGGACCTTCTGGTTGGCAGTCCGGCATGGTAACCATTACGCCAAAGTGGTTACATACACAAAGTTGTTGTAAAAACAATGTGTTAGCAGGGTGTACCTACTGTTTGCAGAACTACAGCGTTGTATTTATGTTCCACTAGATATAGGTATTACATATTCTTGTAAAGGCAAAACTAAGCGATCTAAACTAGAATTCGAGCTATTGAAGATTATGGCGCTACAGGAAGATGTTTTCTGTCGTCAAATAAGGTATGTCTGAGTACCTACAACAGTCACTAAGCGACGTAGAAGGCCCTTGGCCGACTTACAAATTCTCTTCATCTCATGAAATGTTATTTATTTACACAGGAAAACATATTGACACAACAGACACAATACACCTAATTAAATAAATCACAGGAAAAATATTGAAATCCTATGTACAAGAAAAATCAAAACAATCTAAGATTTAAATTAAAGTAAGCTCACCATCCAGGCTGTCGCTGCGGGGCAGAGTTCCCAAGATGCTGGCAGCATTGCCCCGTTGAATAAAGCTAAGCTTAGTCTGTTCGATACAAAACGAGTGGACTGTATGCAAGTTCTGATTCTCACAAGGAAATCGCGAAACTTAGATAGGACCACGTAACTTTCATCCACGACGCCACTCCCCGGGACAACTCCTCGCGTCTGGCGGCAGCCCGGTGGGTAACGATCGTCAAGCTCCTTGTTGAAATGCAGAACAGTATTGTGCATGGCACAGAAAAATATCCTCGTCGGTGAAGCGACGCGCGACACGATTTAGGAGACGAAAGTAACTCTGTATTACGGCGCGGTGATGATACGAGCGCGGGTTGACTCCCATGCGATTCCAGAGACTGCCTCAGGCCGCGACGCGCGGACTGCAGGTTTTGTAGTTCTACCCTCATTTAACAATAATACCTTTATGAGAATCGAACATAGTCTTTGTAAGAAATAGCTGCCAGCTCTAGGATAAATGAAATAAATTTATGTGAAATATAAATTTGTAAATATTTTGAATTTTAGAAATTATTAATTTGAATTTTCCCGCTCAATCTAGTTAGTATATCCCGTTCAACACTGTCAATCAAAGAGAGAAAGAGAGAGAGAGATAGATAGAGCTATAAAATCTTATAATAGATTTAGGAATAACCTAACTAATTTTGATACTTTTAGCAGGTGACGGTTTCAATCTAAGCTACGTCACTCTAGAAGGGAAGTTATAAACCGAATACAAGAGAATGCGAAAGTCATATCGCAAAGCGAGGTCAAGGATTTAGCCAAAGATAGAAAGAAATGAAAAACAATCGACGAACAAAAACCCAGCTTTTAAAATATCGAATGAACGACTACCAAAGCTCGTTAGCTAATCTTTTCAACACAGGATAGATATTGTCAGTTAAAAAAACACTTGCTAAAACGATCAAATCGAATTATGGTCTTCTTTCTTTAAGCTCTGGAGTCGAGGTTTAAATCCGCCTTTGAGTCTCTAAGAGTGGTAAGTCTCGTTTCGAATGCACCACAGTAAATTGATTGATCCTTACAAATTTTAAAAATATCGATAATCATATAGTTAGTGCCTCTTATATGGTTTCCAAGGGTCAGAAACACCGTTCCAGTGCCAATTCTGACATGTCAAAATAGTGTCAAAAGTCGTATCATCACCCGAAAATCAATAAAATGACATCGATGTCATGTTATTGATTTTCGGGAGTGAGTTACCCGATTGCAGTGGTCAAATTATAGATTGACGACTGCTTGTAATAAGACTAAGAACCTGGGCCTTAAATTACTGACCTACGGTAACGGCCACAGTCACTTTTAATAGGCATACTTTTTGCGGGTTGACCACCCATCCAACCTGTCAGCATCGAACGTCGCTCAACCACGGTGATCGCGTCAGATCACCTGACGAGCTACAGGCGCTACATTTGAAGTTTATAAAGCCGTATTTAATGCCGTTGACCTATTAAACGCGAGGTTCGGACAAAAACTACCGGACAGCAAAAAAATATGACTTGTCATTGAGATAATATTACCAGCTTAGGTATAAAAGAAGTATTGGTAACGAAATTTGTGTTGTTTTTTTTATGAGCGGCTTCTCTTCTTCTTCGTGTAAGTGGCTAAGCTCTGGTGTCAATAACCTATTGACTCAGGCGTTACTTTGCGGAAATACAGAAGAAAACATGATATATTGATTGTACTTCCGCTTTGATCTGAAACCATTTTAAGATAAGCAAAGAAAACGTCAAATATTAAATAAACATATATTTGGAGTGTATCTCTGGTATCCACAGTTTTCAAGCCGTCTTACGGCCTCTTCTTCTTTGTATAAGCTAAGTGGCTAAGCTCTGGTGTCGAAAGATTTTCAATCCGCCCAAAGGCCTCTGACTTGGCATAACAACTGCATTGCATGGACTAAGACTAACAGCCGGGACCTACAATTGAGCGTGTCATCCGACCCACGGTAACGTTCAGATGAAAATACTACTTGAAAAATGACAGTCTTGTGCATGGTCACCCATCCAAACACCGTCCGCATCGACCGTTGCTTAGCTTCGATGATCGCGTCAGATCACCTTAGATAGCCGAGCTACAGGGCCTCTGAAATGCCTTGATAGTTAGTTTTTTTTTATGCCAAGCTCCACCGTGGGCCAGAGAGTAGGTCTCGTGTGGTTATGTGACTTGTTGGTCTAATACCTAACTATACGAGGGTGAATCAAAAAATTCTTGGAATCAATATTAAAAAATGCGAAGATTTAAATAATAATATTTTATTTTTCTACATAATCTCCCTCCAATGCAATGCATTTAGAATAACGCGTTTCTAACTTCCTTATTCCTTGTGAAAAAAAAATATTTTCTTGACTCTCGAAAAAGTCCTCTACGGCAGCTATAACCGCGTCATTATCGTGAAATTTTGTTCCACGAATTTCCTCTTTTAATTTTGGAAATAAGTGAAAATCACTTGGGGCTAAATCCGGAGAATATGGTGGGTGGTCAAGGAGATTGAAGCCAGCACAGCGGATTGCGTGAGCGCAACTTTCGATCGATGAGCAGGAGCGTTATCTTGAAGGAACAACACGCCCAACGACAGTTTTCCACGACGTTTTTCTTTAATCGCTTCACGCAATTTCGGGATTAAATTTGCATAATAGGGTCCAGTAATCGTCTGGCCTTTTGGCATGTAATCAATACAAAGGATTCCTTCACTATCCCAGAACACAGAGGCCATAACTTTGCCAGCGGTAGGAGCAACTCGAAATTTCCTAATGGATGGAGAGGATGGTTGTTTCCAAGACATACTTTATCTTTTAGTTTCAGGATCAAAATGGTGGACCCACGTTTCATCCATGGTGACAAGACGACGGCAAAAATTATCCGAATCACGCTGGAACATTTCGAGATAACGCTTGGAAATTTCCAAATGTCGCTTTTTGTTTTCGTCGGTTAACATTCGTGGCACCCATCTTGCAGACACTTTTTTGAACCCCAGTGAATCAATTAAAATTGGTTGAACGCTACCAAAAGATATCTTTAGGATTTCAGCTATATGTTTTATAGTCATTCTTCTGTATTCCAAAACCAGATTCTCAACCTTTTTGACATTTTCTTCTGTAAAGGAGGTTGAAGGCCGCCCAGAACGCGGGTCATCTTTACAGCTTGATCTACCTCTTTTAAATTCAGCCACCCAGTACGCAACCGTAGAATAGGGTACAGCATCACCCCATAATGTCTGCTGAATGTCCAAAAAAAATTCCTTCTTAGACATTTTTTTCAAACTGAGATATTTTATCACCGCATGTAACTCACTTTTATCCATAATTTTAAGTTTTTAGCAACTCGTTGCACAAAAAAATTTATTACATGCGAACGAACTGACAAAAACAAGTGACAGTCTGCATAAATATAGTGTGATAGACACTCTTTAATTTGAATATCGAACTTGATCCAAAAAGGTTTCATATATATGCACTTCTAAGAACTTTTTGATTCACCCTCGTATTTTGTAGAGGTTAGATCCTAGATACATAGGCTATTTTCTCGAGTCGCAAGTAAGACCGCAGGGTAAAGCTAGTTTTTCCAGTTAAATCGTATAGTTCCCCTGACACTGACTGACAAGCAAGCTTTATCTTGATACCAAACATTATGCAACGGACTATACACATTTTTAATACTTTATCGCTGATAAATCTAATCAGTGTTTATGTTATCAGATTTTATGGATTGATAACAAAATATGTAATGGGTTTCAAGTGCAATGTTAAACTTTTATCAGTTTCGAATCGGCCTTAAATTGGTATTATTTTTTGTAAGTCTACGAAGTTTAATTACTATGAGCGGACAGATATTAAAAATCAGCAAAATACGCAATATTTGTGTTTTTACAAAATCTTGTTGGTAAAATTTATAAAAAGAGGTGTGTATACCTATTTACGATTTTTTTTCTCTGGGGTATATTTATTTTAATTCAATTATTTTTTGAATGGATGCAAAATGACTTACCTATAACTAAATGTGCTGTGAACATTTCAATATCAAGAGTCTACAAGTTGTCGTTAATAAACTCCCCTTAAATATTTGTTTTTAAAATATAAGGGCAATAAAATACATTATCTGAAAAAGACAAATGCCTACCTATCACGAGGTACAGCCTGGTGAAAGACAGGCAGACGGACAGACATTCAGCGGAATCTTAAAAATACTAGAGAAAGGATCTATTTTACTTGGTAATAGTATAGACTTCCCCTTACTTCCGATAGTACTTTTTGGATACGAAATCTTAAAAACAGCCGACACGAAAAAAAGTATTAGTCCTAGATATTTCCGTTAGTTAAAATATCTACAGAAAACAGTTCTCTCTGAACAAACTGCTACCTATTCTGGACACAAACAGCAAACTGCAAGTGCTTATCAGCGCATGAATGCACAATGAAACACATAATCAACCTCCACTGATGCCCAGATTGCGCAGCTTGCCTAGGTATTGATGAATGAGACCTGTTGTTTACATTCCTAGGAATAGAATAGAATATCATTTATTTGTCATAAAGTACAAATACAATTTTTTTATTTCAGCAAATAACATATTTACAACAAGGAGTAATAATAAATATATAACTACAAGTAGTTAAACATACAAATAGGTTCTGTTTAATGCCGTAAGGAGGACATGTATTGAATAGTCGCTGCGCTTAGCACTAGCACAGAATAATAAATAAATAAATAAATATTAGGACACATTCACACACGGCTGGTTAGCCCCATACTGAACCATTTCTAGCTCGTATTATGGTTGCTAACTCAACTGATATACTACATATACATACATACATATTATATATAAATACATATTTAACACCCAGACCCACAGCCAACAAATTTAGTTAAGCACAAAGATGTTGACCGGGCCGGGAATCGAACCCGGAACCTTCTGATTAGCAGACCGGCATGGTAACCTTTACGCCAACGAGGTCGTCAAACTGCTACCTAAACTGCTAACTTGTACTTCGGCACTAGGTACCAGAAGGTCCTGTTATGCAGGGCGACAGTGAATCCTAACCTCTTTTCCCCATGACTTCAGGCAACAATTAATAGTAGTTTTACCTTATTTTTTTTCTTGATAAGATTAACATTTCTTTTTAACTATTATAATTAAGTAATACATAAATATTATGCAAAGTATAAATAAATAGGTAATGACTACAAAACACGGAATGAATGTAAACAAATAAAAGGTTAAATTGCATGAGTGACAGCTAGTTAGTGTTATTAAGTATCCTAATTATTACAATTTAGAGGTTTCATTTTTTTTTTACATTAAATGGGCTTGCGCTTGATCACAATTCACCTGATGGCAAGCGACATTATGATCTAAGGTGGAGCGCGCTTACCCAGTAAAAGCCGGTTCAATTTTGCTTTGAAAACCGCCAGATTGTAGCTCTCAGGGAACAGGGAACTATACATTATAGGCAAAAAGTTCCACACCTTCGCAGTTCGCACTATGAAGGTGGAGGCAAAACGCTTAGTACGCACCTTTGGAACCTCCACGGTATAACGATGCCGCTTTGGTGTTTCCCTGCTCGTCCGTTAGTGGAATGGGGCAGGGGGGATCAACTCATGCAATTCCGTCGCACAAATAAAAGGATACAATAACTATGTTCTTGTCAAGTTCACATTACATACATTATTCATTATTAAATAAGATCACAGTTTCATTTCAAGTTAAAATGTCAATATTAATATAAGTGGCATTATAAGAACATAGACATAGGAATTTAAATAAAATTAAATTGAATTAAAATAAAGCTACAATTCATGTCAGCTGTAAAGGGGCTTCGTAGGAATTGTAGGTATTTTGAACTGTCTTCAAAAAAAGTTGGAGGCGCTCAAGAAGGAAAACATCGTGAGGCAAATCTAGGACATCTAGGTCGCCAATACCCTAGACAGATTTTTCACCGTAAGCTCTAGATCTCTAGCGCGGTACAAGTTGACAACCTTCAGGATGTATGTGATTGTATGCTATTGTTTGGCAGCAGAATTACTGGTAAAAGTGTGGCACTTTTTTTTTACTCATTTCACACACGGCTGGTTAACCCCATACTAAACCATTTCTAGTTTGTGTTATGGTGGCTAACACAACTGACACTACACATACATACATATATATTTTATATAGATACATATTTAACACCCAGACCTACAAATTTAGTCAAGCACAAAGATGTTGGCCGAGCCGATAATAGAACCCGGGACCTTCTGATTAGCAGTCTGGCATGGTGACCATTGCGCCAACGAGGTCGTCAAACCGAGGTCGTCGTTCCCGGGACACCCGATAAACACAGAATCCCTTTGTAATTGGAATGAATCAACATTATGATCATCATCTGAGTAGACACTGGTACATCTTATCATAAAAAAAAAAACAATTGAATACCTAATTAAAACTAAAGCACTATAATTTATTTGTAACTAGATACTTCCGCGGTGTTTCTTGCATAATTCGGGATAGTAAATAGCCTATAAGTTAGACTCTAGGCTAAAGCCATATCAAATTTCATACGTCCGTTCAGCTGTTTGAGTGTGAAGAAGTAACAAATATACACACTAACACACACAAACTTTCACATTTATAATATTGGTAGGATGATTCATCCTGCCTTTTATTTTTTTAAGACACAATACAATATTACACAACAAGCAAATATTTTATTGTATTTTTTAATACTCTATCTTCTATACTTAAGGCTGATAACAATAACTAATTACGTACGAGAATCTCTGGGTTATTTAAAAGAGTAATTAACTGTTTAAGAAACTCGAGATTAAACACATTAAGCTTTAAGAAAACAAACATTCAGGCTGGTAAGCGATGCCGATGATAAACTTAATTTGTTCACATTGATATTATAAAATATATTGAACCGACTCCTTAAGAAGATAAATATCTCAATTCTCATGTCAAATCTTTCTTTGTATCCACATGTTTCACAATTATTAAAAAATGGCTCGAAACCGAAAAACATTTTTTAAAAATGTACTGAAAAGACTGAGTTTGTTCTCTCCCATTTTCCTTTCTCTCCTGCTGCAGACTTTATGTCGAGTCAACGTGCTGCTCTAATTTATGACGACTTAATTACTAAGGTGATCTGACGCGATCATCGAATCTAAGCAACGGTCGATGCGGACGGTGCTTGGATGGGTGACCGTGTACAAGACTGTGTAAAGTGACATTTTCATCTGGGCGCTACCAAGGGTCGGATGACATGTTAAATTGTAGGTCTCGGCTGTTAGTCTTAGCACAAGCAGTCGTTAAGTCTGGTCAGAGGCCTTCGGGTTGCTTGAAAACCTTCGACATCAGAGCTTGGCCACTTAGCTCATACGATAGAGAAGAAGATTACTTACAGATAATTTCGTGAACTAAAGTTTAAGCTTATACTTAATCTTATCATATATAGTCAGGATGTTTATTAGACTGCACTATCTAGGACAAACAAATACAACACAAATGTCCCTGTCCTGCGGGCCTATATCTTATTAGGGCACCTCTTATATTATCTACAGAATCACTTTGTTTAAGGTTGTAGGGAACAAAATAGGATAATTTGAATAATCCTTAAAAATCCAGCATAACTAATAAGCCTAAGTTTTAATTTTCTTTAACTCAGCGTTAAGAATCTTTAGAATTCCAAAATATGATTATGTTCAATACAGACGAGAGTGAATTTTTTGGAAAAAAGGTAATATAAAAATGTTGTGTTTCTGAAAGTAATAAAGAAATTGAAACAAATCTTACTTATTTTTACAGACAGATGGATGGATAGCACAGTCTAAGTAATAGGGTCCTATTTGTGTCCTAAGGGTAAAAAAGTACTGGCAGAATATATGTATTTTTTTTTACGACTAGTACATTTGCGTTTGACCACAGCTTGCCTGGTGTTAAGTACATTGAAAACACTTCAATGTCATAAATGAGATTGAGCTCTTATGACAAAGATAGATAAAAATATTAAGTACTCTTATGATTTCTAGTAATTGTGTTAAGAGACCCTTGAAAATTATTTTTTAAAGTTATTCCAAGTACAAAGCTGGTGCTTAGTATTAGTAGTGGTTGCCTTATAGAGCTTGCTTCCAGCACTGAAAGTCCCCGCTTATTGCTTATTAATTTTTTATCTGTTATAATTATTATAAGTAACTCACTGTCTTGGCAAACATTATTTTGCCTTAAATACAGTTAAAAACACAAAAATAGATCAGTTACCGAACGGGGTGAAAAATGATTATATTACCAAAATGGCCATAAAAATAGGGGTTGGTGATACGCCCCCCATGGGGAACCCCATTGTCGAGGCGGGGGGGCTCAGTAACCATGGCCTGGTCACCCACGGTGAAGCAAAGAGGCCCTGAGGCGGGCCACTCCTTAGACTTGTACTCCCCAATACAAGTTCTAGATGGAGTGGCACCAGTAAGTTGCGGAACCTCGCTCCGGGGGTTTTCGGGGAGGTTTCGCAACTGAGGCGGGCTTGCGGTGTGGTTAGGGAGGCACCGCAGCCGAAGGTGTGGGGCCGCGGCAGGAGAGAAGTGTCGGTATTACGGTGCGCCGCTCTTCCTACCTGCTGCGGCCTCGACGGGGTCGCCACCGGATGTTGGCGAATGAGGTGGGGCCGCAGGGAGAAGGGAGTGGTACCACAAAGTACCACTTTCCCTATTCTCTGCGGCCGTAGTGGCAGGTAACGGGGCCACAGACCTAACCCGATTGTCAGGCGTCCATTGCACTCACGGTCCCCGAGGTGGTTGCGGTGTACATGTGCACTGCAAGGGGCGTCATCCCCCGAGGAGGAGTCTCGCAGGCTAGCCGAGGTGGGTGGGGTGGTGTGTTAATTCGAAGAGTGGAACCTCACTACGAAGTACAAGTTATTATTCTGTGACCCCGCCCTTTGCGATGAGGAAGCCATCGTGAGGTTTTAGTCGGTAGTGATGCCCTTCTGGCATCAAGTCCGACATACCCCACCCACCTCCCCGAATATGGTGGGCATGCGTAAATGCATTTCCTCACGTAAAAAAAAAGGGGGGTTGGTGATAAGAACGTAAACATTTTGGGTTGTATTATTTTTTAACGCCAAAAAAAATAAAAAGTTTAAGGGTGACCAACCCTTATCACTTAGGGGTATGAAAAATAGATAGTAGCCGGTTCTCAGACCTACTGAATATGCATATAAAATTTGGTAAAAATTGTTTAAGCTGTTTCGGGGGAGTATGGTAACTAACATTGTGACATGAACATTTGATATATATAAGATATATAATAATTATAACAGTATTTATAAGGGTTTAGTATGTAAATTTGACAAATGATTGTCTATGTTATATTGTATAAAATAAAACAAATTCAGACTTATTCAGTTCACAATAATTCAAACCTGATTCTTTTATAAACTTACACTTATATTTATTTACTAGACAATTATATTTTACAATATAGTACTGCCTAATTTAGAAATGCATAAAAACACAACTAATAAAATAGGGTTTTACATTTTTTTCATTTAACTTTAACCTTGTTTTAGAGATTAACAACCAAACTTCACAAAATAATAATAATATAAACCAATTAGTAACCACACTTTATTTAATTAAAAACATTTACATGTAAGCTTGTAACTGATATGATAACAACAAGTATTTTAATAAGATAAACTGTGGCATCTACTATGTAAATATTTAAATGTAATTCAGACTTCTTGGTTTTCTAGAATAATTTAGATTTTATTAAAGAGAGAATATAAAATAGCTTATGAATTTTATGTATAACTACTTACAAAAGATATAAAATCAAGTATTTTGCAAGGAACAAAAGACAATAAATTTTATTGTTTTTTTTTTAAGAATCTGTAGACCTTATGTTATTCATAAACTATATCAAGTGATGAAATATAAACATTTTTTTTATTATTATTAAGTAAAGGTACTTACCTATGTTTTATCCAATAAGCTTGTTATTTTAATAGCAGATATGCAGACAGACAGAAAAATAAATATAATATAGTCAGATGGGACACTTGGAAAAGAGGTTAAAACTAAATAATCAGTTTACTTACTAAATATTAAAGAAATAATGAGGTATCTATATCTGTGTACATAGATACCTACTTAATATTGGATTTATTAAGATATGTAATCAAAACAAGATGTAACTATTTGTTTTGATCATCAGGTCAAAACATTACACTGAAAATAATAACTATTGTAAACAAATAAAGTCCTAATGGTTAGCAAAAAAACTGATGATATAATATGAGGGAGATAGCATACTGGGTCTGCAAACCACGAATAAGTGAAACAAGGACAGCAATACATGCGTTTTTTTGAATAATTTAATGCTTGGCAAGTGCACTGAAATAATTTATGACCTCATATAAACCTACATAGTATAAATAAACATTTAGAAAGTAATGAATTAAAATCAATGTTTTATTACGATTTTATATGCAACCGCAAAGTTTTATTGCAGCGCCAATATTGTGAACCCGGAAACTGCAAAGAAATTCGCAATTTCTAGAACAAGAAAGTTTACGTGTCTGCAAAAAAAGTTTTTCTAACTTACCAAAGTATTCTGATACCCCAACCCGGACTCGTCGTCGGAAGTCTCATCCTTGTTCTGTATCTCCTTCATTTTTCAACAGAAACTTCTAAAGTTTACACACAAAACTGATTTAAATCAAAACAAAACAGAGCACTGCACGGCACGATGTGAGTCGGACTTTTGATTACTAAAGACGATCGGCCGAGTGTCAGCGTCCGGACATCTCCCGCTCCTCGTGTGGGGATCGCAAGATAACAATAAGATAATAATTTTGTAATTGAGTAAATGCGATTTCATGCAAATTGCTCGCGCGCAGTCGGCGGAAACCACAAACCGACACACGTTCACTCATAGAGTCAACCAATGACCGACTGACATTTGTGACAGTTGTTCAGTCGTTGACAAGTGACACTAGGCTACGAAACGCATTCAAAAGATTGACCTTGAACTTGAACCCATTCATTGAACACAAGTTTTCTTGTAACAACAAATAACTACAATGTTATATATTTTATCATCACAGTTGAAATAAAACACAAAAAGTAACGATGAATTTAGCTGAAAGACTGATAAACAATATAATCAAATATTATAATACTCTACGCAGGTATTTTGTATTCGGAACGCAACTTCAACTAACCAATAAAAATATTTCGCGCTACAGCAAAATTTCCTTATTGTCCTCTATTTGTGTTAAATTATTTTTTAGATTGACATGAATGAGATCAGAATCCACCTCCACTAATAAAACTCTTAACTCATTTTGGTTGTATAAACCCTTTCCTTAAATACCTACTTAAGTAGGTACCTAGCTACTTCACAATATCGGAAAATTATTTTGCATAGAAACACAATATATACCTACAAATACTAAGTAAAGAACAAATTATTGAGTATTCAATGGTTCTAAACTCAGCAATTCATGGTCTAGCGGTTACCATTCACATTAACTCAAATTGATTTTTCTAAAAATAGGATAGGTACAAACACACTTAAAATAAACAATAAATAATCTACATGCGTACTTAAAAAAAATGGCTAAGTGCGAGTTGGGCCCACGCATGAAGGGTTCAGTAACATTGTTATATGGGACCCCCCTTAAATATTTATTTTATTTGAATTTTATAATTTAGTTTAAAAGGTAATGTACATTTATACATTCCGTGAAAATTTTAGGTGTCTACATGCTACCGTTATTGGTATATATAAAAAAACACGTTTATTGTATAGGGACCCCCCTTAATGTTTTCATTTTTTTATTTTTAGTATTTGTTGTTATAGTGGCACAAGAAATACATATCTTGTGAAAGTTTCAGCTTTCTTGCTATTACGGTTTCTAAGATCAGATGAGGCCTGGAGACAGACAGACAGCGGAGTCTAGTAATAGGGTCCCGTTTTTACCTTTTAGGTAATGGAACCCTAAAAAATTGATGATAATTACATTACATTACAATTTATTGTCCTATGGCATATACAACTTCGGCCTTATTGTATAATTTGCACAGTTTATATAGCTGATTCCTTTTGAATAAGGCCGCTGAGATTATTCCATGGACCCCAACCTAGGCGTGAGCCTGTGTCTTGGCGATCCATATTTCCTCAGGTACCTTATCTGAAGTTCACGCGCTTGATACACAGAATTGCTTTCTTACACCATGTATACAATATTAGACTGATTTAGTATGTGAGCCTAGTGAGCATTGTTACTTATATGGCTAATATGTGTGTGTGTGTTTGTGTGGGTGTGTGTGTGTATGTGTGTGTGTGTTTGTATGTGTGTGTGTGTGTGTATGTGTCGATCAAGCTGAGTACCTCCAGACATATCAGTTTGGGTGATAGCTGTATGTCCTAGTGGTTGTGTGACTGGATAAGATAAGGATTTTTCGTTTTTTTTTTTTTATTGTTTTTGGTATGTTTATTCATATTTATAGAAACTCCAGATGACTCTTTGTGTCATAGATAAATTCTGCGTTATATATAAGTTAGTATCTATCCCTATAAGTATAGCCATACTTACGACACAATAGTCAGCTATTTGTGGCTAATAAATAAATAATATTAATTAAAACTCCAATTAACTGATAATATTTATTGCATTTATTTAAAGTGACTCACATTTTTCTAGCTACATTGGCATATTTTATTGATAAATGTAGGTATATTATTCTTAGATAGACCTTATTTAAATAAGCTATTGCTTCAAACTTATAACACTCAAACTAATTATACACTTAGTCAAATATATTTTACCATAAAATTATTATTGCGAAAACAGGTAAAGTATTTCATTTTTGATATCGCATATTTGTAATAGTTATATAAATATTTATTTATTCGTTTTCTAATAAATGATCATAAAAGAGAATGTTGAATATTTGACCCTATAAACAGCTTATTCACAATTAAAACTAATTAATATCCCATAGAAATATACTGGAAATAATCTCACTGGAAAGATATTTCAAAAACCAAATAATAAATACCTAAGACAATAAATAGGTATATAGGTAGATATTATTAAAGTTAAATGAAGCTTTGTTTCTAAAAATTAAACAATAATCGTTAATAATTACAATACATAGGCTGAACCCATATAATCAGAAACAAAACGTAAGCCTACGCGTTGTCAAAAATGCCACCCCGGAAAGATCCCAGTCCAAACGTGCCCAAAAGCGACAGTGTTCCCGCGCTAATTGACTATTGACATTTATTGTGTCAAAAATCACGCCGCCTATCTCCAAATATCGAAAATCAATTTATTTTTATTTATTGTGAACATGCACACATATATTATATTGTATTTATACTTTACAAGCGGTGATAAAAATAAATTTAAACTTAACTAAAAATCGAAAATTAGCATAGTAAAAACACGAAAATTTTGTATACTAAAATAACAAAACAAAAATTTTAAGACAAGGCTTGGCGCATTGCCTCTTTTATTTATTTAAAAAATATATATTTTTTTTAAATAGAAGACAAAATTAAATATCTAGTGTACTTCCGCTGTGATCCTTTCTCGACTTTTCGTTCGAAGAGTCAGCATCTCCCGATGATGCCTTGTGGTTAGGCGAAACACGTGTAGAGTTAAGAATTTCCGAATTGTGATAGGTAACGTTAATCTTAATTAATCTTAGTTAAGTAATCCTAGCTAATTAATCTTAGTTAATTTTTCCTTTACTTGTCTTAATTTGGATTTCGGATCACAGCGGAAGTACACTAAATATTTAATTTTGTCTTCTATTTACAATGGATTTCCGCAAAGTAACGCCTGAGTCAATAAGTTATACTTTTATAATAGTTTAATAGTTCAGAATAGTAGACTTCGCGAACAAAATAAAAATCTGGGAACGTCGTATAATAAATACTTCTTCTTCTTCTTCATGGAACTTCTGACTTGGCTTAACGACTGCTTGTACTAAGACTAACAGCCGGGATCTACCGTGTATTTAACGTGTCGACCGCCCCACGTTTGCGCGTATATGAAAATGCAACTTAAAAAAATATATAAGCATAAGCAGCCCACTATACGTTCCCACTGCTGAGACTCGGTGCCTTCCTTCACGAGGAGATATAGGCCATAATCTACCACGCTGGCCAAGTGCGGGTTGGCGGATGACACATGTCATCATGATATTGTAGTCCTCAAACATGCCGGTTTCCTCACGATGTTTTCCTTCACTGTAAAGAGAGTGCAAATCCACACATAGCTTGAAAGTCATTGGTAGGGCTGGGATCAAACCAGGAGCCATCTGATGGGGAAGCAGACGTTATTACCACCGAGCCAGACTCGTTTTTTACGTAACGTACAGGCGCTATATTTGGGGCCAAACAAAGATATCAACAGACTTATCTTTAAGAATATTATTCTATATATATTGAGCGAACTGTATCCAATAGGTTGCATTGAGCAAGGAGAAGAGAAGAGGGAAGAAGACTCTGGAGAAGCGGTCGATGTTGACAGCGCGTTGCTTTGCCTTTGCTGCTTCTGCTGCGTCCTGGGAAAAATAGAAGTTCATATCTAGCGTCTCAAATCTGGTATTTAAGATACCGAGGAACATCGTGAGGAAACCCAAGCATAATGGTAACGTGTTTTTTATAACTCTTCTACCTAGCAACCACCCTCAAGTTGTGGAAATCTGTTGTCAAGCACTTAACAGTGTTCTGTATTCAGGAGCCCTCAAGGAGGTTGCCTTGAGGGCAATTTAGTCCAGACTAGGCATACTCTACAGGCCAGACTGTCGCTAACTGATGTAAATACGTGCTCAGCTAGACAAAATCCTAGAGCAAATGCAATTTACCAGAGGCACTGGTAGTTGAAAACCCAAGGACAGGACAGGATTAGGAATAGGATAAGGAATAGGATAGGGAATAGGATAAGGAATAGGATTACGAATATGAATATGATTAGGAATAGGATTACGAATACGAATATAATTTTAACTTTTTTTTATTTAACTTTAATTAGGAATAGGAATATGATTAGGAAAAGTGTAAGGAAAAGGATTAGGATTAGGAATAGGCTTAGAATTAGAAAAAGGATTAGAAAATGGGAATGGGAATTATTTGTAATCATAATGGCGCATACGCTGTATTTTAATAATTAATAACTAGCAACAATATGGACTCGTCTATCGCATGTACCAACATACATATTATACTAAGAGCACTTGGAGGAAAACAAAGTTACCTTAGGTTTGCCAGAGCCGTCTCCGAGGACGATATTGATGAGGCAGTACTCCATCAGAGCCATGAACACGAACCTGCAACAGATCGAAACTTCCATCATCATCATCATCATCATAGTTCTCTTCAACTTTTCCCACTGTGCGGGGTCGTTACATTAGTTTGGTCATACATAGATATACATATATCTATACTATAAGAATCTTTGTCCTGACTCATTCATTCATTCGTCTATAGGCAACGCAGAGACCAAACGGCTGGTCCTAGGGGTTTGAAATTAGTAGGGTGTATTTGTTTTAGTACTTAGACGCGTACTAAGAACGGATTTTTGGAAATTTCACCCCTAAGAGGGTGGAAGAGGGAAAAACAGTCAATATGAAACTTCTTTGTTCTTGAACTTCTAGCAATAAAATTTTGAATATGTAGGTATAGTTTATCTAAAATTAGAAATACTTAATGGTATATTTTTTTTGCAAGGGGTAAACTAAAGGTTAGTAATTGGGGTGAAAGTTTGTGTAGAAATTTCTTTATTTATCAAGTTAAAGTCTTCAAAGTTTTGTTGCGGGAGAGGGAGAGGTTACGTATGAAAGCGACCTACACGCGGGCTGAGCCGCGGGCAACAGGTAGTAATATATATATCGATATATAATATGATTAACACCGTACTGAACTATTTCTAGTCTGTGTTATGGTGACTAACACAACTGATATACATATACATAAATAATAATAAATATCAGGACACATTTCACACACGACTGGTTAGCCCCATACTGAACCATTTCTAGTTCGTATTATGGTTGCTAACACAGCTGATATACTACATATACATACATACATATTATAAATAAATACATATTTAACGCCCAGACCCACAGCCAACAAATTTAGTTAAGCACAAAGATGTTGACTGGGCCGGGAATCGAACCCGGAACCTTCTGATTAGCAGTCCGGCATGGTAACCATTGCGCCAACGAGGTCGTAGACACATAGTGTACTCACACAGTACAGACGGACATGAAAGCATCGACCGCCTTGAGGTAGGAGACGGGCGGGAGCTGCGCCTGCGACTTGGCGTGCTGCGTGGACAGCGTCAGCAGGGACGTGACGCCCAGCGTCACGCGCGCCGGCGCCGCGTCCGGCTTGATCCAGAACGATACCCACTGCACAGATACACATACTTAGTCAGGTCATAAGTTCTGTCACACAATAAAAACTTTTGAATTTAGAATGATGGCCACAAAAAAATTATTGAATGCGAATTCCGAATTTTTCATGAAAATAAAAATATATACTTTTTAGAATTTTCCTCATTTTTAAATATGGAATGGACTGGCCGCGCAGATTGAAGGCCTATATTCATAATCGCGGGGGTAATTTTGAATAAACTTTATTACCATTAGAATCTATGTTTTATTAAGTTCATTTTGATATATAAATGGTTACATAAATATTTATAATGTCTAAATTATCTCATATTACACATGTGACAGAACTTTTGACCTGACTAAGTACATGCATGAGTTAGTTTTTTAAATGATAATTAGGCTTACGTTTGACCGCAGCTTGCCTGATGTTAAGCTTGACTGTGGTCTAAGATGTATCACGCTTGCCTAGAAGGAACCTATTTACTCTAGATTTGAAGACCCCCAAATTGTTCTTCTCGGGAAAAAGAAACTCAGGAAGAGAGTTCCAAAGCTTCGCAAGTAAAAAGTAAAAGTAAAAAAGCCTTTCATTCAACTACATCATAATTATTTACATGCACATATTTTAAACACTTGTCAATTACTAAAATTAATATCATATTCATTTCATTATCAGCTTTAAAAAATGCAATCGTTGCGAGAACAGCAGAAGCCATAACCAGAAAATCCAGCGTGATCTTGCCAACACTAATACGGGGCATCATATACTCAGCAACAGAGTGGTTCATTATTGGAACAAGTTGCCTGAGGAAATGGTCAGTGCTACACCAGTGAACAGCTTTAAAAACCGGCTTGATAGCTGGCTGCAGAAAACAAAAAATCTCTTGCTAACCTGTGATCAGTGCATCAGAGAATTTTAAACATCGACATTGAACAATGGACATTTTGTGAACTGTTCAAAATTTAATTTCAACGTGATATAGGCACATCAGCATATTGCTGCTGGTCTATAAATCAAATAAATAAATAAATTATAGTTACTCATTAAATTGATTAGTAAAATTAAATGTCATATTGTCGATTTATTTTTCAATAGCTGCAATTGTTATATCATATTGATATTGCGATTTCTCTTGTCAGTTAAACTATTGGTTTATGTAGCAGTCGCCTTCTTGGCGTAGGCCTCCCCCAGTTTATTCCATAGTTTTCTATTTCTCGCCATTCTCGTCCATTCTTGTCCGTGTCTCTGCGTGAACAAGTCCTCCCATCTTCTATTTGGCCATCCTCGACCTCTTTTGTCATCTCTAGGTACCCATTCTAATACTTTCTTAGTCCAACGATCACAGTTCATCCTACATATTTATGTCCTGCCTAATTTAAATTGAATTGAATTGACCGTCATCAACTCATAACGCATCAATAAAATTAGACTAAAATTATATTAGTCTAAGTATTAGCTAATCCCGTATTGTCCGATTTCGTGCTCAATTTCTCGTGAATTCTGCCTAATCTCTACTTAGCCTAATATTTCTAGTCCAATTTACGAGCATCATAAAACAGTCGCTAAGACAAAGCTAGTGCGATTATATTGTTGTTTGCAAATGATTAGTACAGTTTGCTCTCTTTGATAACGGCTTACGGATTAGCTGATAAAGGGATTACTTATTAGATCGAGGTCTAACGTTTCTAGAAGAAAATATTGGTGGTCCACAAACCTACTTTTGTTTCTGAGGGGCAAACCTGCGAAAGGATTCGCAGCTGATAATGATAATTCTAACATCAACATTTGTGTTCTTAAACGGTCTTTAAGTTTTTTTCTCAATGTGTTTTACCGTTTATGATTCATAACGAAATAACTGTAAATGCAAGATATTGTTTACATCATCACCTTAAACTTAAAACAAAAAAATCTCAGCGAAAAGACATACAAGAAGAAAATAGACAAGAACTTATGAGCACTACCAGTCTGTCTGTATTTTATCGGATACATTTTGGAGAGTGTGCAATGGAGCTGCACAATTTAATTCCCGCTTCTCCATTCCACTACAGAACGAGCAGGGGTACAGCGAAGAGACACCGATTCTCTGTCTAAGTTCCGAGGATTCGCACAAAGCGTTTTGCTTCGACCTTCATTGTGAGAACTGCGAAGCTAGGGAACTCTCTTCCTGAGTCTCTTTTTCCCGAGTAATACAATTTGGGGGTCTTCAAATCCAGAGTAAATAGGTTCCTTCTAGGCAAGCGTGATACATCTTAGGCCACAGTCAAGCTTAACATCAGGCAAGCTGCGGTCAAACGTAAGCCTATTTATCATTAAAAAAAAAACTACCGTAAGTTGGAAGACACGTTAAATTTAAGGTTTTTTTCTATGTATGTGTTTACTTATGAAGAAATTTAAAAAGAAGAGGAACTATCATCCAGACATTCAGTTCAAATTGTAGGTCCCGGCTGATAGTCACAATACAAGCAGTCGTTAAGCCAAGTCAGAGGCATTCGGGCGGCTTGAAAACTCTCGACTCCAGAGCTTGGCAACTTAGCTCATACGAAGAAGACAAAATAGCTTACCGACATAATAACGATGAGGCAGGTAGGTATGTAAGTGTTGAACAGGTGGTACCCAAGGCGACGCTTCAACTTGAAGATCACCTCTAAGCACGTGAAGTTTCCTGGAATAAACAAGTATCACATATTTAAAAGTAAGTCAAAATTTTGGCAGATCTCGGACGGCGGTTACGAGATAGGAGGCGAGATCCGCGGGAATACTTGCGGCAGCAAATTTCTCTCGCGATTCAGGGAGGAAATGCTGCCAGCCTAATGGGTATGTTTGGGCGAGGTGCTTTGACATAGACTTTAAGACTTATTTTATGACTTGGCTTAAGGCGCTTTCGGATTAAAATAGCATATTTTGAAAAATCCTATAGAATCCTGCGTAAATGTTATTTATTTATTTTCATAGCTGAGTAGGTATGTACACTCTCTTTTGACATGTAAATTGGTTTTACAAAATAAATGATTATGATTATGATTATTACACAAGTTATTGGTGTTATTTATAACATGTGGATTTTTTTAAGTTTTATTATCTTTAATCTAGTGGCAAGAATCTTTTGAGTACCTACGCACAAAAGTTACGTAACATTAACTCGATTTAAAAAAAAGTAGTTTTAAAATTTAATAATGTTATTCTCTGAATTTCATAGAGAAATTAAAACAAATCTTACTTTTTTCTGACTAACCTTTGATCAAATATAATGTAAGTACATATTTGATCGAGAGTAAGATTTTATCTAGCACCATTAGAGAGTTTAAGATTTAATAAAAATAGATTTATTATATTTACATCAATATTGTTAGTACTCGTATTAAATATGAATTTATTTCGTGAAGTTTCCATTGCCAGTCGGCAAGAGCTTCACTCAAATTTGTATGGCGCGGCTCGGAACAAAAGCGTCTTAACGACTATACTAAGACTAAAACATCCTAGACCAAAAATTTAACGTATCGTTCGACCTACGGTAGCTTCCAGAATAAAATGACACAAAACAGTCATGTCTCCAAAGACTGTCCGCATCGACCG
The DNA here is from genome assembly GCA_035578125.1 of Mellilla xanthometata. Classification (NCBI taxonomy): domain Eukaryota; kingdom Metazoa; phylum Arthropoda; class Insecta; order Lepidoptera; family Geometridae; genus Mellilla; species Mellilla xanthometata. Next base: position 755,086 of record JAPUBQ010000023.1, on the reverse strand, counting down.
CGTAGCTTAACCTCGAAGATCGCGTCAGATCACCTGAGTTGGCCGAGCTATCTTGGGATTTTTAGCGTTATCACAATAATCAATGAAAACTGGGTCATTTCTCGGATTAGCGCCAAAATGAACAACAAGAGTGATGGATGGATTATATACTATCAGGGGATTACCATTGTTGGGGGTTTCCGTAATCAAGAATTCGCCATTTTATTGTCGAATTTACGATAAATTTAAAAACGTGTTTTTTATGTGAGAAGTTATAACAATAGTAGCGGAGCCAAACAGGAGGTTATTGTAAAATCTCGGTCAGATTAAGATATAGGAGATACCTTGAACCCATTTGAGTCTGCTTCTTCGTATGAGCTAAGTGGCCAAGATTTGGTGTCGGAAGTTTTCAAGACGCCCGAAGGCCTCTGTCTTGGCTTAACGACTGCTTGTACTAAGACCAGCCGGGACCTACAATCTAACGTGTCATCCGACCCACGGTAGCGCCCAGGTGCCACTTGAAAAACGACAGTCTTGTGCATGGTCACACGTCCAAACACCGTCCGCATCGACGTTGCTTAGCTTCGATGTTCGCGTCAGATCACTTTAGCTAGCCGAGCTACTGGCGCCATTTGAGTACCTCTACCTTAGCGCTCCACCTTACATCACAATATCGCTTACCATCAGGTGAATTGCGATCAAGCGCAAGCAAGGTAAAAAAAAACTTACCAGTGGAGTAGACCTGAGTGCAATCAGCGGTGGTGTTCTGCACCAACTCCAACTGTGGGAGCTCGATATGCTCGTCCACCACCAGTGGGACCTCCGGGTCCCACTGGAAGATCAGGTCGTCTGTCGTGTGGGACACTGAAATAGAGATTAGTGGCACGGAGTTAAAATACAGTCATAAATAAATAAATATTTAGGACACAATCACACACGGCTGGTTAGCCCCATACTGAACCATTTCTAGTTTGTATTGTGGTTGCTAACACAACCATGATATACTACATATAAATACATAAGTAATAAGTTGTTTAATATGTAACTGTTTTTGTCTACCTTCTATATAATGTTTGTAATCTGTCTGAGTGCCTAATAAATAAAATAAATAAATAAATAAATATAACTATTTATTAAGTTCGTCTTCAAAACAAGAAATATTCAAATAGATAGTTCATAAAAAAAATTAGATAAGAATTTCTTGATAGATGTTACTAAATATAAGTAAATATAAATATGTATGTTCTTGGCATTTAATATACAGTAGAAAAAGTTTTTGAAGTATAAGTAATAGGCCAGGTCACGGCTGTTAGTCAGACCTTAGGGCGGCTTGAAAACTCTCCACACTACAGCCTAGCCTCTTAGCTCATAAGAGTAAGAAGAATAATTTACCCATAGTAGTTACCTGGTTTACTAAATAAATAAATGTATATATAAATAAATAGATAGAACATTCTTATCGGACACAAACATAAATAGTTTTAAAGAAAAGGCTCACAGGTGTGCCACAATTGGAGTTCTTATCGCCTAATGCAATCTCTTCCATACAACCTTTGGAATAAGAGGAGTTTATAAACAACTGAACAAGAACGTAGTATATAAACAAGTATACCGTATTCGTCGCCAAAAATAGATCTATCGGTACCTACCTAATTTTCATCATACATGCATAGGTTTAACCTAAGCAAGGTAAAGCTTGAAACTCCCAAAAATCTTAAAGCCGGGTAACAAAGGCGCAACAAACAAACACGCGCCTTCATTATCGAAGGAAATACTCTTACACGCATTACCTACTTGAGAGTAAGGGCGTGTACACACTGGGCGGGAGAAGCGACGCGACGCGACTCGACACGACGCGACGCGTAAAGACGACAAAATCAAATAATAGAGGTGGGTGCATTTACATTGCCTCTTGCCTCGTCGCAGTAATTTGCGACGATGAAGTTGCGGTCACTTCTATGGCTACACATTTTCATACAAAATTAAACATATATTGATCGATTGGATTGAATCTGTGTTACAACAAAAATCTTATAAAATAGTTGATGTGTATATATCTACATAATACAGCTAGCCTTACAATAAGGTGCATAACAACACGAGTTAGCGACACTATGGCCGAAAGTGTTGCATGTCTGGAATAACTGGTTCTCAAAGAGACAGTTGCCACACACAGTTAAATGCTTGGTGACAAATTGTTCAACTAGAACTAGCCAGAAGAGCACTAGAAAATGAAATATTGAAATTATCAGCTCTAACGATTCTGGATTATAATACCATTGCAAACTGATAAAGTAATTGATTCTCATTTCTTTGTAACTTTAGGACGCACTATATTTTTAAATTTTATAATACACTAAATTCCAAAAAAAACAACAAGCGAATTTTACGTAATCGTGTTTTGACACTTTCTTAACATTGAATTAAAGATAACAAAACTGTTTAAGCCTATTGCTATCCTTTATAGGATTTGACAAAATATGTTTTTTAATGTTTTTAATCTTTAAATTAGACGCCTTTTTCGGAAGCACTCTTTAGTCTCTTTGAATTTAGTCACAATGAAATAATTAAAGAATCTTAATTCTCGTTGCAAAGTTTCTTAATTTTTATATTTTACGAGTATTAACGAATCCAATCTACCGAATGTACTTATACATTTGAAAAATAGTTTAGGTTATTATTAGTTTAATGTATGTACAATTGCACATATACATAGGTAATTTTAGTTTTAAGATTGAGCTATTGTGAATAGACTTGCCCAGTGCCGCGCGTTGCTGTAAAATCGATAAGTTTTGTTTTGCTATTCTATTTTGTATACCGCCTCAATAAAATTACATTAATGTGTTATCTCAACATTTGATTTTATTATTTTTTTCGTTTCGTCGCGTCGCGTCGCGTCGTAGTGCGGCCGCAGCCTAAGAACAAGTTAGTCGGCAATACGGTGAAGAGGTGGAATGTAGGACAAGAGTCGCCGAGAGCAGTCGAGGGGCAGACTCAGCGATCCCTCAAGGGTCTTAATGTTGACGAGATGTGTAAAGGAGCCTGGAGAGGGGTTAAAAATAGACGCCGCCTGCTGATTAGACGGCCTGATAGCTTCCTCGTCATGTTTGACATTATTTTCTTTTATAACCTACTACTATACTGAAATTAGTGTAAAAAAAGCTTCATATATATTCAGATATATATTTTGTCTAGGTATGGTAAGACTTAGATACAGTTGCATTCGAAAACCTAGTACCTTTGAGCAAATAATCAAAGCCTAGTACCAGCGTACTAGGTTTTCGAATGCGCAAAATTTCATTAAACGGAATCAGATTATATTATTGGTCTATGATGATACTTAGTTTTAATAATGTTCTATTTATAGACAAACTGGTTGGTTCTGGCAACATTGTGACAAATTCTCATTTGTTTACCTATTTATAGTAACCTTTATTGAAAGAAAGATAGTTGTGATAGAAACCAAAATCAAATGAAAACTTTAAGCACCTACCTAGTTTTAGGAATCTGAAAAATAGTAAATATAACTCTTAGATTTATAGCTTAATAGATTTAATTTGAATAAACGATCAATGTAGTGCCAGCTCGGCTAACTTAAGGTGATCTGAAACGATCGTCGAGGTTAAGTAGAAAATTAAACAATTTTAGCAACTTTTGGTTTTCCGTAGAAATATCTACGGAATTTCCAAAAAATTATAAAGAGCATTCGCAAAATTTTGCATCAAGTCCGACTCATTCCTCGTCGACTTGAAAAGAGCGCGAGTATCAATGCCTAATGAGATGGTTTCTCTTCCCAAACTATGTATGACACGGCTTAAAAGAAGGTTAGTTTATACCAGTGATAATATCCCACTTGATTGCGCATAGCTTTATCCCACTTAATGCGAAGATAAAGGCAAAATCTTGTTTTTAACAGTTTTTTTTTATACTATGATGTTTGAGCTTGATCAGAATTCACCTGATGGTAAGCAACATTGTGTTCTAAGGTAGGTAAGGTACGCGCTTACCAAGAAGAAACCGGTTTACTCGAGCCTCGTAAACCGCACAAACTCGTTATTATTCGCTATAAATCATAAGCAGAAAAACTTATCGAAAAATAGCTTAAAGGCCGTTATACTTATTTTGGTACCAATCAGACTTATCAATATGAAAAAAAAAATGGATAAAAAAACATAATTTTAGATTTTTTGAACCAGTTTTATTTCTAAAGATTTTTATTTCTCAAGATTTGGCTGTCAGTGATTTATCACTTATTATCATCGCCGTAATTTAAGTGATTCATCACTAATTATTTTCGCATACCCATATATTGTATATCCAAACTAGCTGCGCCCCACGGTCCTACTCGCGGATTATCCATAAAGTTGTTCAGTGACGGATTAAATTTTAATTCATCGCATTTGTACTGTATCAAAAAATTTAAATATAAAAAAATATTTTTTTTCAGTGGATTACTGTTACAAATTACAGAAATAATTACGAACGAAAAATTAAAACACTGAAACCTTGTCAAGGCAATTAGTTTTCTTTGAGTTGTTCTTTAGATGGTCTTTAAGCTATTGTTCCTAGACTTTCCTTATCCGTTATGATATATAACGAAAAATCTGTAAATTCAACTTCCCCTTATCATCCTTACGCAGTAATCAGCCCCGCTCTAAGGACAACATTAGCTCCATCCCTTGCTAACACCCCGTCCCGCGCCCGCAGCAGGGAACAGAGCTAATATGAGACATTGCTTACATCGCCCATCAACTGGGATACTATCAATGGTTTATGTCATACCTACTCCGTACTAAGCTGTGGTGTACGTGTGCTTGCACTAATGACAAGCTTTCAGCGTGATTGCACATAGAAAGTGAAGTCGGGAGGCCTTTACACCCGGTTCTAAGATATTTAATAGTAGTCCCCCGAACAAGAGACCTTGGGAAGAAAATTTCATTTACCATGTTTGTAATTACCGAAACGTTTCATGTAGCGCCTGTAGCTTAGTAAATTAAGGTGATCTGACGCGATCATCGAGGTTGAGCAGCGGTCGATGCGGATATTCTTTGGAAGGATGATGAACAAGACGGTCTTTTAAAAAGTGTCATTTTCATGTGAGTGCTACCGTTGGTCGATTGACCCGTTAATTTGTAGTTTAGTATTAGTACAAGCAGTAAGAGGCCTTCGGTTAAGCCAAGTCAGAGGCCTTCGGGCGGCTAGAAAACTCTCGACACCAGAGCATGGCCACTTACGAAACTCATACGACAAGAAGAAGATACAAGTGACTTCATAATATATCAATCAACAATTTTATTACTTGACCAATTTTGTTAGTATTCGGAATACGTGGTAAGGATTAGGATTTTGGTTACAATATTTTCTTCTACTCAATCTACCCATGGTCTTTTTAGTTTTAATTAGGTTTTAGTTAGCTATGTTTCATGTATTCTTATGTTTTTAACAAAAAAATATGAGTATACCGAACTTAATGAAAATGTCTAACCTAATATAATGTATTTAAATTGTCACCAATAAATTTTTAGTTTTTCCTATAAAAACTCCAAGCTACATGTTAGAAGACGTTATAAAAAGAACTAGCTGTATAAAATTTTGTACATACGGGATTTACAAACATTTGTTAAGTTTTTCTGTTATGTGAACAATAATAAATAAATAGAATGAGACTATAATGACTACAAGCTACAGATTAGAAAATATTATAAAAGAAAACTAGGTTTTTAAAAGTCTGTACGTACGAGATTTACAATCATACCTGATAATACTAGTTTTTGGGCAACCCTGCACGAGAAAATCCGTGGCAAATACCAACCCTAACCAAAAGCCACCTGGCAGTCCGATCTCTGAACACAGTGTCCGACTCTCGTCCCGACACTCGTGTCTCGTTACCCGCCGCTAGAGAGCTCTCGAGTCGCGCCGACACCAATCCGAGACACTAGCGACTAATTGTAGCCGCCTTTGATATATTGGAGAAATCTATATCACATAAACACAAGATGATATTTTACTTATTTTTGGTTGTAATTATTTACTTTTCACCTATTTCTACCGTGCTTTAACTGAAATCCCGTAAGTACCAAACAATTTGACTAAGATAGCGGCATTTTAGTTATGACGGCGTGTTGCCTTTGCCAAGGGAGATTGGGTTTTTTAAACTTTAAATATTTTTATCTACACTAATGTTGTAACATTCTACTTATGTTTCCAAAACTTGAGTTAAAATGACTACTGTTATAGCGCAGACAACACTCAATTTAAGCAATTTCACATGATGGTATAATATCACATAAAATTAGATTTTACGATATCGATGATCGATGATTATATCTATAAATCTCATTACAACATCAATATAACGCAAAGAACAGCGCGCATTTGCTCCTGATTGGCCCTGCGTGCGCAACTGCGCTCTCATTGGTTAGATTTTAATTGCGGCAAGTTAACTGTGACAATACATGTACGCGTGAATTTAATGTTTCGCAATGTGTTTTGTTCATTTTATGCTATTAATAATTATTAAATATTGTAAACTGTTCACGTTTTAATATTTTCGCGTAGAAAAACTGTTGGACTCATTCCAACTTTTAATAATAAGTAAGTGTGACCGTTTTCTACGCAAAAATAATATTGATTACTTAGTTTGAAAGTCCATCACTCATGTGGTTTCACATATTTAATAGTCCATCACTCATGTGTTTTCACATATAAACACTTACAGCTTTCCATCTGGAGCTTGCACTCCTGCGTGTCGTGCGGGTAGATGAGGAAGTTCATCGCGCAGGAGAGTTTGAGGGTCAGCTTCACCATGTACAGGATCTTCTTGTTCTTGTAGAGCCACACGTAGTGGTTGGGTATGGTCATGGTCTGGAAGGTGACGGACTTGGCGTTCTTGAAGAAGGAGTCGGGCCGCCACATGTGCTTCAGCCAGTCTAGGTCCAGCAGTCTGTTGAGACAAGAAACCTTCAATAAATAAAAAATAAAAAATAGCTTAGCTGTCGCCAAATTCCGCATCGCGCTGTAGTTGCATAGTGATATAATGATAGTAGATTGCATGACCCGAGTGAAGTCGTTTCAAGAAAATACGAACAGATGCCGCTACGTGTATCTAATGACACACGTAGTGATTTTCAACAAGAGGTTGAGCGTCTATTATACTTATAAGTCTATGGTAACTATAGGGTGTTGCTAATTTTATGAACTACTTTTAAACTAAAATGACAACATTCCTAGAAGTTTTGACGTGACAACGTCTTAAATTAGGTTGCGGCTGGGAGTCACTTATGAAAAAGTGTAACGCCCGGTAACGTTACGATGAGTCACCGAACGAGAGAGAGGCCCGCCGAATGCCTTGCGTCTCTCTCCCACTCAACTATGATCGGTCTGCCGCGCGCGCAGCACGCGGCAGACGTTGTCACGTAAAATCTTCGCCCGTAAAACCGACTTTACAGGCAACCATTTTTTTTTATATGTATAATGCTTTATAACTTTAACATGATGTTATTAGAAACTTACCTATATTCTGAAGTCATATTCTCAGGAAGTCTCAGACGGAAATCCATCCAGGTTTGTGCGAAGAATATGTCTGCAGCATATGTCTAGGAAAAAAAAATACACCATACAGAGTAATATTGATAATACACGTTTTTTAATAGGTCCGTACTTGACGTCTTGTTAAACAAGTCAGATGCCTTCAGGTCGAAAACTCGCGACACCAAAGCTTGGCCACTAAGCTCATACAAAAAAGAAAAAGACTCTACATTTAGGGATAGTACAGTAAATGATTCAATACAAATAAAATTATCTAATATTTAAGAGGAACTTCCATACAGCAATTGCAATTTTTTCTCGATCTTTATAACGACATATTTTGACAGATCCTCTAAACATTCACAGAACATTTAATTATGTCTTAACTTTACAAATAAATTATAAAATTAAAAAGAATCTTTATTTAAGAGGGTTCCTATACAAAAAACAGTTTATTTACATTTTTTTTAAATAATGGTACTCTTTCATGCGCGAGCCCGACTCGCAATTGACCATTTTGGCAACACCGCGGGGTATAGTTTGGAAAATTACAATTCAAGTCAGTGTCAAGAAATTTTCTTCGTGAGGTCTACTGAGTATCTAGAACTACTAGAAATAGTTTACTTACCATAGAGTTCTCATCAATAGAGTCCAGTCCCATCACAGTGACGTGGAAATTAACCGTGGTGGGCTGGCCGTTCACCTTCGGAGGCCTCATCTTGTCGTACGCGCGAGGGTCCTCGGGGAGCAAGTCTTGGAAAGTCAGCAGGGTTGACCTGGTGACAAAAAAGCTTAAAACTTGGTTGCTTGACATATTATTTTACGAAATTGACTTCATGGAGGATTATTAATGTACTAGCTGACCCGGCAAACGTTGTTTTGCCTCACTTAGGGGTATGAAAAATAGATAGTGTAGCTTATATGACACGTTCGTAGATTTACCATAGCAGCGCCAACTATTGATTACTTACTCAACCCAGTCGAAAGGTATCGACATCTGTTAGAATCATTTGGAGTTAACAGATAATTGGGACTGTCAAATAATAGCAGACAATAATTAGCAATAAATTAAAATTGCGACTATAATTTGAGATTTAAACTATCCTATCTCTCAAGTTGGATCGAACTGCACATGGTGTGCGAATTTTATTATAATCGGTTAAGTGGTTTAGGAGTCCATTGAGGACAAACATTGTGACACGAGATTTACCTATTAAGATTTATAATTATTATTAGTATTGTTACATAATGTGATGTGTAAATTTTGACATTAATTTTCATATATTGAATTGCATTTTTGATGTGTAACAAGGTGTTATTAATAAAATATTGTATTGTATTGGTGGCAAAAACAGCTTTCATTTAAAATATTTTGTAACTCCGATGCCAAACCGATGAGTTGTAGAAGTTTGACGTCTTTTGTGTGTCTCTGTGTATGGCTTTAAGTTTCGTTTCGATAGGTTCAAAATGACGGCCTATACCTATGCGAGAAGCAACATCCAAACATACTTACAGACGAAAGCTGATTTGGCCAGTTACCTAATGTAAAATCTAAATAGTCCATTGAAAATTTACATTTATAACTTTTTTATTTATAGTTCTACGATAAAAAGTTACTAGACCAAAGTTGTAGAGAATTTAATTTGCAACAAAAAATACAGTTACAATGTAAAGTTACAAGGCAAATAATATAATATCATTACAAAAGTATATGATATGATTCAATGTTAATTTTCAAATGTTAGTATTTGTTGTATGGCGGCAACAGAAATACATAATCGGTGAAAAAAAAAGGTTTATGAGATACAGCCTGGTGACAGACGGACATCGAACGCTTAGTAGAAGGCTTGGGGCCATTTGACATTTAAGGTACGGAACCTTAAAAATTAAGATACTTAGCTACGAGAGTGAAGATTCTGTATTTGTTTGCGACATAAAAATGCTTCTGAAAAAAAGTGTCTGAATTTCTAGCTTTGTACCGCTTTGTAAGACTTTGCATTATACCGTGGAGGTGCCTAAGTCGAGCACTAAGCGATTTGCGTCCACCTTCATTATGCGTACCGCCAAGGTGTGGAATTCTTTTTCAAATTTCCTGTTCCCCGATAACTATAATCTAGCGGTTTTCAAGGCAAGAGTGGACCGGTTTATTCTGGGCAAGCGCGCTCCACCTTAGATCGCAATATCGCTTACCATCAGGAGAATTGCGGTCAAGCGCAAGCCCATTAAAAGTAAAAAAAAGACTACGCTCGCTTCGCTCGTTCGGTGAATTAATCGTTAATTAAACTTGTCTAGTCAATGAATAAGTTAACACATACTTCACTTAATGAAAATTAGGCGATAGTACACAACTTTCATTAATTTGTATGTATGTATAGAAAAACCAATTATGTAGATTAGAACATTAGTGTAAAATAATAGATTAGATATCGATTTTTTAAGTATAATTTAACTATCTGACCCAGCAAACGTTGTTAAGCCTTTTTTTTCAAGAAAATTGATACATGACAGTCGTTGTAGACATGTCTTTAACTGACAGTTATGTAAAATGTCTTAAAAAAAAACATTATCAGTCTTTCTAATAATTTCAGCTTAACTTAAGACTTATTTTGATCCAAGACTTAAGTTTCGATAAGAGGAAACATGTATTAATAAACGTGTATTAAAGAGAGAATACACTAAACCGAATATACTCTCTGATTATACATATTTTTAGTCCTAGAAACCATGTAGTTTAAGGACTGAGTAAAAGCTTAATATCATAACCATCAGCCATACTGGTAACTAACGCAAAACTTGTTTGTACGTTAGACAAACAAATTTAAGAAACTGATGAAAATAAATCAGCTGTTCCATACAAAAAGTCGCCAACGGCGAAATGTTTTTTTTTTTTTTACTCCTCAAGAAAACATTTTACAGCTAGGCATTACAAGGCAAACAAGTTAGTGACGCTCTGGCCTAAGGTGAAGCATGCCTAGTCTGGAATAACTTGCTCTCAAAGAGGCTGCCGGAACCCACTTGTGGTTGGCAGCCTGGTGAGCACTAGAAAATGCTCTAACTCCACTTCGCTATGGTTTCCTCACGATGATTCTCTTCACTCGAGCTCATTGCCGCGGTTCGAACCCACTATCATCGGGGCGTGAGGCGGCCGCACGCCCGGCAGTGCTGTCATCGCTACGAATGTACTATGTATGGAAAAACGATTATTTTTCTGTGCCCGTGCTCATTCTGTAGTGGAATGGAGATGTGGGAATTTAATTGTACACTCTTCAAAATGTACCCGATAAAATACAGACAGACTGGCTACTTTGTGCCGCTTATGTTCAAAGCTAGGACGAAGAGCTTCTTATTTTTTATCTAAATCTAATCTAATAAATTCTACTTACTGGGCGTAACACAAATCCGTAGCTCCAAGCCACAGACGAAGTAGCACAGTCGTAGCCCAAAGAAGACGACCGGCCGCCATCTTGAAAATTTTAAACTACCGTCTAACTTTAAAAGTATTGAATTATTTTTAGCGCTTCAAAGCAAGATATTTTTAACACCATATCTAGTTTTTACACGAATCTTGCTACTTTTATAGGGCAAAAAGTTTTTTGTAATATTTGAAACTTGCAATGCGGCATTTTATATGAAAAAAATACAATTCCCAACTTAATTTTAGAGGGCTTAATTTTGTCTATATTTTTTTGTTAGAATCACAAAATATTTTTTTAATCAATTTGTAAATCGGTAATTAGAGACATTTCACTTAATTATTCATAAATAAACTCTTTCTTTATTTCTCACTGGTAATTTAAAAATAGAATCTGATCTTTTTTTAAGATTGGATTTATTTTTATTTTTAGCCTAGTGCGAATTCTCATAAATAAACAATTTCCTTCTCACTGGTAATTTAAAAATAGAGTCTGTTCTATTTTTAAGTCTTTTTTTTTTAATTTTTGGCCTAGCGCGATTGTTCTGTGGTGCCGTAGCCGCGCTGACTGAGTAATGAGGTTTCAAGCAGCTTGCCGCTTCGCACTTGACCACGTCGAATTTTTTAAAGTTGGACATGCGCATTCGCCCCCTTTCGGACTTCTCTCCCTTTATAGCTCTTAAGGACTTTTGTTACTTACCTATAAATAATTATATTCCTATTAAGTGGAGCTTACAATACACGCGTATAAATCCTAATATTGTAATCGTAATATAAACTACTTGTAATTGTATTTTAATTGTAATATAAATACTCTCTACAAAATTAAATAATAAGTAAGTATTCACGTACACATTAAAAAGTGTTACAGTAAACATTTTAATGTTTGTAACACAGACATAAAAAATATATAGTAAACACAAAATATATTTTTAGGGTTAGCTAAACAGTAAAAGCGGGACCCTATTACTAAGCCTCCGCTGTCTGTATCTTAGAAACCGAAAGAAAGTTGAAACTTTCACAAGATAGGTATGTATTACCCGTGCCGTTATAAGAACAAACAGGTACTAAAAATAAAAAAAATAAAACATTAAGGGGGGTTCGGGGATAAACGTGTTTATTTCGTATTTTTTGTCGTATCATAAGCTGCTAGACACTTAACATTTTGAGAAAATAGGTATATAAATGTATTAGCATGGCGTGGCATTTAGAGATTGTCGTTAAATCGAGTATCGTTACATGGTGTTTACACTGTATTTATTTAAGTATACCTATATGGTATGTATCTGTAGCAATTGCTATATATATTTTTCAACTCGCAATGAACCCTGAAGAAGTCAAGAACATCGAGCAGTGTATTTCCGCCCACCCGAGCCTATTATTGGAGATGGTAATACCTCTCAAGCACGTTCGACCTATCTACTAAGGAAGTCTATAGAGATGATTAGACAAATCTAAATAATTATAAGGAAACCATGTGTTCCCACTCCTAGCACTGGGGGCCTTTCAGCGATATAAGCGATAGCTTATATCTCTCGTGGCTGAGTGCGGGTTGGCAGATGACACACGTACGTCTTCGTATATTAAACTCCTACATTACATTACATTCTGGCTCTTCCTCGCCTCTTGTAAGGGACGTAGGGGATCCGCCTCGAGGTATTAAACTACTCAAATATGTAGGTTTCCTTACGATGTTTTTTCTTTACCGCAAAGCAAGTCTGCTTGTAACTTGAAAACAAGTCATTGGTGTAAGGCTGGGATCGAATCAGAGGCCGTCTGATTGAAAGCAGACGTGTTTCCCAACCAATCATTTCATCCCGCTCGATAACTTATAGTTATGGTGATTTAACTGTGCTTAAGGAGATACAACGTTTGCCGAATCAGCTAGTAGATTAATAAATGAATATTTTAGTAACATTGTAGCAACGCCTGCAATTTTCTATGCCGCAATGCGCGGCGCTGTTTGACCGCATCGTGCTCAAGAGGCTGACAGGCGCGGCATCATCAGGAATAGTGACTCGACCATAGTTTTTTGGCTTGATTGTGTATTATATTTGATTACGATTTATTGTGAAAGAAATATTTTGGACATAATTTTAGATGTTTCTCCTTGTGCAGGTTGCCTTTAATTCATCTAATTAAGTACTTGCCTTGTGCAATGCCGATCATTTATAAAATAAATAACCTTAAGGATTTCCGGAAATTATCTTACGATACGAAATTCGTTATGAATATTGTTTTTTTTTAGGAATAAAAGAATTGCTTCATTATTCTATCTTCTCGGAAATAGATTAATAGAAGCCTAGCGAAGCTTATGAGTTTTTGCTTTGACGTTGATAACCGCAAAAAGAAGATACCTACAACTTTTGGACTGTCGGTTTCACTGACAGACTGACACTTGTTTGTTTTGATTCGTGGATTTTCTAATTTAGTTGAGAATTCCGTTTTATTATTTACACCGGTCCTTTTTATAGTTTGCATTGAAATAATATTCTGATCAAGTATTGCAAGCGTCAATCAGACGCTGTAAATCAAAATGATAAAAGCGAGCGACAAATGGGAAATTCACAAGTTGGCGCTAATTTCAATCGCTATTTTATTCGTCTACGACTACTATTACGCCACCGATGGTCCCTATGTACGGATAAAAAGTCCAAAATTTACGCTTCTGGGGCCTCATAACACCACTCCAGTGAAGACTAAAGATGTGTACAACAAGTTAGTTGATATCAAGAATTTCACCTTCAAAGTGAATCCTCAGCCCTGCAAAGAGTACACTGAAGGCTTGCTGCTCGTTATCATAGTAGCTTCGAACCCTGTGAACTTCGAACACCGCGCTACAATACGTAATACATGGGGAAAATCAGTGGACTCGACAAAAGTAGTGTTTTTACTTGGGGAAAGTAGAAATGAGACTATATCCAAGTCTATAGAGGTCGAAAGCAAAGAGTTTGGTGACATTGTGCAGGGAAACTTTATTGACGCGTACAGGAATATGACTTATAAGCATGTAATGGGTTTGAAATGGGTGGCGCACCACTGTCCTATGGCCAAGTATGTTTTGAAGGCTGACGATGACATAGTGGTGAATGCAAGAGGCTTGAGAAGTTTTCTAGCCCGGGAACTGTCTCCTTGGGGAGCTAGAGACCTGATAGTGTGTCAGACTTGTGAGCATGCTCCTGCGTACAGGAGCAACAGTTCTAAATGGAGGGTGTCTACTCAGGAGTATGAACAGGATTATTACCCACCTTACTGTGCAGGTTAGTTGCAGACTATACTATAAACTTAACTTGTTTTTTCATACTAGATAAGTTTGCACTTGATCACAATTCACCTGAAGGTAAACCATATTGCGATTTAAGGTGGAACACACTTACCCAGAAGAAACTGCTTGATTCATGCCTTTAAAACTGCTAGATTATAGTTTTCGGAGTACAGAGCATTTGGCAAAGAGTTCCGCACCTTGGCAGCACACACAATAAAGGTGGAGGCAAAACACTTAGTGCATATTTGTAGTATCTCCATAGTAAATTGATGCCGCTTTGGTCTTTCCCTACTCGTCCAATGATGAAACAATATACTAGGTTGATGATTGACTACAATATAATGCATGCCACATTGTAGACTACATAGCTTTACATCAGGCAAGCACTAGTCAGCACTATCAAGTTTTTTTTTTTTAAAACCGTTATTTCTAACTAGGCATGTTCCATCTTTGGTCGAAATTTGCAATTAAGTTTGAGCCATAATAGTCAATCTAGCTGTATAGGGTTTAAAATAAAATTCATGCTTGGCTGCTCACATATGTGTTGAATTATAAAGACCATTTTAGAATTCTGTACTTACTGTAAAAACGGAACCCTATTACTAAGCCAGTGGAGATTTGACTGCCTGATACCAGGCTGTAACTCATAAACTGCTGATATGAGATAGCTACAACAATAAAATTTAACAAAAAAGTATTTCTATTACCAACAATATCCTTCCTCTTCTTCTGCTTCACCTTATCCCACTTCATGTGGGGTCGGTACAATAGTGCCAAAGTCAAAGTCAAAGTCAAAGTCAAAGTATATTTATTAACCTTAGGCTAGTTACAAGCACTTGGTTTCGTCAAAACAGTACAATATGAAAATTATACAATATATGTATAAAAATAGAATTATGAAAATAAAACCTATATAATATAATAATCAAATTACAATAGAATTATTTGTCATTTTTACATGCTAGTACATTCAAATCATTAAATATATGCCTGTCTTCTATAGCATCCGCTAGTTTATAGTAACTCTTTACAAGAAGTATTTCTTTGATTTTTGTCAGTAATATGTTTTTATTAACATTTTTAGCCACAGCAGGTATTTTATTGTAAAAGTGTACGCCTAGACAGTGAAAGCTATTTGCTGTTTTAGCTAGTCTTCGTTTAGGTACTACTAATCTTTGTGTATCTCTTTTGTGGTACAAACATGATTGTGCTTCAGTTACTGTAGTGAACATTTCTGGATTATCAATAACATGTAATACATTCTGGTATATGAACTCACTAAAGACGGTCATGATGCCTACTTCTTTAAATGTATTCCGGCAGGAATCTAATCTTTTCAGACCTAAAATATAACGCACTGCCCTTTTCTGTAAAATCAGTATTCTATTTGTATGACAATCCCCAGCCGCCCCCCAAAACAATATACCATATGTCATAATCGAATGAAAGTAAGCGAAATACACAGTTCTAGCTGCTTCAGAGCCGGCCAACTCTTTTATCTTTTTAATGGCATATGTAGCTGAACTGAGCTTTTTCGCCACTTCATTAATATGTATGGACCAAGTTAACTTTTTATCCAACCACACACCCAGAAACTTCACCTTATTAGATAGAGTTAGATTCAAATCCTCTAGGATTGTTTGAATTGAATTTGAGGGGTTCCTTATGTATGTAGCCAGATTAAAGTCAACAAGGTGTGTTTTATCTACGTTTAGCAGCATATTGTTAACAGAGAACCAATTTTTAATATTGTCAATCACAGTTTTTATCTTATTACCAGTTACATTTTCACTTTTATCTTTAATTACTAAACTAGTATCGTCTGCAAATAAAACTATATCTATATCACCAGTCACAGCAGGAACATCATTAACATAGATAAGAAACAAAAGCGGACCAAGGATAGATCCTTGTGGAACGCCTAATTTTAGTGAGGTAAGTTCAGATCTACAGCCGTTTATTTCAGTGATTTGGCTCCTATTACTCAAGTATGAACGTAACAAGTCTAATTCTGTATCCCGTATGCCATAATGTTCCAGCTTGGCCACTAAAATTTCATGTGAAACACAATCAAATGCCTTAGAGAGGTCGCAGAACATACCAAAAGTTTTCTGCGACCTCTCCAGACCATTTAAAACATCAGTAATTAAAGCAATTATGGCATCTTTGCAAGATTTGGCTTTTTGAAAGCCAAATTGTCTATCATTTAATAAATTCTGATCTACCATGAAACTCATGAGTTCTTCTGCGATATATTTTTCAAATATTTTACTAGCACTTGGGAGGATTGAAATTGGTCGATAGTTATTGCACTTAACGACATCTCCGTTTTTATATACAGGGACGACTTTAGCAACTTTCATTTCGTCAGGAAAATTACCTTGAGCAATACACTTATTTATTATGGTCATAATTGGTCCAGCAATCACTACCTCGAGCTTCTTCAAGAGATGAGGCGTAACATACCATAAATCGTTAGACTTTTTCGATTTCATTTGTCTAATTATCTTAATAACGCGCGAAACCTTAATTGGTTTTAAAGTAAAATTACATAAATGCCTAGTTCTAAACTTATTTAAAAAAGCTAAAGCTTGTACGGTCGATGTATTAAGATTTCTTGTAAGGTCAATCGCTATATTAGTAAAATATTTGTTAAAGGTATCACAGATTTCTTTCTTGTCATACAAAAGGTTACCATCATTATTTAATACTTTATCACATACAATATCGCAGTTGGTTCTTTTCCCGGTTTCATCTTTTATAATTTGCCACACGCATTTGATTTTATCAAGAGAACTATCAACTCTATGTTTGATATGTAATTTTTTTGCAACATGACAAGCATTTTTAAATACCTTACTATATCGTGTCAGACAACTTCTCGAGACATTACCACCTTCGTTATAAAGAGAATATAAATCAAATAACTTTTGTCTAGAAATCAGAATGCCTCTAGTAGCCCATTCACAAAATTTAGAGTTCTTGTGCGACGATTCAGAAACAGGAGCAATTTTGTCTAAATTGTTAAGCTGCCAATACGATAACAAATACTAAAATTTAAAAAAATGTTATTTCCACATACAAAATACTTTTTTTTAACATAGAATAAATGTGTATTTTTCATATTGTTTTGCTCCATATTAATAACGACAATATTTAAAATTTCTACATAATATTTAGATGTTTTGATTACCTTTCATAATAAATTATCTTTAGTTGATATTTCTTTAAATAAAAATAGTTTCTTGTAGCAATTGCCAATGTCATCAGCAGAGTTGTTACAGAGTGTTCCATTAAAGTAGATTACAAATGTATATATAGCCTACTCCCCATAATAAATAAATATTAAGACACATTTCACACACAACTGGTTAGCCTCATACTGAACCATTTCTAGTTTGTGTTATGGTAAGCTACCATAACACAACTGATATGCTACATATACACACTTTATATAAGTATATACATATTTAAAACCCAGATCCACAGCCAACAAATTTAGTTAAGCACAAAGATAAGCCATACTGGGGATCAAACCTGGAACCTTCTGATTGGCAGTCCGGCATTGTAACCTTTACACCAACGAGGTAATCAAATGTTTCATGTTTAATTTGTTGTTTAATGTTTCCAGGCTGGGCAATCCTCTACTCTCAAGATGTGATACGGAAACTTCTAGAAGCAGCTCAAGTAGCTCCTTACTTCTGGATCGACGATGTTCACATAACCGGCGTCATGGCTCAGAAAGTTGGCATCACACCTACTTCCATGTCAGGGCTTTTCCTAACTCTATTGAAAGCAGATGTGCTGATTGCTTTACAAGATTTGCCTTACTCAAGGACTTTAGAATATATGGGCAAGTACATAGTGGGGCCAACTAATTTGAGAACGGGGCAAATGATGCAGATTTGGAAGGCTATTCCAGCTTAAGAACCAGTATTTTGTGCCTGTAGCTTGGTTAACTAAGGTGATATGACACAATCTACTATCACTATGTTTATTTACCAAAGATATTTGTACAAACAAATCTCGAAAGATTTCCCATGGCAGGAGCTTTGCATAGTTTCGGTACAAGACATCGGCAGAGACTCGTGACCCCAGCCCACTGGCCAGGTCTGGGCAGTTGGTGTATGTTGGTGGACCCAGACTGTTTAACCATTTGCCTGAGTATATCAGAAATACAGCTTCCCCTAACATCATTTAAAAGTAAGTTGAAATTATTTTTGATTAATAAAGCACGAAAGTTAAAGAATTTCTTAATGACAAATTAATTAATAATTGACATAGTATATAAAATAATGATTCTATAATGACTTGTAAATGTATCTGTATCTGTAATCATCGAAGTTCAGCAATGGTTGATGAGAACAGAGGATTGTTGTCAAAAACTTATTCACAAAGTTTAAATTCAGAATTTACAAAACCCCTGAGGCTATTTTTTTGTTTTCGGTCATTTTGGATTTGTGATCTATATAAGCACACTCGCACACACACAACACACACACACACACACACATAGACAAATCAAAGTTTATCAGATAAAGTAAAGCAACAATTACTATTGTACGTTGTGGGTTAAAAAATGGCCATTGACATCTGGGCGACGCCATGACTCGAATATCACGATAAATTGTGGATCCGGGCTTTAGTCTTAGTACATGTCAGATGCACCTTCGGATAGCTTCAAAACTTTTGACACTAGAGCTTATTCAGCTTATACGAATAAGGAGGCTTAGTGCAGGCACAAAATAAAAAAATCTAATCAAAACTAATGATTATTTAATCCCATTATTTGTATAGGTAAAATAATAATTTATTAATTAAGTAAAACACCAAAGATATTTAGGAATGTATTGATATTTCTGTAGTCCTATGTGCATTTCTAACTTAGTAATACAAGATAATCTTAATTAAGTTTGTAAAAGTATGCATTTTTTCTAAAAGTAATATAGTACTAACTATGTAAACTATTATCGTAAGGCATATTATATATTTGCACGAACAAACGGTCACACTTACTTAAAAAACGTTGGATATGCGTCTAACGGGTTTCGACGCATTACGAGCGTCATTATCGTAATATATTTGCAAGAATAAATGGTCACACTTACGGTTTTATTTTAAAGTAAGTGTGACCGTTTGTTCGCGCAAATATATAATGTGCCTTACTATACCAGTTTACAAAGTAAATAAGTTCTATTTGAGTATTTTCTTTTCTAATATTACAAGATAATAGTCGCACATATATTTTTTTACTAATCAATGAATTTACTTTGACATTTAACTTGTTTTTTAATTGAAGTGCGACCGTTATGCCGTATTAAAATAAAGATGTCTTGTGGCAGCTACATACGCTAACAAAAATAGTAACGATCTGCCCCCTGAGTCTGGTATTTAAGACACTGATAACTGTAGCCACTCCTAATGTTTTCAGCCGTTATCAGACGTAAAACAATGACCATATTGGAAAATTCGCTAAAAAGTTCACTTCTTTATACAAAAAGATTAGTAAACTATTTTTTGTTTATTTATTCAGATAGGTTTCTTTACGTTCTAAAGACCTTTGAAAGGTTTTGTATTAGTTGGCAGTAACCATGTGATATATGAGAATACCATTTACTTTAGAATATTCGATTTCTCTCATACTTTCATAAGATAAGACACTTCGATTATGTAAAAATATTCACATATAAAATATACATAATTATATGCGATCTGGTTTTGTTACTCTTAAAATATATATTGAAATTGCTAATATCACAGGCTAATCGTATTTTATTTATATATTATAATTTTACACTAGAAACTCGATTATCCGGCCCTCAGTTAAACGGATTCGCGATTATCCGGACTACAATGAACGTGTCGAACGGAACTGTCATCACTGGTTACTTATCGGAAAATAAAAAAACCGATAATCTCCTTACTTTCGATTATCCGAATCTTTCGGTTGATCGAGTTTCTACTGTATATGAAAACTTACAGAATTCTATAATATTACTCATAATTATTGTTAGTTTGTTGTTTATAAAAGATCCACAATCACTAAGTTTGTCTGTGTTTTTTTTTTACCTTTTTCAGATAAGGATGAAATAGACTGTATATGACAATGATAATTATCCCAGTTGACGGCATATAGTTTACGAAACAAGTTCGTGATTCATCACTTCCTCTTCATTAAGTGTGCTACTAAATTAAATCCTGAAAGATAGAATATTTCTTTCCACGGCTAAGCTTGGTTTTCCAGTAATCTGTAGACTAATTAATAAGGTATTACAGAAATTAGGACGAACACACGAAAATTAAAGCACCGCCACCTCATTGAACTCTTTTAGTCCGTCCTGCTCTGGCGCACTGATACATTATAGCTCCGTCCTTTTCTAGCATCCTTTAGCGATTGCAGCAATGAACAGTGCTATTATGAGACATTACTTACATCGGCTATCAACTGGGATACTATCATTAGTATATGGGCTTAGTAATGTAGGTATAGTATTCCTAATTTACGTGACACACTTATGTTAGGTTTCTTGCCCTCATGTGAAGCAGTTGCTATGCTAACTTGTAAGCATCAAATGCTTTGTACTTTAATATCTACAGCTAACTTACATTCAATGATTGTTTAAATAAATCACAAAAATATTGTTGGTCTTATTGTGTTACTGATTCCTCTTTGATGAGAGTCATTTGTACTTCAGGATCACTCCTCTTTTTACCTTTAAAGCTATCTTCGATCTCTTGCAACGTCCTGTCTTTAGTTTCGGGCAATAATATGTAAATTATTCCAAGAAAGACTGTTAATGTAGCAGAATACACCAAAAAAGCACCCTCAACACCCACAGAGGAATATAAATGAGGAGCAGTCTTCATTGAAATCATAAAAGATGGCGTCAAAAACGACGTAGATAAAGTAGACCCTAAGCTCCTGTACGCTAATGGGAAGACTTCTCCACAAATCACCCAGTTCAACGGCACCAGACCCAGACAGAACACCAAAGTGTAGAAAACCATTAACGACATTGGAACAATGTCTATGATCCAGGAAGACGTAAACAGTTCAGCTTTTCTTAAATATATAAATACTGATATAGAACTAAGTGATAATACTGTCAATACGCCGCTCGAGAATAAAATCGTACGACGTTTGAAGTATTTGAGCAGGAATATAGCTAGGAAAGCGCACACAGTTCGCAGCAAATCTAAGAGAGTGAACTGCCATGCTACGTCTTTTGGGTCAGCTTTATCCAGCACCGCTTGAAGGATTCTATTTCCGTAGGCGGCAAACATGTGAGCGCCTCCAAACTCAAACACTACGAGCATACTTATAGCTATTATAGCGGGCTTGTAAAATTCCTTCTTCCTGAAAATCTTCATTATGTCTTTCAGAGCATCCATCATAGTTCTAAAGAAACCGTTTATCGAGGACCTTCTTGGACCTTCCCTCCTCACTTCAATTTTTTCTTCCATCTGTGCGTTGATCATTGAATTTAATTCAGCCATTTGTTCTTCCCCATCGCCTCTGACCCATTTGAAGGCCTTAGTAGCTGCCTCATACTTTCCTTTGGACAGCAACCAACTGGGAGATTCCGGGGACAGGCTTATTATTGCTATTGAAATTATCGGAAACATGGAGCAAACAATCGCTGTTACTTTCCACGTCAGTTGTGCTCCCCATAAGTGTGATAAAAATATTCCCAATCCCAACGATATGGCAAAGGTTCCTAAGAAAGCCCCGCGGTACTTGGGGTCAGTGTATTCGGCAACGAGAATAGCCGCTAATGGAGTTCTGAGTCCTAAAGCGAGACCGTGCATTAGTCTGGCCACCATGAAAGCAGAGACGGAGTTTCCCAGCACGAAGATGATCCAGCCGAGGAGAGCCGGGATGGTTGTGATCAGGTGAGCTTTCTGACGACCGAAGCGTGTCATCAGGACGGGGGACACGAAGTTGCCGACGATACCCATGATACCAACAGCAGACGCTGGAAAATTACAAATAATACTTTGAAAACATACATATGTAATGGAATGTTTAGTTGTTATTTCCTTATAGATAACGTAAGTTGATGTTTCTTTCCCACAAATAGAATATTCCATGATCAATTAGTAATGCAAGGGAAAGGCAAACATCATTAAGATATGGTACTATAAAAGAACCCTCCCGACGTTGGTTTAGTCAGAGAGTGTTACGGAGAATTAGAGAGTGTTAGAATTAGAGAGAGTATTAGAGTGTTTCAATCTGAGTGTTACAGTCATAGTCCTACAATCTTAGTCATACAGTTAATCTGAGTCCTTGTCTTACAGTCTTCTGAATATATGTAATAAATACTTCTACTCCATCGTGTTCTCTTCTGATACCGACCCCTGCACACTTCACATATATATTTAAGTCCCTAATGCAATATTAAAAGACGATTGATGAAAATGTTCAATAGATAATATATTTCTCAAGTACATACAAGTTACAATTGCAAAAACATACTGGCGTTGCTAAATAAATTAAATAATATAGTAACGTAGCCTCCAGTCTTGTAGGCATTTCAATATACTTTTTCTAGATAAGTGTCTGTGATTTGACGTGACAAAGCAAATACACAATTTACATAACTTTGAGATGAGACGTACGTTCCGAAGGCCTTTTGAGGCGAAAGTTCAAAACACTACAAATAGAAGACACGCCTCAGCGGACATGCTAATTTTAACCTCAACAAAATCAATTATCCTCCTGAACCATCTTTCAATAGAGGTAAAAGGTTAGTTGTATATTTTCAACTTCCTCTATTCCACCGGTTAAACCGATTTAGAAATATTATTACTGGTTGCTGGCTGGTATTACTAGCTGGTTCCGTCCCACTGCTGGGCGAAGGATCCTCTAACTTGTTTCCACGCCCCCGGTTTTGAGGTCTTTAAGTCCAGTTTTGGCAAAAAGTAGGAACTAGGATTTAGAAGAATAGATAGGGAAGAATTAATAGTGAAAATAAATATCAAAGGTTACATAAACCAGATGTTAAATGAAGTTATTCCTCTGGACTAATGTTGTGTCTAAGGACAACCATTGAATCATCTAAGGTTCTTGTTTTTTTGGATAGGTCTTCAAGAGCCTAGGAATTTGTTTTACGTGATTCAGACAGGTTTGTGTATGGTTGACGGCAGAGATGTTACAATTTCTACAACTTTGACATCCAGTGGGAATCGTCGTGGAGTGTAACTATAATAATGTCAATAATTTTATTTCCACATAGGGCTGTTTCAGGGCATTCTGGCTGATCCACTTAGTGGTCCTGCCAGGATACTCTCTACAAGCTAATTTCATATATCCGTATAAGCGTCGTAGAATTAAATTTTATGTTGTAATTACGGGGCTGATATGACGTTTCACGTTCAAAGCCTCAAAAAAGAAAAAAAAAGCAATTTACTGAACACTCACTGTAAGGCTAAAGTCCTTGAATATAATAATATATTACGTGTAAAAATTACATTCAAAATGTGGCGTAGCCCAGGGTTGCGTTCTAACGTTTCCGTATAAACTTTTGACAATGGAGTATCCTAAATTTATGATTTGTCATCACATCTAATGATAGCTTATTATATGCACGCAGACCTTCAAAATTATGCCATTTGGTCTGGGATTGTGTCTGCGGGATGTATGTCGCAATGTCGCTTACCATCAGGTGAATTGTGATCAAGCGCAAACCCATCATAGTATAAATTATTTATATTAGATTTTACGTACTTATATCTTGTATGTGGTATTTATTCTGTAATAAACATTTATTTATAAAAAAAAATAGGAAATTACGAAGATATCTATGCACGTACGTACGTGACGTGAGATATATGAAAAAGGTTTTTTTATTTCAGATTTTTTGGTTTCTCTACCTAAAAGATAAAAACGGAACCCTATTAAGCCTCCGTTGTCTGTTTGTCTGTCACCAGGCTGTATCTCATAAACCGTGATAGCTAAAAATCTGAAATTTTCACAAGGAATGTATTTCCCGGGCCGCTATATTCTTAATATATATAATGGACTCCAAAACCACTTTTTAAACGATTATAATAAAATACGCACACCATGTGCAGTTCGATCCAACTTGAGAGATAGGATAGTTTAAATCTCAAATTATAGTCGCAATTTTAATTTATTGCTAATTATTGTCTGTTATTATTTGACAGTCACAATTATCTGTTAACTCCAAATGATTCTAACAGATGTCGATACCTTTCGACTGGGTTGAGTAAGTAATCAATAGATGGCGCTGCTATGGTAAATCTACGAACGTGTCATATAAGCTACACTATCTATTTTTATACCCCTAAGTGAGGCAAAACAACGTTTGCCAGGTCAGCTAGTAAATTATAAAATTAACATATAAGGAGGCATCTCATATAACAATGATACGGAACTCTTCATGCACGAGCCTGACTCGCACTTGGCCAATTATTACATTCTTTGTCTCAACCGCTTAGCGATGCTGTAGTATCTCAATGTTTTTGACCATGAAAAGTAAAGGATTACACATATTTTCGCCTATAAAGTTTTTAGAGCATCACCAAATGGATTGAGGCATTTACCAGCTTACGAGATGTAATGTTGCGTAATTATGTAAGTATGAGTATGTCTGTACGCTCATAAATTGAAAGTATCTGTGTCACATGACTTAGGTTTTTTTTTCAAATTTAAGTTGGTCGTCACATTCAGAACAAGTTTGCAACAAACTAAAGCAATATGCGTATGCCCTGTACATGAGACTGATTCATTACAATTTTTTTTTTGTAAATATGTCTAAAAAGCTTCTTTGTTAGACAAAAAAAAACTCATAAAAAATTAGCTTGATACGAGCATGAGTATCTTGAAAATTGAGCTGGCGCATGGGGAGGTTCCGTTTCCCTGATAAATTACATTGACAAAAACTATTTTCTCTATTTTCATTGTAAATCTTCGAAAAAAAAAATATTTTTTTGATATCTCGTAGGAAATTAAGTTCTCTACAAAAAAGGTCTTCATCAATTTTTCGCTATAATGCATAGGTAAAAAGTTACGTTAAGTTAAAAACCAAAAATAATGGTGATATTGAGGTGATGGTATCTCGTATTGATTCGGATAACACCGCGTGACGCAGCTAGTATTATAAGATGGTCGCTTTAGGCTATTTACTTTCTCCTCATGGCCTATATGTGTATGATACAATATGTGTCAAAGTGGTTTAGTAACATCTCGTGAAAGTGGTGGCCTTGTTTTTTTGCCGACGGTAGTGCAATATGGAGACTTGCAAAAATGTTGATATACCTACTTGCCAGTTACTTCTAGTTTATGCTATCGGTACATTTTCAGTATTATTTTTCTACCCGTATTCTTGTTAATATCTTTTTCTTTTCTCATACTCTGAAAGTGAGTCTGAAGTTGCCTGAGGAGCGGGATGAAAGTAATACATTGCATCCCTACGGAGAATAGCTTTGCAACTGACTGAGATTGAAATAACTTATAGCGAAGTATTGATTAAAGAATATATATTTTTAAAATAACTTAGTTATAATTTAGTTTCAGCAATTTCTTTAAAATAACTTTTGATTTGGGCAAAATATTTACCATTTTTGCAATGATGATTAATAAATAATGGCTGAATAGTTTTTTATATGTGTGTGTGTGTGTAAGTGAGTGTGTGCGCGTGAGTGTGTGTGTGAAAGCGCGCGCGCGCGTGTGTTTTTGTGTGTGTGTGTGAATGTGTGTGTGTATTCGCAATGAAAAGCACAGTGTTTACCTCGGTTTAAAGACTTATTTAGTCCCTCGAACTATTGGCGCCCGAATGAAGTGAGGGCTTATTTAGCCCCATCTCGGGCCTAAATAAGTTACTTTCATCCCTAGGGTAACAATGTACTATTTCATTACTCATACTCTGAAAGTGAGTTTGAAGTTGCCTGAGGAGCGGGATGAGAGTAATATCATTGCATCCCTACGGAGAATAGCTTTGCAATTGGTATTCTTAGTATATATGATAAAAGTTACCTATCCAGGAAGTGTCGTGGTCGGTGAGTGTCAGCGGTCCGCCGGAGGCGTTGATCTGTGCGAACAGCACCGCCGGGTAGCCGTGCGCGCACCCGTGCCCTGCGATGTTGAGCGCCGCGCCGCTTACCACGAACGCCTGGAATTAACATCGAATAACTTTCATCATACGTACTGCTAAGGAATGGAATGGATTGCCTCCTACTGTGTTTCCTAATAATAACTTGGATATTTTCAGGGCGAGAGTGAACAGATTACTTCTAGATCAACGTGCTTCATCTTCGGCCACAGCTCCGCCCACCATCAGGTGAGTTGGTGGCCAAGCGTAGATCTATTCCAATAAAAAAAAATAGTCCGCATCAGGTGGAGGTAAGGGGTAAGTTTTGAATTTACAGTTTTTATACCTTTCAGAACTTGGATAAACCCAGGTTTTTTTAGGTAAAATATTTTAATTATAGGATGTATTATGTTTGTAATAATAATAGTAAATAAATAATAAAAAAAATATTGACAGTTTGAGCATCGCGCGAAGTCTTTGCTCTGGGAACACCAATTTATTGTGGGAGCAAAATAGTATAGGTATTACATTGTGAACAATCCTGGCGTAAATAATGAGGCTACGTTTTTTCCAGTTTTATTATTTTTAATTTTGCGTTAAGAATTGCTTGAGTTCCAAAACACGATTCAAAAATATGCTAAATTATACAGAAAATATAACAATCTGTATGTGGTTGAAAGGTGATGAAGAGTGAATGAAGGATGAATAGGATTTATATTATATTATTTCTTTGTTTTTTTATTTTATTGTAATGTTTATTGTATAAGTACAAGTACCATACTAGGTTTTAAAAGTTAGTAATATAATAAACATAGAAGGTTTGGCTAAAATGCTGTAAAGTTTTGTTTTTATTTAAATAATTAAAGCAAAAATCTAAACTGTTTCACACTAATAAACTGTATAAAAATAACGTTTCCAGTAATAGTCCTATACAGCGCATGTGTCGCTCATATAACGAGCTGGTACTCAAATGTTGTGACGCTTCAGATAACAACCAATGTAAGACTCACATTACTGAACTGGATGTTTTTAGTAACAGTCTCAGTCAATTTAGAAATAATATAAGTTATAGGTTAAATTGTTAAATTGTTTAGTACTTAAGATTTCCCCCTTTTTTTTATGTATATCTAAACCTTCCTTATCATTAAGTTAACACTAGCATGCTGTGTACTCTTCTTTGGATTGCAGACTTGTTTTTGTTCCTTTAGTTTAGTTATGTTTAAAATGAATGTTTGTAATCTGTCTGAGTGCCTAGTAAATAAATAAATAAATAAATAAATGAGTAAATACATAAATACGTGAAATTTGCTTGATAGTTTTATTCTTGAAAAATAAATGCCGTTTTGTAGGGTTCCGTCGGTACTCATATTACGAGTACAAAGCGTCCGGTGTCTGTCTGTCACCAGGTTTTATCTCATAAATCGTTACAGCTAGAACGCTAAAACTTTCACAATTTATGTTTTTCCGTTGCCGGTACAACAACTAAAATACTAAAAATATTCAGGAAGGTTCCCATACTACAGACAGAGTTTTTAGTAAAATGTAGACGTTATTTTTTTTTCGTGAAATACCTGAAGCCTCAGAATACAGAAAGAATCAGAAACCGTGAGCGCGCCTAAAACTGAGGCTACTAAAACTACTCC
Organism: Mellilla xanthometata; assembly: GCA_035578125.1. Classification (NCBI taxonomy): domain Eukaryota; kingdom Metazoa; phylum Arthropoda; class Insecta; order Lepidoptera; family Geometridae; genus Mellilla; species Mellilla xanthometata. Next base: position 727,207 of record JAPUBQ010000023.1, on the reverse strand, counting down.
AAAATGGAGTAGTTTGACGCGCGACCGATCAGTCACTCTGTGACCGTCGGGACGTACGACGCTGTACCAATTTAATTAAATTATGTCGTTCCTACCTATAAAATGCAGCGGGTCTATAAAAGAAACAGGATGGGATCACATTTCACGTGTAAGTATCGTATTTAGGTATCAACTTTGAATAAATTTCTATGTTTTCAATTGTCATAGATAATGAGGCATCCATCTTGTTAGTGTTGCCAGTATAAGAGTTTTGATTTACCCTTCTTTTTATTACCTCTTGAGGGCTTTTATTCATTGTAGAATATTAATAATTAATTTAATATAAAATAACCGACTTGAAAAAAGAAAGTATAAAACATCAGAGCAGCCTGTGTGTACATAACCAAATAGTCCTATTAAATAGTATGTTAGTATCTATACCTAGACATAAGATTTCATCATTTATCTAAATTTAAATTTTTGTTACTAAGTTCAAATTCTAAGAGACAATATTATAAAAAGCTTACCAAGCAAAAAGGAAATTAAATGTATTTTTTTCTAAAGCGTTTTATTAAATTCAATAAATTATCACTATCAATTTCTTGAGACAATTAGGTAGGTACATAATTATAATAAAGATTAGGACAATTTTTATTCTATTAGTATCTCACCTCCTGGACTCCCAAATTGTACCCTAAAAACGGGCACATAATGCCTGAGCTTGAACATTACGCGGATGGGAAGTGACGCGGGCGGGGGGCAGTGTTTTGATTTTTGGACACAGCGTGTAGCTCGCAAATACAGATGAACGCGGCTTCTGGTACTTTCTGTATTCTGAGCCTGAAGCCGCGCCTCAGGCGTTTCGCTCAAAAATACGGCTAATCTTGGTTCGGTTAACACGTTAAATTGTAGGTTCCGGCTGTAAGTCTAAGTACAAGCAGTCATGAAGCCAAGTCACAGGCCTTCGGGTGGCTTGAAAATTCTCGACACTAGAGCTTAGCTACTTAGATCATACGAGGAAAAATAAGATGAAATTTTGTGAGCAAAAATATTATGCGCGAAGTATGTGGTTGGTTATAAAAGTTCAGTAGGTTTTTATTATAACTACAATGTACCGTAACTCGGTACAAAATTGTCTTCGTCTGTTTGTATGTGAGCTTGTCCTAGCGGAGGGGCCATAATTTTGAATAAATTTTGGCGGTTTTTTTTGACACATTTCACACACGGCTGGTTAGCCCCATACTGAACTATTTCTAGCTCGTATTATGGTTGCTAACACAACTGATATAGTACATATAAATACATACATATTATATATAAATACATATTTATCACCCAGACCCACAGCCAACAAATTTAGTTAAGCACAAAGATGTTGACCGGGCCGGGAAGCGAACCTGGAACCTTCTGATTAGCAGACCGGCATGGTAACCTTTACGCCAACGAGGTCGTCAAATAGGTTTGATATCAAGGGGGGAAAGTTCCCAAATAAAAAGCAAGGAACTTTATGCATTTGATTACTATGAATATACTGGTTGATTTTAACTAAATTTAGCAGAACGATTAATCACATTATTCTTATTTTTCTGAATAAGAATTAAATGTAGACAAATAAAGATAAGGTACGGAGTGTGTTGTGTGCAGAATTCATTGCAATTTAGGCATTTTTCTCCATCACATGATAATATTGTTATATAACAAAGCAAACGAAGTGTTTGCTCTTCTTTAAGGCAGTTTCAGATAAAATTGCCTCGTAATTTTTATATAAGTAGTTTATTTAATTATGTTTATAGTAGAAATAGTGTTACTTTTGGAACGAAGTTCCTTATCGCGTTGTGGAAGGGGGCTAGACGGAAAAAATTCTTACGAAAAGTTGTCACGATACTTTTTGCGCACGGTCTCCAAAATTTGTTCAGAAGTCAAATACGGCTATCAATGAAAGTATTCACTAATTGACAACAGCACCATTTCAGATGGAGTAGCGATTGAGCCTACTGATTAAGGATACATGTATAACATTTATTATATTTGTTAATTATAATAAAAAAAATACAATTCCTTCACTAATCGAAAGGAACTTCGTTTCATCCGGATGTCCCTTGACACCTCTCAAGTTTTTTACTATCTAACTAAATATTAACTTTTTTTACACAGTTACAGCTAGACATTGGACCAGCAGGAGGCAAATCAAACTCTGAAAAATTGTATCTACTGTCGCATCGTCAGCATAGCAATTGTTGTATCTATGGCCACTAATAGCAGGGGATATTTTTATTGACCGTAGCGACAATCGCCAGTGTCTTAAATACCAGATTTGCAGAACAGTTTAGTTGCCCGAAATGGAAATCGTTGGCAAGCGTTAACCCTGTGCTGCATTAGATCGATTTGGATTGATGGCAGTTCTAAATACCATATTATAATTAAATTTTGTGTAGCGCCCGTAGCTCGGCTAGCTAAGGTGATCTGACGCGATCATCGAAGCTAAGCAACGGTCGTTGCGGACGGTGTTTGGATGGGTGAGCACAGACTGTTCTTTTAAAGATGCCATTTTCATCTGGGTGCCATTTTGGGTCAGATGAAATGTTAGTTCGTAGGTTCCGGCTGTTAGTCTAAGTACAAGCAGTCGTAAAGCCAAGTCAGAGGCCTTCGGGTGGCTTGAAAACTCTCGACACCAGAGCTTGGCTACTTAGGGCATACGAGGAAAAATAATATGAAACTGTTAACAAAAATATTATACGCGAAGTATGTGGTTATTAAAGTTCAGTAGGTTTTTATTATAACTCCAATGTTCCAAGAAATTGTGTACCCAATAGAGTTTCTCTACGAGAGTTCTCGAACCGAGAATTCCCGGGAAATTTTGCTTTACTCGAGACGAGAAAAAAGTGGTCGAGATATCGAGAAATCGAGAAATTCAGTCAAAAATTTCAAAAACATAATAAGGCGCCTGCGCTCGCGCCTGGCTCTATCACGCGGTGTGCGAGTGACTGTGCCCCCGCCCCCTTCCCGTTTCGTTCGTAGACTGTCCATTTATAACAAATATTGAATAATATATACAAAGACTAAACTAAAGTACCTACTTTACTCGTAATTATTAAGCTAGTCTGATTGTTATTTTTTATATACAATTTAAATACTGTCGTTTTATGTTGCATAATTGTAAAGATAAACTTAGTGTAAGGTTTACACACTATAAAATTTACTTTGTGTGTAAGGTACTAGACCTACTGATCATTAGACCTGTCGTATTGTATGGATCCGAGTGTTGGGCGACGAAAGTAGTGCATGAGAGAGGATTGCATGCGGCAGAGATGCGAATGTTGCGATGGATGTGTGGAGTAACAAGAATGGACAAGGTAAGAAATGAGTATATTAGAGGAAGTTTGAAAGTGGCGCCTGTTTCAGAGAAAGTGAAAAGTGGACGGTTAGCGTGGTACGGACATGTAATGTGTAGAGAGGAGATGCATGTGACTAGGAGAAGTATGGATCCCCCCCATGGGGCCCCGCATTGTCGAGGCGGGGGGGCTCAGTAACCGTGGCCTGGTCACCCACGGTGAAGCGAAGAGGGTCCCTGAGGCGGGCCACTCCCTAGACTTGTAATCCCTGTACGCAAGTTCTAGATGGAGTGGCACCAGTAGGTTGCGGAACCTCGTTTCGGGGGGGTTTCGCAACTGAGGCGGGCTGCGGTGTGGTTTGGGAGGCACCGCAGCTGAAGGTGTGGGGCCGCGGCAGGAGAGAAGTGTCGGTATTACGGTGCGCCGCTCTTCCTACTTGCCGCGGCCTCGACGGGGTCGCCACCGTTGATGGCGGACGCGGTGGGGCCGCAGGGAGAAGGGAGTGGTAACCGGAGACTACCACTTTCCCTATTCTCTGCGGCCGTAGTGGCATGTGACGGGGCCACAGACCTGACCCGTCACGGGGGACCTAGGACGTCGGACTGGGGATGTCCGGCGTCCATTGCACTCACGGTCCCCGAGGTGGTTGCGGTGCACTACGTGCACTGCAAGGGGAGTCATCCCCTGAGGAGGAGTCTCTCTCAGGCTAGCCGAGGTGGGCGGGGTGGTGGGTTAATGCGAGAAGCGGAACCTCACCCCGCCCTTTCCGGTGAGGAGGCCATCGTGAGGTTTTAGTCGGTAGTGATGACCTTCTGGTATCGAGCCCGACATACCCCACCCACCTCCCCGGGTGTGGTGGGCATGCGTAAATGCATTTCCACACGTTAAAAAAAAAAAAAAAAAAAAAAAAAAAAGGAGAAGTATGGATATGATTGTAAGAAGTAGCGGAAGGAGAGGTAGACCAAAGAAGACGTGGATGAATTGTGTGAAGGAGGATATGAATGAGACGGGAGTGAATGTGGAGATGACGGCTGATAGAGTGGCGTGGAAGAGAAAAACAGGCTGTGCCGACCCCACCTAGTGGGAAATGGTAAAGGAGAAGAAGAAGAAGAGTGTGTAAGGTACTAAGTTTTATTGTGGTCACATGAAGATTTTGTTTTTAGAAGATATTTTATTTAATTTTCCAAAGAAAAAGACTAATCCTTATTTTTTGTAGAAATATTGATTAAAAGATTTCGCTAGAGTTTATTTCGCTTATTTAAAATTTTCAAGTCACACGACGTGAAAATAAAAATAAATATTGTTGATTATAACATAAAAAACGTAGTTTTATTGCTAAATCACACATATTTAAAACAAATCGTATTTCTCGGCAACCCGGGAATTCCCGGGAAAAAGTAGTCGAGAATTCTCGTGCTCCGGGAAATAAAAAAGGTCGAGAAATGAGAAACCCTAGTACCCAAGTCTTTTACTGTTGATAAATAAAATAAATAGTAGAATTTACCTGCTTGATGAATGGCTTCATGTCACCGCCTCCTTAGTGTAAGGTTAGTGACTGAAACAGTAAGAAAAAACAGGTTATTATTATAGACATTAAAAAATAAGGACCAAGACACATTATACACTTCTCAAGGATTGCAACTATGGTTGTAAGAAATATGAAGCTAGTGCGGCTCGGTGGTAAAAAAGTCTCCTTACTCATATCAATCTGACGGCCTCTGGTTCCCAGCCCTACACTTTGACTTGTTTTTCAAGTTATATGTGGATTTGCACTCGCTTAACGGTGAAGAAAATCGACACGTTTGAGAACTGCAATATCCGAAGACGTGTGTCATCCGCCAGCCCGCACTTGGCCAGCGTGGTGAATTATGGCCTATAACTCTCTCCTACCGAGAGTAGGCCCCGAGTCCCAGCAGTGGGAACGTATAGTGGGCCATCCATGTTCGAACTAATATAGGTTAATAAACACATTTACGAATACAAACCCACTTTAACACATTCGATTCAGACATTTTAAGGCTAGTCTGCATAGTAGCTAAAACGTTCGTTGTTTAGAACCATTTTAAGCGATTTTATGAATATGGCAGTTAAAATCTATTCATTTGACGAGTTCATACCTAGTATTAAATAATTTTTTGACATTAATTGTATCCTACGAATTGACATTTTCACTTTATTATTTTATTATAATTAATAATTATTATTACTAAAAATAAGATGCCATATTTAAGTACTTAGAGTGTACTACTCGTATTATAAAATGTCTGACTCTATTCAGACAAATGTCTGAATAGATGTAATAATTGTTATTATGAATAAATTAAATATGAACTAAAATTTTATTTTGCAGCAGAATTTCTGAATAAGAATAGGAATTATAGTGGTATAATTTAATTACTTTGTCAGCTTGTTAATTGCTCAGTTTATGTCGTCGCATAAATCTTTTCATAACAATGGCTTAGATTGCGAAATTACGAACAAGATAAGTAGGTACCTAGTCTACCTTCCGCCCAAGTCTGCTGTTTGAAACACTGCTAGTGGCTATAGTGTTAGAACTATGGCTGACATAGTTCAGAAATAGATAAAGGGGGCAAGTCCGTTATTTAACACACTGGACAAACACATACAGTGGGTAAACAGTTAAAGATTTCTTACATACAGAAATACAGAACTTTATTAACCATAAATAACATACGTTAAAGGCACACTACAATAATTACATAACTAGTTAGATAAACTAAATAAATTAAATAAACTTACGAATTCCATTAAATAAATATTCTACCCCGTTAAATACTACACACAATAGCACTTGTTTTCAATTTCTATTAAATTTAAATACTGCTTTTTACACGTGAATAACGACTCTGCAAGCTCCATATTCATATATTCGCTTAGAAATATGGCATGGCAAGTGGGATTAAGACTTGGGAATTGCTGGTAGGGCATTTTCGAGTGCTCACCTGGCTAGCAACCACATTCACCTTACCCTGTATCCCACCCAGTGTGGTAGACTAATTGTTTTTCAATTTGTTCTTTTATGTTTTCTTAGAATTAAGATATTTAACATTATATAAATGTTTTTAGGACTCATTTCACACACGGCTGGTTAGCCCCATACTGAACCATTTCTAGTTTGTATAATTGCTACCATAACTGATAAACTACATAAACATCCATAAATACTTGATATAGATACATATTTAACACCCAGACCGACAGCCAACAAATTTAGTTCATCACAAAGATGGTGGCCGTGCCGGGAATCGAATCCGGGACCCTCTGTAAGGAAGGTATAAGAGTTCCGTTACTTTAAGGAGCTTGGATGGTTTGGGTAGGCTGGAAGGGGTAATGCACAATACGCCTCCTGCGGGTTGTCAATTATCCGATCCTTCCCCCCCCCCCCCATCATAGAATAAGGTATAAGGATTGGTACATATGTGCCTATGAACGATCGTAAAAATAATTAGTTGTGAGTGAGTAATCGGTTTCCTTATAACTCTATGCATGTTGAATAAATATTATATCAATTTAAACCGTCTGGTCCATTTACAGATTGTTTAGTTAAGATTTTCTCGGGCGTTTAAGAAATTCTCGAAATTTGCACCTTAGTCCTAACATTTGCTTCTGAAAGTTGATAATTTAAATATTGTTAATTTTATTTTAATTTGTCAAGTAAAATAACTAATACTGTAACTAACATCCCATCGCGGCTTCGATCGGGCTTTAAAATAACCTAAGTTAAAGAGAAACAAAATATAGCCTATGTTACTCAAGGATAATGTACTCGTAAGTAGCTTCCCAACGGTGAAAGATTTTTTCAAATCGGTCCAGTAGTTTCGGAGCCTATTCGCGGCAAATAAACAATCAAACTTTTCCTCTTTATAATATTGGTATACTAGCTGACCCGGCAAACGTTATTTTGCCTTAAAAATATATAGTAGAAGATTCTCAGACCTACTGAATACGCATATGAAATTTGGTAAAAATCGGTTAAGCCGTTTCGGAGGAGTACGGTAACTAACATTGTGTCTTGGAAATTTTATAGTTCTTTATTGGACATAAATAAAAAAGGCACAGTAAAATACAATTAACTTAAAATTAGTGTACCACAATTGGCGGCCTTATCGCTTAAAGCGATCTCTTCCAGGCAACCTTTGGATGGAAAGGAATTTATAAACGACTAAAGAAGGACGTAGTGTACAATAAAAAACATACATATAATATTAATAATCTTATCTTAATTTATATAAATCTCGTGTCACAATGTTTGTCCTCAATGGACTCCTAAACCACTTAACCGATTATAATAAAATTCGCACACCATGTGCAGTTCGATCCAACTTGAGAGATATAATAGTTTAAATCTCAAATTATAGTCGCAATTTTAATTTATTGCTAATATAATTTGTTATAATTAACTGTAAGTAACCTATCTATATAATAATTGAATTATCAATGAAGTAATTCGTAAAAATGAAGTATCTTTTTGTACGTGTAACTCCTAACCAAAAAGAAACCTGGCAATAACTAACCTTAGGCCTATATTACTTAAAGTAGGCGACCATACGTTTTTATCAAATCGCTAGTGCCTAGAAAATTCGCAAAACGGACACAACCGTCAACGACGTCTGCCCTCACCCGTCTGCCCGCGTTCGGGTCGCGCACTCAGCGATGAGCCACTTCTTCCCCACCGCACCTACCCCGCTTCCCCCACGCCCCGTTCGCCGAAATTGCTATGACTCTGCATTTTAAATCTGTGATATCTTCGAAATATTTATTTAAATTACATGCTGTAAAAAGCCATATTGATCTTTATTAAATGCAAAATGTATTTAAGATACTTAATTGGATAAGGATTAATACTGTATTGCTTAAAATCGCTTCGTAAATGAGCCATTATTTCTCGTACAAAGTAAAGGATAAAAAATGGTTATTGTGGGTTATTCCTAAGAGATAAACATATACCATCACGGACTTTTTTGTAGACCTTTTTAAGTTGTACAATACTGTAGTAAATTGTTTTGATCTATCTTGTAGGATTCAGTCAGCGTTTGCAATGTAAGCGCAAAAAATGTGTTTTTTTTACGACCTCACATTAAAAACCTCAAAAATTTTAGCCTATGTGTTATTCTGATGTATAAGCTATAGCCCATGTGTTATTCTGATGTATAAGCTATATTGTGGTAAAGTTTCATTCAAATCCATTCAGTAGTTTTTACGTGAAAGAGTAACAAACATCCATACATCCATACTTACAAACTTTCGCCTTTATAATATTAGTAGGATGTAGATATATGGCGTATCTACGTACCTGGCGTACCTTTAGTATATATAATAACCTCTTTACAAATGGCGTACCTGAACTAGGTAAAACATCATATATATAAAAGATCTCTTCTTCTATTTACTTTTAAGGCCAAGGTAGGTAAATAAGACTTTGCATATAATTACACTTCACACAATAGCCCGGCCAATAATTATAGATTTATCGATCAATTTTGTTTCAATGGTTTTTTTTCACGATTTAGCGAGTTAGCAACTGACGACCTCGTTGGCGTAATGGTTATCATGGCGGACTGCCAATCAAAAGGTTCCGGGTTCGATTCCCAGTACGGCCAACATCTTTGAACTGAACTAAATTTGTTGGCTGTCGGTCTGGGTGTTAAATATGTATCTATATATATTATGTATGTGTATATATGTAGTATATCGGTTGTGTTAGCAATCATAATACCAATGGTTCAGTATGGGGTTAATCAGCCGTGCATGAAATGTGACCTACATATTTATGTTTATGTAATAAACAAAAGGATACTACAAAAATTTGAAAACTTGAATGATTTTTGAAAACAAGACAGTCAAGTATTTTGAGTCAAAAGTTAAAAGGTCATTAACCTGCCAGTTTTGTTTTCAATGACATACATCTTCCTTCCGTTCCGTCATCGAGTTTTTACTTGATGACCTTAATAATGAATTTATAGTCAGCTATTATCTCAGGGTAAAAAAGTACATCGCTTACTCTGTGGCGATTTTAGGATTCCGTACCAAAACGGTAAAAACGGGACCCTACCGCTGTTTTTCTGTCTCCAGGCTGTATCTTAGAAACCGTAATGGCTAGAAAGCTGAAACTTTCACAAAATATGTATTTCTCATGCCGCTGAAACAAACAAATACTAAAAATTATTAAATGGGTCTCCATGCAATAAACATATTTTTTTGCTATATACCAATAACGGTAGCTGCTAGCCAATTAAAATGTTAACAAAATATGTAAATGTACATATTATTATATCAGCTATCAAATTAAATTATGAAATTTAAATAAAATATATATTTAAGGGGGGCTCACTTGGCCATTATTTTTTCATTTACTAACCAAAGTCAGCTTCAATTACCAATTATAGATATCATTTACCATTAGATGAATTTTGGTTAAGTGCTGACCTACTCAGAGAAATAAAAAAAATTATATAATTTAAGTTGATAGTTTATATACATTTATATTTGTTGTTATAGCGGCACGGGAAATACATATCTTGTGAAAGTTTCAGCTTTATAGCTGTAGATGGTCAAAAAGCTCTATATCAGTACACATCCCAGTCCCCAGGACACGCCATGCTGGCAGCATTACGACGCTGAAATGAACGCCTCGGTCGTGTAAAAATAATTACGACTCACCAAGGTGGAAATAATTAAAGAGTTAATGAAGGATGATCAGAGAAATACAGTCCATTCATACCGAGCGTAAACAATGTTAGATGGGAATAGTAGAGTAAACCTAATCTTACATTTTCATTGAAAAAATAGTATGTTCATATCTTTTTACATACGTATAAAATGTCCATGTCACAATCTTAGTTACCGTACTCCTCCGAAACAGCTTGACCGATTTTAGCAAATTTTATATGCGTATTCAGTAACTAGGTCTGAGAATCGGGTACTATGTATTTTTTATACTCCTTAGTGAGGCAAAACAACGTTTGCCGGGTCACCTAGTATTAGTATAAACCTAGATATTATTTTTTTAATGATAATGTTAGATTTGTTTAACTTTTTTATAACTCTCAGAAGCACACTATTTTTGGAAGATAATTTTCAATTTAAAGTCACTGAGGTATTATTCCTACTAAGCTAGTAATATAGTTAACTAGACTTTTTTATATTAAGCTTTCGAACACATTTCGGAAATCATGATTTAATAGGTTTTTTTTTAATTTATACTATCTATACCAACATTATAAAGAGGAAAAGTTTGATTGTTTGTTTGATGCGAATAGGCTCCGAAACTACTATATCAGTTGTGTTAACAACCACAATACAAACTAAAAAAAAAACGCGAAAATATTAAGATGCCTTACGTGAACAGTTTACAATGTTTAAAAAAAAAACCTTATTTAAACAAGGATTTTACAATATTAATAAGTAGGAAGTAGGCTAACTTATTGACTAAATATCGCTGCTTGTTTGAGCTGACACCAAACCCGAACTGAGTAACAATACTCGTATATCGGGATTATGGTAGCTTCACAAACATGCACTATCAAAATAAGCTTTTTTTTTTGTCTATATTAGTTTTGAGGCGAAGCTATTACAATTTTTATGTTCTTACTTAAGATACTACGACATTAAGTTAGGTTCTAGGAAGGACCTGCTCTTGAAACTAGAAAAGGTATGGGACTAACCAGCCTTGTTGTTGAAGTGTGTCCATATATTTATTTATTTTTATAATATCTTAAAACATTTTTTTTAAATAGGGAGCCTTGAGAAACATTGCATTAGTAGCAAATTGCATTAATCCAAGGTGTGGGAACGAACATTATTTAATTATGCCTGTGCACTGAAAAAACCTTGATTTTAGAACAAAACTATTATTACAAAAAAAATATATATTGTCATTGTAAATCTTATCTATTAAAAAGTCCGTGAAAATATCTAACTATTGCAATAGAACTTTTGTTTTAATGATAACAATCTTTATTGCAGTTCTCTGTGAAAACCTTAGATACACTTAGGCTACTTTATATCCCGAAAACAATTGTGGTTCCCGTGGGATATGCAAATAAATTTAAAATCTATGTTACTCCTTCACGCTCCAACAGCTGGATCGATTTTGATAAGATTTACTATGCAGATATGTTAGACTTTGGATTAACACCACGCTCTCCTCAAATATTTATTTCATTTAAATTTTATTGTTTAGAAAGAAAGAAACATTTATTTTGTGACACAAAGACAATAAAAAAAAATCATAATAAACAATAAAAGAAAACATTTACGTTTAAGTTGTTAGCCAATATACATACAATAACGGTAGGTTATTATTGTAAATTAAATTATAATAATAAAATAATAATAATAATTTATTTCAGACTTTCATATGTCCATATAATATTCACAAAAATTCGAAATTACCGTAGTATTTACAAAACAAAAAAAAAATTAATTACTTATGAAAAATATACAATATAAATAAAATTAATATTTCAGGGGGCTCCTATACAACAAACGTATTTTAAAGCAATTTTTTACTCGATCTTTATAACGACAGTTGGTAGACCCTAGAATAGAATAGAATATTTATTTCAGCATAACATGTACAGTACAAATTAATTTAATACAGTAACATGTACCCTGTAATATTGTCACATTGGGGTGTTGCTAGTCTTTTGAACTACTCGTACCTTAAAAACTAACATGAGATCATTCAGTAAAATAATTTTACATGTAGAGTGTGACAGTCAAGATACCTTATACCTTAGGTATACGCGTTATCACAGAACATTTAATTATGTATGAACTTTAGAAATAAATTATAAAATAATATGATAATTTGAGGGAGGCACCCATACAAAAATGGTACGGAACCCTTCACGCGTCAGCCCAACTCGCACTTGACCGTTTTTTATGTAGACAACATTCCCATTCAAAATCATCGACAATGAAATAATTCGATTGAGTGGAATTGGGTTCGACATTACGGCCTCTACGGTGGAAGCAACATCCAAAGAGACAAAAGCGATATTTGTCAGTTAATTCAAAACTTCACTCGGCCGGCCAAAATCAAATCATTAACAAAAATATATACAATGATATAATTTACATAGGTACTCAGTAAAGTATCATACAATGTAGTTTGTTCTAACAGAAAATAGTTATTGAACAAATAACCCAAGAGCTGGCGCTTACCTCGGCCAACGTATAAGCTTGGCGATCCAGCGAGGTAATGCCGCCAGCATTTTAGGCACCTTACCCGCGGACACTCACTTAGATTTAATCTACTGTTTGTAATATTTTTTTATTGTGTGTGTGTTTATTTATAATACTAGGTAATTAATTTATAATATAAGTATACTATACGTAATAAAAAAATAGTTTTTGCGAAAGTAATCCTTTTTTATAATTTAACCGAATATATGAATATGGAGCTTGCAGAATTCATGTGTAAAAAGTAGTATAAATATTTTAAATGCAATAGATACGAAAAACAATTCCTAGTTGTAGTATTTAAAAGTGTAGAATTTTAAAATAAAATTTATGTTTAATTTATCTAAATAGTCTTTTTAATAATTTAAGTATCTAATTATTGTAGTGTGACTTGCCACCTATGTTATTTAAAAATAAGCAATACGTAGCGTCTACGCATTGTCAATAAATAACTAAATTGAAAATATTCACAACACTATAATAAGACAAAAATAAAATCAATTCTCTTGCAATCCAAAGAGGCAATGCGGCAAGCCTGATGGGCACGTTTGGGCAGGTGGCTTAACTTTGTCTTTTAAATTTTTTTTTGTTATTTTTTTTAGTTTACACAACTTTCGGTTTTACTATGCTTTGTAAATAATATTCACTTTATTATTCTTAAGTATAAATAAATTTATTTATATCATTACTTCTAGTTTTGTCAATGTACGAGTATTAATGTTTAAATACTTATTTTTCACATAAGTTAAAAATAAAATTAAAATGCAAATAAAAATAATAATTAAAAAGCTAATATTAAAATACCGCGTGTTCACTCACCAAAACTATTTTCACTAATGGGAAACTTATGTCTAGTCACAGAACCAGCACAGAACGACTAAACCAATATTGACAAGCGACCATACTTTTAAAACTTCGTATTTTTCTTTACTTTACCTTGACTTTGAAAGTTTTTACATGGCCATTTCGTTCAGGCCTCTACACTGACTAAACTTGTGAGCAACGATAGCTTCTCTTATACTGGTTCAAAGCACACGGCAAAGCAGTCGCATGACTGTATCAGGCAGTACCACATCCCGGTTATTTTAACTGGTTTACACTCGAGGTACTACTTATTGTGATTAATCCAAGACAGATGAAGCGTTGAAAAAATTGCTTAAACACCGTCTAGAAACAACCCTAAGAATGTATACCAACTTTGGTAGCAATCAGAATTGTAATTTTAAAAAAAAGTAAGAAGCAATGAAACAAAACGAAGAAAATTTAAATTTAAACTTTTATAAAACAAAAACAGTCTTTTGTAAACAAAGACCACGACTTTGAATTTAGAACATGTTGTTTTCATAATATCAAACCTGATTGGTACTTAAACTAATTTTAGAACATAAGAAACATAAAGTAATCTGATATTCTTGGGATAGTTCATGAGACGCGGGTCGAAATGCTTTTTTTTTCAATATTTTTAACCGTTCATTATTTTACATATATTTATTTATTTATCCGGCAGAACGTGAGCCTACTGAGCCTTGAGCCTTATTCTAAAATAAATAAATAAATAAACGACAAAACTGTAAAAACTAGATATTAAAAATTTTGCATCACCAAAAAGAAACAACTAGAAGTACTTACATAGATTCAAAGAGTAACGTACTACACGATCACTTTGTTAAAATTAAAACCAATGTCTTTAAACAATTATCTTTTTTTATCAGTAAGTATGCACTAGCTTAATTAGTTGGTTTTGCACTTGTTCAGAAAGCACTGTCATGTCAAATATCTGCATGATAAAGAAATTATCATGTTTACCCACGCAAGGTACACAATAACACGCATATTATCTTCATTTCCCGATTCGCGAATTTTAATATTTGCTACATGCATACAGCAACATATAAAAAAACCAGGGCTGTTTTTCAATCAGACGGCCCCTGGTTCGATCCCGGCCCTACACCAATGACTTGTTTTACAAGTTATGTGTGGATTTGCACTCGCTTTACGGTGAAGGAAAACATTGTGAGGAAACCGGCATGTTTGAGGATACAATATCCGAAGACGTGTGTCATCCGCCAACCCGCACTTGCGTGGTGGATTATAGCCTATATCTCTCTCCTCGTGAAATAATAATAATAATAATATTAGGACATATTCACACACGGCTGGTTAGCCCCATACTGAACCATTTCTAGCTCGTATTATGGTTGCTAACACAACTGATATACTACATATACATACATACATATTATGCGACCACAACAATGTCATAGATTATAAGCAAATTTGTCTGTGCGCAAGTGATCATGATAATTGCAAATAAATATATTATTATTATATATTATTATTATATATATAAATACATATACATATTTAACACCCAGACCCACAGCCAACAAATTTGGTTAAGCACAAAGATGTTGACCGGGCCGGGAATCGAACCCGGAACCTTCTGATTAGCAGACCGGCATGGTAACCTTTACGCCAACGAGGTCGTCAAAAGAAGAAAGAAGGCCCCGAGTCCCAGCATTGGGAACGTATAGTGGACTGCTTATGCTTATAAGTGATTGTTTGATAGGTAATCATGCGTGTCATTTGATACCTCCTTGGAGAAGTCTTGTGTAGTCATGTTCTCTACATTAACGACTTGATTGACTCAAACTTTAAAAAATTGGCCAAGTGAAAGTTGGGCTCGCGCATGAAGGGTTCCGTACCGTTGTTGTATGGGACCTCCCCCATAAATATTCATTTTATTAAAAGAAAAAAAAAATTCGAAAAATTACACTTACATATATATTCTGTGAGAATTGTAAAGCGTCTACTACTACTGCTATCGTGTTTGATATAATATAGCAAAACAATACGAAAAAAACTCGTTTATTGTATGGGGACCCTCCCCCCCCCCTTAATATATTATTTTATTTATCTTTAGTATATATAAGCTCAAAATCGGGATGAGTGGAAAGAGGATAGAGAGGCCTTTGCCCAGCAGTGGGACGGAACCGGCTAATAATAATAATATGTTGTTTCTAGCAGTACGGACAATACATAACTAGTGAAAGTTTCAGCTTTCTGGCTATCACGATTTCTGAGATACAGCCTGTAGACAGACAGGCAGACAGACATACAACGGAGGCTTAGTAATAGCTAGGAAACGACTTCTAAAAAGGACTCGACTGTATGTATTTTTTTATGTATGTTAACCGATTTCTCAGCCGTTTTTGAACCGATTTTCAAAATTATTTTTTTACATTTTAGGTACGGAACCCAAGCAAGACTTGTAAAAGTTTAACCTTTTAACGAAGTCTTACGAGCCTTTGACGAGTGAACCGGCAAAATGGAGTGAATAATTGAGTATTTTTTCTTCCAAGATCAAGGTCTTTGAAACATTCGTTTTTGCACTTGGATAATAACGCACGCACTATGCGCACAATAAATTATAATTTAGCATTTATTCATTACTAGGTGTGCCTCGCGGTGCTACCCGCGTTAATCCGGGATAAAAAGCAGCCTATGTGTTAATCCAAGGTCTAACCTATCTTTATAGTCAATCTCATCAAAATCGGCTCAGCCGTTTGAGCGTGCAGGAGTAACATAGATTTTTAAGTTACAGTGTAAACTCTATATAACGACACTGAAGGGATTGTGTATTTTCTGGCGTTATAGAGAAAGGTCGTTAAATAAAGAGAATGTAGATATCATTGTATGGAATACAAGCTAAACCAAACCAATTGATTTTAATAAAAATAAATTTATTTATTCAGGTTTCAAGGACCCATATTAAGGATTTTGACGCTTTAGAGAGTTTGTCGTTAAATTGAGTGACGTTACATGGAGTTTACACTGTATTTGCGTATCCCACGGGAACTACAATAGTTTTCAGGATAAAAAGTAGCCTATATGTTAATCCGTCTAACCTATCTTCAAATTTCATCAACATCGGTTCAGCCATTTGAGCGTGAAGAAGTAACAAACATACACACACACAATTTCGCATTTATTACGAGTATATTAGTAGGATAGTTACTCGTATCTCTGCATAAAAAAAATAAAAAAATTAAAATGTCTTTATTAGCAACACAAATATACGGAAAATGTGCACTCTGTGCTTCGTTATTAGGGCATAGCTAATACTATACTTAAATCTAGTTATTAACATTTAAATTATTAAAACAACTTAAATTTGAACTTACCGAGAAAAGATCTGCACTTTTTGTGTTTCTTCCTTTCATGTCAGGAAACCAAGCTTGTCATTCTTCACCACTCGTTGGTTACGATGCTTCATAACTTTTTCGTCAACTCTAATTAATTTTCTTACATGGAAATATCGATATAAATTTAATTCTCAAAATGTGTTCGAGTAATAGTGCGGGGAAAGTGGCCAGTCGGTAGATTTCTCCCTCGGTCATCAATAGACTGACACGAACATCGGAGTGATTACGAAATCACCCCCTCTCGGTGACTAGTGATGTTTTAATGTCGTTTTTATTTTTCACTGTCGCGTAAGGTCAATGTTCTGATTGATATCTTTTCAATATTACGTATTTCTTGCTGGGACTCGAAATAAAATCAGGGGTGTAAATAAGTAATGTGTAAAATTTAGTTGAATTTTAATAATTTAAGTTTTATGTATTTTTTTATCATTTCTTTTCAGATATGTCAAATCCACTTTCGTTTTTTTTTAACACATTCACACACGGCTGGTTAGCCCCATACTGAACCATTTCTAGCTCGTATTATGGTTGCCAACACAACTGATATACTACATATACATACATATTATTTATAAATACATATTTAACACCCAGACCCACAGCCAACAAATTTAGTTAAGCACAAAGATGTTGACCAGGCCGGGAATCGAACCCGGAACCTTCTGATTAGCAGACCGGCATGGTAACCTTTTCGGCAACGAGGTCGTCGTACTTTACAATTTCTTAATTGAACATTGGCATTGAAGATTAAAGTAAAAAAAAATACACTGTTAAATATTACTCGCCTTAAAGAAAGTTAAGAAAAAATGAACCGTTTTATGAATAGAAAATATTTTATTGCGATAATCACTATTTTATTGTCTTGACATTGTCCCCAGCAAAAATAATTATTTAAGTGCGACCAATAAGAAGAAGAAAGTTTTATACTGTTAAATCGTTACTTCCTCCTCCTTAATAGTATTCCTTATTATTAATGACTCCCACGCGGAATTTATTCATTGGTTTAGTTCTTTTTAGCAAGTAGATACATCGTCCAGACATCGTCTGATATTTCACAAAGAGCATGCTCATATAGAAATTAACAATTTATCGTCTTGTTAAAAATTGAAATTTAATTTACTAGTATTTTTTTTGTCTGAGTAAATCTCACAAAATCATTCATCATTTCATAAATTGTGTACATAAATAGAGCCAAAATTTGTATATCTAAGGCAACAAAACTACTGTAGACCAGTGTATATAACTTATTGACTCAGGCGTTACTTTGCGGAAATCCATTGTAAATAGAATATATAACAGTGTATATAACATAATAATCTTTCTAAGAAAGTCTCGACATTTTTATCTATCGATAAAATGTAAAGGCCATGTCACATCCCTAGCGCGAGTGCACCGACTGCCGTTCGTCTACCGGTCACGCAGACTATTGTGCAAAAATGACGCGTCATAATTTTACACAACGCTAAGAGGTCGCACAGTGACATAACATTAATACTGACGACTCACAAACTAGGCTTTTAGGAATTTATTGACAAATACTAGTAGATAAATGTTTGTACGCGTAGACAAGGACATAATATTGGTCTTACAGTTTTTTCGTCATATTTAAAAATAGTAAAAAATAACGGAAAATAGCTTATAGAACGTCTAAAGTACCACTCGCAGAATATCTTCTAATGTAATATATAAAATTTCCATGTCACAATGTTAGTAATCGTACTCCTCCGAAACGGCTTGACCGAATTTTACCATATTTTATATGCGTATTCAGTAGGTCTGAGATTCGGCTACTTAATCTATTTGTTAAGGCAAAACAACTTTTGCCTGGTCTATATTTACTTTGGTGTGACATATTATTACTATTGACGTTTTGTTTATAATACGTTTAAATACACTGGAAGCAAAAATAGGAATTCTATTACTTAATATTATTGATTATGGAAATTTTGTGAAATATTGTTTAATTAAATATTTTTTGGTACCAATCAGATTAATCAATGTAAAATAAAGTGGTTCAAAATCTTCGTGAGACGGTTTTTACCTATTAGGTACCTACGTAACCCTAAAAATGGCAAAAACCCGATTGTTGTATGGGATTAGACATTTATTTAGAAAAGTAAGTAAGTAATACAACTTTATATTTTTTGATAAAATTTTCGTCGTTATTGATAGGTTCGGAACCGTAAAAAAAAGATAAAGGTAATTCTGCACAAGTTATTTTGCATCTAGGTTGCAATATCTGATGCTATAAAGCGTATATTCTTATTACCTGTATTTTTTTCTCACGCGTTAATGCTAAACTGGACCTGACATTTTAATGTATCAGCCGCTGAAGTTAAAACTTTGCTCTATTTTTGTCGTGGAGTAAATAACTGGTATTCCCATTCTGCAGTTAAGTGTACTTTTATGCAGTAGACGTGTTACTGAGAATTCATTTTTAATTGTTATGACAGACTTAACTACCAAGCTTGGGATTCGAAAAAAGGAAAAATCATATCTGAATATGCAAACAGAAAAATAAACTTATTCCGACTACCTACACTAAAATTTAAAATTACTTGAAAAAAAATCTACACAATACTACGAAGTACAAGTTATTATTCTGTGACAATACTTAAAAATTAAAAAAAAAAACCTTACAAATAGCACAGAATAATAACTTGTACTTCGTACAGAAGCTTCACTTCGCAATGGTTTTCAAAGAAATATGAACTCAATCTGATAAACAATATGATTTAATTTAGCTCGCGGTCCAGACGATCACGTGATTAGTTTTCTACCTACCAATTTCTTTTCAAAGGAATATGGGCCTTAATTCACTATGCTACGGTTCATAATACATTGTACATGGTTATACGTAGTACTAGTTATTATTCTGTGGTATTGAAAGAGCCACGGACTATGGTTGCTTACTTCGAGAAACTAATTCATATGCCATCTAGCGCGAATAGAATTCCATAGGTATCATCTATTATAGTATCACCGAAAATATTTTGCGTTGGGCTCTTAGTCTAATTTTGTAAATGTACGACAAATGAAATGCAACTATCTTTTTTATTGTACTTTTTGGATATTGGAATAGTACGGGGAGAAACGGTTTGTAGTTTGAATTAATTTCATTTCATATAGGAACATTATGTAATACAGTCAAAATAGATTTTACCCTTACCTGTCAGCGTCTTTAGGTAACAAAAAAAAAGTTTAATTTCGATCACGATCCATATTTAAACAATTAAATACTGCACAGTATTTTTTTGCTTTTTTTCGTTTTGTGTCCATCTTGCAATTATATAATGAATCAATCAAATAACACAGAATAATAACTAGTACTTCGCAAATAATTAAGTTGAACGTGGTCGAACATATACCTAGCGCGCACGCGTGTGTTTTCGTTCGCTTGTGGCAGCCTACTAGATTGGCCACTCCGGAGTGGCCGCCGCCCGTAGGTATGTTTTTAACACCTACACGCGGAGTGACACAGGCCTGCAAATAGTGAATTAAACCTAAAAATATCAAATATTAGGCTTTATTTTTTTTCTATGATATGAAGTGAAGTGACTAAAATAAACCATAATTTTAGTGTACGAGTAGGTATTACAGCAGATTTGTGCGGTTGCAGTGCAATATAAGGCGCCTGTAGCTCGGCTGACTAAGGTGATTTGACGCGATCATCGAGGTTAAGCAACGGTCAATGCGGACAGACTTTGGAAGGTTGACCATGCACAAGACAGTTATAAAGTGTCATTTTCATCTGGGGGCTACCGTGAGTCGGATGACACATATAAATAATGGTACTGGCTGTTATAGTCTTTGTTAAAGCAGTCGTTAAGCCAGTCAGAGGTCTTCGGGCGGCTTGAAAACTCTCGACACCAGAGCTTGGCCACTAGCTCATACGAAGAAGAAGATGCCAATATCAAAATATCGAGTTTTAACTACTAAGATATTACGTTGAATTATTGGGATTTTTCAATGGCAGAGCGAGCAACGCGTCACCGAATTTATTGGCTAAATTATGCATTACTTCCGTAATGTAACATAATTTTACACGCTTTTTATTAGCTTCACCTGTATGTTTGTTAGTAACCGACTTCTTTGAGCGCGATTTTGACCCACTTTAAACGGCCAGATTTCGTTCAAACTTTGTAGATTTATTGAGGACCGATGACAATACACTAATTAGATAAAATTATTCCATTTTTTGAATTTTTGTTTGTATGTTTGTTTGTGACCGACTTCTTTGGGTGCGATTTTGACCCACTTAAAACGGCCAGATAAGCGTGTTTTTTTAGTTTTTTTTTAAACTATTATTATTTACGTAACTACTCGAGTAGGGATCATAATTTGTATGTTTCGATAATGGACGAACAATGTCGCAAAAATGTTTTGGATCCGAAGTCTACTGTTCAAAGAACTGTAGGTAATTACTGTAAACTGAAGTAATTCTTTTTTTTAAGTAAGATAATAAATTTACATAAATAAATTGACTTTACTCGTATATTTCTTATTTTAAACCTACCTTTGTGACTCAGTGTGAATTCCTATTATGTTTATTGTTAATGTACCTACAGACATCTCAAGTAGGAAAATAACAAAATATTGTCATGATTTACGCATTACACAGAAATTGTGCGTAAAAACTATCAAAATACAATACTACAATAGAATACAATGATCGATTGTTGTTTATAGTGCTGGGAAAAGATATTTATGTTGTCGATAGAATTTTAATAGAATTTTTTTATTGGATGGCTAAAGTTTGAGAAGGAGATTTGAAAACATAGGCCGTACATTATTTGTGGGCGGGGTGGTGGGTTAAAGCGAGAAGCGGAACCTCACCCGCCCTCTCCAGTGAGGAGGCGATCGTGAGGTTTTAGTCGGTAGTGATGCCCTTCTGGCATCGAGCCCGACATACCCCACTCACGTCCCCGGGTGTGGTGGGCATGCGTAAATGCATTTCCACACGTTAAAAAAAATCTGTGTATTATTTAATTGAATCTTTCTCGATTGTTCCTTCTTCTGCTATATTTATTTAGGTATATATATTTGTATCCTCTTGTAGTATTGGATAAACGTAGCCTATGTTCATTCTCAAGTTTCAAAGAATTTTGAAGTAAATAATGTACGGATACTGGGTGGATTCAATTGCGTACTATGTGTTTCAGCAACTTGTGATTTTTTTCAAAGTCAGATTCTTACGTAACATACGAGTAGATAAAATAATAAAAAATAATGCTGCTTAATTTTGGCAAGAAGAATTTTTATGAAAGTAAATATATACTTTTCTATATATTTTTTCCTTAAGTGTACCATCTTGCTTTCCTTTCCCATATACATATAAGTACCTAACTATCGATATCGACAAGTTTTAAAGCTAGATCGTTATCTCCACCGCGGCAGCGATGTTAACAGCTTCCACATCACGTCTTAAAATTAATTTAACTCCAACAAATTGGTTCAGAAAACTGAACAAAACGTTTTTCCTATTCAACAATAAGGAAGTGAATATACGTACCCAAGGCCGCGTCGATCAAATGTAATAAAAATAATCGCCTTTTTCTCTCATTTGTGATCACAATCTAGTGGTAATTGAAAAATTGCAACGCAGGATTAGATTATCTGTTGAAAGCTTGCTAAAATCGGAGCTCATAATGGCTTTTCTGTGTTGGTAGGAAGTAGGTAGGTACGCTTACTTTGTTTTATATACTTTTTATTAGCACTTACGTTAAAGGTTTACTTTGCTAGGTATACCGTACCGTGGGTACTAAGTACGAATAAAACAATTTATTATATTTATTTATTACCCTTATCCTTTCGATACCTTTATACTTTGTTTCTACCAAACACATACTTTTATATCAACCGTGTTTAAACGTGTATTATACTCGTACATACATATGCGGTAACTAATTTCTTCTATCCCAAAATCTTTTATGGGCGGGCTATAGTAAACAATTATTTTTCTACAATTTTTGTGTATATGAAACCCATGAAATAATGTTAGTTACCGTACTGCTCCGAAACGGCTTGACCAATTTTTACCAAAATTTATATGCGTATTCAGTAGGTCTGAGGATCGGCTACTAGATATATTTTACTATTTTTCATAAGTGAGACAAAACAACGTTTTCCGGGTCAGCTAGTAAACATATAAAAATAAGTGCGCCTGCCTCTAGTACATCAACCTGTTTACCTGACCCTTCACTCATTATTAGATAGTCATTAAGCGCCTGAGCAAAACCTCATTCAACTGCTATTAAAATAACAGGCGTTAATTTTGATCTATCGATACACAACTCGATTTGAATACTTTATAGAAATAATGTATTTATGTTCTGTGATTTATACCTAGTATAGGTAGATTTTTAGATATATTACCAGCTCAAGGTTACATAACTACGTAGAGCAGCAAATATACAATAGCTAAATAATTTTGAAAACTGTGCTTAAAATGCAATAAAGGACCATAGTTGTCTATGATTTTCTACAGCCCGCGACGTGGTTTTAAAAAAGTATGAAATTGTCTATTCGCCATCAAAATGGCGTCATCGAAGGAAACCTATTGTTTGTGTGGTCAGCCGTATAATATTGGACAATTTATGATAGAATGTGACTGTTGCCGTGAGTGGTTTCATGGCAGGTAAAGTGCAAAATATATAAATCTTACAGTGAAAAGTTTGTTGTGTGTGAAAAAACTTAGTGCAAAGTTTGACAGCGGGATGGCTCTCGGCCATAACTTGTTCGCGAGAATGTTTTGTAGAAAATAGTTCTTTTCCGCTGTTCCTACTTCATAAATATCTGTCCCGCACCCTCAAGACTTGTTCCCTAATTTTAATAACAGAGATTGTGTGGCTTTATTCGCGATCCGATTTGTTTACATGCGCGGTCACCAAGGTTTTCCAAAATGCGCCTTTGGGTCCTTCTTTGTGTTTATCTTTATAATTTTAGTACTTCCGAAAGATTCCTTCCAATTTCCGAATAAGATATTGCCTAATTCGTCTCCTAAAAACGTAACATAAATGATATAATTATTACCAGTTTGTTGTGAAATTCTCGACTTTTTGTTTTGTGTACGCCGAAAAAACAACGATAAATATTAATTTTCGGGTTTTCCTATTTCCAGCTGCGTTGATGTTAAAATATACCAATCTGACGATATAGACAAGTACCACTGCCCAAAATGTGTACCAACATATGGATCATCCGTATGTAAGTAAAATTATGTTTACATTGGTTTACGTTTCTGATTCATACTTTTACTATCATCTTGCTTTTCTTCTACCGTTTATATATTTATTTCAACTATTATAGTATTGAGACATTTCTGTTGTTGAGTAAGGTTACTGAGAAACCTATAACTGGCCTAGACAAGTTTTGGAGTCGTGTAAATGATGTAATTTGTTTATGGAAATGAATAATAAATGATTAAATATTGATTTGAAAATTAACTCAACCAAAATTTCTTATTAACAGTATTGTAGACTTAAAATTCAAATATTATTTATTTCAACTACTGTTTCAAATCAATTATAGTACAGAGACAAATAGACGAGATTTAAGCCATATTAAATGTATCAAAGAGTGCTATCTTTGAAAAGTATTATGATGAAGAGATAAGAGATAGATGGATGAAGTATTTTGAAAGGCTGATGAATGAAGAAAATGACTGGAGTAAAGAGTTGCAGCATATCCCAATTAACACTGGTCTAGTAAGAGAGGTGAGTGTAGAAGAGGTGCGAGTAGCTGTGCAGTGTATGAAAAATGGAAAGTCTCTTGGACCAGATGTGATACCGATTGAAGTGTGGAAGTTTTTGAAAGTGGATGGATGGATGTGGCTTGACTTAGACTTTATTCTTCAATAAGTTGTTAAATAATGGTGTAATAGCACCCTAGTCCCTATATTTATAAACAAAGGTGATGTGCAGGTATGTAACAACTATAGAGGAATAAAGCTCATGTCACACAGTATGAAAGCATGGGAGAAAGTGATAGCGAGAAGACTGAGAGAGGAAAGTGAGGTATCACAGAACCAGTTCGGGTTTATGCTGTGACGCAGTACAATGGACGCCATCTTTGCACTACGCCAATTGTGCGAAAAGTCGCTGTGCACTTAAAAACTTGCACATGGCGTTCATTTATCTGGAAAAAGCGTATGACAGGGTACCCCAAGAAGTTCTGTGGTGGAGTATGAATGTGAAAGGAGTGCCAGGGAAATACCAGCGGCTTGTTCGTGCTATGTTCGGTAGAGCTAGTACATACGTGCGGTCTACCGCCGGCGACACCAACAAGTTCAGTGTGAGTGTGGGCCTGCACCAGGTATCAGCTCTAAGCCCTTATTTGTTCATCCTCATGATGGGCACTTTAACAGCCGATAAACAAGAGGAGGCGCCCTGGTGCATGATGTTTGCCGATGATATTGTTTTTGTCGGTGAGGAGGGGCCTGAGGTACAGAGGAGGCTGGTAAAATGGCAGGAGGGACTGGAGGAGGTTGCCTTAAAAATTAGCCGCACCAAAACCGAGCAGATGTTCTGTGACTTTGGTGGATCCCCCAGGTATACTCCGATTGCCTTAGATGGTGTATCCCTGCCAGTCTGCTCCAATTTCAAACACATATCTAGGCTCTCTCTTCCAAAACGACGGCGATATCGATCGTGACATAGCGAGCCAAATAAACGCTGGTTGTATGAAATGGCGACAGGTCTCTGGAACAACTTGCGATCGAAGAATCCCAATCAAACTGAAGGGGAAGATCTACAAAACGATCATAAGACCTGTTGTATTGTATGGATCTGAGTGTTGGGCGACGAAAGTGGTGCATGAGAGGATTGCATGCGGCAGAGATGCGAATGTTGAGATGGATGTGTGGAGTGACAAGAATGGACAAGGTAAGAAATGAGTATATCACAGGAAGTTTGTAAGTGGCACCTATGCCAGAGAGATTAAGAGCGGTAGGTTATCTTGGTATGGGCATGTCATGCGAAGAGAGGAGAAGCATGTGACTAGGAGAAGTATGAATATGATTGTACAAGGTAGTGGAAAAAGATGATGACCTAAGAACATGTGGATGAATTGTGTGAAAGAGGATATGAAAGAGAAAGGAGTGAATGTAGATATGACGGCTGACAGAAGAGTGTGGAAGCAAAAAACGGGCTGTGCCGACCCCACATAGTGGGAAAAGGTGAAGGCAAAGAAGAAGAAGACTTTTTCAAATTGATGAAGTTTATCATAATTATCTTTAATTCTACTTTATAAAATTAACCCATAAAAGTCTATCATTTTGAACATAAAGGTGTCCAAAAGATCAAGTATGTGACCAACAAGGGAAATTTACACAGATACATTTGAAAGTAGCTTTGTACCTAGCCGAGTAATGCTTACCTATTTCACTATGTATATATTCCATCTAGCCTTCCTTAGTAATAAATTATATCAATTTGTTAATTGTTAAGTTAACTTATTGACTCAGGCGTTACTTTGCGGAAATCCATTGTAAATAGAAGACAAAATTAAATATTTAGTGTACTTCCGCTGTGATCCGAAATCCAAATTAAGACAAGTAAATTAACTAAGATAAATTAATTATCTTTTATCTTAGTTCATTAATCTTAGTTAATTTTTCCTTTACTTGTCTTAATTTGGATTTCGGATCACAGCGGAAGTACACTAAATATTTAATTTTGTCATCAATTGTTAAGTTGTTAACCTTCTTATGTATTATGGTATGACAGTATGGGTCTCATCACCCTCACTTCAAAATAGAATTAGAAAACGGCTTAGTTTGTAAACTTTCAAGTTTACTGAGTTACTGGGAACTGATGTAAAACCTTTGAATGGTGGCTTTAGTATATCTTTGAGGATTGAGTCACCATCGTCCGTGGGAGTATACCCCGATTCTGTAACCCCACACGTGATCCTTGGGTGGTGCAAAACAGGTGACACACACACTGGTGGTAGGCTTCGGCCGGGGCTAGTGACCACCCACCGGACTAAGTCGCGCCGCCAAGCGGCCTGGCCGTGTTCCGGCGCGTTGTCCGGTGACGCCGTTTGGGGAGTTGGGTCGGAACAGTCGCTTTTCGTCGCAAGGATCCGGATCTGACTCGTGGGCATTCTGGCATTGGATATCTAGTTACGGAGGGTAGCGGGATCCGAGGCACGGTTCTCCGCTGGCCGACCGCAGGTAGTAGGGGACCCAAGTAGTGAGCTAGCTACTCATGAAAGGCTGTCCCGCCAACTAGCGAAAAATCCCGGAGATGCGCCATCGTGCCGGTTAGCGACCGGAGGAAAGGGCCCGATGGACATCTCTGGGGGGGCTCGGGCGTCCCCGCAGTCTCCGAACTAGATCTCCAACAGTGTCTGATATGCTTCACGAGTCTTGGTAAGCGCCCTGAAGTCTCGTCCCACTGCCGTCTCCCCACCGAATTCACTCATTGACAAAAACATGGGAAGAAAACGAAATAAGAAAAGGTTTCAACAGCGGATGCACGCCCTTTCTTTGAAAGTGCACCTCATTAATATCCGAGGCTTGCACTCCAATCTCGTCGCGGTCCACCACCACCTTGAGACCGACAAACCCTCCCTCATGTTCCTTACGGAGACGCAAATCAAATGTCCGTCTGACACGGCGTACCTGCTTTACCCCGGGTATACCCTTGAGCACAATTTTAAGGCTCGGGCTGGGGTGTGCTTGTACGTCCGGGATGACATTTGTTGTCAGCGTCTCCGTAATCTTGAAAACCGCAGTTTTTCCGTTCTCTGGGCGCTTGTGGACACAGGCGTTGAGAAAATTCTCTATGCCTGTGTCTACCGTTCGCACACCGGAGACCAGGAGACAACCAGGCTAATGGAGTATCTCAGTGAGGCGGCGGATACGGCTCAACAAAAGTACCCGACGGCCCAATTAGTATTCTTGGGGGATTTTAATGCTCACCACCAAGAGTGGCTTTTCCCACACCGAGACACCGATCATGCTGGCAGAGAGACGCGTAAGCTCGCTTTAGCGTTAAATCTCGCTCAGCTGGTCCAGGGGGCTACTCGTGTACCTGATGTTGAGTCGCACACACCTTATTGCTTGGACCTTCTGTTGACAACTGATCCAGACCGGTACTCCGTGACGATATCGTCACCTTTAGGTAAATCCGATCACTGTCTGGTGAAATCTGTATCCGTATATTCCCCATCCGACTCGTGCCCAAGGGGCACCCGCCGGCTGTGGCGATACAGGTCAGCAGATTGGGATGAGATGCGGTCTTTTTATGCGTCTTATCCTTGGCAGTCAGTTTGCTTCTCCTCTGGTGATGCTTCGGTCTGTGCGGATGCTGTGACAGATGTACTGCGTCTGGGTATGGAATACTTTATCCCATACTCCGATGTGTCTCTGTCCGGCAAAGCTCGCCCTTGGTTCGGTCCTCAGTGTGGACGTGCGGAAGCACTGAAACATGAGGCATACCTGGCATGGGTTGATGCTCGAGACCGCAAGACCGGGGATGTCAGCCGGAGGAAAAAGGACTTTAACAAGGCTGCCAAGTCCTGCAAAAAGGTTCTTCAGAAGGCTCGTTTCGATCACATTGGCCGAGTAGGGAACAAACTAGCTTCTTACCCCGCGGGAAGTAAAGCTTTTTGGTCCCTGGCAAAATCGATCGAAGGGAACTTCTGCCGCCCATCTCTTCCTCCTTTGCTTAAGCCTGACGGAACACTGGCCCACACTGCAGACGAGAAAGCAAACTTGTTTGCTTCTTTGTTTGCAGAGAATTCGCGTCTAGATGCTGGTGGCGCCTCACCTCTTGCACCTCTTGGCTGTTCGACAAAAATGTCCGAAATAAATATTCGCCAAACTGAGGTTCGAAAGACGCTACGCAATCTAGACGTGAATAAAGCTAGTGGTCCCGACGGTATACCGGCAATAGTTTTGAGGACATGTGCGCCTGAGTTGTCTCCTGTGTTGACACGCCTCTTTCGGCTTTCTTTAGAGACTGGAGTAGTGCCGAGTTCTTGGAAGCTTGCTAATGTGCAGCCCGTGCCCAAAAAAGGTAGTCGCGCCGACCCTGCTAACTACCGGCCCATTTCAGTCACGTCCATACTCTGCAAGAGTTTGGAACGTGTCTTGAACCGCAGGCTCCTGGCGTACCTAGAATTTAACGACCTCCTCAGTGACCGACAATATGGCTTTCGCCGGATCGGTCTACTGGGGATCTTCTAGCGTACGCCACGCACTTATGGAGTGAGGCTATTGAGAAATACGGAGAAGCCCTAGCGGTTTCCCTCGATATTTCCAAAGCCTTTGACAGGGTCTGGCATGACGGCCTTATTAGTAAGCTTTCTACATACGGCCTGCCCGCTAGTTTTATTGCATGGATATCGGACTTCCTGAGGGATAGATTTATTCGGGTAGTCGTCGACGGCTGCTCGTCTGATCTTATGGCTATTAATGCCGGTGTCCCTCAGGGGTCGGTGCTCTCTGCGACGCTTTTTCTGCTGCACATCAATGATCTGCTTAGTCCCGGTATCATTGGGTACGCAGATGACAGCACCGTTGTAGAGAGCTACATATCTACTGCGCGAGCTAGTGCGGCTGATATCCAGTCTCATAGAGAGGCTATGTTAAGGCGCTTAAACCTGTCTCTTCAGGCAGTCTCCGATTGGGGCGATGCCAATCTGGTCAGGTTTAATGCTGCAAAAACCCAGGCGTGTCTTTTCTCCGCAAAAAAGAGGCCCTTTAATCTGGCCCCTACTTTCCGAAATGTAACCTTACCGATCACTGACCATCTCGAGCTTCTTGGAGTCTCTTTGTCTTCAACCCTCAACTTTGGCCCATATATTGAGTCTAAGGCTCAATTGGCAGCCAAAAAGCTGGGTATCCTCTCGAAGGTGCGCCGGTACTTCAAGCCGGAACAGTTGCTTACATTGTATCAAGCACAAGTTCGGTCGTGCATGGAGTACTGCTCGCACCTTTGGGATGGATCGGCTAAATACCAGCTTGAGGCGTTGGAGGCAATAGAGCGGCGAGCGAAGAGGCTAGTTGGCGATAATGCTCTGTGCAAGGCGAAGCTGCAGAGCCTTGAGCATCGTCGCCTGGTGGCCAGCCTTTCGGTTTTTTATAGGTTACATTTCGGTGAGTGTGCATCGGGATTGCATGATTTGATCCCCCCCGCCCCATTCCACCATCGGACGAGTAGGGAAACACCAAGGCGGCATCGTTATACTGTGGAGGTGCCTAAGTCGCGTACTAAGCGGTTTGCTTCCACCTTCATTGTGCGTACCGCCAAAGTGTGGAATTCTTTGCCAAATTCTCTGTTCCCCGATAACTATAATCTAGCGGTTTTCACGGCAAGAGTGAACCGGTTTCTTCTGGGCAAGCGCGCTCCACCTTAGATTGCAATCTCGCTTACCATCAGGTGAATTGCGGTCAAGCGCAAGCCCATTACTAGTAAAAAAAAAAAAAAAAAAATATCTAGACACAGCTAACTTCTACTTCAGCGAGGTAATGCCGCCAGCATTTTAGGCACCTTACTCGCGGACACTGACTTAGATTTAATTTACGTTTTGTAAGGTTTTTGTGTGTGTGTGTGTTTTTATTCATATAATTAGTTTTATCAATTAAAATATTATTACTTTCATGTAAATAAATATTAGGACACATTTCACACACGGCTGGTTAACCCCGTACTGAACCATTTATAGTTCGTATTATGGTCGCTAACACTATACTACACACTGATATACTACATATACATACATACACATATTTTATATAGATACATATTTAACACCCAGACTGCCAACAAATTTAGTTTAGCACAAAGATGTTGGCGGTGATGAGAATCAAACCCGGAACCTGATTGGCAGTCGGCATGGTAACCATTACACCAATGAGGTCCGATGCAAAACCTTTTATTAAAAATTTAAAAATATTATAGACATAAATAATCTATGAAATTATATATTCTGTACTAACAGTATAGATATAGAAATTTTGTTCTTCAACTTTTGGAAAAATTTCCAGTCAAAATTCCAACAAACGCGCACCGGCAAGATCGCTACGAGCTGGGTGCAGAAAGCCGGCCATCACAAGCGGGCACCCCCATGTGGGTGCGCTCGCTGACGGAGACCCCACTTCGGCCAATTCCTGCTGCCGTGCAGAGAATGAGGCCGCAGCAGTTCACTGAGGAGTTCGTCAGAGATAATGGCAAGTATTTCTAGTCCAAGTTTATTGAAATTCAGGCATGTAACTTTGATACAGTTGATATGGCAAGACAAGTCTCTTTAGAGCATGGTTTATCATCATTTTATGTCCACATTGTAGTTTGTTGTCAAGTATTGCATAGATATAATTTATCCAAGTTAGGTTAGTTTTTTGGAATGAATTTAGTTTGTACACCACCTGCTTCTTAATTTAATTAACTTAGTCCTTAATTTATGATCCATCCATAGGTTTTCCTGCGCAGAAATCGCTGTAGGTGATAAGGCTACTTAATTTATTACCTGTGTAAATAATTAGCTTTTCATAAAATATTGTTTTGTCTTTGGTGTGCAGTTATATTATATTGTATTGATTCAGTCTACAGTTTGGTATCATAGCTGTAGGAAATTTTGTATTGCTTACTTCCACCACCTTTAAGATGAAAATCCTGACACCAAGCACTTAACGGCATGTTCTGGCAGTTTACTAAAGAGCCAGTTGTCCCAGACTGGGCATCCTACACCTTGAGCTAGAGTGTTGCTTACTCATGTGATTACATACCTGCAAATGTATGGCCATTCTGGTCATAAGTCTAGCTGTTGAGTGTAAAAATTAATTGGACCCCCCTAATTTTAATATTTTTTATTTTTAGTATTTGTTGTTATAGCGGCACGAGAAATACATATCTTGTGAAAGTTTCAGCTTTGTAGCTATTACGGTTTCTGAGATACAGCTTGGAGTCAGACAGACAGCGGAGGCTTATTAATAGGGTCCTGTTTTTACCTTTTAGGTTGGGAACCTTAAAAATACGAAAAATAATTCTTCCTAGTCGCTACAACAGTGGACTATACACATTGTGTACATTACGTGGGCTGTTTGACATAGCAGCCCATGTTCACATTAAATGCATCCAGCAGATCAACAGCCAAAACATAGCAAGCAGTCAGAGTATAGTAATCAAAGTAAGCAGTCAGTCGAGGTCCTTTTTCAAGGTCTCATTCTGTATCTATACATAACCATGTTTTTTGTTGCAGGGTTCACAAAGCCGGTGGTGTTCCATTCTCCTGATGGGCTGGACATGAAGGTGCCCAACCCCACCACATTCACAGTCAGGTCTGTGCTCAGATACTGCGGGGCACAACATGAGGTTCGTCCTGTACATCTAATTCTAATTTGAAGTGGGGGTGATGAGACCTGCACTGACATCACCCTAGGGGCGCATTGTGCATTTCCCCTTTACCAGCCTACCCAAGCCAACCAAGCTCCTTGAAATAACGGAGCACAGCCCTGTGTCGCTGGCATACCTGTTCCACCCCTGTTGCGATGGTCTGTTTGTCTGAAGATTAGCAATGAAAGGCGAACTTTCATTTTGAGCCGCTATTATCAGGCCGTAACGTTTGTTTGGTGGCCTCACAGTGCAGTAGCATGTGTTCTACTGTTTCATTTTCCTCCAGACAGCCCCGACATAGTGGGCTGTCTGTCTTCCTGTACACAATTTTAACACAATATTTTTCGAATATCGTTTATGTATGAGAGCTGCTTGAAATATTAATTCTATTTTAATTACTTTTAAAGTAAATGCATTATAAAATATTCTGTATACACAGAATATTTCATAATGCATATTTAGAATTCTACCACCCCCTTTTTCTTATGAGCTAAGTGGTTAAGCTCTGGTGGCAAAAGTTTTCAAGTCACGTTTGCTAGTTTGTTTGGGTTTGCCAGTATATATAATATAAATAAAGTGAGAAATGTGTCGCAGGTGGAAGTGATCGACGTCCGCAAGCAGGCGACGCTCCGCATGCCGCTCTCAGAGTTCGTGGAGTACTTCGAGGCGCCCGCGCAGCGGCAGGACAAGGTGCTCAATGTGCTCAGCCTCGAGTTCAGCGACACCAAGTGAGCTCTCTTACCATGGATCAATTCTATTCATTTTTTTTACATATTCTTCTTTGCCTTCACCTTTTCCCACTATGTGTGGTCGGCACAGCCCGTTTTTTGCTTTCACACTCTTCTATCAGCCGTCATATCTACATTCACTCCTTTTTCTGTCATATCCTCTCTTTCACACAATTCATCCACATCTTCTTAGGTCATCCTCTACTTCCACTACCTTATACAATCATATTCATACTTCTCCTAGTCGCATGCTTCTCCTCTCTTCGCATGACATGCCCATAACCTTCCACTCTTAACTTTCTCTGGCATAGGTGCCACTTACAAACTTCCTCTAATATACTCATTTCTTACCTTGTCCATTCCTGTCACTCCACACATCCATCTCAACTTTTTTTTTTTTTTTTTCAAATATTATTGGCGACAATTTTTTTTACTACTGCCTCAATATGGGTATGAAATGAAAGGGTTCTGTTAGTAGAATACATACACTATGTAGGTCGATATTGCTATATCTATACCGGAAATTTCAATTGTCATAAAGGACAAAACACGACTTTTCAGGAGAGCCAAATAACGAAAAACAAACAGTTTTTCGCTTATAACTTTTTTAAACAAAGCAATATATTACTGGTGTCAAAAGGCGCCCTAGCTATTTTATAGTGTGTGTTAATGTACTAGCCGACTACTGACCCGGCAAACGTTGTTTTGCCTTAAGTAAATATTTAAGGGTGAACAACCCTTAACACTTAGAGGTATGAAAATTAGATAGTAGCTGGTTCTCAGACCTACTGAATACGGATATGAAATTTGGTAAATGTTGGTCAAGCCGTTTCGGAGAAGTACGGTAACTAACATTGTGACACGGAAATGTTATATATAAGATTTATTTATATTTCTAGAATATATAATTGTTTTAAATATTAACAATTTCACTACATGAGGTACCAAACTGACCGATCTTAACAAATACATCAAATGCGCAAGCAAGTGTTCCAACCAAACAACATCCTTGACTAAGTGTTAAGGGAGAACTGGCGGAACAAACAAAACAAAATATGGGTCCAGTAAACCTGAATTATTTATATTTGATTATTACATATATTACACTGGTCTGCAGTGGTTTTGTTGCCTTTGATATGATGATGATTTTGGGTCTATTTATACACGCAATTCGTGAAAATATCAATGATTTTGTAAGATCTGCTCGTTTTTTTTTCAACAGATGACTGAAAATTAAAATTTTGTCGATAAATCGTTTAAAATTCAATTTGTGAAAACGAGCAAATTTAGTACTTTTACGAATATATTCGTAATCTGGGCACTTAAAAACGTATCAATTTGCGATGATAAACAGGGCAACAAAAATAAATTGATTTTTTGTAGAGCTGTGTTATTATTATAAACGAAACTAGCTGACCCGGCAAACGTTGTTTTGCCTTAAAAAAAAAACTAAATATACAGTAGCCGATTCTCAGATCTACTGAATACGCATATAAAATTTGGAAAAAATCGGTCAAGCCGTTTCGGAGGAGTACGGTAACAAACACTGTGACACGGAAATTTTATATATAAGATGATGAACATAATGTGTTTGTCCGCAGCCTGTCCCCCCTGGTGGAGCCGCCGGCGGTGCTCCGCTCCCTGGACTGGAGCGCGCGCGTGTGGCCGGCAGCCGAGGCGCGCCCGCCGCGCCCCGCCGTGCAGAAGTACTGCCTCATCTCCGCCGCCGGCTCCTACACCGACTTCCACCTCGACTTCGGCGGCACCACCGTCTGGTACCACGTCATGCACGGCACCAAGGTTCATATCACAAACATATAAGATACAGTAATACCCCGGACTTACGCGATAGGTGGGACCGAGCGCTATCCGCGTAAGTCGAATTCGCGTAAGTCGGGGTACAATTTTGCATATATGTACATACCTATAAAGCCATACAAAGTATGTTTAATTGGGACCGGAGACTATAATTTAGGAAATATAAAACAATAATTTAGGAAATAAATTTTAATTTAATAGATAATATGACAAACTATATTAATAAAATGTATAAACACAATCTGAAGTGCGCGGCTTTCAAACAAAAAACGTTAAAATAGACGAGAAAATTAAATCGCGTAACTCCGAATTCGCGTAAGTCGAGGTAGCGTAAGTCGGGGTATTACTGTACTAGCATCCCGTCCCGGCTTCGCACGGGCCCTAAAATAATCTCTAAGTTGCAAAGACTGCAAAACTTTGGAATTCTCTTCCTGAGAAGCACCACCTGGGGGTCTTCAAATCTAGAGTTAATAGATATTTTCTAGGTAAGCGTGTAACATCATATTGTTTAACACCAGGCAAGCGGTGGTCAAACGCAAACCTATAAGTTAAAAAAAAAGACAAAATATACACTATGTTACTTGGGGATAATGTAGCAGTGAAAGAATTTTTCAAATCGGCCCAGTAGTTTCGGAGTCTATTTTCGTCAAACAAACAATCAAACTTTCCCGCTTTATATATTGGCATAGATATAGTAAGAGTATACAGACGACCCAACGCGCGGACTTCAGGGTTTTGTAACACTATCCTCATTTCACATATATTCCTTTATGAGTATGGTCTTCGAACAAAGTTTGAAGAACCTATAAGTGGAGAGAAGCTCGTATCTCTACAGAGCTATTCTGCTTCTTTGTATGAGCTAAGTGGCCAAGCTCTGGTGTCGAGAGTTTTTCAAACCGTCCGAAGGCCTCTGACTTGGCTTAACAACTGCTTGTACTAAGACTGACAGCCGGGAACTACAATTTAAAGTGTCATCCATACCACGGTAGGGTCTCGATAGAAAATAAAATTAAAAGGTCGTCTTGTACATGGGCACCCATCCAAAGACTGTCCGCATCGTCTGTTGCTTAACCTAGATGATCTCGTTAGATCACCTCAGTTAGCCAAGCTACAGACTCCTTTTTAGCGTTTCTATATACCGGTGTAGATCTAGAACCACCCTAAATAGGTTTATTGTTAGTTTATAGTCAAACCGAACAACATCAAGTAATGTGATGTAAATTTACTTGTTTGTGAAGTCACAATGTCACAAGGTGAAGTGTCAAGCTATTTTTAGTGTCACAATGAAGATAGAAATCTCCTGTGATTATCCAGAGTTGTAGTTAACACTGTTTGCGTGTGCTATCCTGTTGTATGTAGATTCATCTATAATCCAATCTATACATATTATTAAGTGAGTGCGGCTCGGTGGGAAAATGTCTGATTTACAATCAGATGGCCCCTGGTTCAATCTTGGTCCAGTTACTTATTTTCATGTGTGGATTTGCACGCACATGAAAGAAAACATTGTGCAGAAACCGACATGTTTGAGGAACACAATATCCGAAACCAACCCGCACTTGGTGGATTTTGTCCTATATCTAAGAAAGAAAATTTTATTATTTATTGTGCACATAAAGATACAATATGGTATACAATTGCTTATTATTATTATAAAAATAAGCCTATTTGCACAAAAGGAGCAAATTCAGCATAATGCTGAGAGGAACAGGTACCCCAGCGCTGATTTTCAATTTGCTCCTTCACACTTTATTTAGGCAAGATATAATAGGGAGCAATGGGTACACACAATTCAATATAATAGTAAATTATTTAAATCAATATCTTTTACAGTAAATTTTAATAGGTATAAATTAATTTAGTTACCAAATAACAAAGAATATTATACACGTTAAGTTTATACAGTGTTTGAATTAATTTTATAGTCTTTAAAGAAGGTTATACACGAAAAAGATATAATATAAACTATACATACAATATTTAAAAAAAAATATGTTTTCAAATAATGCAATCGACAGAAATATAATTAAAACATTTAGTAGCTATACACAATACACAACTTTTATAAAAAAATCTCTCTCGTGAGAGAAGGCCCCGAGTAAGTAATATTTAATTTTATTTAAATCTTAGATAGCTAAATCAGCTTTACAGCACAAGTTACATAAATATAAAACTTATTTGTAGAATTCATATTCACTTTCATCCTTCTTGATGTTGTTTTTGTAACCCTTTTCGAAGTCTTTCGGGAGCACGATGTATCTGTTCTCCCTGACAGCGTGCATGCCCGCTTCCTGGCAGATAGCGTTGATGTCGGCTCCGGAGACGCGGTCGGGCCGCGCCACGAACTCCTCGAGGTCCACCTCCTCCGAGAGGTTCATCTTGGCCGTGATCGTTGAGAAGATCAGACGCTTTTGACGCCTGTCAGGCAGCGGGAATTCAGTCCCAGCAGTGGGAACGTGTATTCTCCGGCGATCGCGTCTGATCATCCCAGTTAGCCGAGCTATAAGCCAGTACTATGGTTTAGTAATGTGTATGGTATGACTTGCAGATATTCTACCTGGTGCCTCCTACTTCGACGAACCTGGCCCTCTACCAGCAGTGGTGCGCTTCTCCCACGCAGGCAGAGCAGTTCTTTGGAGATCTGGTGAGTTACATGATACTTGTAGTATTTTAAATTTAATTGAAATGAAAAACAAGTGCTATTGTGTTTAGTATTGAATGAAATTTGTAAGTAATTTAATTTAATCTAACTAATGTTATAATACATAGTAATTATTGTAGTGACTTGCCTTTAACGTATGTTATTTAGGGTTAATAAAGTTCTGTATTTCTGTATACGACTATTGAAGTACTATGCGTGCCAACTAAGAATAGGATCGCGCTTGCTTCAACTTCACACGATAACTGTCAAAAACGTACTGCTAGCAAAGAAAGCGTAAAAAAGAAATTTTATCATTTATTTTTTGGTACATAGATATAATACATATATTTATTGTTTAATTATTCTTGATTTTATTACTGGATAATTTGGATTAATTAATTCTACAGGTAAGAAGTACCCAAGGCAAATTAACAACACCTAAAAAGAATCACGTGACAAGACATTGGTTTTGGATAGTTTCGACTTAAGTGCTGTAAGCAGTATAATAAACTATTTTTGCTTGGTACAAAAAGAAGTGACTACAATGAAAAATAAATTTTATTTTTATAAATATGCTTTTACTTTCAAATCTTACTCATTTATAATTTAATTTGCCGTAAAATGTAAAAGAAATAGCAAAACAGCTTACATTAAACATACAAACTGAATATAATATGTTCATAAAAATTTTTGCGCACCATACACTTTGGTTATGAAGTTTGCGCGTATGATTGAGCAAGATGGCGGTTTTGACAGTCCTATTCTTAGTTGGCACGCATAGTATGTGTGTGTTTATGAGACCTAGCTTGTTGTAGTGAAAGACCGCAAGATGTATGCAGGAAGAATGAATAATTTATTTGAGAGAAGCTTATACTCTCTAGCGCTCCGGCGCGGCATTCCACGGAGACTGTCACAGCGGTCGGACGTCGGCGCGCGCCCAGCTATGCTTGGCGTTATACTCGTATGTTGTGTGTATGTATGTTAATGCTGCAACTTGTGTGTCCAGGTGGAGTGGTACGGCACGGTGGAGCTGTGCGCCGGGCAGACGCTGTTCATCCCGAGCGGGTGGATCCACGCCGTGCTCACGCCGCGGGACTCGCTCGTCTTCGGGGGCAACCTGCTCCACTCGTACGCCGTCGAGATGCAGCTGCAGTGAGTCATATTGTTATACCTGCCATCACAGTAAATAGATGACAAAATTAAATATTTAGTGTACTTCCGCTGTGATCCGAAATCCAAATTAAGACAAGTAAAGGAAAAATCAACTAAGATCAATTAACCAAGCTTAATTAACTAAGATTAATTAACTAAGATCAATTAACTAAGATTAATTAAGATTAACGTTACCTATCACAATTCGGAAGTTCTTAACTCTACACGTGTTTCGCCTAACCACAAGGCATCATCAGGAGATGCTGACTCTTCGAACGACAAGTCGAGAGGACTCTCGACTTGTCGATCTTAGTTAATTGATCTTAATTAATTAATCTTAGTTAATTAAGCTTGGTTAATTGATCTTAGTTGATTTTTCCTTTACTTGTCTTAATTTGGATTTCGGATCACAGCGGAAGTACACTAAATATTTAATTTTGTCATCTATTTGCAATGGATTTCCGCAAAGTAACGCCTGAGTCAATAAGTTAGCCATCACAGTACTGGAGAGGATTGCTCATTCCCATACAATAAATATTTATTTATTTGATTTATAGGCGAGCAGCATTATGCTGATGTGCCTATATCACACTGAGTTGAAATTATTTTTTTTAATAGTTCACATAATGTCTACTGGTCAATGTCAATACTGTCAATGTTTAAAGTTCACTAATACACTGATCACAGGTTAGCAAGAGATTTTTTTGTTTTCTGCAACCAGCTATCAAGCCGGTTTTTAAAGCTGTTCACTGTAGCACTGACCACTTCCTCGGGTAACTTATTCCAATTATGAACCACTCTGTTGCTGAGTATATGATGCCCCATATTTTTTGGCTATAGCCTCTGCTATGCTCGTAACGATTACAGTTTTTAAAGCAATCTGCTAAATTTATGGTTGATATTGAACCATTAGAAATTAGAAGAAGCATCAATGTGGTTATACACTACTGTATGGTACTCCGCGGTAAGGTTGACAATCCGACTGTTTTAAGCTCTTTCTTTTTGCATGTCCCTGATTATTACGCTCGCTCGTGTGGCCGGCGATTGCACAAATAGTTCTGTGTCCCTCATTCTCGCACGGAATATGCTAATTCAGTCCTTACGCGACGTGCTATATCTTACCTTAGCGCTTTATCCGAAATCCAAGAAATCGAAGTCTTCTGTAGTGCCGTCACTTGCATTGTGTGTGCATTCAGGAGTGTAGTTTTTAAGTCTAAAATAGTTAGCGCTTTGGTGTAAAAACTGTTGTAGCTATTTAGTTGAATAAATGAATAAATTACTGGACATTTTTTTTTTTTTTATATTAGGACACTTTCACACACGGCTGGTTAGCCCCATACTGAACCATTTCTAGCTCGTATTATGGTTGCTAACACAACTGATATACTACATATACATACATACTTATTATATATAAATACATATTTAACACCCAGACCCTCAGCCAACAAATTTAGTTAAGCACAAAGATGTTGACTGGGCCGGGAATCATCATGACATTATGTGAACTGTTAAAAAATAAATCTATCTAATCTAATAACTCAGTGTGATTCCTTTTTTTTTTGGAAACTTTGCGACATAAATTATGTACTGAAAACCTAATTAAGTTCTATACCTACGATTGGGAGAAGACATCGGCTTCCGTCATACAGTTCCGAACTAGTTCGGAAGCCTTTGGATTTCTTTATATATTTGTAACAATTAGTTTGTCAAATAAATAAATTTAGTATTTTGTATTTTTTGTTTTGTATATAGGCACATCAGCATAATGCTCCTCGTCTATAAATCAAATAAATGAAATTAAGATACAAACTAACAGGGCTATTTGTTTGTATGCAGGGTGTACGAGATAGAGCGGCGCGTGGAGACGCCGCTGATGCTGCGCTACCCGCTGTTCGAGCACATGAACTGGTACGCCGGCGCGCACCTCCTCACCATCCTGCGCAGGCACAACGAGGAGATACAGGTGATGCCTACATACACT
Organism: Mellilla xanthometata; assembly: GCA_035578125.1. NCBI lineage: Eukaryota > Metazoa > Arthropoda > Insecta > Lepidoptera > Geometridae > Mellilla > Mellilla xanthometata. Next base: position 686,820 of record JAPUBQ010000023.1, on the reverse strand, counting down.
TACATTTTTTTAGTTTGAGCTTATTTTATTCCACTGCTGGGGACTTCAGCTTAAGTGGCATTTTCTTTTTCTTCTTGGTTGCGGAATTAATTTAGCTTTTTACCCAAGCCCCGGGGAGGCGGGTGGGGTGGGTATATGTCGGGCTCGAGGACCAGAGGGGCCGTCACTACCGACTACAACCTCACGGTGTCCCATCTCACGACGAGGGCAGGAATGCTGGACCGCTTCGCGCAATGCCGCTGCTCTCCCTGCCCAGGTCGCCGTCCGCAGTCTGGACCCACCTCAGCTTTAGTGGCCTAGTTTATGTCATCTTTGTCTTGATTGACGACACTTTGGTCCGGGGCGACCCGAAACGAATGCAAAAAAATACAAATCATTTATTGATAACACCAAAGTATGATATCATTACAAAAGTATATTACATTACGTAGTAGTAAGTACATTACAATTATCAATTATATTCTAGTAATATTATTTCATTACAATTACAAACGATCTCGGTTTCGCATTCGATACTCAAGTTGTAGAGACCCAGCAGTCAACTAACCTGCCATTTCAGCTGCAGACTTTTGGATTACGTCGGTTAAGGTTGAGCGTCTATTATATGATTCAGACGAACGATAACAAAGCTAACCAGCTATGCAGAGACCTCGCTTGTCTCACTCGGTTATTTAATAAACCTAACACACTGTTAAACCTGACCTGTTGAGTTTTGTCGTGGTGGTTGCCTTAAACATTCAGGAGCTATGAGACCACACACACATACAAACACAACACGCACACGCTACATGTTATATGATGGTATGTTTCCCCCGGCAGGATGAAGAGTTTACGCTGTCGGAGGCGGTGTCGCCGCATGCGCCGGCGCAGCTCCCGCCGCTACTGCTGCGCGGGATCAAGATACTCGCCACAGCTTTGAAGGAGTGGCACGCGCTTAAAAGCGTAAGTATATTTTAAATAAATAAAATAAATATTAGGACTCATTTCACACACGGCTGGTTAAACCCATATTACTGAACCATTTCTAGTTTGTGTTATGGTGGCTAACACAGCTGATATACTACATATACATACATATATATTTATTTATAGATACATATTTAACACCCAGACCCACAGCCAACAAATTTAATTAAACACAAAAATGTTGGCCGTGCCCGGAATCGAGCCCGGGACCTTCTGATTAGCAGTCTGGCATGGTAACCATTGCGCCAACGAGGTTGTCAATGACTAGTTGCCTAAAAACTAGTAGACTAGTTGTGAAACCTGTTTTTTTGTTGACGCCAGGAAAAACTTAACAAGTTACTTGGCTACAATGGAGCGCAGCCAGGTTATGTGGGATTCGACGACCTCGTTGGCGTAAAGGTTACCATGCCGGTCTGCTAATCAGAAGGTTCTGGATTCGATTCCCGGCCCGGTCAACATCTTTGTGCTTAACTAAATTTGTTGGCTGTGGGTCTGGGTGTTAAATATGTATTTATATATAATATGTATGTATGTATATGTAGTATATCAGTTGTGTTAGCAACCATAATACGAGCTAGAAATGGTTCAGTATGGGGCTAACCAGCCGTGTGTGAATGTGTTATGTGAAAAAAAAAAAAAATTGTACCCACTAAAACCTACGACCTTTAAAACGACAGTCTTGTGCATGGTCACCCATCCAAACACCGTCCGCATCGACCGTTGCTTATCTTCGATGATCGCGACAGATCACCTTAGCGAGCCGAGCTGTTGTATTCTTTAATTATTATTATTAAATATATTGCCTAATGTGTGTTGCCAGTCGGACCCGGCGAAGCGCGACAACGTGCCCAAATGTCTCAACTCGGGCCAGCTGGTGCGGGAGCTGTGCAAGGAGCTGCGGACCCTGGAGAAGCGGACCGCCAGCGTCGCGCACAAGGATAAGGTTACCTTCTTTTTCTACTATTGGCTAATTTTTTTTATATTAGGACTCATTTTTCCCACGCCTGGTTATATAGACCCTATACTGAACCATTTCTAATGTGTGTTATGGTATCTAATACAACTGATATAACATACATAAATACATATTTTGTATAGATATTTAACACCCAGACCCACAGCCAACAAATACAAATCATTTATTGATAACGCCAAAGTTACAAGTCTGGTAATATAATATCATTACAAAAGTATATGATAGGGTATCAATGCAAATTTTCAATTCTAATTCGAACTGGATAAACACTGCAAAAACTGGCAGGAAATAGCAAAAGATCGTGATAAATGGAAAGAGGGTAGAGAGGTCTCTGCTCTTTAATGGGACAAAACAGGCTCATAATAATAATAATTCAAGTAATATATTATCATTACAATACATTACAATATTAGTAAAGCTCAAAGATGTTGACCGTGCCGGGAATCGATCCCGAAACCTTCTGATTTTCATTCCGGCAAGGTAACCATTACGCCAACGAGGTCGTCAATTGCCAGATGAAACGATCAAATGTTTCGAAGAGACGACAGCTCAGACGGTCGTGCGACCGCCGGGTTCGATCCCCTCCAATGAACTAAAAGTTTTCAATGAAAGAAAACATTGTACGGAAACCATAGCCTGGCCGTGGGTATTTTCTAGTGCACGCCTGGCTAGCAACCACCCTCAAGTTACAATAATCTAATGTATGTTCCGGGAGCCTGATTGAAAACTGAATTCCAGATTAGGCATGCTCCACCTTAGTGCCCGTGAAGTTATGCGCCTGCTGGACAAATGTCTTGCTGTAACATACAAAAATAATAATAATATGTAACAGATGAGGTAATTTATAGCTTTAAAATAATAATAATAAAATAATATTTTTTTTTGTATTTGGTGTGCAATAAAGTCATATTGTATTGTATTGTTAACCTCAAATAAATTGTAAATATGTACGATTTTGTATATAGCACTAAACTTGCACTCAATGCTATCTTGTAGGTATAAAAAAAGACTTGTAGATGTAAAGAAAAGCAAACGAAAATATAACTGCCAGCGGGATTCGAACCAGCATCTACCAGCACACCGGGCCTAAAAATACATGTATTTTAATTTTCTAAAATACATTACCATTAATTTTTTACAATATTAACAGTCATCATGCCTATTTCTAGTAGTAATTTTGCTATTTTCTCCAGGACTTCAAAGTAAGGAACAACGGTTCTCCGACGAAGCACACCAAGAAGCAAGCGACTCCAGCCAAGAAGTCTCTGAAACTGACCCTACCCAAACCAATCATGCACATGGGACAAAACGGAGAGTTGACAGAGGAGAAAGTTTATGCTGACAAATTTTATATAGACGACAAAGAAGTGAATCCAGAGAAATATATCCAAGACATGAAATATGCAGAAGAAAAGTATGTAGTAGATGATAAGAACATAGCGGATGGTAAATATTTAGTTGATATCAATGGGAAGTATCTGGTAGATTCGAACGGGAAGTATATGGAGGATAACAGTGGGAAGTATGTTGTGAATAATGCCAAATATGTCGTGAATAATGGTAAATTTGTGCCAGAGAAGGATTTGAAGGACTATGTGTATCAAACGTATGAGGAAGTGCCTTATCAGGCTGACTTTGTGGAGAGGGAAAAGAAACCGACGGTTCTGAAGATCAAGTTGGAGTAAGTGTGCTTTTATTTACTGAGTTCAACTTTTTAACTGATTAATAATAATGAACTGTCTCGGGTATTCCTTGAAAAGGGAAGGTTTTTTTTTAAGTTGTTACCATGTAGCTATAACATATGATTTTTACAATATTAATAACTAAAAGAAAGAAAGAAAAATAACTTTTATTTTGACAAACACAATATCTTAAACAATGGTATAAATTAAAAATAAAATAATAGAACAAAGTTTGTCGCAATACAGTCGCAACTCAGCAAATGCTGGCGGTGTGTGGCTACCGGCGCTGGTATTCTGTCAACTAATTATACAATTGTTAAAATTGGCAACATAAGACACAAAATATTATAATAATACTTACTATAGACATAATTTAATAATACGTTATGTTTTTTTTACAATTGTATACCTAATTTGTAAATTAATTCCTTGAATTAATAAATACATCCTGATATAGAAAAAAATATATGGTTTTATGGAGATAAATGTTGGTCATTCTCCATTTAGCAAAACGAATTATTCCCGACAGATGTTGTGTCCTAAAATTGCCATCAAGCTGAACGCACAATTGCCCGAGCTGTACGCGTCAAACGAAACGCTTTTTAAAATTGTGTAAGAAACTCGCACAGGTCGATTCGTTAGAATCTGAAAAAATACAACTCTAAAATTATATATCGGATAAGTTGGCAGTAAAGGTGTAGAATATTTATTTAATTAAATTTGTAAGTTTTTGTAAGTTTATTTAATCTTATTAGTATTTTTTAGTACAGTGTAAACTCTATATAGCGACACTGAAGGGACTGTGCATTTTATGGTGTTATAGAGAGTGGTCGTCAAATGGAGCTAATGTATCATTGTATGGAATACAAGCTAAACTAACTAAAGCCAATTGATTTCGACGCTTTAAAAAGTTTGTCGTTAAATCGAGTGATGTTACATGGAGTTTACACTGTTATATTAGTATTTTTAAGTATTTAAGTAGTTATTGTAGTGTGACTTGCCTTTATTTTATGTTATTTAAGGCTAACAAAGTTCTGTATTCTGTAAAAATAAATAATATTCCCCCTCCCCCCTCAGTACGTCTCCGTCGTCGTCGCGCGCTCCGCCCCCGTACCCCGAGGGCGAGCACTCGATCCTCAAGTCGCACCTGGTGCGCGCGCGCCCCCACCAGCCGCAGTGGACCATTTCCAAGAAGGAGGGGGACTATCAACAGGTACTATACTTACTATGCGTGCCAACTAAGAATAGGACTGTCAAACCGCAATCTTGCTCAATAATACGCGCAAACGTCATTACCAAAGTGTATAGTGTGCAAAAAAATTGTTAACAAATTATATTCAATTCTTATGTTTAATATACGCTGTTTTGCTATTTATTAAACATTTCACGGCAAATTAATTATAAATCATATTAATTATATTCTTAGTTGGCACGCATAGTATATCTTCTAATCTTCTCCTTATATAAAATTTCCATGTCACAATGTTAGTTACCATACTCCTCCGAAACTGCTTGACCGATTTTAACCAAATTTATATGCGTATTCAGTAGGTCTGAGAATCGGCTACTGTGTATTTGCCATACCCCTAAGTGAGTAAGGGTCACCCTTAATTTTTTTTTTATATTTGTTTTTATTTTTTTATAATGTGGCATCAAAAATACGTCGAACCCGAGATCCTCTGGTTGGCAGTCCGGTTATCATTACGTCAACGAAGTCCTCATACGTATAATATAGTCGATTGTTATGATATTCCGCATAACGATTAATTACCACATTATTAAAAGATGTTACGAATATGAATAAAATTGGTCAAGGCATGGCTGAGGAAGTTGTTAAGTTTCAGCTAGAACATGTTTGAAGAAATTGTTTTTTTTTTTTAATAATATTAGAACACATTTCACACACGGCTGATTAACCCATACCATTTCTAGTTCGTGTTATGGTAGCTAACATAACTGATATACTACATATATATACATATACATATTTTATATAGATACATATTTAACACCCAGACCCACAGCTAACAAATTTAGTTAACCAAAAACATGTTGGCTGGGTCGGGAATCGAACCCGGAACCTTCTGATTGGCAGTCCGGGATGGTAACCTTTACACCAACGAGTTTGGCAAGGTTTACTGAAATTAATAATTAGTTTATTAATATTAATACTCTAATGGTTTCCCCAGGTTTTGTACACAAATGAACACCTACAAAGCGTGAGAACCGATGACCCTGCATACGGACCCGGTAAGTTTGTAAACCAAAGTATTATTAAGTATAATAATTTTGTCAAATTAATTTAATAAACAATTTATTTTGATTGGTTTCTACTGAATTGGTAAAAAATAAGTTAGAAAGAAAGAAAGAAACAAAAATAGTTTATTGTTCACACATAGACAATTTAAACAATTTTTTGAGCTAAACATACTACATATATGAGTATGGTAATGTGATGTGCACAAAAAGAGCAGGTTCAGCATAATGCTGGAGTACACTAGGTACTCCAGCGCTTTTCAACCGTTCGTTATTGTTCAATTGAAGAATATTGTTGTCAATATATTTTGTTATTATAAACTTATTTATTTTGAATCTTTTCTACAGATTTGGCAATATATAAATTTGTTGTTTATTCATTCAAAAATAGGTTTTTCTATATATGTTATATTCTCATGTGTCTTGATGTGGCTCCTACTCTTTTTGTAACAATTAGATTACGCATAGATATATACATTTTGACATTAGTTATATTACTAATGGAATAATCAGAATCACCAAGTTGTAAACCTGTCATCATATCTATTAAGTCTTCTTCTTATGAAGCTAAGTGGCCAACCTCTGGTTTCGAGAGTTTTCAAGCCGCCCGAAGGCCTCTGACTTGGCCTGCACTAAGACTAAGCCGGGACCTACAATTAGAAGTCCGTCATCCTACCTACGGTAATACAGGTATACTAAGGTCTATAACAAAAGAAGTGAGTGTGGCTCACTGGGAAAAAGTCTGCTTTCAATCAGACGGCCCTTGGTTCGAACCCTACACTAATGACTCGTTTGATCGATCGGTTGAGCATTACATTATTCGAAAATATGTGTCATTCACCAAACCGAAACGTGGCCAGTGTGGTGGATTATGACCTATATCTCTCTCCTCTTGAGAGAAGGCCCCGAGTCCCAGCAGTGGAAACGCATAGTGGGCTGCTTATGCTGAAGGTCAATTATTACTGACCCTACTACTAACTGTCTCAAGGCTGTAGTATCTCAGGAACCGTAATAGCTAGAAAGCTGAAACTTTCACAAGATAAGTGTTTCGCTTGCCGCTATAACTACAAAAACTCAAAAAATAAATGGCGGTCCACATAACAATAAACGTGTTTTTTTAACGGTCCACATAACAATAACGGTAGCCGCTAGACAATTAAAATGTTCACAAGAAATATAAATGTATATTAGTTATTCAATTAAATGATAAAATATAAATAAAATCAATATTTAAAAGCGGCTCCCATTCAACAATGGTACGGGACCTTTGATGCGCGAGCCCAACTCGCACTTGGCCAATTTTATAATGTCGGTGTGTGTTTGTGTATTCGGCAGGCATGTACTCAGCGGAGGACATCCAGCAGGACTACCAGTACTCGGAGACCGCCAAGCCGGGCTCGTACCAGCCGGAGTACGGCTTCCAGCCGGCCGACGTGTGCTACACATACACCAGATACGAGGAGCTGGCGCCGCAACCGCATCAGGTGACGTGCGCCAACACTCATGAAAAAAACAAAATTCAAGTTCATTTGGCACAGGTGGACTGCTGCTTGCAACGATGCCTCTGAGACACACATGCGACTACACACACCACACAAACATCTACACACCTGAGGAACATATATTACATACAAACCAAATCTTAATTTTTATATTTTAGTTTAATTTTTTAATTTTTGTATACAACTTTATTCATTATTCTGAACTTATGTAAGCTAACAGTATCAATAATTGTACATAACCAGGGAGTAACTGTATGCTGTAACACAGGCTGGAAAGCCTAGTTCGGCAACAGCTGACCCGAATTTAAATCAGCTTTTAACAAGAATAATTATTAGTGTTAGTATTAATGGTTAGTAAGAACGGCTGTAAACTAAGTTGAATAAAGATTTATTATTATTATTATTTATTTCGGGGTAAAGTCCCTCCCATAAAGGGTATCTCAACAAAACACTACGCTACACTTGGACGCCTCCTGCTATAATAAAAGTACCACAACATCTGACGCAATGACAGTGGAACAGGTATGCCAGCGACCCAAGACCGTGCTCCGCTACTTTAAGGAGCTGCTTGGATGGCTTGGGTAGGCTGGTAGGGGGAAATGCACAATACGACTCCTGCGGGTTGTCAGTGCAGGTCTGATCGCCCCCATCATAGAATAAGATTAAGGGTAAAGTCCAAAAATTATACAGCCAGTGGGCTGCGTGATGCTAACGCACTGCTGAGACTGCCTTCCCTCACGAGGAGAGAGATATAGGCAATAATCCACCACGCTGGCCAAGTGCGGGTTGGCGGATGACACACGTCTACGGATATTGTGATTTTAGGACCGAACACTGAATAGACAGCGAGATAGAAAGTAGCCTTTCTATCCCGGACTTTTTCTTTTATCCCGGATTAACGCGCGTAACCCCGTGGGGTGCATCTAGTAATATACATGTTAGAGGAATGTTTTATTTTAATTTATTCGATTAGTAGTTCCATCCTATCGAATGGCAGCACTGTGAACGCAAGAGTTTGTTATCTGTGCTGATTCTTCAATCAGTGAACGATTTAGTGAATGTACGAATGAAGTTGTTTCCTATTTGTCAGTAGTGCGATCACTCGCGGTTTGACTTGAATGTGCTTCAGTCTGCCACGAAACAGCGCCTGCGCCATTTGTGCGCACTGACAAGTATTAAAACCCACAAAGGCAGACAACGACGACGACCACGCTGATTCTTATCCAATTGAATCTGCGACATACATATATACATACGGCGTGTAGACTAAATATTATTAAACTGTTGTTAACAGGGAGCGAGTTTCACGAACTCGCCGGTGGAAGAGACGGTGATCAACGGCGCTTACCATCACAACCAGCTGCCCACCTACGACGCGGCCATCGCGCAGCAATATGCTACCACCACGCATACTACTGGTTATGTAAGTAATTGTCAATTTACCTATTTTTTTCTTTGTATGAGCTTAGAGGCCAACCTCTGCAGTCGGGAGTTTTCAAGCCGCCCGAAGGCCTCAGACTTGGCTTAACGACTGCTTGTACTAAGACTTACAGCTCGGATGATACGTTAAATTGTAGGTCCTGACCTTCCATTTAACGTTTCATCCGACCCATGGTAGCGCCCAGATGAAAATGCTACTTTAAAAACGAGAGTCTTGTACATCCACCGTTGCTTAGCTTCGATGATCGCGTCAGATCATCTTAGCTAGCGGAGCCAGAGGCGCTAATTAACCTATTCACTCAGGTGTTAATCATAAAGCATAAGCCACTATACTATCCCACTGCTGGGACTCGGGGCCTTCTCTCATGTGCAAAGAGATATAGGCCTTAATCCACCACGGCGACCAACGGGTTAGCGTATGACAAACGTTTTCACACGTCAGTTAGATAATTGTCATTTCTTTAAGAACCAAATTAAATAGGTATTAATTTAAAGAGCAGTTTCCAAAACTATTCTTCCTGACCATAACCAATTAAGGTCAGGAAGAATAGTTTTACTAAATACAGCCAGGCCTCTTAATCATCATGATGGTATCTATACGAGTCAAACACTTTGGTCGAGGAAACTTTTCGCCTTTATAAATATAATTAATAGTATAGAAGATAAACTGGCTTAAATTATGATTAACTATTTTATAATTCAAGAGTACTTAATAATATTTGATTAATGTTATTGGATTGTGTACCGTATTAATTAAAAATTCAGTAAATAAATATTACATTAAAATTAATGTATTTATTACAGATAGAAGATTATAAGATTAAAAAGTAATAAAAAAAAAACCACTCATAAAATTAATTTAATAGGCCACTCCGGATAGAACCTGACTGAAAGGTACCCATAACGCTCGTGGCATTGCCGCGTTGTATGGCTATGGATAGCCTTTGCGCTAGGTATGATCCGGAGCGGCATTCGCCTGATTTTTCTTTTAATCTACGCCCAATTTCAGAAATAAAAAGTTTGGCCTCAGTTCCCCAACAACCCATTGTCTCAATATAATGTACATATTATTGCTTAGCTGTAAATTATAGTAGAGTGTAATCTTATATATAAAATTTCCGTGTCACAGTGTTTGTTACCGTACTCCTCCGAAACGGCTTGACCGATTTTTACTAAATTTTATATGCGTATTCAGTAGGTCTGAGAATCGGCTACTGCATTTCTATTTTTAAGGCAAAACAACGTTTGCCGGGTCAGCTAGTTAACTAATAAATTACCTAACTAATTAATTGATCTTTTGCACACCGCATATGCGGTAGCCTACAAGGGACATTTTATATTATTTTCCATGTTTTATATTATACTAGCTGACCCGGCAAACGTTGTTTTATCTTAATAATTATTTCTAAATATACAGTAGCCGATTCTCAGACCTACTGAATACGCATATAAAATTTGGTAAAAATCGGTCAAGCCGTTTCGGAGGAGTACGGTAACAAACACTGTGACACGGAAATTTTATATATAAGATTACCTGTGGCTACGCAAATAAAATTATTTCATTTCATTAAATTGTTATCTCCCCTCCCCTTTCCCCCCAGGTAATAGAAGAGCCGAGCCCGCCCCCCGCCAGCGCGGCGGCCCCGCCCACCCCGGTGCGGCGCTCGGAGCGGCCCGTGCGCCGGCGCGTCTCCAACACGTACGACTACGAGGACTCGGACCTCTACATAGACGACACGCCCGCGCCCTCGCGCCGGAAACAGAACCGCCACCGCCACCATTACAAGCAGAATAATGCCGGTAAGTGGCCAAAATATATAAAAATAATAATATAGGCAATAGAAGAAAAAAAAATTGTACTTCCGCTGTGATCTGAAAACTAATTAAGATAAGCAAAGGAAATATCATAAATATTATCTATTTTATTATTATGACATTGTACGACTAATTATATTAATATGACATTGTATGACTAATTATATTATTATGACATTGTACGATTGACTAATTAATTAATTGTTGATGAATATATGTATATGTAAATTTGACGTGCCTAGTATAACGCAATGTATAAGGTTATTAAAGTTCTATGATTTCTATTAAAATGTAAAAAAAAAATTTGTTGTGTTCCTTCGACCGACCACCACACCTCCACTCAACTCACACCAGTATGCATAATGCACGGATGACGGAAATCTTATCACTAAATAGAACCACTGTATCGTTTCATCAAACTCTTTTTGACCCATTCATGTTGTTTAAAAAAGTTCCTATGACCATCGTCAAAAAAAATATATAAATATTTGTACGTAGGTGGTTATTTAAAAAAAAAACTTATAAAGAAATAGAAACACTATATCGTTTCAACAAACTCTTTTTGACCCATTGAAGTCATCTTGTTTAATTAAGAAGTTCCAATACCAAAATCACATTTCTCATAAATCACATTTCTCATAGTCAAATTAGGAATTAAATAATTTTTCTGTTTCTTTGTATGTAAGCGATAGTAAAAAACTATTTATGAGCGATTTGCATTCTCTTTGTATTTCTTTGCTATGTCAAATTTGTCGTTTAGCCTTTTGTAAATAAATAAATGTTTGTTACAGCGTCAAATAGTACGGGCGCGGCGCTAGCTAGCTCGTTCCGCGCGGCGCCGCCCGCCAACGGTATCGAGTCGCTCATACAGGCCTCCGTGCTCGCTGACGAGCAGCCCAACAACGACACGTGAGTAACCTATACTTCTTCTTTTGTATGAGCTAAGTGGCCAAGCTCTGGTGTCGAGAGATTTCAACCCGCCGAAAGGCCTCTTTTAAACCGGAAGGCGTTCTTCTACTGATTATTCTACCGACTTCTCTCTCACTTTGTAAGAGAAGGCCTCGATTCTTGTGAAAGTACTTTTTTTTTTTACTCTGAATAGGCCAGTGCTTGACCACAATTCACCTGATGGTAAGTGATATTGAGGTCTACGGTGGATCGCGCTTACCTAGAAGGAACCGGTTCGCTCTCGCCTTGAAAATCGCTAGATTGTAGAAAGTACCTAGTAGTGAAAGTTGATTAATATGAATATCGATATTTTAATTGAAGTGAAATTTGGTAATAATAATGAATAGTGTCATCATCATCATCATCCACAGCCGATTCTCTCCCACTGCTGGGAATAGGCCTCTCTTTTGATATGCCATTCATCTCGGTCCTGCGCCAATCGTGTCCAGATTCGACCTGCGACTGATATTATGTCGTCGACCCATCTTGCCGGCGGACGTGACGTGACATGAATAGTGTATGAATGTGAAATTGACGAGAACGTATTGTATCCTCTTATCAAACCTATAAATTGTTATAATTAGGATACATTATGACGAATAAATGAAATGAAAATGAAAATGAAAAATATTTATTAACTAACTTATTAATAGATTACATATTTTCTTGTGACTACTTAACTAGGCAAGGCCTGAATCTAAGTAATCCAATTCAGCCTGTGTGCATTTTAAAATTAACTTAACCTCTAACAAGACAGTAAAACAAATAAAACAATGAATACGAAAATATTACAAACTAAGACTTATCTAATAATTTAAACTAAGACTTATCTAATAATTTTAAAAAGATGTTCTGTTTCTACGTAAGACAGTGTTATTAACCATGACTGTATTATTACTTTGGCATCCAGCATTTTTTTATTTCTAAGGTGAAATGATATTCTATTCTATTCTATTGTAACTGATTGTGACAGGGAAGACGCGGCGGTGGCGGGCATGCTGAGTATCGGCGAGCAGCGCTACACGCCGGCGCGACGCATGCCGCTACTGCCGCCCGACGACGCGCAGCCCGCTGACAGCTCCACGCGGGAAAGGTAACTCGCTAAACTCTGAGCGTAGCGAGGGATATTCAAAGTTATGAAATGAAATAATTTATTTGCGTAGCCACAGGTAATATAAAAACATGTAGGCTACCGCATATGCGGTGTTCAAAATGTCAGTTAATTAGTAAATATATAAATTAATTTCACACTATGATTTACAGCTAGGCAATAATATTTAAAATAATGTTATGTATATGCTCCTGTAGGTTACCAACCAGACCACATTACTAAGACTCAGCTGTCCGTTTGACATAATAATGTGCACGTTCGGGTCTTATTACGACTCTGTCCTTATGGGAAAATTCCATTGACCTCCGCTTCCAGTCGATGTCCTCGATATATATAATATAACTAGCTGACCCGGCAAACTTTCTTTTGCCTCACTTAGGGGTACAGCGCCATCTATTGATTACTTACTCAACCCAGTCGAAAGGTATCGACATCTGTTAGAATCATTTGGAGTTAACAGATAATTGTGACTGTCAAATAATAACAGACAATAATTAGCAATAAATTAAAATTGCGAGTATAATTTGAGATTTAAACTATCCTATCTCTCAAGTTGGATCGAACTGCACATGGTGTGCGAATTATATATATTAAGATAGCAGGCGGCCTCTTCCGATTCAGAGTGTCACTTCCTTTTTGCGCGCGCTCATTAAGTTATTCGAGCGAAAGGACAACAACTTTTAAATATTTTTATATTAAAATAAACGAAGAAAAACATTTTTTATGGCAAACACAGACCTTTAATGTAAAATATTTTGACGACCTCGTTGGCGTAAAGGTTACCATGCCGGGTTCGATTCCCGGGCCCGGCCAACATCTTTGTGATTAACTAAATTTGTTGGCTGTGGGTCTGGGTGTTAAATATGTATCTATATAAAATATGTTTGTATGTATATGTAGTATATCAGTTGTGTTAGCTACCATAACACAAACTAGAAATGGTTCAGTATGGGGTTAACCAGCCGTGTGTGAAATGTGTCCTAGTAAAAAAAAAAAATATTAAGGCGATGATGTTGCTAGAGTGAGAGTTGTATAATGGTTTATGATGTTTATGCCTTAACGTTATTCCAGCGGCAGCAGTACAGCGAGCGCTGGCAGCAAACGCGTGCGCGTGCGCAAGGCAGTGAGTGTGCCTGCGCCGCCCGCCGAGCCCGACGCGATGGAGGACGAGGATGACGTCATCAAGGAGGTGCACAGAGACGAGGAGTATGGTATGTTGCCTGAACACATCTGTGTTTTTTTTTTCCAGTTCACCTGCGTTTATACGTTTTTTTTTACAATATGCAGCTCACTGTATTAAAACTTTAGTGGGTGCAAATCCCACATAACCTGGCTGTTGCCCTCTATAGCTAGGCATCTTTGTTGAAAATGCTTTCCTCCTTGACATTAAAAAAATACTAATTACTGGTCCTCAAGGTTCGCTGAAACGATAGATAGATTGCTCAACTTGAGCTCAACTTGAGCATTAGAAAATGCTCTACCACCATGGAGGTTCCACACAATGTGAAAATATTTCGGTGAAGTAAACTTCAACGAAAGCTCTAGCTCATTACTGTACAAGCAGTCGTTAAGCCAAGTCAAGAGGGTGGCTTGAAAACTCTCGACATCAGAGCTTTGCAACTTAGCTCATACGAAGGTAAAGAAGAATGCTGAGTAGTACGGTAATACTACTCAGCATTCTTCTACCACAGGCGTACAGCCTCCACATTAAAAGAACTGTTGAAAAAAGTTTCCTTGGCCGTTGGGTTCATCATGATTTTGGTGTTGCAGTGTATCCGTCGCTGGAGATGAGTTCTGACGAGGAGGAGGAGTGGTCAGCGAGCCGCCGCCGCCGGAACAGCCGCTCGCGACACGACCGGGGACGCGCCGACAAGTTAGTCTATTACTTATCCTTTTGTATGTTGAATGACATTAGCCCATTTTGTATTATCTGTTAAAAAAAGTCCAAGTTCCAAGTTTTAGTTTTACCCACACCGGCTCCCGGTATGTCAACAGTTGCGGCGAAAATGTTTTTATACCGGGAGCCGATCTTTCAACATACAAGTGGATAACCAGTTTGACGTATGTCTGTGGCATCGTAACTCTTGAACGAATGGAGCGACCGATTTTGTTTTTTTTTTTCGTTTGAAAGGTGTATAAAGCGAGAGTGTTCTTAGATATGTTTGATGAAAATCAGTCCAAGATGGCCGCTTATTTTTTATTTGTTTCAATGTCAGCCCTAACGAGCCGTCACTAACCGCTTATCATAATTGAAACCTGTGATACTAGAAATACTGAAAATTCGTGATTTGAATTCTAAACATATCGACGGACAAATAGCTATGATAAATAAATATTAGTAGATGAGACCTACAATACCTAGCCTAAAATTTCATCACTTATGGTTTCTTATACTTTGTTTAAACGCATAAAAATATATACCTAATGGAATTTACAAACAAATCTCAAAGCCTAAGTGACAGTTATTCAAAAGTAGAAAGTCAATGCCATATAATTTTATGAATACCGTTGCCTATATTTCTTTTCTCTTTATTTATTTAATAATAATATTTAATACAAATTAAACCAATTACATTAATTATCTTAAATTCAATTCACGGTATTAAAATCAATTCGTAAACTTAATTAGTAATATAAATTTCCCAAAAGTCAAGAATAAAGCCAAAATTGCATGCAACTTGTCAAAAATATAGTTTATTATTATATCTCTCTCCTCGTGAGAGAAGGCCCCGAGTACCAGCAGTGGAAACACATAGTGGGGTGATTATGATGCTTTTTTTTTACACTTTCACACACGGCTGGTTAGCCCCATACTGAACCATTTCTAGTTCGTATTATGGTTGCTAACACAACTGATATACTACATATACATACATATTATATATAAATACATATTCAACACCCAGACCCACAGCCAACAAATTTAGTTAAGCACAAAGATGTTGACCGGGCCGGGAATCGAACCCGAAACCTTCTGATTAGCAGACCGGCATGGTAACCTTTACGCCAACGAGTTGTCGCTTATAACATTGTAAACTGTTCACGTAAGGCATCTTAATATTTTCGCGTAGAAAACGGTCACAACTGGACTCATTCCAACTTTTAATAATAAGTAAGTGTGACCGTTTTCTACGCGGAAATAAATATAGTTTATTATTATATCTCTCTCCACGTGAGAGAAGGCCCCGAGTACCAGCAGTGGGAACACATAGTGGGGTGATTATGATGCTTATGTATGTGTGTGTTGGTGTAGGGACGAGGCGTGGTCCCCGCGCGCGCGGCTGGGCCGGCTGGTGCCGCGGCTGCGCGGGCCGGCGCGCGCGGGCGTGCGGCGTGAGTGCGTGCGCGCCGCGCTCCACGCCGCCGCCGCGCACCCGCACCCGCACCACGTCGCCGCGCACCCCCACCAGGTACCCGCGCACACACTCATACCTATATGATACATATCTTAATATATATAAAATTCGCACACCATGGGCAGTTCGATCCAACTTGAGAGGTAGGATAGTTTAAATCTCAAATTATAGTCGTAATTTCAATTTATTGCTAATTATTGTCTGTTATTATTTGACAGTCACAATTATCTGTTAACTCCAAATGATTCTAACAGATGTCGATACCTTTCGACTGGGTTGAGTAAGTAATCAATAGATGGCGCTGCTATGGTAAATCTACGAACGTGTCATATAAGCTACACTATCTATATTTTCCATACCCCTAAGTGAGGCAAAACAACGTTTGCCGGGTCAGCTAGTTTTATTATATAACCGTTCGTATGCTGAATGCCATTAGCCCATTTTGTATTATCTGTTAAAAAAAGTCCAAGTTCCAAGTTTTAGTTTTACCCACACCGGCTCCCGGTATGTCAACAGTTGCGGCGAAAATGTGTTTATACCGGGAGCCGGTGTTTCAACATACAAGTGGTTAACATTTATTTTAATTGAATGTTTTATGTGGGACGTCCGGCAGCGAGATGGTTGACGACATCATTAAAGTTGCAGGTCCTACCTGGACGAGGACTCTGCAAGATTGACGCAGGTGGCACATGCAGAGGGAGGCTTATACCCAGCAGTGGGATAAAAAGTGCTGTGGATGATGATGATGATGAATGTTTTATACGACAAAGCTTCTTCTATAGCTGTGTTTTTTTTTACATGAAATCAAGTTATTAATTAGCCTTATTATTAATAATATAGTATATCGCCGTATATATATTATCAATAAATACAATTTTCTAAAATTATCAATAATGTTTTCGTGTTCCTCAGAACGCGAAGCGAGCAGTATTGGCGACGAAGAGTAAGCGCCCGCCGCCCCCCGTACATAATACGCCAAAAAATCAAAGTGAGTATACCATACACATTTCAATGATTTTTTTTTTAATTCACTGAAGCGTTGAGCAAAGTAAAGGCCGCGGCATTTTGGTCATACAGTAAAATTAAACTCTATATAACGCCACTGAAGGGACTGTGCATTTCATGGCGTTATAGAGAGTGGTCGTTAAATGGAGAGAATGTATCATTGTATGGAATACAAGCTAAACCAACTAAAGCCAATTAATTTGGACGCTTTAGAGTTTGTCGTTAAATCGAGTGACTGAGTAAAATTGAGTGAGTGTATTTCGTACTTGTATTTTAATTTATACTTGTTACTTGTTTTGTTTTTTACATATATAAAACCATTTGTAATTTCGTTTCAGATAACTCAAGACTGAAAAAAGGTATGAAGACGGCGAAGCAGCGTCTCGGTAAAATATTGAAAATACACAAAATGATATATTGAATATGTTTACATATAATAGTTGTGTATGTATATTTCGTAGTTGTCTCACCTTACAGTTTCTCATTGCAGTATGGGTTCTATAATGAAATTGCGCTATTTTGCTACAAGAATAAAAAGTAGCGTATTTTAAAATATAATTTTGTGTAATTTCTTCTTATGTTATCATCTGTTATATTGTAACATTTTTCATTTAACGAGTACACAATTCAAATGTAGTCTGTAGTTTATTAATTGTAATTGATGTTCAGTGATTTTAAGTGAATTGTCCATACTGCAAATGAAATTGTACGGTGACGTGTGTACGTATTTCTACGTATATTTTGTATATGGATTTAGCTTGGACCAATGTGTTGAGGGTGGCTATGCCTGGTCTATTATTTGTTAGGTCTAAGTCTAGAGCGAGTGCATACTTTAGCAATTTCGCAAAATGACATTTGATAGATCATTTAAATGTCTATAAATTTGAGACATATTCGGTCAATTGGCTTCAGGCATGTACATTGGCAAATTCTTTGATTACTTCAATTTACAGCTTATCGTTATAAATCTGAAATTTTAAGGATATTTGTACCGACTTTGGTACCAATCAGACAAAAAAATCCCATATTGAACAATTTTGTTTTCTAATTCATAATGCAATATTGGTACCTAAAGTAGTATATTTATTACTAAAGGTTGTTCTCTACACGGTCTCTAAGCACTTTTTCAATAACTTTAATTGTTTATATATACCATATATACCAATATTATAAAGAGAAAGAGTTTGTTTGACTCGAATAGGCTATGAAACTAGTGGACCGATTTGAAAAAATATTTCACCGTTGGGATGCTACATTATCCCTGAGAAACATAAGCTATATTTTGTTTCTCTTTGCTACTCAGATTATTTTAAAGCCCGTAAGAAGCAGGAGTAATTTAAAACAATAAAACTGTTTATTCAGAGTTTGCCGATGTATGCGCCTTTAGCAAAGTAAGCTTTTGTTTTGCGAAATTATCGTATGGATGGTTCAAATGTTATAATGTTTTTTAGTTGCTTATCGCTTTAATTGTATGGAGTGAAGTGTTACATTTAAAACTCTGTATTCGATGTTCAATTTTAATACTCTTTCGGGCAGTCCTTTACCTACCTATTCATAACGCTAGATTTTAGTAATCCGAAAGAAAATGAAATATTATTTTTTGATGCTAAAGTATTGCTAAGGGATGCACTATGAAATTAAATATAAATATTAAATGTTTCCTCCAGGGATTGCCTTATAAATATACCCAGTGATAATTTTCTAGTTGTAATTTATCGCACTATCACAGGCCCTTTTTTGACATAATGCTGACATTTTCGAGTAGATGTAAGTTTTTTGACATAAACGTATTTTTGACATTTCCGATGATGATGACCTAGAATTACCTGTATGGAAGTCAATCTGAATTTATGCAATTTGTGTGAATTTTCATATATTTACATTTCAATTATGACTGAAAGTATTCATTAATTTAAAAAGTTTGACATTGACATTTTTTTACTTCTATGCAACCTTTAGTATATTTTTTTTCGAATTCTTATAACTACATCATAAAGTTTTCGTTTTCTTTTTGTTTCTATACGTAAACAAATTATCTCATTGGTTGGAAATGTTTGGCAGAACCGATGAGATTTTATATCTTTGGTGGATAAAACTTTTTTAAAAGCAACCTATAATATATTTATTTTACCACAGTTGAAAAAATATTATATTAGTGGTACAGTATTATCATTTGTCATAAGCAACCTCTTCTCTCGTGTGCAACTCTTTTTAGACATTTATAATAAAAAAAAAGTTTTGTTTATTTTTTGTATTTGAATATGATTATTTTGGATTAAATTGTTAATTCATATTTAAGGTTACGTCTGATAAAAATATATCAGAATCTAAATTACGCTATAACATTTAGAGATCTGATAATATAATTGTTCGTGTTATGTATTTGGTATGTTTAGGCTTTTTCTCTTAAATTCTAAACTAAATCTCTAATGAATTTCGACACTAAAATAGCAAAACCCACCTTTCATAAAATAAATCATGTACATAGAAGAAATAATATACATAAAAATTATAACACAAAAATATATAAAAAAATTAACATTATTAGTTATTCTTTAAGTAATATTGTTATGTTTTTTTAGTGATAGACGTAAAGCGTCGCAGTTTCTAAATGTTATTTTCATATGTTTGTGCGTGCGAAAATTTTTGAGGGTAGTTTGATAAATTTAAGGTTTATTTTTTATGCATTGGATGTTTTGGTATATTAGTCCGGTAGATGTTCAGATCTCCATTTTCTTTCATTGTATTTGTTGGAACGTAATATTCATACAAATATTAAATATATGAAATAATAGGAACTAATTTGGCATGTTTTGTGTTTTATTACTATTTTTTATAAAAACTCTTAATATGTTAAACCTATATCTTAGTGTCTTTTAAGTTGCGTCATATGGTAGATTAAAGGAGACCGCACATAAGCCGCAGCCATTAGAAAGCGGATGGCGGATTCGGACATTTCAACACTGTCAAAAGACAGAAGACAAAATGAAATATTTAGTGTACTTCCGGTGTGTACACTAAATATTTAATTTTGTCTTCTATTTACAATGGATTTCCGCAAAGTAACGCCTGAGTCAATAGGTTATTTGCTGTCAAAAGATTTCATTTCTAGATATTTCTAAAATTAATTCGCCTTAGACTTATGTGCAATTACCTTTACTATTACTTCATA
Organism: Mellilla xanthometata; assembly: GCA_035578125.1. Classification (NCBI taxonomy): domain Eukaryota; kingdom Metazoa; phylum Arthropoda; class Insecta; order Lepidoptera; family Geometridae; genus Mellilla; species Mellilla xanthometata. The sequence goes on along the minus strand of JAPUBQ010000023.1, from coordinate 666,591 downwards.
GTATATTCACTATTACGCTTAAAAATATCAAATTATTCTGAATAAATAAACATTTTACCGTTGGATATGAATGATACAAATATGCCAAATTTCGTTCCGTACGTAAGTTTTTCGCACACTTTTCTCATTTCCAAAACAGGGTGTTATTTTCCAAGTGGAAATCACAAAATAATGTTAGTGTTAAGGTTTTTTCATGGCTCATGTTTGAATATCGCTCATTTAATGCAGCAATGGCGTAATTACTGTACTATGGCGGATACAAGTCGCAAACTCTGCCAGGTTCCTGACGGGTGTGTGCCGGAAGCAAAGGTCAAAGTATTTTTTTTTCACACAAGGCTGGTTAACCCCATACCTACTGAAGCATTTCTAGTTTGTGTTATGGTTGCTAACACAACTGATATACTACATATACATACATATTTTATATGGATATATTTAACACCTGGGTGTTAAATATATCCATATCCTACAGCCAACAAATTTAGTTAAGCACAAAGATGTTGGTCGAGCCGGGAACCGAACCCGGAACCTTCTGATTAGCAGACCGGCATGGTAACCATTGCGCAAACGAGAACGTCAGTAATTTTTTTTTTAGCCTATACTGTCCCACTGCTGGGCAAAGGTCTCCCAACTCCCTCCACGAATCCCGGTCGATAGCCTCCTCTCGCCAGGCATTCCAAAACTGGTCAAGATCGTCACGCCAGCGGGTCCTCGGTCTCCCTCTACTGCGCCGACCTTGAGGAATCCACTGTGTGACGATCCCGGCCCAGCGTTCGGAATGCATACGAGTCACATGACCCGCCCAATCCCATTTTAGTTTGGCTGCTTTTTGGCCTACATCAACAACACCTGTCATGGAACGTAGTATTGTGTTGGGGACTCTGGCCGTCCTTTTGATACCCAGGATACTACGTTCCAGTCAGTCAGTTCCGTCAGTAATATTGATAAATAAAAGTAAATATTGATAACAATACAGTTACTAGTCACACAATAACATTAAATATTAAATCAATATAAATGTCAATGAAATTCAAATAAAAATGCCTCTTTAATTGCTAGTTATTCCAAATTAGGCAAGCTCAACCTTAGGTCAGAGTGTGGCTGCCTCATGTTACGCGCCCTGCTGATAAAATGCCGAGAAAAACGGTGTAAAAAAATAACTACTACAATTAGTGTAATTATGACATTGCTGCATCGAATTAAGCTATATTTAAAAAAAATGCCATGACTTGTTTCTCTTGACTTCAAAAATATTATATAACAGACAATATAAATAAAAAAAAATGAAATACTTTTTTACTATAAGCTGTATTTTATTAAGCTTGGCCGGAACGAGCGGGTCTCCATGTGAAAACGAAAGGTAAAAAGAAAGAAAGAAGAATATAAAAAAAAATATTATATAGTTTAAGTGAAAAGAGCTTCGAATGTAAGCGTTTTTTTTTTAGATTTCAGATAACTACTCTAATTTTATTACATAATTATTTTTACATAAATTAGAACCCAAAGAATGTGTTTCGTTATATAAAGATATGAAGTAAACGCCTTATATGAACTCTGTGAATGTACACTTATCTTCTTTTTTTTATAGTAAATAGGGTATAAACTCTATATAACGACACTGAAGGGACTGTGCATTTTATGGCGTTATAGAGAGTGGTCGTTAAATGGAGAAAATTATTGTATGGAATACAAGCTAAACCAACTAAAGCCAATTGATTTCGACGCTTTGGAGTGTTTGTCGTTAAATCGAGTGACGTTACATGTAGTATTATTTAATAATGTTGTAACTCGATTCAATAAAGAAAACAGTTGCAATTTTTTCCTCTTGCTCACTCATTTGGTTATTAATGCAAGTGTGAGACATGAACTATCAAATGTTCTCATTATGACTCGATGATCACTTTAGATCACCTTAGTTAGCCGAACTATAGGCGCTACTACAATTTTCTTTAACATGTGAATCACTTAACCGGGATAAGATTTACAAAATTGTATCTATTTACAAGATGATGGTCAAGTGTACATTCACGCGTCGTCTCGGCTTAGAATTTATCATTACATCAAATGTGTAGCATTTTTTTTTTAATATATGATGTTTTGTAAACTCAAATAAAAAACAGGAACATATCTTTGGTCCGTGCTTCTCTCGCGCTACGGCGCAGTGTGTAGGTGTTACGACGTTTATATGTATACTAGCTGACCCGGCAAACGTTGTTTTGCCTTAAAAAAAATAAAAAAATCTAAATATACAGTAGCCGATTCTCAGACCTTCTGAATACGCATATAAAATTTCGAAAAAATCGGTCAAGCCGTTTCGGAGGAGTACGGTAACAAACACTGTGACACGGAAATTTTATATATAAGATTGTAAATGGATCGGTGTATATTGTATATCGATGTGAACAAGAGTGACGGAATAGACGTACACAGACACGAAGCTTTTGTTTTATTTCATTTTCAGTTCCATACTATCGTACGAAACGCTTTGCGTCAACCTTTATTGTTAGGACTGCGAAGCTTTGGAACTCTCTACCTGAGTCTCTGTTTCCTGAGAGGTATCATCCGGGGGGCTTCAAAAGTAGAGTTAATAGGTATCTTCTAGGTAAGCGTGCCACGCCACTGTAGGCAAACGCAAACCTATAAAAGCTAAAATAATAGTAGTTTAAAAAAACTAAAAAAACACGCTTATCTGGCCGTTTTAAGTGGGTCAAAATCGCGCCCAAAGAAGTCGGTTACAAACAAACATACAGGTGAAGCTAATATAAAGCGTGTAAAAAAAATAGGCTGAATAGGTCAACGCTTGACCAAAATTTACTTAAAAGTAAGTGAAATTGGAACTTACGGTGGAGCGCGCTTACCTAGAAGGAACCGATTCACTCTCGCCTTGAAGATCGCTAGATTATAGTCATTGGGGAACAGGTAAGGAACCAATCATCTTCACCAATGACTAATCCAGCTATTTTCAAGGCGAGAGTGAACCGCTGCTACGTAGACCTCTTATCAATCGAATAGACCAATATTACATACCATGACCACACTGAGTCTGAGGAAAACCATTCGCAATTGATGCCACTGGCAATAGGAATGACCTCAACTATCAGTCTGTACTGATTTAAAAATTTCCATTCTCGTCAAAGGTCTGATTTCTTACATAATATATTATTATTTTGTCTATGCTATAACCATGTAAAATTGAACGGTTCTATGGAGCAAAGCAATTGTTCAATTTTCTACTGAAAACGCATACCTATTTGTTCTCAAAATCGTTCAACCTTTCTTTTTTCCATAGTTACAGAATAAGTAATGTGTAAGAAGTCAGTTAGACCTCAGATTCGCCATTGAGAATGTTTTTTTTTGTATCAGTTGAGAATAAGAGTGGAGGTCATTCTTATTGTTAGTGACATCAATTGCGAATGGCTTTTTCAGACTTGGGGTACAGACTATTTAGAGTTAAAAAAATGGTCACCACCCACAGTCGTCCCCCATTCCAAGTTTAGGCGTTGGATTCTTTTTTCATGAGCCAACTGCGTCGATCCGTGGTGTTACCTGCTTTAATCCGGAATTGTATGTACCTTCACTCTCAATTTTAGGTCTAGGTTGACCTGACTATTCTTATCGACATATTAATCTAAGAATTTGTTTCATAGCCTAATGACCTAGTTAGATACGATGGCAAATATCTTTGAGAACTATCTCATATTGATGATAAGCCAAATCATAAAAAAAATCACACATTTTATTAACATTTTTCAAATGTCCTTCTGATGATAAGAAAGAAATTAAAACAAATCTTACATATTTTTGTAAGTACTGATATTAAGTTGAATCGTTAAGAGCTTAGCTGTATATTTGTTTGGTAACAAAAATATTAAAAACATAAAAATACATATATAAAAGATTACTAACTAAAGCTTAACCTAAAAGAGACCAGGGGTACAGGAAAAGTGCCATGCTAGCAGCATTTTGGGCACCTTTTCTGGCCGAAATAAAAGCCAGCATTGTGGACACCCGAAACCTCTACCAGCCGCTTGGCAAGTTCTCCATACAGCTGCAGGGCGGCCGCTACGGTAACATCGTCTCTACCGCAAACGACACAAACATGTACATACGATCAAGTTTTGTATATTTGTGCCTTTTGAGGTCTTCCGCTTTGTCGGCCGCAGCACCAGTCTGAACACATGTGTGAGGAAGAAAAATATTTTTGTTTGTTGATTTTATATTATTTTTTTCATGAAAAGCTACTGCCTACCGCGTGGTAGGCGCTTTCTTTAAATACATAATAGTATGGCGCGGCTGAATTTTTTTAATCCGCGATCACAGGGCTCTCATTGTTGGCTCCCAGGCTAAGGTAAGTAGGTATCACCTCAGAATATTAATCTCAGTTCGTCATATTCAAACAAAAGATTTTCATAAAATATATATTTTAATAATCAATCTTAAAATTATCAACAAATCACAGATATATTTAACTAACTCTATTAAAGATATAATAGTTTTATTTCAATTTATTACCTTATAATAAGTAGGTAAACAAAAAAATCAGCAAATGCGATATAAACATCTCAGGCTTGATAGAGCACTGCAAAATATTAGTTTTACCGATTACTGACAAGTTATTTCGAGACGATAAACGAAGGATTGAAAACTAGACACCAGAGCTTAGCCACTTAACTCATATGAAAAACAATCTAAGCCCGGCTGATGCAATCCTAATACTTATATGTAAGTCCTATCTATTTTAATCAAGAAATAAACTAAATTTACATTCATGACACCATTTTGATTTTAGCCTCTTCGTCGACTTCTCTCTTTTTAAACTTCCCGTGGTTGAAGTAATCTTCAATTTCTTGCAGAGTCCTGTCCTTGGTCTCCGGAAGCGTAAAGTAGAGGATGACCAACGAGACTCCCATAACAGTTCCATAAACAGCAAATGTGCCATAAACTTTTATGCTGCTCAGCAAATGTGGTGTCATATGAAGACCTAACATGACTCCTAAAGACATCACTATCCCTGATACAAATGAGCCAACGCCCCTGTGAGCCAACGGGTACAACTCTCCTAGCAAAGCCAGAGGAATAGGAGTACATCCTAAATTAGCTAAAATAAAGTACAGGACGAATAACACTATCGGAAGAATCGTATCCTTCGTAATGATATCTCTAGAAGCTAAGAAGAGATACGTGCAAACTGACATGAGAACTATGAATGCACTAAAACCAGTTGAAAAGAGAAGAGTGCGTCTCTTCATATATCTGATAAGGACAGAGGAGAACAACGCACTGGCCAATATGATCACATCGAGGCATAGCGTGAAGTAGAAAGACTGAGCTTTACTACCCGTAATCTCCTCGATAATCTGCAACGCATATGCGGGGAAAATATGCCTCCCGCACATCTCTAGCAATACCGTCGCCCATAGAATTATAAAACATGGCTTCAGAAAGTCTTTTCTTGTAAACTTCTTCAGGATTTCAATGCACTTATCGGTTAAAGTAGAATCTTTCGACGATTTCTGCACCTGGCCCATCTGAGCTTGGATTAGTTCTTCTAATTCTTTGAAGGAGGTATCATCTTTACCTCGGAGCCAGTAGAAAGCTTCCTCGCAGCGTTCGAATTCTTGTCTTCCTGCTAACCAGGACGGGCTTTCCTTCCACGTTAAAATGATTAGAATAGCAATAACATAGGACACAGTAGCCGACAAGGCGACGGTTCTCCAAGTGAAGTAGTTCCCCAGTATATGAACAACCATACCACCTAGACAGACGGCAGCAGTTTTTAGATTGAGGAACATGCCTCTGTACACGGGGCTGGTGTACTCGCCGATGGCTATCGCACCAAGTGACACGGTGGCTCCGGCTGTGAATCCTCCCAGGAACCTTCCGACCAGGATCATAGTGATGTTGCTTGCCCAGTAGACCAGCAGCCAGCCGATGAGGCCCGGAAGGACGACCAGCGCATGCGCCACCCTCCGCCCGAGCCAGTCCATCAACAGGGAGGAGACGAAGAACCCTGGCACTCCAGCTACACCTATTATTGACGCTAAAAAAAAAATACATTTTTTTTTTATTATGTGTGATTTGCTATGAACTAATATTTCTTGGACAGTATGAAATTATTTAAAAAAGAAAAAGGATTTATTATGTACAAATTAAATAAATAAGTGCCAACAAGATTTTACCAACTCCATAATATTTGTGCACAAAAGGCGCTGGTTCAAAATAATGCTGAGAGTGAATTCAAGGTACTACAGCGCTGATTTGTATTTTTATTGCGAGCTGATGCAACTTAATAAATTATAGAACGAGATAATAGAACCAATGCTACTAGGCATTATATTATTGTCTTTTTTCTAACCACGGGATGCTATTTTAATGTTTTTATAATTTCGAATGAGCTAAATGGTCATACTCCTAAATTCTATCAATATATCGCTTTAACCTTAAGGTACTTACACGCATAGGAAGCCGTCGTGAGGTCAGCTCGGATGGGCGAGCGAGGGTCTGCCATCTCGGACATGAGGCAGCTGCTGTAGCTCAGCAACATGCCCTGGCCCAGCATGTTGATTAGAACTGCTGACACCGTCCATGTCTGGAACCAACGGAGGTTAAGGTGTAACTACGTCTTTCTAGTGTACCCCGAACCCAAAAAAAACAAAAACGTTTATTTGAGCAAAGGTTGCATAATATGAATAAGAGTAATAGGAATCCAAAGGCTCCCAAAGTAGTTTTAAAAACTGTGTTATGGGATCCAATGGTACCAAAGGGCACCAGCTGAACCCTATTTCTAACACACTGCGCTGTCTTTCACTGGGCTGTATCGCATGAACCGTGATTGCCGCTATAAAAATTAATTCCTACCTACTTATATTAGATAACAAAACAAATTTGAGGTAGGCTCATACAACAAACATGATTTTTGTGCATTTATTTTAACGTAAACGCAATAATAACGAACATCTGGTACTAGGCCAATTTTTTAGTACGGAATGCCGAAGGCCAACTGCTTTTACTAAGTCCATAGACTAGAAGATCCGAGCCTACATCGACCTTCACCGACGTGATAATTGAATAAAATTAATTTCATAATAAATTTAGCATCTTAGAAAATATATTAAAAATGGGTTGCCTTAAAAAATCCTGGACCAAATATTTAAAAAAAAATGTTTTTTTTTTTATAAAATTTTGCAACATCAAGATAATAATAAATATATATCCTGAGTTGAAGTATAGAACATATAGAACGTGCTGCCGTAGGGTTGCCTATCTTTTACCTGGACGAACTACTGATCGCAATGAAACAGCGCTTATGTTGATATTTTTTTTTTGAATTAACGAATCGGTTGAAAGTAGCTGATTTCGACATACCTGTTTGCACCTGGCAACCCAAAAGTTCTTTTTAAAATTTTATATAAAAATCATTTAAAAAAAATATTCATTAATATATTCTGTCCGGGATTTTTTTAGGGAACCCATTTTTAATATATTTTCTAAGATGCTAAATTTATTATGAAATTAATTTTATTCAATTATCACGTCGGTAAAGGTCGATGTAGGCTCGGATCTTAGACCATGAGATGCCTGCAACAACTATTTAACTCCTGCGGCACGACCCTTAGGACTTATCAACCACGTTTCCGTTATACAAGGTATATAAAACCTTATCTAATAATAATAATATACTAAGTGTAACATTTTGATTAGGTACCTGTTTAACAACCGGGGAGACCATTTCACATTGTCTGACAGCGGAAGACGGATATGATTTCCAACAATTTTTTTTTGTATGACAGATATTATAAGATATTGTATGAATGCTGCTTTCCCTAGCTTTTATCACCGACTGTTTTTCTTGAGTAGGAAGCGTTATAAGCTGATCTTCAGGTAATCTTTATTGCTATATAATAATCATTTAGATAAACCCCCGGTGTATACTTATCTTATTATCTTATCTTAGTAGAAATTTGCAATCGGAATTCATCAAAACAATACTCTAGTTAGACTAGGCGTCGCGAGGGGGTTTTCCTGTCTTTTTCAATAGTTGTAAGCATTGATATTATTCTCACTATGTTTTGGCGCGAGTAAAGGCGGTAAAGTAAAATAGCGTATTTTTTAAAATATTTAAATCCCTGTGTAAAAGATGAAGCTACGTTTATTTTTCAGTGCTTTTATTTACAAGCAGTCGTTAAGCCAAGTAAGTCAATGCTTTCGGACTGCTTGTAAACTCTCGACACCAGAGCTTGGCCACTTAGCTGTTACGAAGAAAAAGATGGAAAATCTTTGATTGGGAGTCAAATAGCTTATTTTGATAAATTCTATAAAATCCTGCGTTAATGTTAGGATTATAATTTTATCAGTTTTATTTTCATTTAGTGTGAAGAATCGTTAAAGTCCCAAAACACGATAACGTAAAATGAGCTCGAAAGTTATATTTATTGAAAAATAGTCGTTTTAAAATTTAAATATGTTTTGCTTCTGAAAGTTAAAAGGAAATTGAAACAAATCTTTATTTATTTTAAAGGTATCTTGAATTGTTATAATTTTAATATTGTAAAGTGTTGTTTTTTTATGAATTACGTGAAATAATTGAGGAAAAGCGAATCTGTGGTGTCGATTCAGCGGCACACACGACTAAACTAAATTTAAAGTAGCTCTGTCTCTTTTCGTCATAAATGACCAAAAATAGATGGTACGATCTAAACCATAGACAAAACATCTAAAATCACGTCAAACACGTCAGATTTAGAGCTGATATATATTTTTTTTTTTTTTTTTTTACACATTCACACACGGCTGGTTAGCCTCATACTGAACCATTTCTAGCTCGTATTATGGTTGCTAACACAACTGATATACTACATATACATACATACATATTATATATAAATACATATTTAACACCCAGACCCACAGCCAACAAATTTAGTTAAGCACAAAGATGTTGACCGGGCCGGGAATCGAACCCGGAACCTTCTGATTAGCAGACCGGCATGGTAACCTTTACGCTAACGAGGTCGTCTATTTTATTGGTTGCGCTCTAATATCGCTTACATTTTTCATATTTGACGTGATTTTAGTTGGTTTGACTATGGTGCATAACGTGCCGTCTCTTTCTGGCCAACTAAGATGAAAAGAGACGGGGCTTCTTTAAATTTAGTTTAGTCGTGTGTGCCGCTGAATCGCCACCAGTCTCACTAATAATGGTGGAACCTTTATTAAAAAAGGCAATAACACGTTTATTGTAAGGGAGCCTTTATATCAATTCAATGTTAAAATTTTATTTTTGGTTAATGTATAATTGTATATTCTATGAATGTTTAGAGGGTCTACCACTACTTAATGTGAAACTGGATATCGGGTGTTCGTTTATTATATTTTTCTTGTTTTTAGGGTTTCGTACCTAAAAGGTAAAAACGGGACCATATTACTAAGACTCCGCTGTCTGCCTGTCTATCTCCAGGCTGTATCTCAGAAACCGTAATAGCTAGAAAGCTGAAACTTTCACAAGATATGTATTTCCCGTGCCGCTATAACAACAATAGTAAAAATAAAAAAATATTAAGAGGGACCGTATACATAAGTCCCCATACAATAAACATGATTTTTCGTATTTTTTGCCTTATGTCAATAACGGTAGCTTCTAGACAGTTAAAATTTTCACAAAATATATAAATGTATATTAGCTATCAAATAAAATTTAGTAAAAATAAATATTTAAGGGGGCTCCCATACAACAATGGCACGGAACCCTTCATGCGCGAACCCAACTTGCACTTTGCCAATTATTACATTGTAATTATCTATTTGCATTGTCTTGGTTCATATTATAATATGAGTGAGTGATAAGTACGTAATTTAATGTCACCTTGTTTTGCTGTAATGCACCTTAGTGCATAACAAACATTATAAACGGATTATTTATAACTACATGCGAGGATAAACGCATTTCATGCATTGTCTTGTTTTCCTGAAACTATTTTTACCCCTCGACGAAACAACGACTGGGTGTTAAGTTTGTAGTGTCCATGACAATGCAGCCTCCGATCGGATGAACCGATTTATATAAACCAAATATTTAAAAATAAATAAATAAATATTAGAACACATTTCACACACGGCTGGTTAACCCCATACTGGATCAATTCTAGTTTGTGTTATGGTAGCTAACACAACTGATATACTACATATACATACACACATATTTTGTATAGATTTATATTTAACACCCAAACCCACTGCCAACAAATTTAGTTACGCACAAAGATGTTGGCCGTGCCGGGAATCAAACCCGGAACCTTCTAGTTGGCTTGATTTCATGGTAACCATAATGGTTACCATGCCGGACATCAAACATTCAAACCATTATATTCAAACATCTTTCAAACATTTTGATGACCGAATAAATCAGGATTGTATTGTTGATGTTAGATTTTTTTGTGTGTGATAGGCTTGCTATTGACCACAACTCACCTGATGGTAAGTAACATTGCGGTCTTGAATGGATCGCGCTTGACTAGAAAAAATCGTTTCATTCTCGCCACACTCGCTTTTTAAATAATATTATTAATTTTAACACATAAACATCAACTATCTCATTCATAATACATATTAGTATGATATTATGTACTCGTATATGTGACATAATTAGTTGTCAAAAATGTAGGGCCATTACGAAGGGTTAGGATAAATCTTTTTACAACAAAGATGTAAAGTTCTATATTCTTAATTACCTCACGCGAAATAGAGGATTTAAATGATACGTGTTTATGTATTTTAGTCGACCGAGAGAGCGAAGTATCTGCATTAGCTAGATAAGCTTGAGCGACTTCAAAATTACTGTATCTGATTGATATTTGGACTTCGTTGTGGATACGATCCCTCGGTATTTCTCTGGAGAATCCGCAACGAAGCTATTCTCCAGAGAACGAAAGTAACCGTAATATATCATACGCATCAGTAAGTTGAAGTGGCAATGGGCTGGTCACATCTGCCGCAGAACCGATAACCGCTGGGGTAGACGAGTTCTGGAGTGGAGACCGCGTACCGGCACACGTAGTGTAGGACGTCCTGCAACGAGGTGGAGCGATGATGTACGCAAAAAAGCGGGCAGTGGATGGAGACGATATGATGAGGATAGGGTCGCGTGGCGTGCCTTGGGAGAGGCAAAAACGTCATAATTCCAACGAACTTCCTCTCCTGCCAAATGATTTTCAACTCTAAATAAAAGACGTTCAAATCACTAACCAACCTTCCAGGTGATCTATATCAATATTATAAAGAGGAAATGTTTGATTGTTTGTTCATTGTTTGACGCGAACAGGCTCCGAAACTACAGAACCAATTTGAAAAACTCTTTCATTGTATTAAAACTTTCGTAAGGCATATTTGAATAATGTTTGTATAACCGGCTATCACTTACGTTTATTTTGTCGGTATTAGCCCGACATGTTTCAGCACAATCAGTGTGCCATTCTCAAGGGCAGGAACACAGCCCAACGTTCGTCTGCGGCGACGGGTGGCCCTGCACTGGCTACTCCACCGCCTAATGACCCCTGCGAGCCACAGCGCGCGCCTCGCGCGCCGCGGCTCGCTGAGCTCGCTGTGATGTTGCTATTGCAGCCGGCGCAGGCGTTCCCGGTGGATGGTCTTCTTCTTCTTCATCGCTCGAACCATTTATATTTAAAAATTGTTGCCGCGTTAGTGGGTCGGTGCATATAATGCTGACGGAATCCTGGGGCGTTTGATCTGCTTCACCACGGGCACCCAATAAACTAAGGACCGGTCTCCACGCTGGCGCCAGTGTCCATCCTCGATCTCTGTTAAAATTAGGATGTCGGTCAATCTCAATGGCTTCTCGTATTTTCCTTGGAACCAGAAATTTCTCCTTAGATAAGACCGACACCTTATCAAATCGAAGGTAATGGCTCGCCTCCTCGGCGTGTTCAGCCAACGCAGATTTAGCCGTGTCCCTGTTCTTTACGCTTCTGATGTGCTCCGTCAGTCGTGTAGAAATATTCCGGCGAGTCTCCCCAATGTAACTCTGGCCACAATCACATGGGATTTTGTAAACTCCCGGAACATTAAAACGTTCACTATCTTTCGGTGATCGCAGCATCTGTCTCAAACGACTCTGCGGGCGGTAGATGGTTTTCAAGCTATATCTCCTTTTAAGGTAAATACCTATCCTGTCCGTGACACCTTTGACATAAGGTAGGTAAATAGGAGCTCTATTCACCCCAACCGGTTTCTTGCGATCAGTACAGCTTGCCCAACGTAAACTCTGCTTCCACTTGTACCCATTTTTCTCTAGCGCTTTCCTCACATGTTCGAGCTCAGCATCAATGTACTGTGGATGGCACAGGCTCAGAGCACGGTTAATTAGCGACCTCGGGACTGATGAAAGCTGAGCGGGATGGTGATGTGACTCAGCATGTAAGTATCTATCCGTGTGCGTCGGCTTCCGGTACACAGATTGTGACAACGTACCATCTGGTTCACGATGAACGCACACGTCCAGAAACGGCAACACTCCCTCTTTTTCTTTTTCCACAGTGATTTGACAGCAAAAGATTTCCAAAATTGGGTCACGGTGGTTTCAACCCCAGAGTACTAGTGTTCATACTACGAAAGAAGTCATTAACCTCTCTTCCCAACAACAACTCTGTGAACAGGCTATGTGTGCGTTGTCTCGCGGTCTTAATTTTGCCCCCGCTCCTCGTAAGATACCTGTGGAGTCTATTATCGCCAATGTTGAGGATGCGATATTTAGAAACAGAATACCTCACACAGAGGCGGAGTGTTTACGACAGGATGTCGCTACAATGTTGCGTAGGTCGAAACTTCCACAGAATAATATTAGTATTGAGGAGCGGAAAGCCTTATTGGATTTGCGAAATAATTCAGACCTATTAGTACTCCCTGCAGACAAAGGAAATGCCACGGTAATTGTGGATACTAGTGCATATGAAATTAAAATTGAACAGTTAGTCAATGATGAGGGTACTTACAAAAAAGTTAATTATAACCCAACAGCGAGGATTACTACTAAAGTCATTAACCTTTTAAAAACTACTGGACAAACTGATATTGGAGATCTTCGTCCCCATAACCCTACTTCTCCGAAAATCTATGGGCTACCTAAAGTGCACAAACCTAATTGGCCGTTACGACCAATCATTAGTCAAATAGACGCTCCTACGTACAAATTGGCTAGATTTATGGCAACCGTGTTGCAAGGTTTCACCGGTAAAACGGATTCCTATGTTAAGGACTCGAGACATTTTGTTAATCTTTTGTCGAAGGTAAAATTACTCCCAAATGAGATTATGGTCAGTTTTGACGTAGCGTCTCTTTTTACAAATGTTCCCGTGAATGACACATTGGAGATAATTAAGAATTTGTTTTGTAACTCGGATCTTCCCGGAGTATATTTAGAATGGACAGAGTTTTGCCTAAAGAGTGGATACTTCATGTGGAAAGGTGAACACTATTTACAGATAGAAGGTGTTGCCATGGGTTCGCCGGTGGCGCCTGTTGTTGCTAATATTTTTATGGAGTGGTTTGAGGGTGTTGCGCTTCAGGATAGTTCGTTGAGACCGCGCTATTGGTGGCGTTATGTTGATGATGTCTTTGCGGTAATTGCTGAGGAAAAGCTTGACGGTTTTACAATTCATCTCAATGCAATACATCCCAAAATACTTTGCACTGTGGAAAAAGAAAAAGAGGGAGTGTTGCCGTTTCTGGACGTGTGCGTTCATCGTGAACCAGATGGTACGTTGTCACAATCTGTGTACCGGAAGCCGACGCACACGGATAGATACTTACATGCTGAGTCACATCACCATCCCGCTCAGCTTTCATCAGTCCCGAGGTCGCTAATTAACCGTGCTCTGAGCCTGTGCCATCCACAGTACATTGATGCTGAGCTCGAACATGTGAGGAAAGCGCTAGAGAAAAATGGGTACAAGTGGAAGCAGAGTTTACGTTGGGCAAGCTGTACTGATCGCAAGAAACCGGTTGGGGTGAATAGAGCTCCTATTTACCTACCTTATGTCAAAGGTGTCACGGACAGGATAGGTATTTACCTTAAAAGGAGATATAGCTTGAAAACCATCTACCGCCCGCAGAGTCGTTTGAGACAGATGCTGCGATCACCGAAAGATAGTGAACGTTTTAATGTTCCGGGAGTTTACAAAATCCCATGTGATTGTGGCCAGAGTTACATTGGGGAGACTCGCCGGAATATTTCTACACGACTGACGGAGCACATCAGAAGCGTAAAGAACAGGGACACGGCTAAATCTGCGTTGGCTGAACACGCCGAGGAGGCGAGCCATTACCTTCGATTTGATAAGGTGTCGGTCTTATCTAAGGAGAAATTTCTGGTTCCAAGGAAAATACGAGAAGCCATTGAGATTGACCGACATCCTAATTTTAACAGAGATCGAGGATGGACACTGGCGCCAGCGTGGAGACCGGTCCTTAGTTTATTGGGTGCCCGTGGTGAAGCAGATCAAACGCCCCAGGATTCCGTCAGCATTATATGCACCGACCCACTAACGCGGCAACAATTTTTAAATATAAATGGTTCGAGCGATGAAGAAGAAGAAGACCATCCACCGGGAACGCCTGCGCCGGCTGCAATAGCAACATCACAGCGAGCTCAGCGAGCCGCGGCGCGCGAGGCGCGCGCTGTGGCTCGCAGGGGTCATTAGGCGGTGGAGTAGCCAGTGCAGGGCCACCCGTCGCCGCAGACGAACGTTGGGCTGTGTTCCTGCCCTTGAGAATGGCACACTGATTGTGCTGAAACATGTCGGGCTAATACCGACAAAATAAACGTAAGTGATAGCCGGTTATACAAACATAACTCTTTCATTGTTGTGAAGCTATATTATCCCTGAGTAACATAGACTATAGTTTGTTTCTCTTAGCAACTTAAGCCGAGACGATCTGATAGAAGGTGAATAAAGTGGCTAACGCTGATAACAACTTATATTGACTTATTATATGCATCAATTTATAACATTTAATTAACGTTTTTATAATAGAGATCATCGCAATAGGTATTATAAAAACAACGTGAAAATACCAAGAAATACGTTATCTCTAATCTGTCACACTTTTTAGGCGCACGTGTAGAACATAATTATTATTTTAGCTAAGTATAGCTGACATTTTATACAATAAATTTATGTAGTATTTAACAGGACTTACAAAGCAGAATATTTACAAAGCATAGAAAAACGAAAATTTAGTAAACTAAAAAAATAATGAGGTAATGCGGGGATATACCGCCTAAAAAAAGTGACGTATGAAATTCAAATGTTTGCTATTTCACTAAAGCAAGCAATAACAACAAATGAGTAAATGCATCGTAAAAAGCATTTATTTGTTAATGGTTACGCCCTATTACTTCTGCCGGAAATCAATATGTTATGTAACAAGCAAATAATTTTATTTCAATTCTGGAAAACCACGGAATAACCCCGCTGCGGGGCTTTTCCGACTTTTGATTGCATCTCTGCCATCTATGAATCTATTTAGTAAATACTTAGTGTCTCATAAAATTCACGGTGGAATACATACTATTCTAAGCTTTACAATAATCCAGGACGTTTAAAAAAAAATTAAGCCACCCGCCCAAACGTGCCCATCAGGCTTGCCATTACTAGCTGAGCCGGCAAACGTTGTTTTGCCTTAAGTACAGTTAAAACACTATATTTGATCAGTTATCCAGCGGGATGAAAAATGATTAAGTTACTAAAATGGCCATAAAAATAGGGGTTGGTGATAAAATAGTAAAAATGTAGGGTTGTTTGTATTTTTAATGACACATTATAAAAAAATTAAAAACAAAAAAATTTTGGCGAAAAATTAAATTTTAAGGGTGAACAACCCTTATCACTTAGGGGTATGAAAAATAGATAGTAGCGGATTCTCAGATCTATTGAATACGCATATAATATTTGGAAAAAATCGCTCTAGCCGTTTCGGAGGAGTACGGTAATTAACATTGTGACATGTAAATTTTATATATTATAAGAAGAAGAAGAAATTAAGAAGATAAGAGGTTTTAATTGCATTGATTCTACTAGATGAGTATATTGATCGTCTGTGAACGTTTAAAGAAAAAACTAAATTTATTTGACTGTTTATTAAACAGTACAATTCGTTATGCTATGCGACTTTGGCAATGACGTCACTAGTACGATTTGCAAACCAATAATAAATATACAACAGTACATTAGTAAAAATATTATAGGGTGTTATTATTTACCTAGGTATTAGGTTAGTATGCTGGATAGTCTTATTTATAAATAAATGTTTAATTGATTAAAGTATTAATTAAAGAAGTCTCATAAAATCAGACAGAATTGTCCTTCTTCGGGCAAAATAGGCTTTCCGAGCCCCATACTAAATGCTTCTCAGACTGGCAACCATTTCCTCTAAGATTTTTAAATAGTAATCACTTAACATAAACTTAATATGGTCTAATTGGGGCGCGAAATAGGTAATATTATACATTTTTTTTTCGCAAAACAGATATATCAGCGTGATTTTTTCCAGCAAAATACACATGTATGAGTGCAGTGCAACAACTTAGCTGTTCAGTTGACAGTGTCGCTAGTGGAGATTTGTTGCCACCTAAGAGTGCTGTCGAACTTGTAATTCCAATTTTGGCCACCTGAACAGCTAAGTTGGTGACATGTATACGTATACATTGTTAGTTTCCGTTTCCGTTAGTGTCATTCTCTCTGCCAAACATGAACCCAAGCTTACCATCCGTAGTAATAAATCAACAAAATTCCGTTAGATGGCAGGATCAAAAAAAGTATTGTTAAAGAGTTTGATGAAATTTATTTATTATTTTTAAATAAATTATTGCTATTTTTATATTAAGTATCGTAATAGAATTAAAAATTTAAAATATGTATAATTTTGTTTGATTATTTGAATGAAATTTAGTTATGTCAATGTCAGTTTGTCATATTTGACATACTTAAAAAAACGTATTTATATTGCAGCAATAATTTTTAGGGTTAGGTACCCTAAGAATGAAATTAATATACTACTGCGATCTTTTCTGTACTTAAAAGATAAAAACGAATGCCTTTTACAAAATATTCTTTGTCCGTCTTTATGTCACCAGGCTGTTTCTAATACACTTTGATAGCTGAAAATTTCACAAATTATTTGTTTCCGTTGCCGCTATAACCCAAGAGTATACAAGTACTAGATACGCTATAACAACAAATACTAAAAACAGAAAATATACAAATATAAAGGATGGATGACACGTTTTTAAAGTGTACCTTAAAAGACGTTTTATATTTTGTATTTTTGCTCAATATCAAAAACGATAACAGGACACTAAAGAATTCTACAGAATATTAAGCTACGTATTACCTCTTTTTACTCTATCTTTACAATGACACTTGGTAGATTCTTTCATGATTTCTCTCTTTCTTTCTTTCAAAGTAAAATGAATGTTTGATATGGGGTTCCCATACAAAAAACATGTTTCTTCGCCATATTTTAATAATGGTACGGAACCCTTCACGCGCGAGCCCGGTTCGTACTTGGCGAATTATATCAAATTTTTATACCTACGTCTTTTGTTTACCTATCAATATCTTTAACAATCTCATAATTACAAAAGGCTTGTTTGTTTGTTTGTTTGGATGTTTTTATGTTTTTTTGACGCGAATAGGCTCCGAAACTATTGGACTAAAATTAAAAATTCTTACACCGTTGGGAAGTTACATTATCCCCAAATGACATAGGCATTATATTTTGTTGCAAAGGGTAAGAAATTCTTATTAAGACTCCAGTAATGTAACACAAGGTATAAAAAAGAGTAAAAAATTTGTTTCATCGCATGCGCTAAGAAAAGTTAGTTGTGGCGGGTGTCGTTTAGTATGTCTTGAGAGCAGCGGAACCCATAAATACAAAAAAAAACTTTAATCTATGTCAAAATTATAATGCGATAAAATTTAAATGTTTGTTTGTAACGAATAACATATTACACATCTGAACGACTTTCAAACATATCTCCTAGAATTCAATTTTTTTTATGCCCGTGCTAAGCCGGGACGGGCCACTAGTGTATAATTATATCAACGATACATGTAAACTGCCAGATGTACATTTATTATAACTAAGATTTCGACAGGCCTCTTACCTTAGAATAATAATAACAGTTTTTTTATTTCAAATGTAGCTAAAATTGTATCCATAGTCTAATAAATATAAATTCCCTGATAATATGTAATTATTTACTTTTCTGATCATTAGACTTGAAGCTGATAAGATAGAGTAAAAATTAGGTTTCATCAATAAAAGGTCTCTGGATACGTAGCTTTATCAGATTTTGGCACCCCACGCACGCACTGTATGTAGAAGGTACATATGTGTCTAGCTCCGGTTTTGATGTTCTTAGCTATGTATGATGGTATTCGCATGTCCGCGAATACTAAATATTGGATATGATATTATTCGCAACTTTCCCAAATGAAAGGGCTTACATTTTGGAATCATGCGAAAAATACAACTGTTTCATGCAATATGTTAGATGATTCGTGAGAAAAGTTTTTTCTTGTTACTTATATCATGTACCCTATAGATTTTTACTTTTCTAATTTCGTTTGAGGTTTGAAGGTATGCGCTATGAATATTATATACACGAAAACGAAACCTATTGAAAATATATTCTTTCTCATAATTTTCCTTCAAAAAAAAAGTTTCAAACAAAATAAAATAGCAAGAACAATTCATGAGATTCGAACCATGGTCAATTCAAATCATAAAAATATTTCATGTTCCAAAAATGCTTCCTCTACGAACGAGCTATATAATCGACAATTGAGCGTTCGAAATTGGCATCCATATTCAAATATGCTGAAGTTCAAGTGACAAAAAAAATTGTCAATGCTAGTGTGAGTGTAGCCGCATCGTCACAGAATAGATGATAGTAGATATGGGTTTTATATGGCTTTTTGTAAATTTTTGCTATCAACGCTTAATATATGTTGTTTTGTGATGAGCCTTAAAAATAATACATTAACAGTAGATTTCGCGAACCGATTCTGAAGTTACAAAAGAAATCACTTGGGCTGCTGGAATGAATATAACTAACTTATACCTATTTAACGCCATCTAGCGGCATATGAGCACTTGCAGCATGCTAGCGAACAACCTTAAACAAGTAAAATAAGTAGATTAGTTCAAGTCAAAGTTTAAATGTCATTTTAGGTAAATGAAATCATTTATACTTTTTTTACTTACTTTACTAAGGGCTAATAACATGCGGAGTCTCATCTTATGTGGAACGAGGCTTACAATCGCAGGTTTGCAACTCATTGCTATTTTTCTTCTTCTTCGTATAAGATAAGTGGCCGAGCTCTGATGTCGAGAGCTTTCAAACCGCCCGAAGGCCTTTGACTTGGTTTAGCGACTGCTTGTGCTAAGACTAACAGCCGGAACCTACAATTTAAGGTATCATCCGATCCACGGTAGCACCCAGATAAAAATGATACTTGAAAACGAGTCTTATGCATGGTTACCCATCCAAAGACTGTCCGCATCGAACGTTGATCGATGATCGCGTCAGATCACCTTAGCTGGCCGAGCTGTGAGAATCGTTTAAAAGGGATACGTGACATCCGACCCACGATTACGCCCATATAAAAATGCCACTTTTTAAAACAACAGTCTTGTGCATGGTCACCCATCCAAACACCGTCCGCATCGACCGTTGTTTAGCTTCGATGATCGCGTCAGATCACCTTAGCTAACCGAGTTACATGCGCTACTAAGTACTATTAATATTGATAAAGTTACTGCGGAGTCTCATCTTATGAAATGAAACGAGGCTTACAATCGCAGGCAACTTATTGCTATTTACAAATGGCGAGGGTTTTTACACGCTTTATATTAGCTTCATCTGTATGTTTGTTTGTAACCGACTTCTTTGGGCGCGATTTTGACCCACTTTAAACGGCCAGATTTCGTTGAAATTTTGTAGATTTATTAAGGACCGATGACAATACACTAATTTGATAAAATTATTACATTTTATTTTTATTTTTGTTTGCATGTTTGTTTGTAACCGACTTCTTTGGGCGCGATTTTGACCCAATTAAAACGGCCAGATAAGCGTGTTTTTTAGCTTTTTTAAACTACTATTATTTTTTTCAGTTCTGAAAGAAAACTCTGAGCAATTAAAGTATTTTCGTATTATGTAAGGAATTTGAAGCAGGCGTTCGAGAGTAAAGGCTGACATTATATCAAAAAAGATACCAGTGTTCACCATAACCCAAAAATAACTTTAACTATTTATTTAGCTATTGTTAGTGTTTTTCCAGTGTCTTGAAAAATATTCTGACTGTATTCCTCAGTTCTTGATCCGTTCACAGACAAACAAACATACTAAAAATAAATAATAAATAACAACCGAGCTACACTCGCTTTTTATAGCTCTAAAAATAAATGATATAATTGTATTACTACATACCTATGTGTAATAATAGCGAAGTGCGACGTACGGTATGGCAAGTTGCCAGAGCCGCGGCTAACCTTATACAGGGCTACTAGGAACTATAATCTCTTATTTAAGACATTGACCACTGGCAGTGTCTTAAATAGTTAAAGATAATAAATAATAATAATGTATTGCAATGAATTAATTAATGCATACTTATTACTTTATTTTTGACACCCTCGTTGGAGCTCCGCACTACCAAGCAGAGCGCCCGAGTTCGATTCCCGGCACGGTCATCATTTTTGTGATGAACTAAATTTGTTGGTGCTCGGTCTGGGTGTTAATTATGTATCTATATAAAGTATTTATGTATGGGTGTGTTGTATATCAGTTGTGTTAGCAACCATAATACAAACTAGAAATGGTTTAGTATGATGCTAACCAACAGTGTGTGAAATGTGTCCTCATATTTATCTATTTCTTTTTATTTTTTTACTATATTACAGTTTGACTTAACTAGGCAAGGCCTGCGTCTAAGTAATGCTATTTTATATCTTCTACAATTTAAAATAAATTTAACCTCTAACAAGACAGTAATAAACAAATAATAATAATGATAACGACAACTTACAAACTAACACTTATTAACTAATTCTTAAAATATCTCAGTTGCCCCGTATGACAGTGTTCTCAAACACGTCTGTATATGTATTTTTAGATTTATGGATAACAATTGGTTAAAAAAGGGATCAGTGGTTAGGTTGGCGGACCTCAAACATGTCGGTTCCTCACGATGTTTTCTTTCGCCGTAGAGCGAGTGCAAATCCACAATTAACTTGAAAAAAAAAGTCAATAGTGTAGGGCTGGGATCAAACCAGGGCCGTCTGAATGAAAAGGAGACGTTTTCCCACCGAGCCACACTCGCATTCTTTTATTGCTGCACTTCCCTTTAATTACGCTGCACTTGTAAGTATCTAACATGAAATTTGTTTAATGATAACAGATACATTAAATTTAGAACATTTTTAGAGAGACCTTGGTCTCTCTAAAATAGATTATAACAAAGCATCCGTACCCTTAAAAAGGTTTTGCGTTAGTTGCCAGTAGCCCTGTACAATGCAATGCCCTTGACTTTGCTACACTAATTCCGAAATAACATATCAATTAATCGCTTTTTTTTAAATAAAATTAAAATATATATTTTTTTATTCACACTATTATAAATTTATATTCATTGAAATTTTTAACACTATTTTCTTAATTTAAATTCATTTAAATTTATTTTCTATTTTTTAGTTCGGTTTTCTATAAAAAGCGTGTTTTTAGTTTTTTAAACTATTATTTATTTTCTACTTTTTAGTTTGGATTATTTATAATAGCTTGTTTTTTAATTTTAAACTATTGCACGACTCAATCTGGCCGTTTAAAGTAGGTCAAAATCCCAAAGAAGTCGGTTACAAACAAACATACAGGTGAAGCTAATATAAAGCGTGTAAAAAAAGTTGATATACACGTGGTGATACGCGTGCCATTTGCCAAATCACGTGACGTCATGGAGTCTATAATGTCTATTAACAAACTTGTATTTATTCTGTGACACAATTTAGGAACAGGCTTGCCTTGTGACGTCATCAGCGGCGCGCGAAAAGTGGGAGCGTTACTTCGAGTAAAACGTAGTTTTAAAATATCGTTTTGTTTCAAAATATTACAAATACAAATACTTTTTAATTATTTCCTTTATGGTTGTGTACGTACAATAATTATGTGCTAAGAGTGGAAGAAGTAAGTACCTAAGTATATTTTGTGTTACGTTCTTGGGACGCTGTGCCCCGCGCTAAGTATTTTTCGATCCTGTGCTGCGGGGCTACAGTTTTATCCGCGCCGAGCACCGAACTAGGATATTCTAGTTCGCTGGCATTAGAACATCAATTTTGTTTTTTATCTATGAGAGATGTATGCTAAAGCTATAAAAATATGGATTTTCGGTTTCTGACGAAATGTCTTAAAATATTTTAACTTTTTACATTCATTAATGTAGAGAGTTATTGCTAAAAATATACGTCCGCAAATTCTAACTTTCCCTAAACTACTAATTAATATTATATACGTAAGCCTGTATTGTTGTAAGTATATCAAATACCTACCTCAACACAACGCTGTAATAAGAACATGTCGCATGAGAGCCAGACATGTCGAAGACTACAGGATGCCGGTGTGAAGAAATACGACAAGTGATGCTTGTACAAACATTTATTACACAATTACAAATTATAAGTCCGAGACGTGCGCACACGGCGAGCGCTTGTAGTCGACTGTTCCTGCGGCGACCGAGTGCAGGCGTTATATAGTGGTGGGAGCGCCGTGATTCATCTGCACGTGCGCTGACGGGTGACTCAACGGCTCGTTGTCACTCGCAATAGGCGGCTGACGCCGACACGGCCATACTGACATAAGCTCGTCCTCGAGCGCTATTAACTTCCTAGAACAACAGAAACGCTCGTTCATCCTGACATATAAGGAATCGACATGAAGGATCCTTCGGTTTTATAACCCGACTGAATTTGTACTAGACATTCATTTAAGCTAGCCTGGATTAACATCCTTTTAGCAACAACATTGGACCGGAATAATCTATTTCAACGCACCCACAACTTTTTTTTTTCTTTTTATTTTTTTTTTTATTCTAGACCGGACAAATCATAAGTCTTAAATCATGAGAGACTTTTTTTTTTCTCTCTCTTTATAGTTATTCCTTTATCAGTGGCAATGGACCGGAAAATCCCTTCAAAGCCATCATGAAACTTGTTTTTTTTTTTTCTCATGCTAGACTGGATAAGTCATAATAAGTCATAGTCAAGTCGTGAGAGACTATTGTTTTTCTCTCCTGTTTTTTAACGCTAGACCGGATTGTTATCCCTTTAGCCATAGTGATACTATAAATCATAAGTCGTGAGAGACTATTGTTTTTCTCTCCTGTTTTTTAACGCTAGACCGGATTGTTATCCCTTTAGCCATAGTGATACTATAAATCATAAGTCGTGAGAGACTATTGTTTTTCTCTCCTGTTTTTTAATGCTAGACCGGATTGTTATCCCTTTAGCCATAGTGATACTATAAGTCATACGTCGTGAGAGACTATTGTTTTTCTCTCCTGTTTTTTAATGCTAGACCGGATTGTTATCCCTTTAGCCATAGTGATACTATAAGTCATACGTCGTGAGAGACTATTGTTTTTCTCTCCTGTTTTTTAATGCTAGACCGGATTCTTATCCCTTTAGCCATAGTGATACTATAAGTCATACGTCGTGAGAGACTATTGTTTTTCTCTCCTGTTTTTTTAGTGCTAGACCGGATTGTCATCCCTTTAGCTATCGTGATACTATTTTTTTTATCACAGTAAGTCATAAGTCGTGAGAGACTATTGTTTTTCTCTCCTGTTTTTTAATGCTAGACCGGATTATTATCCCTTTAGCTATCGTGATACTATTTTTTTTATCACAGTAAGTCATAAGTCGTGAGAGACTATTGTTTTTCTCTCCTGTTTTTTAATGCTAGACCGGATTACTATCCCTTTAGCTATCGTGATACTATTTTTTTTTATCACAGTAAGTCATAAGTCGTGAGAGACTATTGTTTTTCTCTCCTGTTTTTTAATGCTAGACCGGATTACTTTCCCTTTAGCTATCGTGATACAATTTTTTTTATCACAGTAAGTCATAAGTCGTGAGAGACTATTGTTTTTCTCTCCTGTTTTTTAATGCTAGACCGGATTACTATCCCTTTAGCTATCGTGATACTATTTTTTTTTATCACAGTAAGTCATAACAGTTTTCAGTTTCATGAACATCAGTATCTGTCGTCAAGTTATCATTTTCATTTAGTAAAAGTCATATAGAACATCAAATTTAAGGATCTGTACTCTTTTTCAGCCCCAAAACTAGTGGTTTCTGTTACCTCCGCTTATTAGAAGGGCGTGATCATGAAACTGTTCACGATGTAATTACAAACTGATACTGTTTATTAATCTTCATTCAAAACTAGAATCAAACTAAAAACGATAATTAAATGTTACTCATCTGTAAAACACCATGCGAAGCTCGGGAGCACACGTTGCACTACACAGATATCTACGCGTCGCTCGCCACACTCTGTTGCTTGCGCACACTGTGCGCTGGAGCCGTTGTCACCCGGGTGCTTGCCGCTGCTGCTGCTGCACCGTACAGCAAGGTGGTCTGGTTTCTGTCATCCACAGCACATCGAAGAACTTGATGCTGGCTGCTGGTTCTGCAACGTAACATCAGCTTACGAGAGACGCTTTCTTTAAATAGGGAACAATCTGCTCCGCAATCAAACCAAATTGAAAACTGCTCACCGAATTGCATAATTAGTCCGGCGACAGGTTTCATACCGCATAAGTCCACTCGCTTTACGACGCTGGGTGCGGTGGTGATAGGCTGTGTACTGCTATTCCCATCTGGCAGTGTGTTGGAGTACCGCGATGCCACGTGACCCTCAACACCATACTTCGAGTCACAGGGACCCGCGCAGCAACTACCGTGATGGGGTGCTGTGAGCTTCGATTAACTTGCTGCGTCTTATGCGGTCGGCATCAGTCGTTTTCAGTGGTCCGCTTGCCAGTGCTTCGTCCGGACTCAATGCAATAGTGCTCGTGCTCTCACAGTGATCATCTCAGTGCCAGTTTGGGCTTCTCTCCGAAGCAGGTACTCAGGGTTGCATCCTCCCCAAGTAGGTGCTCGGGTTAAGTTCCGTGTGTCCTCCTTATGTGGGCGTTTTAGGGTTGTGACCACTTCTGATGTCGCATGAGAGCCAGACATGTCGAAGACTACAGGATGCCGGTGTGAAGAAATACGACAAGTGATGCTTGTACAAACATTTATTACACAATTACAAATTATAAGTCCGAGACGTGCGCACACGGCGAGCGCTTGTAGTCGACTGTTCCTGCGGCGACCGAGTGCAGGCGTTATATAGTGGTGGGAGCGCCGTGATTCATCTGCACGTGCGCTGACGGGTGACTCAACGGCTCGTTGTCACTCGCAATAGGCGGCTGACGCCGACAAACACAAACAATGTATTTGTTTTATTACATAATTATAGATCTTGCAAAAAATAACCAAATCGTAATAACATTTGCTATAATGACTTTGTAATTACTTTCAGACTTGAGTTCGTTCAACCCGGTAGAGAAAATGTGATATTCGTTTTTTTTTGCAAACGATATTGAAATAATATGTTGCACATTCCAGTTAGAGTTTTAAGACATTGATGATTTGCGAAATAATAGGCTATGGTACATAATAATATACATACTATACAACTTTGCCATATAACTTTTTCCATAATACCTTTAGTTTTGTCACTACCCAATCTCAGATCGACTGTAAATATTTTCCTATATTTTGTTTCTCATTCTCTTCCATTTCTACGGATTTCATCTTATATTTTATCCTCTACCTGAGGCTCTGGTTCCTAAGAAGTGCCATCCTGAGGTCTTCAGTGAGTCGGTTCCTTCTAGCATATCATCATCATCATTATAGCCCTTTTTATCCCACTGCTAGGTATAGGCCTCCCTCTGCAAGCACAGCACTGCTTAACATCGAGCAAGCTGTGGTCAAACGCGAACCGAAACACAAAAAAAGCTAAGAACGTTTTTTTGTTTTGACGTCCAATTTAAATTACTTTAACCAACGAGTTGTTAAGGCAATCTTGCTCCCCAAAGTAGCAAATGTCTACAATCAATTCGTAATCATTCATCAATCCTGATATCGATAAAATACTTATACAATACTTGTAGAATCGTGTATTGACGTATGCCAACTGACAGCTCTAGCTTCATTTAACCAGTCGGAAACTGTTCGTTGCGGAGAGTGGACGCTATAGTTTAGTTTTTATTTATAAAAATGAGCAAGAAATCCGGATGGATGACTCCTTTCAAAAGACAGGTAAGTAACAAATATTGCTTTCAATTTGTTTACTGTAACCAAGTGTAAATGTATCGTTGTTTTATGTTAGAAAACATGGAAAGAGTATTTCTAGGTTAGAAAATGTAACACAATAGGTAAATTGGTGACACAGTATTGCAGATCTTGCCAATTAAACTGTTTTGCATTTACTATATTGTGTGAATGGAATTGTTAAATAGTTGTTTTTTCTGGCAAACAAAAGTAGTCGGTGTGCGTATTTTTGAAAGAAATAGGTTTAGGTTTAAAGATATTTATTCTCACAAAAGATATTATCACTTACACGGGAACATATTTGCATTAATATTATTTATAACATTCGTCGCCACTATAAAATTACAAAGCAATTTAAGTTTACATGTAAATAAACATAACACACAGTTTGCCCGTCCAAAGCATTCATAAAAGTGAGCTATCCGTTATTACGTGCTGGTAAAGTCGACTTTTGAATGCGGTGAACGGGCTTACATTTTTTAGGTCTGAGGGTAGTTTATTATAACACTGCCGCTGATAGTTACTAATAAGAGACTATATATGAGTATATATGCCAAGTTTGAACCGAATTGGGTCAATAACCTGCCATCGATCAAGCAAGTGAATCCTGAAAAAAACATGGAAAACATTCGACGTTTTCGTGCCGTCATATAGTTCCTCACTAATCAGGGAAAACCACCTCAAACAATTTTACAAGAAATGTTATTGGTTTACGGGGACTCTTGCCCTGGGAAAACTATGGTATACAAGTGGAATAGTCTTTTCAAGCGAGAGTCTCTTGAAGACGACCCCCGCTCAGGAAGGCCAATTGCGGCCCCACAGTAATATCCGCGTTATAAATACGATCTCTTGTTTAGTTGTGATAGAGTTAAACACAAAAATAAACGTTTTTGTGTTTAACTTGTATACCATGGTTTTCCCAAGGCAAGAGTCCCCGTAAACCGATAACATTTCTTAAAATATTAGTACCGAAGTATAAAATATCTTCCAGGCAATAAATGAACTTCCAATATTTCATTCATATCAATGTGGCATCCGGGGAAATGCGTATTCGTGGCTTAAATCATATTTAGTGAATAGAAGGCAATATGTTGAATTATGCACCACTAATTATAGAACAAAAACTATTAATACAATTAAATCGAAAACTAGAATTGTTAACGCCGGAGTTCCCCAGGGGAGCATTCTAGGTCCTCTATTGTTCTTAATATATATTAATGACCTCCCACAGAGCACTCCCCACAAAATGGTACTTTTTGCGGATGACAGCACGGTGCTCATTCATGCAAAAGGTCAGTCGCGAAACGTGAAATTGAGGAGACTCTTCTAAATATTAATGCGTGGATGTATAAAAACGAACTTGTTTTGAATTTAGATAAAACTAAAATTGTAAGTTTTCATTTTCCTCAAAAATCAATTACCCCTTTGTGTTGTATGTTTATAAAACAACATCCCGAATATTATGGCACAAATTTAATGTCAGTCCGAACGGGGAAAATTATTTCCAAAACGAAAGTTAGAACGGCATATTATGTTAATAGTTGCTCGTATAATCCCATAAAAATATATAATCATCTACCCAATTTAATTAAACAAGAAAGCATAAATGTATTTAAGAGGAAATTATCAATATTATTGACTGAAAATTGTTTTTATAAATTAAGATAATTTTATACCTTTAAATTTACCTGACATGTTATTGTTTATTTGATGTAATTAACTTTTCTTTAATGATTCTAATGTATCACAATGTATAACGTACGAGTATGTGTTTTTAAGAAACCAGACAGATATATTTTGCACGCCCTAGTGGTAGGTTTCAGTTAGGACATTTAAATTAATTGTACAACATGAACACTCTGAAACCGCAATAAATTATTTGACTTTGACTTTGATAACTTTCTGATAATGCCAATCGGCTAAATCAGCGGCTATCTGATAACAAGTAAGTGAACCTTACCTACTGCCGCGTTTTCAAGTAGCTCCAGCTACTTTGCAAACAAACAGCAAGATATTGTTAATTTTATTATCAGAGTAACTTTGAGTACTATGTTTTAGTAAACAATACTTTAGGAACAATTCTACTTATCAATATGAAATTGAATGAAACACTTACGGGCCACCATCGAAATCTGAACAACAAAAAAGGTTTTTTTATGGTTCCATACCTAAAAGGTAATAAAATTGTTTTAAAAAACAAACAACCGACTTCAAAAACACAACTAAAAAGGGAAAAATAATTTTAAGCCTAAATCAAATCAAGAATATATAAATAGAATAGGAGAGTTTATTTCATGTACTTATAAAAAACTATTTGCAATTTTTACTAATCCTGTATTCTTGGAGTCGGTGCCAGCAAAGAAAGACAATTGAAAATAGTTTTTTTTAACAAACATTAATTTGTTCTTTTTAGATGGCACCGACTTCAAGAATACAGGATTATTAAAAATTGCAAATAGTTTTTTATAAGTACATGAAATAAACTCTCCTATTCTATTTATATATTCTTGATTTGATTTAGGCTTAAAATTATTTTTCCCTTTTTAGTTGTGTTTTTGAAGTCGGTTGTTTGTTTTTTAAAACAATTTTATTTTTACATTTTTAGTGGTTGGTAATGATATTTTGTTTAAGTTTTAGCTATGGAGAGCCAAATAAACTTCACGATGAAAAAATTAGGCGTGTGCCAGGCAGGCAACCAATTGGGAGCAAATCGAACTGGACGCGAGCGAAGCGAGCTATACGCGAGCGAAGCGAGCGCGAAAATTTTCACCGTATTTGTTCCAACCGTTTGAGCATAAAGAAGTCCAAAGCAGCACAAATTACATAATGTTTGTTGTGTCAAAACTTACTAGAACCAAGTGCGAGCGAAAAGAGGTGGATGCGAGCGAAGCGAGCTATGCGCGAGCGAAGCGAGCGCGAAAATTTTCACCGTATTTGTTCCAACCGTTTGAGCATAAAGAAGTCCAAAGCAGCACAAATTACATAATGTTTGTTGTGTCAAAACTTACTAGAACCAAGTACGAGCGAAAAGAGGTGGATGCGAGCGAAGCGAGCTATGCGCGAGCGAAGCGAGCGCGAAAATTTTCACCGTATTTGTTCCAACCGTTTGAGCATAAAAAAGTGCAAAGCAGCACAAATTACATAATGTTTGTTGTGTCAAAACGTACCAATTGCAAGCGAAGCGAGCTATGTTCGAGCGAAGCGAGCGCGAAAATTTTCACCGTATTTGTTCGAACCGTTTGAACATAAAGAAGTCCAAAGCAGCACAAATTACATAATGTTTGTTGTGTTAAAACTTACTAGAACCAAGTGCGAGCGAAACGAGCCATGCGCGAGCGAAGCGAGCGCGAAAATTTTCACCGTATTTGTTCCAACCGTTTGAGCATAAAGAAGTCCAAAGCAGCACAAATTACATAATGTTTGTTGTGTCAAAACGTACTAGAACCAATTGCGAGCGAAGCGAGCTGGATGCGAGCGAAGCGAGCTATGCGCGAGCGAAGCGAGCTATGCGCGAGAGAAGCGAGCGCGAAAATTTTCACCGTATTTGTTCGAACCGTTTGAAGTCCAAAGCAGCACAAATTATATAATATTTGGAGTGTCATAAGCCCAGAACATCCTGGGGGAAATTCCAACGAAGCGGGATAACTCCTAGCGAAGCGAGCGCGTAAATATTTTCCTTGTCCGTTCGAGGGTCTTGTCTATTAATATATCAAATTTTACAGTTCCATCTTCCACTAAGTATGACCCAAGTGGCCAAGCTCTGGCGTCGAGAGTTTTTCAAGCCCCTGATTTAGTTTGACCCCTGCTTGTACTAAGAGTAGAGGTCCAGGCCCAACAAATTAACGTGTTATCCGAAGCACAGTAACGCCCAGATGAAAATATCACATTTTTTTATGGAAGTCTTGTGCATGGTTACCCATCCAAAGACTGGCCGCATGGGCCGTTGCTTAGCCTCGATGTTCGCGTCAGATTACTTTTGTTAGCCAGGCTGCTAATTTTATGAGCGAAATCTGTATTGCCGTATAAGCGCGTAGAAGTAAAACAGGTTATCGAGTTATTTGGGCATCCCACGGGAATAGCAATGACTTAATTAAAAACAGACTTAATTTTAAACAATTAAGATAAAAAGTAACCTTCGTGTTATACAAGGTCTAGTCTACCCCCTATATCAAATTTTAGCGAAATCAGTGTGTCATGTGTTATTTGGTGCATCTCACGGGAACAATAATTATTTTCGGGATAAAAAGTAGCCTATGTGTAAACACATAGTCTAACCTATCTTCATTCCAAATTTCCTCAATGTCAGTACAACCGTTCGAGCGTGAAGAAGTTAAAAAGATTTATATGTTATTTGGTGCATCCCACGGGAATAGCATTTATTTTCGGGATAAAAAGTAGCGTATGTGTTAACACATAGTCTTACCTATTTTCTTCTCAAATTTCATGAATATCAGTACAGCCAAACGAGCGTGAATCTCTCGTCATCGCGTAAAAACAACCTAACTTTTTAGGTTTTTCTTCGATTTCCCTAGGAGTCCATCATCAGAACCAGTTTTGGTGACAATGGGACCAATTCAGAACCATACTCTTTCAATTAAAAAAAGAATTTTGAGAATCGATCCACAAATGGCTGAGAAATCGATGAACATACATAAAAAAAAAAAAAAATACATACACGTCGAATATATAACCTCCTCCTTTTTGAAGTCGGTTAAAAACGGGACTATTACTAAGACTCCGCTGTCTGTCTGTCTGTCTCCAGGCTGTATATCAGAAGCCGTAATAGCTAGAAAGCTGAAACTTTCACAAAGCATGTATTTCCCGTGCCGCTATAACAACAAATACTAAAAATAAAAAATATTAAGGAGGTCCCCATAAAAGTGTTTTTTTCGTATTTTTTAGCTATATATGACTAACGGTAGCTGCTAGACACTTAAAATTTTCACAAAATATATAAATGTATATTTATTATTTATCAAAAGAAATTATAAAAATTTAATACAATTAATATTTAAGGGGGGCTCCCATACAACAATGGTACGGAACCCTTCTTGCGCTAGCCCAACTCGCACTTGGCCAATTATTACACTATTCTGCTAGGCTGTAACCACAGGAATTGGCAACACTTTGGCCGGAGGTAGAGAATGTCTCGTTAGAATAGCAGAAAAAGGCAGGAATAGCAGAAAAAGGCAGGAATAGCAGAAAAAGGCAGGAATAGCAGAAAAAGGCAGGAATAGCAGAAAAAGGCAGGAATAGCAGAAAAAGGCAGGAATAGCAGAAAAAGGCAGGAATAGCAGAAAAAGGCAGGAATAGCAGAAAAATGCAGGAATAGCAGAAAAAGGCAGGAATAGCAGAAAAAGGCAGGAATAGCAGAAAAAGGCAGAAATAACAGAAAAAGGCAGAAATAACAGAAAAAGGCAGGAATAGCAGAAAAAGGCAGGAATAGCACGGTTTAGCTCTCAATTAAGGAGCGACCGAGATACTCCGTTAGGTGCTTGATGACAGATTTTGAACTCAGGCGTGGTACAAGACAATGCTCTACCTTGTCCATAGATTTAGGAGTAATTTGAGGTGCGCCTTCCCCATACAAACTTAATGGTGGCGATTCTGCCGTACACACGACTAAACTAAATTTAAAGAAGCCCC
Organism: Mellilla xanthometata; assembly: GCA_035578125.1. NCBI lineage: Eukaryota > Metazoa > Arthropoda > Insecta > Lepidoptera > Geometridae > Mellilla > Mellilla xanthometata. Next base: position 634,494 of record JAPUBQ010000023.1, on the reverse strand, counting down.
GTCTCTTTTCGTCTTAGGTGGCCAGAAAGAGACGGCACGTTCTGCACCATAGTCAAAACAACTAAAATCACGTTTAGATTTAGAGATTATAGCGGAAACACACTAAATATTTAATTTTGTCTTTTATGTATAATAAGTTGCTTTTGTTTTTTTATCTTTCTTTGATGACCGACCCCAACTATTAGGTATAAATATGGGCACCTTTGCACCGGGAACTATTAGGGGCGGGTTATTTAGTTAGAATTAAGTAATTTATAATAAATTTAATTTAATTTTGACATTTCATTTGTATATTTTGACATTTTAATTGTTTATTTATTGGGTATAAATATAAGTAAATATCTATGAGTCAAAGAATTACTTCGCATGTTTCCAGTGCTTCGTGACAGCCGGAGTATGTCTGAACATGGCACAGCACGGCCTGGTGATGGGGTTCGCGGCCATCCTGCTGCCGCAGCTCAAGAAGGCTGGCTCCCTCATCCCTATTGATGATACTTCCGGATCTTGGATAGGTGAGACTAAAATTACCGTCTTCATCTTTTTGAGAAATAATATACCTAATCAAAGTATAGGTTTCATCCTTTCCAAAAGCATTCTAAAAGCTTTAGATATGCCAGAGGTAGCTTAGTCGTTTTAGATTTTTCTAATAATCAACATAATAGTTTTATAATGCGACTTTGGTTTTCATATTACTTTATAGCCGAAATTCACCTGCTCTCCCGATCTTTTAGTTTGCGCAGGCGGTGAATTTCGCTCCGGATCGTACCTGGGGCAAAGGCTATGCATAGCTATACAACGCGGCAATGCCACGAGAGTTATGGATACCTTTCCGTTAGGTTCTGTGGTCTTCTAAATTATGTTAGTTTTATGGTTTTTTTAATGTTTTATACAAATTTATATTAATAGTGGCCTTTGTACAGCATTTTAACAAACAAAATAAACTTATCGTTTTTTAGAAAATATGTAAATTTGGTGTTATTTAATTAACATATATGATTTTTATACACACTATTGTAAGTGATTGATCAATTCCATTACTCTAAGTTATTGCAAAGTAAACCATCTTGAGCTAACATGTCTCGCGGTTCATTTGTTGGCAGCCGGTCTACAATTAGTTAATGTACAAAACTTCCATATTATTGCATGCTATCGATGAGTCTCGAGTGGATTTAATTGTAATCATACCTACAAATATTTATAATAACTTAAACTGAAGATCAACTCTCATTCGAAAAATCTCATTTAAAAAGTCACGCAAAGTTAAATAAACACAGTGCATTGCCACACCTATTCTCGAAGTTCAATACACTACTCTCTCGTTGAAAAATAGGCTAACCAACTTAATTCTTAGGAATGGACAAGCGGGTTACACGGTATATTACGAAGTCAGTTTTATTTACATAATTTATTGTATTGTGAATAAAAAAGGTAAATTTCATAGTTGCCATACGCTCACTAAGATTTACAAAGTTTTTACAAAAAATTACCTATAAAATCTTAAAATCCCATTATTTGATTCATATATTTTTGTTCCCATTTCAGCATCAATCCTGGGCTTCGCACTGGTGGCAGGAAACTTTATCGTGCCGACCATCATGGCTAACTACGGCCGGAGAGTCGCCAACCTCTGCTCTATCATCCCCATGATAATAGGCTGGTTCTGCATCATCACCGCCTCCAGCATCACTGCTCTCCTCGTTGCCAGGTTCCTCCAGGGGATCTCAATGGGCATGAGCGCATCTCTAGGACCAGTGCTCATTGGAGAATATACCAGTCCCAACAATCGTGGAGCCTTCCTTACTACCATTTCACTGACCATGGCTACTGGAGTACTGTTTGTGCATACGATGGGATCCTATCTGACTTGGCAAGTGACTGCTCTAGTTTGCGCCTGCGTTGCCTTTGTCGATCTCTTGATCGTCATATACTCACCCGAGACTCCGAGCTTTCTGGCTGACCACGGAAGATACGATGAGTCCAAAAGAGTGTTCAGATGGCTAAGAGAAGAAGAAGAGGAAGTAGAACTCCGTAAAATGATTGAAGCGGCCATCGTTGTTAAAGAAGGCAAAGCAGACGCGAACCTCTCAGAATCATTCTCTCAGAAATTCAGAAGGAATATGGCGTATTTTGCTGTCACTGTCAGGAAGAAAGAGTTTTACAAGCCTATTTTTATTATGATGCACATTTATACTCTAGGACAGTGGGCGGGAGCTAACATTCTGGCTGCATATACTGCGGACATTTTCACAAATGTGATAGGGAAAGATATCAACATTGCTCTTCTCATCATTACATTGGATGCTCAAAGAATATTCTCTAACGCGGTTGCAGTCATTGTTATAAAGAAAATCAATAGAAGAACAATGCTTTTTACTACAGTTGGAATTAATATTTTCGCTTTTCTAGCAACAGCTGCTTATACTTATGCTAAAGGACACAATATGTTGCCGTTCGATCATCCGTTTATCGGAATAGCTTTAATACATATTCACATGTTGACTATTGCCACTGGTACTGTTCCTCTGCCATACATTATAGCCGGGGAGCTGTTTCCGCTAGAATATAGAAGTTTGGCTGGAGGCATCAGTGTATTGTTCCTATCTTCAAATCTCTTCATTACGGTTAAAACTGTGCCATTTTTCTTTAACACGTTGGGCATCCACGGAGCGTATATAATCTACGCCATTGTTGTATTTTACTGTTTGGTGATAGCTTTCTTCTTCCTCCCTGAAACTAAAGACAGGACTTTGCAGGATATTGAGAATGAGTTTAGAGGTAGACCGCTGACCATAGAAGAGTTGAAGTCGACACAATCTTTGACTTCGCTGAAGCATTTTAATAGAGACAGGAGATGTAGCAGTCCTTTAGTATGAACAGTGGACTGAAGATGAGGATGATATTAATTTAATTGTGTGCCTTATAAATGAAGTGATTGAATTTAGGCTTATGATTTTCAAAGGAGTTCTAAGAAAATAGTACTCGATGAAAATACCGAATGTATTCGTTTGTAAATTAAGACAGATATTTTTACTAACGGATTGATATTAGACATTCACAAATTATAATATTTGTGAAAACGTGACACATTAAATTGTGTAATAGTGGTATTTGTACTTATCTAATGATTAGATGATTATCAAATTATTTTTCTAATTAAATGATTTATTAATTTATTATATATATAAATGTGATAAAAATTACTGTGATAGGGAGATCAAATAGGTTTGACTGATTAATATTTCTGTTAATTTTATTACCGTAGAATTTACTATAATTTTTCGAATGTATCTTTCCAGCTATTTGTTTCAAGTAGATGTTTTATTGTGTATAACGTGTTAGTATAAGATATACAGGGTTATTTGTTACTATCGAAGGGCCATCTAATTTAAATTAAATTTCAAAATTCATAGAAAAAACCTGTATACCATATATTACTTTTTGTTACCAAAAGTGGTAGAGCTAAAAGTTTTCTACATGTACTAATATTATAAAAAGGAAAAGATTGTTTGTTTATTTGACTCGGTTTCAAATCGGTCCAGTAGTTTCAGAGCTACTAGACCGATTTGAAAAATTCTTTCACCGTTGCGAAGCCTATGTTACTCGGGGATAATGGATCACCGAGTAACATAGGCTATACTTTGTTATAAAAAGTATGTGAGGTTCTTTCTAAGATCTAATAATGTCACAAAAATAGGATCTGATGATGGATTCGACTCCATGAATACAGGATTAATAAAAAATGAAAATAGTTTTTTATAAGTACATGAAATAAACTCTTCTATTCTTCTTGATTTGATTTAGGCTTAAAATTATTTATCCCTTTTTTTGTTTGTTTTTTAAAACAATTTTATTTAATGCCACATTACAAAAAAATTCAAACAGAAAATAAAATTTTAAGGGTGATCAACCCTTATCACTTAGGAGTTTGAAAAATATATAGTAGCGGATTCTTAGATCTATTGAATATTTTTTATTGAATACGCATATAATATTTGGAAAAAATCGGTCAAGCCGTTTCGGAGGAGTACGGTAAATATATGGTGAAAGGGAAATTTTATATATAAGAAGAATAAGAAGAACATAATATGTTTTCATTGAATTGATTTTACTAGATAAGTCTATTGATCGTCTGTGAACGTTTAAAGAAAAAACTAAATTTATTAGACTGTTTATTAAACTGTACAATTCGTTAAGCTATGTGACTTTGGCAATGACGTCACTAGTACGATTTGCAAACCAATCATAAATATACAACACTACGTTGGTAAAAATATTATGGGGGTGTTACTATTTACTTAGGTATTAGGTTAGTATGCTGGATAGTCTTATTTATACTACTTAGTATTTTTATTTTATTTTAATTTTCTGTGATCAAATAAATCAATTGTTGGAATAAAAAAAATACTATCTACAATATTTAATTCAAATAATAGCTGATATTATAGGATTTTTATACCTCGACTTTGTTTTACAAAAGAAGTCTCATAAATTCAGATAGAATTCTCCTTCTTCGGGCTAAATTACTATTTTAACAATTAAAATAAGTAGATTAGTTCAAGTCAGAGTTTGAATGTCATTTTAGGTAAATGACAACATTTATACTTTTTTTACTTTCTTTACTAAGGCTAATAATATTGCGGAGTCTCATCTTATGTGGAACGAGGCATACACTCACAGGTTTGCAACTAATTGCTATTTTTCTTCTTCTTCGTATAAGATAAGTGGCCAAGCTCTGATGTCGAGAGCTTTCACACCGCCCGAAGGCCTCTGAAATGATTTAGCAACTGCTTGTACTAAGACTTCAGCCCGGACCTACAATGCGTGTCATCTGATCCACGATAGCACCCAGATGAAAATGACACTTGAAAACGAGTCTTATGCATGGTCTTATCTAAAGTCCGCATCGACCGTTGCTTAGCGTCGATGATCGCGTCAGATCACCTCAGCTAGCCGAGCTACAGGCGCTACTACTATTAATATTGATAAAGTTACTGCGGAGTCTCATCTTATGAAATAAAACGAGGCTTACAATCGCAGGCAACTTATTGCTATTTACAAATGGCGAGGCTTTTTTTCAGTTCTGAAAGAAAACTCTGAGCAATTCAAGTATTTTTGTGTTATGTACAGGTTATGTAAGAAATTTGAAACAGGCGTTCGAGAGTAAAAGGCTTACATTATATCAAAAAGGATACCAGTGTAAGTATAACTCAAAAATAACTTTCACTATTTATTTAACTATTCTCAGTGTTTTTCCAGTGTCTTAAAAAAAGATTCTGACTGTATTCCTCAGTTCTTGATCCGTTCACGGACAAACAAACATTTTAAAAATAAATAGCATATACATAAGCAGCCCACTATGGTGTTCCCGCTGCTAAGACTCGGCGTCTTCTCTCACTAGGAAAGAGATATACGCCATAATCCACCATGCTGGCGGATGACACACGTCTTCGTATATCGCAGTCCTCAAACTTGTAAGTTTCCTCACGATGTTTTAATTCACCGCTAAGCGAGTGCAAATCCACACATAACTTGAAAAACAAGTCTTTGGTTTAGGACCGGGATCGAACAAGGGGCCATCTGATTGGTGAGCAGACGTTTTTACCACCGAATCACACTCACTTTTTATAGCTCTAAAAATAAATGATATAATTGTATTACTACATACCTATGTGTAATAATAGCGAAGTGCGACGTACGGTATGGCAAGTTGCCAGAGCCGCGGCTAACCTTATACAGGGCTACTAGGAACTATAATCTCTTATGTAAGATATTGGACCAACACTGGCAGTCACTAACATAGTAAAAGGTATCGTATTGAAAATTAAAAATATTTATTTGCTTAATTATATTACAGCTTGATTTAACTAGGCAAGACCTGAATCGAAGTAGGTGTATGTTTGTTACTTCTTTACGATCAAACGGTAGAAACAATTTTGATGAAAATTTGTATTCAGATAGGTTAGACTTTGGATTAATACATAGGCTATTTTTTATCCCGAAAACAATTGTGGTTCATAGTTCCCGAGAGATACGCAAATAACTTCAATATCTATGTTATTCCTTCACGCTCCTTAATTTTTTGCGAATTTTCATAAATTGTTAAACAAAAGTTTTTTCACAAGATCAAATCAAATCAAATGTTTATCTGTTTCTATAATATTGAGTTACAGAAATATCAAACTAAGACTTTAAGCTATATATAAGTGTACACAATATATGATACATTTATATTAATTCAACAATTGGATCTACAGCTGTCTAAGCTAGGCTAGAGCAAGTAATATAGACAGTTGTACTTCCCCTAAATTACACTACACTCGTAAGTGAAATATTTCCTTACTTACTTATATTTTTACCTTACATGAAATATTTTAATGATAATACATTAATTTAATTTAGAATACAAGGTTTCTCAGATGTAATAAAGCAGCAGCCTTAAAAAGATTTTGCGTTAGTTGCCAGTAGCCCTGTATAATGCAATGCACTGACTTGACTTTGCCGTACTAATTCCGAAATAACATATCTACTATTAATTATTTATTTACACATGGTTTAAAACTAAACAAAATACGCTATACTTCCTTCTATTTATCCGTTTCTGTGTTTATATTTGTAGAAAGCAAAGGAAGGATGGGCAGTATGACAGTAATAAATATTATTTTATTAGTCTATTGAATTGTTACAATTTAAGGACTGAATAATGCAATTTTATTTTTGGAACATGTTTGGGGTGTCAATAGAAGTGCTACAAATTATGTCTTTACAATTTTTTTGTTCGACACACAGTTTTCGAGATATTGAGAAATAAGCACATCTACCCCTTTTTCCAAGATGGCGGCCGGGGTCAAGGGTGGCGACCCCACAAACTTGAAGTTAAGCTTCTATTGACCCCTCAAACATCCTAAAAAATAAAAATTGCGTCGTCAAAAAAATGCAACGCTCATGTAACATTTCAATGAACTAATCTACTATACTATAAAAATCTTTGTCCTGACTCATTCACTCATTCATTCATTCATCTATAGGCAACGCAGAGTCCAAACGGCTGGTCCTAAGGTTATGAAATTTGGAGGGTGTATTTGTTTTAGTATGTACACGTGTACTAAGAACGGATTAGGAGAGGGATAAGGAGAAGTTACGCAAAAAGCGACCTACACGCGGTTGGAGCCGCGGACATTAGCTAGTAATATTACAAATGTACTTTACTGTACTTCCTAACTTTTCTTTGATTTCTACAAATATAAATACAAAAACGGATAAATAGAAAAAAAGTTGATACAAGTATAATACACGTGGTGATACGCGTGCTATTTGCCAAATCACGTGACGTCATGGAGTCTTTAATGTCTACTTACAAACTAGTATTTATTCTGTGACACAATTTAGGAACAGGCTTGCCTAGTGACGTCATCAGTGGCACGCGAAAAGAGGGAGCGTTACTACAAGTAAAACGTAAGAAGTTTTAAAATATCATTTTGTTTTAAAAATATCTTGTATAAATCAATTTTGTTTTTTAACTATGAGAGGTGTATTTTAAAGCTATCAAAAATATTGTTGACATTTATTAAGGCTAAAGTACTTTTTATTTACAAATAACTATTACAGAAAAAACAATTAAAATACTATATATAACAAGAAAAATCAAAACAATCTACGATTTAAATTAAAGTAAGCTCACCATCCAGGCTGTCACTGCGGGACGGAGTTCCCAAGATGCTGGCAGCATTGCCCCGTTGAACAGCTAAAGTTATAAAATCAAACTAATTATCAAAAATATGAATTTTCGGTATCGGACGAAATGTCTTAAAATATTTTAACTTTTTATATTCATTTGTAGAGAGTTATTGCTGAATATATACGGCCGCAAATTCTAACTTTCCCAAAACTACTAATTAATAGATCTTATATATAAAATTTCCGTGTCACAGTGTTTGTTACCGGACTCCTCCGAAACGGCTTGACTGATCTTTACCAAATTTTATATGCGTATTCAGTAGGTCTGAGAATCGGCTACTGTATATTTAGATTTTTTTTTAATTAAGGCAAAACAACGTTTGCCGGGTCAGCCGGGTTTCAGCTAGTATTATATAAACCTTTATTGTTGTTATATCAAATACCTCAACATAACGCTGTAATAAGAACACAGAAGAACAATGTATTTGTTTTATTACATAATTATAGATCTTGCAAAAATAACCAAATCGTAATACGAGTAACATTTGCTGTAATGACTTTGTAATTACTTTCAGAATTGAGTTCGTTCAACCCGGTAGAGAATGTGATGTCATCTGAGTTTTTTTTGCAAAGGATATTTTTTGTGAGAAACCTGAAGGTATAAGATCATACCAAAGTTTGCAGCTGCTGGCCAGGTAAACCTTTAAGAAGCGATGCGGTTCTTAACCTTCTCGGTTCAGAAACGTACGCCAAACTAGTGAAAAAATTATAACAAACTTTAATATAAAAAATACCGAAACAATTCTATTATGTTAATAATTATAATTTATGTAATGTATGTAACAAGTCAAGGCCTTTCGTTTGTTACCTATTTTGAGAAAGTTGCGAAAAAAATTGTTCGTATGCACTTTTTACATACAGACACAGACATGTCAAATCATTAAATTATCATTCAGTTTTTGCGTCAGGGATGAAAATAATATGACTGTTGTATGGAACTTCAGATTCATATAATATTTTTTCCTATATTTTGTTTCTTCTATTCTACGGATTTTATCCTGTATTTTATCTTCTGCCTGAGAAGTGCCATCCTGAGGTCTTCAGTGAATCGGTTCCTTCTAGGTAAGCATGCTACAACGTACCTAAGCCACAGCTGCTACTGTGCAGGCAGGCCAGCTGTACTTGCCTGATGTTAAATCAAACGCCAATCTATAACACAAAATAAAACTAGGAACGTTTTTGTTTTGACGTTCAATTAAAAGTACTTTAACCAACGAGTTGTTAAGCCAATCTTGCTCCCCAAAGTGGCAAATGTCTAAATGTCTACAATCAATTCGTAATCATTCATCAATCCTGATATCGATAAAATACTTATACAATACTTGTAGAATCGTGTATTGACGTATGCCAACTGACAGCTCTAGCTTCATTCAACCAGTCGGAAACGGTTCGTGGCGGAGAGTGGACGCTATAGTTTAGTTTTTATTTAAAAAAATGAGCAAGAAATCCGGATGGATGACTCCTTTCAAAAGACAGGTATGTAACAAATATTGCTTTTAATCTTTTTACGAAACCAAGTGTAAATGTATCGTTGTTTTATGTTAGAAAACATGGAAAAAGTATTTCTAGGTTAGGAAATGTAACACAATAGGTAAATTGGTGACACAGTATTGCAGATCTTGCCAATTAAATTGTTTTGTATTTACTTTTAAGTAGTTGTGTGAATGGAATTGTAAAATAGTTGTTTTTTCTGGGTAACAAAAGTAGTCAGTGTGTATATTATTTTGGTAAAGAAATGTTAGTGCTACTAGTGTAGGTAAGCTAGACTGAGCTAAAGCATTATAAATAAAATTATTTAAATCTCAGGTAAAATCTGCAAAATACTAGAGAACTTTGCTCTGAAATTATCTGCTGATCTAAATTTCAAATAAGCTAATTCCTAAAGTATATGGCTAAGTTCTGCTGATTAGCGGCCTTTAAGGGCTTAAAGGCCGCAATAGGTACAAAGACGAAACATCGAGACCTACAAATAAACTTAAATTTTAGTAAAAGAATAAATTGTAATTAAAATTGTTTGTAAGATTTGAATGATATAGCTTCTTCTTCTTCTCCACCTTATCCCATTTATAGGTGGGGTCAGCACAGCAAATCTTCTTCTTTCACTCTCCTCTATCAGACGTCATCTCCACACTCAATCCTTTCTCTCTCATGTCTTCATTCACACACTCCATCCATGTCTTTTTCGGGCGGCCTCTTGCTCTTGTTCTTTGCACTACCATTTCCATACATCTCCTAGTGACATGCATCTCCTGTCTACGCATCACATGCCCATACCACGCTAATTTGAATGATATAGCAACACCCTAAATTCATCTTATTACATGCCCTGGGCGGGGAGGGCAGCGGCATTGCGCTGTGCGGTCCTGCATCCCTGCCCCCGTCGTGAGATGGGACACCGTGAGGTTGTAGTCGGTAGTGACGGCCCTTCTGGCCCTCGAGCCCGACATACCCCGCCCGCCTCGTCCAGGCTTGTGGCGGGAGATGCGTAAATGCATTTCCTCACGAAAAAAAGGGTTCATGTTACTTTAAGTTAAATTCCAAATACTTAGTACAAGCTCAGCTATGAAAATAAATAAATAAATGAACGTACGAGTATCTTCCGTCCAATGCAAGTGCGAATGTCAGTGCTATGTTTTGCCCACACCAAATCGTGGGTAAAATAACTTTTGTGAGTAGCGTAAGGTCAAAATTACAACTTTAAAGAACCCCGAGTCTGAAAAAAGCCATTCGCAATTGATACCAGTGACAATAAGAATGGCCTTCACTCAGTTTCAACTGTTACAAAAATTACCAATGGTCAGCCAGAAGTCTGACTTTCTTACATACTCATTCTGTAAATATGGAAAATATAACGGTTGAACGATTTTGAGAACAAATATGCGGTTACAAAGAGTATATAATTGAAAAAAATCTTTGCTCGGTAAAACCGTAAACTAAACTACAATCTTGCTGTCTTCAAGGCGAGAGTGAACCGCTTTCGTCTAGGCAAGTGCGCTCCATCCTAGACCGCAATGTCACTTAACATCAGGTGAGTTGTGGCATTTTTACGCTACCGTGGTTCGGATGACACGTTAAATTGTAGGTCCTGTCTTCGGGAGTTTTCAAGTCGGCCTTCGGCCTTGATAACTCCCGGCACCAGCGCTTGGCCACTTAGCTCATACGAAGAAGAAGAAGGTGAGTTGTGGTCAAGCGCAAGCCTGTCATACGTAACAAAAGTATAATAAATAAAGTTTAAACTCTAATAGGCTCAAACTTTTAAAAGTATTAGCTCGCTTACTTTTATTACGTACCTTTTGAATATGCAAATCCGTATCCCATGGTGAGTTAGCGATTTTAAAATCTTCTACGTCCTACGAATTTTAAATTATCAGAAAAATAATGCGTTGAAAATAGCTACATATTTTATTTATGATTGAAAGGCAAGCGCTTGATCGCAACTCACCTGATGTTAAGCAATCGCGAACCCCATCAACTTTTCATACGGAACCAGAGTTACTTCAGCTTTTTGATGTCAAATTAAGGCTTAAAGATAGAGGCAAAATCTTATTTTTTTTTCACTATAATTGGTAAACGCGAAAATAAAGAGTGGAAGGTTAGCGTGGTATGGGCATGTGATGCGTAGAGAGGAGATGCATGTTACTAGGAGATGTATGGAAATCGTAGTGCAAGGAAGAAGGGCAAGAGGTCAACCGAAAAAGACATGGATGGAGTGTGTAAATGAGGTTATGAGAGAGAAAGGATTGAGTGTGGAGATGACGTCTGATAGAGGAGAGTGGAAGAAGAAGATTTGCTGTGCCGACCCCACCTAAATGGGATAAGGTTAAGGAAAAGAAGAAGAATTGGTAAACGTTAACAATATCTAATATAGCTTAAATATCGTCGAAAGAACCACTCTAAGAATATTTATACTTATTTTGGTACCAATAAGAATTATAAATTAGAAATAAAACTGGTTCTAAAAAATAATAATTAAGTTTGTAGGATGGTCTTCTACTAAGCGTGTGTGAGGTCTAAGTTGCGAATGAAAGGCAGGATCCAAATTCCGTAATTTTATTAAATAACTATTCACTTATGTACTACTTAATATCCTATCCTTATTACTAGTTAAATGCGCTTGTCGTGCGTGCTTTCCATTGGTTGGCGCCGTTACTATAATGCCGTCAATGGTTCACAGGAACATCGCGCACGGCTCCACGAGTTCTTTGAAGCAGTTCTTTTTATCGATAAGTCTGATCGGTACCAAAATAAGTATAAATATTCGTGGTTCTTCTAGATTCTTCTATATTTAAAAGGATTAAAGGTATTTTTTTAACAAGATTCTGCAGTACCTACTAAGTACGTACTTAAATTCTTAAACCTCTCCTCCTTCTGCCTTCATTCATATTTTGTACTCACATTGCAGCAAAGTACCTAAGTAGTAATACATTTAGTAAGATTTTAATTAAGTATAATTATATTATAACTAAATGACTATATAGTAAAACTAAAGTAGCTAAACTAAAACTAAACTAAACTAACTATATACCAAAACTAAATGACTATACTAAATGAGATGCATGTGACTAGGAGAAGTATGGATATGATTGTAAGAAGTAGCGGAAGGAGGGGTAGACCAAAGAAGACGTGGATGAATTGTGTGAAGGAGGATGAATGAGAAGGGAGTGAATGTGCAGATGACGGCTGATGATAGAGTGGCGTGGAAGAGAAAAACAGGCTGTGCCGACCCCGCCTAGTGGGAAATGGTAAAGGAGAAGAAGAAGAATTATATTACAACTAAACCATTTAAATGAAATCACATCAAGACACAAAATAACAAGACTAAATTATAAACCCAAAAGCTGTGCTCTAAAGAAAGCATTATTCAAGAAAAACTTACCTTATATCAGTAAATATTCACAGTGCATATATTTTGATTAAAACAAAAATAAGTTTAGATAATTAAATAATAAAATTAACTTAATATGAGAAAATCGTTATTTAAACATTTTGAATAACGATTTTTTTATGTTAATAACATATGTATATTCGTATAAATGCATATGTATGTTGTAAAACACGTATTGTAGGTAAGTAGAAACACTTCATTTTGGCAGTAAACTAATCAAAAATATTTCTTTTGTGATACGTCATTTCCGTACTAAGGATTTTATCGCTCTTGTTTTAAGCACATAAAAATATGGTGGTTTGAAAAACTTTTTTTAAAATATTTGCCTTTATAACTACCACGACCACCGGCTAATGGCACATGCAGAGGGAGGCTTATGCCCAGCAGTGGATAAGAAAGCTGTGGATGATGATGAAGATCGAATACATACATTGACCATTGATTAACTTTGATGGCGTCGGAAAATTAAATTATTGTGTATGAGCTAAGTGGTCAAGCCCTGGTGTCGAAAATGTTCAAGTCTCCCAAGGCCTCTGGCGACTGCTTGTATAAAGACCAATAATGTACGGGTCTTAAAATATAACATGTCATCTGAAACATGACAAAAATATTGCCATTTTTTTAATACAGTATAATTGCTTGGTCACTCATCCAAATGACTTCGGAGATCAAGTCAGATCACCTAAGTTGCCAAGCCAAGCAGAAGGTGATATTAATGATATGTTTACTGCTATATGTAGGTATGGACTATAAATTTAAATTTAAGATACGTGTACACAAAAAGTACCAAATCAGTTAACTGACTAAGCGTGAATTACAAACTGAACATCTGTTTATGAGCTGAATGTTTTTATAGATTACGAGTACGAATCTATGCCTACTATGGTTTTATAACGTACTAGCTTGCACGGGCTATAAATAGTTCAAGTTGTAAAGAGAAACAAAATATAGTCTATGTTCCTCAATAAGATAATGTAGCTAATGTAGCTTCCCAACAAAGAAAGAATTTTTCAAATCGGTCTAGTAGTTTCGGGGCCTATTCGCGTCAAACAAACAATTTTTACACGTTTTTTATTAGATTTACCTGTATGTTTGTTATCGACTTCTTTGGGCGCGATTTTGACCCACATTAAACGGCCAGATTTCGTTCAAACTTTGTTGGTTTATTGAGGACCGTCGACAATACACGTATTTGTTTTTTTTTTTTATATTAGGACACATTCCACACACGGCTGGTTAACCCCATACTGAATCGTGCAATAGTTTAAAATTAAAAAAAACAAGCTATTATAAATAATCCAAACGAAAAAGTAGAAAATAAATAATAGTTTAAAAAAACTAAATAAGCACGCTTTTTTATAGAAAACCTAACTAAAAAATTGAAAATAAATTTAAATGAATTTAAATTTAAAAAAATAGTGTTAAAATTTTCAATGAATATAAATTAATAATAGTGTGAATAAAAAAAATATTTTACAAAAAGCGTAGGTACATTATATGATGAGAATAAAAATAATAATAAATAAAATCAAATATATGTTTATCTAATAGTAGATATCAATTTAATTATTCGTGTACCTATTATAATTACTTTGAAATATAATTACATTCAAATAATGATATTGTAAATTGCAATACGGTCTTATTATTGCCGTATGTCAGTTGTTTAGACGGATTTAATGACAAATCGTTTATTGAAAATATTTATTAGACGGATTGGCATCGTGAAACAAAAATAATTATTTTATTTTAATTTTATAATATATTTTTAATGTTAATACATAATTGAATATTCTGTAAATGTTTAGAAGGTCTACCAATAGGTGGTATATACCTAGTGGTTATAAAGATTGCGTTAAAATTGCTTTAATATTTCGGTTGTTCTATGGAAAATATTGAATATTTATTTTATTTAGTTACTTATTTCAAAACTATTTTTATTTTTAATATAGCTGCCAAGAAAATTGCTTCCCTTATCGTTAAGTTAAATAAAAGTCAAAAGATAAGTTTGGAGGTGTGGGTAAGATCTGCTTTTTTATTATCTACCTGTCTATCGAACACTTGAAAGATTATAATATTTTTCTCTACTAATCCTAATAAAACACAGTAAAAATCGAGTGTCTATATTCATTAAATATTTACCAAAAAAACTGATAGGGGGTGATTAAAGAACTGTGACAGAAACTAAAAATCATCATCCACTCTCCTCTATCAGACGTCGTCTCTACACTCACTCCTTTCACTCTCATGTCCTCATTCACACACTCCATCCGTGTCTTCTTTGGTCGGCCTCTTGCCCTTTTTCCTTGCACTACCATTTTCATACATCTCCTAGTAATATGCATCTCTTCTCTACGCATCACATGTCCATACCACGCTAACCTCCCATTTTTTTTTTTATTTCTCACTGGTAATGTTCGATATATGAACAATCAGATAATGGGAGCTTAGTGGACTGTATAAAAAAAAATTACAATGCAGTGGTGATGCACCGATCCAAACAAGAACACAGATAAGAGGAGGCCAATATATCTACCACTTTCCTTCAATGCTTCTAATGCCGTTCCAAGACAGGGCTGGTCGGTGAGAGTTCTATTTTCAGAGCTCACGGAGCTAAAGGAACGTCCTTTTTGTGATTTTGAAGAAGATGCGACCTACGGAGGCGCTTGTCGTCGATCCACTCGCTGGCACTTATGTGTCAGTTCTCTTTTTCCGCTCTCATCCAGAGTCGAGAGTAGAACAAAAAAAGACATCTCGGGCAGTGGCAAATAGTGTTGTACCACCATCTAATCTAATGCAATGTAAGGATCGCACAGCTACCAATCAGACTTATGAATTAGAAATAAAACTGGATGGACTAAGCAACGTTGATTAGCCTCGATGATCGCGTCAGTTCACCTTAGCAAATCGGCAGGTGCTGAAGTTCACCAATATACTTACTATTTACTAAAACTAGAAAAAGTAATCATTTCATTTTTTTCATTAACAGCTAATTTTGATATTATCCTTATCCTTCTCTTCATTAACAGATTATCTAATTTTGATATTATCATCAACATCTCCCACTTGTGGGACAAAATTGTATGATAAGGAAAATCGCCAGTGAGAAATACATGAGCAGGCCAGTTAGACAAGCTTACAAACCTTGTGGATATCAGAAATAAATATTCGAGAGGCCACCAGGATTTATAGAAACACTAAGAACTAATTCAAATCATTTATTGCAGAAATATGGTTGTTATTCTACAGATACAAAGCGTGTGAGACCCAGCGCACTATTGGCTACTTTAGATGCATAAATCAAACCATAAATGTCATATGCGAATTTACAAATTCTGCACAGTAAAATTTATTAAATTTTATTTTATTTTATTCAGATCTTGTGATAAGGTAAATAAAACATAATTAAATTAAAAAATCTACAATAATTAACAACCTAAATCACAAATAATAAATTTTACCTAAGTCGGGTTCGCGGGTAGTAAGGTGTCTAATATGCTGGCGGCATTAGCTCGCTGGATCGCCAAACTTAAACTTTAGCTAAGTTAAGCGCCAGTTTTTGGATCATTTTTTTTTCATTCGAATCCTGAGATCTCCCCTTTCACCCCTTTAAGGTTAGAATTTCCAAAATCTATTCTTAGTACGCGTTTAAGTACTAAAATATATACACACTCCAAATTTTACACCTCTAAGTTCAAAAACACAAAACTTTCATTTTTAACTTTCAACCCCAATGGCATCCCCCTTATTACACCCTGGCAAAAAAATATATTTTTTATTTAACGATTTAATAATCTACTATCATAACAACTTTCAAGACTTTAACTTGATAAATAAAGAATTTTCTATACATACTTTCATCCCCCATTACAAACCCTTAGTTCACCCCTGGTAAAAAAAAAACTTGATGCCATTATTTTTAATTTAACATAAACTACACATATTTTAAATTTCATTGCTGTAAGTTCAAAGACGAGGAAGTTTCATACAAACTGTTTTACCCCCTTTCAACCCTTTAGGGATGGAATTTCCAAAAATCCGTTCATAGTACGCGTCTACGTACTAAAATAAAAACACCCTCCAAATTTCATACTCCTAGGATCAGCCGTTTTGGCTCTGCGTTGCCTATAGATGAGTCAGGACAAAGAGTCTTATAACTAGATTATGTTGGTTATAAATAAATGATCTAATTAGTATCGAAGTATAAAATATATTCCAGGTATGAAATGCACTTCATATACTTCCGAAACCGGAAATATACAACGGTAAATGAGTCCATTGAGCTCGCTCGATGATCTTTATAGGTAAGTGTTTCCTGATTTCGTGAAATCAAAGCAGACTGTTGGCAAACCGAGCGGTGAGATGTCTAAAATTATTCTCAAGGTGGAAACTCTCAAACGTATCTGTGAATTTGTAGAATTTGATAAATAAAGTTAGTAATTAACCTAAAATTTCAATTTTCTTTCTTGCTAAGCCCCGCTGCAACCTGCATTAATCCGGGGTAAAAAGTATCATATATGTTAATCCAGGGTCTAAACTATTTCTTAACAAATTCATCGATATCTGTGCAGCCGTTTGAGCGTGAAGAAGTAACACACTAACACAAACTTTTCACCGCGCTCTTAACTTACATAACATACACTATCTTATCCGTAGATCTAATCATTATTCGATCAGCTTATTACAATTATTTAACTGTGATTTACCAAATTCGATAAAGACTCTTTAAATTTTTTTTAAATATTTGGACACATTTCATATATGGCTATTTAGCCCCATACTAACCGACCATTTCGACTGAAGGACTTGTATCCATGGTCATGAAATAATTAAAAAAAAACTAACCGACCATTTCTAGATTGTATTATGGTAGCTAACACAACTGATATACTACACATACGTAAATTAAAGTATTTACGATGCATATTTTACACACAAACCGACAGCCAATTTCAATTTATTATAATATTTATTATTATTATTTAGCAAATTTCGACAATTTAGTTCATCACAAAGATGTTCGATAACGTATTCCACACATAACTTGAACAAAGTAGGTTCAGGATCGAACCAGGGTCCTAAAAATTAATAAACTGACTTTTTCCCACCGAGCCACACTCACCACTTTTTAGATAGCCCTGTATGTAACCCTGTAGTAAGTCCTTATTATCCATTGGCAATAAGCAAGGCCATCGCTGCACGTGAATTGTTCGATAACTATCTGATAATGCCAATCGGCTAAATCAGCGGCTATCTGATACCAAGTGATAACCTTACCTACTGCCGCGTTTTCAAGTAGCTCCAGCTACATTGCAAACAAACAGCAAGATATTGTTAATTTTTGTATCAGAGTAACTTTGAGTACTATGTTTTAGTAAACAATACTTTATGAATATTTCTACTAATCAATATGAAATTGAATGAAACACTTACAGCGTCAATCGAAATCCACTAAAAAGTATTTTTAGGGTTCCATACCTTTAAGGTAAAAACTGAACCCTATTACTAAGACTCCGCTGTTTGTCTGTCTCCAGGCTGTATCTCAGAAGCCGTAATAGCTAGAAAGCTGAAACTTAACTTATAACAAATACTTCAAATAAAAAATGTTACATTTGACGTGATTTTAGTTGTTTTGTCTGTGGTTCAGAACGTGCCGTCTCTTTCTGGCCACCTAAGATGAAAAGAGACGGGGCTTCTTTAAATTTAGTTCAGTCGAGTGTACGGCAGAATCGCCACCAATAGCTATTCTTTATTGAATCGCGCCATACAAATGAATGTAAGCAATTGAAAGCTCGTTTCACCTTACCGGCTTGATGTGTTCTTTATTGATTTGAGTGATAAATGTTTAATGATAGCCTGGTGCAGAAGAGAATGGATGTTGGATACATACTATGTTAATGTAGTTCATTGTTAACCGACTTCAAAAAGGAGGAGGTTATATATTCGACGTGTATGTATTTTTTTTTTATGTATGTTCACCGATTTCTCAGCCATTTGTGGATCGATTCTCAAAATTATTTTTTTAATTGAACGAGTATGGTTCTGAATTGGTCCCATTGTCACCAAAACTAGTTCTGATGATGGACTCCTAGGGAAATCGAAGAAAAACCTAAAAAGTTAGGTTATTTTTACGCATGAAGAGAGATTCACGCTCGTTTGGCTGTACTGATATTCATGAAATTTGAGAAGAAAATAGGTAAGACTATGTGTTAACACATACGCTACTTTTTATCCCGAAAATAAATACTATTCCCGTGGGATGCACCAAATAACATATAAATCTTTTTAACTTCTTCACGCTCGAACGGTTGTACTGACATTGATGAAATTTGGAATGAAGATAGGTTAGACTATGTGTTTACACATAGGCTACTTTTTATCCCGAAAATAATTATTGTTCCCGTGGGATGCACCAAATAACACATGACACACTGATTTCGCTAAAATTTGATATAGGGGGTAGACTAGACCTTGTATAACACGAAGGTTACTTTTTATCTTAAAAGTCATTGCTATTCCCGTGGGAAGCCCAAATAACTCGATAACCTATTTTACTTCTTCGCGCTCATACGGCAATACAGATTTCGCTCATAAAATTAACAGCCTGGCTAACAAAAGTAATCTGACGCGAACATCGAGGCTAAGAAACGGCCCATGCGGCCAGTCTTTGGATGGGTAACCATGCACAAGACCTCCATAAAAAAATGTGATATTTTCATCTGGGCGTTACTGTGCTTCGGATAACACGTTACTTTGTTGGGCCTGGACCACTACTCTTAGTACAAGCAGGGGACAAACTAAATCAGGGGCTTGAAAAACTCTCGACGCCAGAGCTTGGCCACTTGGGTCATACTTAGTGGAAGAAGAAACTGTAAAATTTGATATATTAAAAGACAAGACCCTCGAACGGATAAGGAAAATATTTACGCGCTCGCTTTGCTAGGAATTATCCCGCTTCGTTCGAATTTCCCCCAGGATGTTCTGGGCTTATGACACTCCAAATATTATATAATTTGTGCTGCTTTGGACTTCAAACGGTTCGAACAAATACGGTGAAAATTTTCGCGCTCGCTTCGCTCGCGCATAGCTCGCTTCGCTCGCCCTTGGTTCTAGTACGTTTTGACACAACAAACATTATTTAATTTGTGCTGCTTTGGACTTTTTTATGCTCAAACGGTTGGAACAAATACGGTGAAAATTTTCGCGCTCGCTTCGCTCGAACATAGCTCGCTTCGCTCGCAATTGGTTCTAGTACGTTTCGACACAACAAACATTATGTAATTTGTGCTGCTTTGGACTTCTTTATGCTCAAACGGTTGGAACAAATACGGTGAAAATTTTCGCGCTCGCTTCGCTCACGCATAGCTCGCTTCGCTCGCCCTTGGTTCTAGTACGTTTTGACACAACAAACATTATGTAATTTGTGCTGCTTTGGACTTTTTTATGCTCAAACGGTTGGAACAAATACGGTGAAAATTTTCGCGCTCGCTTCGCTCGCGCATAGCTCGTTTCACTCGCATCCACCTCTTTTCTCTCGCACTTGGTTCTAGTAAGTTTTGACACAACAAACATTATGTAATTTGTGCTGCTTTGGACTTCTTTATGCTCAAACGGTTGGAAAAAATACGGTGAAAATTTTCGCGCTCGCTTCGCTCGCGCATAGCTCGTTTCACTCGCATCCACCTCTTTTCGCTCGCACTTGGTTCTAGTAAGTTTTGACACAACAAACATTATGTAATTTGTTCTGCTTTGGACTTCTTTATGCTCAAACGGTTGGAACAAATACGGTGAAAATTTTCGCGCTCGCTTCGCTCGCATCCAGCTCGGTTTGCTCCCAATTGGTTGCCTGCCTGACACACGCCAAATTTTTTTATCGTGAAGTTTATTTGGCTCTCCATAGCTAAAACTTAAACAAAATATCATTACCAACCACTAAAAATGTAAAAATAAAATTGTTTTAAAAAACAAACAACCGACTTCAAAAACACAACTAAAAAGGGAAAAATAATTTTAAGCCTAAATCAAATCAAGACTATATAAATAGAATAGGAGAGTTTATTTCATGTACTTATAAAAAACTATTTGCAATTTTTAGTAATCCTGTATTCTTGAAGTCGGTGCCATCTAATAAGAACAAATTAATGTTTGTTAAAAAAAACTATTTTCAATTGTCTTTCTTTGCTGGCACCGACTCCAAGAATACAGGATTAGTATAATTGCAAATAGTTTTTATAAGTACATGAAATAAACTCTCCTATTCTATTTATATAGTCTTGATTTGATTTAGGCTTAAAATTATTTTTCCCTTTTTAGTTGTGTTTTTGAAGTCGGTTGTTTGTTTTTTAAAACAATTTTATTTGTTTCAATATGCTTGTGTGTGATGTTGTGATGGATTGGAAATAAGAAGGTTTTTTATTTTATTACTAGCTGACCCGGCAAAAGTTTTCCCTCACTTAGGGGTATGAAAAATAGATAGTTGCCGATTCTCAGAGCTACTGAATACGAGTATAAAAATTGGTAAAAATCGATCAAGTCGTTTCGGAGGAGTACGGTAACTAACATTGTGACATGGCAATTTTATAGGTACATAAGAAGATAACCCGCCGGGTCCGGTCGATGGCGGGTTGTCCTGACTTTTCGGTTTCAGATTACAGCGGAAATACACTAAATATTTAATTTTGTCTTCTATTTACAATGGATTTCCGCAAAGTAACGCCTGAGTCAATATGTTATATACAACTTATTTATTATTTATTTATCACTAGCTTTACATTAAAATACTTATAATGAAATTTACAATTAAAAAAACCTTGAACAGATCTAAACACTAAATATTTAATTTTGTCTTCTATGTATAACTGGTTGCTTATACGTTTTCTTTGTTTATCTTTCTTTGACGACCGAGCCCAAATATAAGGTATAAACAAAAGTAAATATCTATGAGTCAAAGAATTACTTCGCATGATTCCAGTGCTTCGTGACAGCCGGAGTATGTCTGAACATGGCACAGCACGGCCTGGTGATGGGGTTCGCGGCCATCCTGCTGCCGCAGCTCAAGAAGGCTGGCTCCCTCATCCCTATCGATGATACATCTGGATCTTGGATAGGTGAGACTAAAATTACCGTCTTCATCTCTTTGAGAAAAAATATACTTATCAAAGTTTAGGTTTTTTTAGTCTTAATAATAATATAATAAATAATAAATAAAACGTTTATTTGTCCAAATAAAATGGTGTACAATAATGAAAAAGAATATTTTTTCTATAAGATAGAGAAAAGAATATCTTACATTATCTTACACTATTGTACAACAACAAGATGTACCCTGTGCTTCACTGTAGGACAAGTCCTGTGTTGTGAAGCACAGTGTCTCCTCCTCCTTAATAGGCAAACAATTTAAAAAACAATTTTAATGGGCTTGCGCTTGACCGCAATTCACCTGATGGTAAGAAAAATTGGGATCTAAGGTGGATCTTAGAACGCAATATCGCTTATCATCAGGTACAGTATCGTTTACCTTCTGGGCAAGCACGCTCCAGCGCGCTATATCGTAAGCGCTTGATCAATTCCATTACTCTAAGTAATTGTGAAGTAAACCATCTTGAGGCAACATGTCTCTCGGTTCATTTGTTGGCAACAGGTCAACAATTACAAAGTACCGGTCTACAATTAGTTGATGTACAAAACTTCCATAT
Organism: Mellilla xanthometata; assembly: GCA_035578125.1. Taxonomy (NCBI): domain Eukaryota; kingdom Metazoa; phylum Arthropoda; class Insecta; order Lepidoptera; family Geometridae; genus Mellilla; species Mellilla xanthometata. Next base: position 612,180 of record JAPUBQ010000023.1, on the reverse strand, counting down.
TACTGCATGTATCGATGAGTCTCGAGTGGATTTAATTGATATCATACCTACGAGTATTCATAATAATTTAAACTGAAGATCAATTCTTCTTATCTCATTTGATGAGTCACGCAAAATTAAGTAAACACAGTACATTGCCACACCTGTTCTCGAAGTTCAATACACTACTCTCTCGTTGAAAAATAGGCTAACCAACTCAATTCTTAGGAATGGACAAGCGGCTTAAACGTTATATTACGTACTTAGTTTTATTTATATAATTTATTTCATTGTGAATACAAAAGAATAATATCACAGTTACCATACGCTCACTAAGATTTACAATGTTTTTACATAAAATTACCTATAATATATTAAAATCCCATTATTTAATTCATATAATTCTGTTCCCATTTCAGCATCAATCCTGGGCTTCGCACTGGTGGCAGGAAACTTTATCGTGCCGACCATCATGGCTAACTACGGCCGGAGAGTCGCCAACCTCTGCTCTATCATCCCCATGATAATAGGCTGGTTCTGCATCATCACCGCCTCCAGCATCACTGCTCTCCTCGTTGCCAGGGTCCTCCAGGGGATCTCAATGGGCATGAGCGCATCTCTAGGACCAGTGCTTATTGGAGAATATACCAGTCCCAACAATCGTGGAGCCTTCCTCACTACCATTTCACTGACCATTGCTACTGGAGTACTGTTTGTGCATACGATGGGATCCTACCTGACTTGGCAAGTGACTGCTCTAGTTTGCGCCTGCGTTGCCTTCGTCGATCTTTTGATTGTCATATACTCACCCGAGACTCCGAGCTTTCTGGCTGACCACGGAAGATACGATGAGTCCAAAAGAGTGTTCAGATGGCTAAGAGAAGAAGAAGAGGAAGTAGAACTCCGTAAAATGATTGAAGCGGCCATCGTTGTTAAAGAAGGCAAAGCAGACGCAAACCTCTCAGAATCATTCTCTCAGAAATTCCGAAGGAATATGGCATATTTTGCTGTCACTGTCAGGAAGAAAGAGTTTTACAAGCCTATTTTTATTATGATGCACATTTATACTCTAGGACAGTGGGCGGGAGCTAACATTCTGGCTGCATATACTGCGGACATTTTCACAAACGTGATAGGGAAAGATATCAACATTGCTCTTCTAATCATTACCTTGGATGCTCAAAGAATATTTTCTAACGCGGTTGCAGTCGTTGTTATAAAGAAAATCAATAGAAGAACAATGCTTTTTACTACAGTTGGAATTAATATTTTTGCTTTTCTAGCAACAGCTGCTTATACTTATGCCAAAGGACATGACATGTTACCGTTCGATCATCCGTTTATTGGAATAGCTTTAATACATATTCACATGTTGACTATTGCCACTGGTACTGTTCCTCTGCCATTCATCATAGCCGGGGAGCTGTTTCCGCTAGAATATAGAAGTTTGGCTGGAGGCATCAGTGTATTGTTCCTATCTTCAAATCTCTTCATCACGGTCAAAACTGTGCCATTTTTCTTTAACACGTTGGGCATCCACGGAGCGTATATAATCTACGCCATTGTTGTATTTTACTGTTTGGTGATAGCTTTCTTCTTCCTCCCTGAAACTAAAGACAGGACTTTGCAGGATATTGAGAATGAGTTTAGAGGTAGACCGCTGACCATAGAAGAGTTGAAGTCGACACAATCTTTGACTTCGTTGAAGCATTTTAATAGAGACAGGAGATGTAGCAGTCCTGTAGTATGAACAGTGGACTGAAGATGATGATGATATTAATTTAATTGTGTGCCTTATAAATGAAGTGATTGAATTTAGGCTTATGATTTTTAACGGAGTTCTTAGAAAATAGTACTCGATGAAAATACCGAATGTATTCGTTTGTAAATTAAGACAGATATTTTTGGTAACGGATTGATACTCGTATTAGACATTCACAAATTATAATATTTGTGGAAACGTGACACATTAAATTGTGTAATAGTGGCATTTGTACTTATCAAATGATTAGATGATTATCAAATTATTTTTCTAATTAAATGATTTATTAATTTATTATCTATATAAATGTGATAAAAATTGGTGTGATAGGAAGATCAAATAGGTTTGACAGAATAATATTTCTGTTAATTTTATTATCGTAGAATTTACTATTATTTTTTGAATGTATCTTTCCAGCTATTAGTTTTAAGTAAATGTTTTATTGTGTAATATGTGTGAGTATAAGATATACAGGGTTATTAGTTACTATCAAAGGGCCTTCTAATTTATATTAAATTTAAAAATTCGTAGAAAAAACCTGTATACCATATTTTAATTTTTATTACCAAAAGTCGTGGAGGAAATAATTTTTCAAATCGGTCCAGTAGTTTCGGAGCTACTGGACCGATTTGAAAATTCTTTCACCGTTGCGAAGCTTATACACTCGGGGATACCCGAGTAACATAGGCTATACCTTGTTATAAAAAGTATAAATATATATAGTTATAAGGCTGCTGGTATTTAAATAAAAAGTTTTTGCGTTAGTTAACTTGTTAATACAGTAATACCCCGGACTTACGCGATAGGTGGGACCGAGCGCTATCCACGTAAGTCGAATTCGCGTAAGTCGGGGTACAATTTTGCATATACATACCTATAAAGTCATACAAAGTATGTTTAATTGGGACCGGAGACTATAATTTAGGAAATAAATTTTAATTTAATTCTAGATAATATGACTAAAATGTATAAACACAATCTGAAGTGCGCGGCTTTCAAACAAAAAACGTTAAAATAGACGAGAAAATTAAATCGCGTAACTCGGAATTCGCGTAAGTCGAGGTAGCGAAGTCGGGGTATTACTGTACTTGACTTTGACTTTAATATGAAAAAAGTTTAGGAGTTGAATGCAAAGGAGATAAAGTCAAATTTAACTTTAAAATTGTGATCAAGAGAAAGCCCATTTCCAAATTTAAAAAAAATTGGAAATACACGTAACATATATATTTTATATTCCTATATAATACATATATTTACCAAGCTGTTTTAGAATGACGTAAGAACTGTAGTATATTTAAGAAGGCTTTAATGGTGCTTGTTAAACTTAAGTGTATGCGTGAAACAAATTATGGTATTTATTTTTGATGTAGTAACAATCATAATATTATGTTGGTTCGTTAAGTTCTTAATTTATTGTTATTTGATGACTGTAAATGAATTCCTTGTAAAATTAATATATGTATTTACCTCCTAGACAATGTGAAATTGTCTAGTTTCTGTATTATTTATATATTTTATAGACAAATTAGACACGAAGACAAGGTCGGCGGGCGGTGGATCTAAGTCCATCCAAGTCTCGTATTTAAGACACTAATTTATATAAACTTAAACATAACCGTAAAAAAATAAATGAAATTCAAAATAAATGGCGAGAATTTTTTATTTTACTACTTAAAGTTTTCTTTTTACTCTCATAACTAGGTATTTAACCAGCAGATCACTAGGACCTAAGGTGGTAACCAGTGACTAAAAGGGGCATCAGACTCGAGGGTGTTCGGAGATGGGGTTCCAACACCCGCTCCATCGAGTCCGGGGTGAACGACGACGGCGTCGCGTGACCGTCGCCGTCGCGTCGTTGGTGGAAACAATCCGGGAAGGGCCACAGCGCAGTGCAAGGAGGTCTCCGGAGTGTTTCCCGAAAGAACCCGGAGACCTCCGTTAAGCACAGAGGCAGGTCACCGGGGGGTTTTAGTGGGTACAAATCCCACATAACCTGGCTGCGCGCCATGGTAGCCGTATCTTGTAGAAGATTTCCCCCTCGTTAACAAAAAAAAGGACCTAAGGTGGAGTGTGCTTAGTCAGGGATGACTGGCTTTAGGTGGCTGCCGGAAAACATTGTTTTTTTAACTTGAGGGTAGTTGCTAACCAGGCAAGCACTAGAAAATGCTCTACCACGATCCAAAAAAGAAAACAATGAAATTAAAGACAAAGTTCTTTTTACACGCTTTATATTAGCTTCACCTGTATGTTTGTTTGTTTGTAACCGACTTCTTTGGGCGCGATTTTGACCCACTTTAAACGGCCAGATTTCGTTGAAACTTTGTAGATTTATTGAGGACCGATGACAATATACTAATTTGATAAAATTATTACATTTTTTTTGTATTTTTGTTAGTATGTTTGTTTGTAACCGACTTCTTTGAGCGCGATTTTGAACCACTTAAAACGGCCAGATAAGCGTGTTTTTTAGATTTTTTAAACTACTATTATTCTTTAAAACAATAAATGTAACATTACTGCGAATATCATTCATTCGTAACACAAACAAACACACAACTTGTGTTAATTCTATTAACGTCACCTTGTGAAGATCTCGACTCGGTTCGATGTTTTAAATTATATGCAAGTGTCATTATCTCAAAACTTTAAATTCTAAGAATAGATGGCATGGCAACAGTCAGAAATACAAATATTTATTTAAATTACGAATACAGTGTAAACTCTAGTATAACGACACTGAAGGGACTGTGTATTTTATGGCGTTATAGAGAGTGGTCGTTAAATGGAGAGAATGTATAATTGTAGAAATGGAATACAAGCAAAAAAAACTAAAGACTTAAATTATTAAAGCGTTAAATCTAGTGTCGTTACATGGAGTTTACTGGGTAATTATGTTTGTATTTTCTATAAATCACAGACAAGGTCTTAAGTTATGTTTAAAATATTACATGGCAAGACATTTTTTTAATTATTTGAACACACTTAATCCTGTTACGAAGTATCACTTAACACCAGTCAGTCATTCATTATCTAAAAGCGATGACAGCTCAGTCGGGCGCGCGGCCACCTTACATCCCGTAGATCGTGGGTTCGATTCCTGTCAATGACCTCGAGCTTTCGGTTACTCTTCCTAAATTGCCCTCTATCAGCTTTTTGGAAAATTATTTAAATTACAGACACTCGATTTTTACTATCTCTTAACATGTGAGTATGTATTGATGCTAAAATTTTAGTAGTTTTTTTTTTTTTTTTTTTTTTTTTTTTTAACAAACAAAATTACATCCCGTAGATCGTGGGTTCGATTCCTGTCAATGACCTCGAGCTTTCGGTTACTCTTCCTAAATTGCCCTCTATCAGCTTTTTGGAAAATTATTTAAATTACAGACACTCGATTTTTACTATCTCTTAATATGTGAGTATGTATTGATGCTAAAATTTTAGTATTTTAAGTACTACAATATTTTTATTAAAAATAATATTGTAGTATTATTTTAACACATATACCAACCTGCAATAGGTTAGTGAGGTATATAAATGATATCTTATGTTCCAAAATCACAAGTAGGACTATTTATTTTGAGTGACATATTGTAATATAATGTTGATTTTATTTATGTATTCTGGATAGTCTACATATTTTTACTAAAGCTAATTTTACAATATAGATATTTATTGAGCTATCATTTCTTACTATCAAACTACTTATATGAGAATTCTGGCTAGTAAAGTCAAAAAAAATATTTACACATAAAAATAAATATACCCACAAATACTCCTAATTATTTGTTTGATACCCGATAATGAGCATGAAAGCTTAATGTTTTTTTTTTATGGTATTTAGCCTGATTCATTTTTTCCTAGGCATTTTTACAGTTCGCCAATATTTATTTTTTATTAGATTTTAATATAGATTCCGTAGTGCGATAGTGCGTAGCTACCTTGGGATTGAACGCGACAATGGCAAATATATTAATTTTCACCCGAGTTACCCACAATAACGGTAATGGACACCGATATTAGTCTTCAATAAAATTCTTCATTTCTATTATCAGTTAACGGTACAGCTGCTTTTAAGTCATCCCGCACCCGTTTTCCTTTAAACTCATCTTCTATTTCTTGTAAAGTCCTATCCTTAGTTTCCGGCAACATAAACCATACAACAATCAAGCAATATATCATTATTACTGCATACAAGCAATATGCTCCATGGAGACCGATTGTGCTCACTAAATATAGAAACGTTTTGGTCGGAAGAAAGACATTTATAGAACAAAACAACGAACTGAAGCCGCTTGATAGACTCTTGTATCTGAGTGCGAATATTTCCCCAGCTACGGTGTAAGGCATAGGTAAAGATCCCATAGCTACCGTCACCATCAAAGCATGAATTAGAAATACTCCTATAAACGGGTGGTCAAATGGAATAACATTACGCGATCTAGCGAAAAAATACCCTGCCGATGTAAGAAAAACGAAAGCATTTGCACCACAAATGGAAAACAACATGGTTCTTCTCTTCACTCTCCTGATTACGAAAGCAGCTAAGACACACGAGATTATTCGTAACAAATCTACTGAGATGACTGTCAAAGTTGCATTAAACTCTTTGCCACAGACAAGAACAACAATATCTACTAAGTATGAAGCGAGTATGTTTATACCGCCCCACTGGCCCATAGTATATAAATGAATCATTATTATTATAGGTTTATAGAACTCCTTCTTCTTCAAAGTAGAAATGGACTCCTTAATATTAACGGCTAGTGATTTCTCAGTTCTATTTTGTCTAGCAGTTTGACTGGCTTGAACCATTTTGTGCATCTCCTCGATTTCGTCCTCGCCTCTTAGCCATAGAAACACTCTTTGACATTCCTCATACTTCCCTTGATCTGCCAGCCAGCTGGGGTTCTCCGGGGAGAAGGCAACCACTACTAAATCGAGCACTGCGACAGTGGCGATGATTATAGCCGTTAGTTTCCACGAACAGTAAGAGCCTAGAGTGTGGACTGACAGAGTTCCCGTAGCCATGATGAGAGACATTAAGATAGAGAAAGCTCCTCGGTTCTTAGGGCTCGTGTATTCTCCGATTAATATCGGTGTAAGGCAAGAGCTCATTCCCGTCGATAGCCCTTGGAGTAATCTCGCGAGGAGAAGCGTGGTTATGTCCTTAGCAGCGAAGATGCAGAGCCATCCAGCGATGACGATGGAAATACTGATGATGTTCGCCCAACGTCTCCCGAGCTTCGCCATCAGGGTGGGAACCGTAAGGTTGCCAGCTAGTAGAGCGAATCCAGGAACAGCGGCTGAAAAAATATAAAAATACTGCTCTTATACAAATATATACCTAGCTAATAGAGATAAGAACACAATTGAGAATGTTATATTTGTTGGCAAATTAGGCTGCCTGCATGGCAAATAAATGTGTCATAGAGAAAACATCTGACGCATTTTTACAGTATTTAGAACAAGGTTAATTGATATTAGAAACAAATACACTTGTGTTTTTCTTCTTTTCTCAAAAAGACGTCGCAATTATCACCATCAGTCTGTGTATGGGCCACTTCTTCAACACTTTTTAAATATTAGTTTTAATAAATACTCGGTAGTCTATAAATTTGTAGTTTTATGGATAAGAAAAATATTGGAAAGTCAATATCTTTCTTATCCATATGTATCGTTTAGTGAAATTGGACATGAAGCTCTAAATAGTATAGGAGTGTATGGAGTTACGATGATCTCCCTTCATTTAGCAAAGGTATATCCCCCCAGACAGATGTTGTGTCCGGAGACGGTCGTCCAACGGTCATACATTGTAGCTAGGGCCAGTTGTACGCGCGTTGTAAATACCGCTTGTGCGATTCAGAATGAGCGCTCTGATTGGTGGCTGGCGACCATACATTTTATGTTTGTGAAATATTGAACATAATGATTTCTTCATTTGTTGTGTATTTTATTATAAAGCATTTTTAACTACTATGTACTAGAATATACAACAAACATTTTACGATATAAGAATTCAAGAAATATTCGTACGTAATTCAGACTCAATACAAGTGTAAATTAAAAAAAATTACAATCTCTGACAACATTTATTGTGGCGACAGCCATCTTGGATCTTCATTTGAACCCCATATTGGCGGACTCGTGAAATAAATTGACAACCGCCAGCGGCCATTTTGGTCCGATTTTTATCAAATATAACTAAAACACTCTCGAATGATGTGTAGCTTAGGTTTGTTGGCCGGACATCAATTATAATTTGCATTATCAAGTCTCAAAGATCATGTATGTTTTTTTTAATCAAAGATGAAGATGACAAATGAAAGATAGTAAGCAGTTTGTTGCCCAACAAAAAGAACTAACTCTTAACAAAGTAACAGTTCTCTGAATAGCAAGTAGACCTCGCGAGCATGATTTCTTGCAACATCGTTTGTATCGCAACTTTATGACCTTCATTGGATGCGTGACCATGCACAAGTCTTTTAAAAAGTGGCATTTACATCTGGGTGTTACTGTGGGTGGATGACACAATAAATTGTAGGTCCTGGCTGTTAGTCTTAGTACAAGCAGTCGTTAAGCCAAGTCAGAAGCCTTCGGGCGGCTTGAAAACTCGACACCAGCGCAGAGAGAAGATTAACCGCCAGAACCTACAATTTATTGTGTCATCTACATGTAGTACGACCTTCGGTAGCGCCTAGATGAAAATGACATTTTTAAATTATAGTCTCGGGTATGGTTACCCATCTAAAGGTTGATATCTACCCTTGCTTAGCCCTGATGATTGCGTCAGAACACCTTAATTAGCCGATCTACATACATGCGCTACATTTATTGCACTACAGTAACTCTGTACCTCAGAATACAGAAAGAACCAGAAGCCGCGTTCATCTGTAATTGCGAGCTACACGCTGTGTCCAAAAAACAAAATAATGCCCCCCGCCCGCGTCACTTCCCACCCGCGTAATGTTCTAGCTCAGGCATTATGTGCCCGTTTTTAGGGTAAAATTTGGGAGTTCAGGAGGTGAGATAATAAAAGAATAAAAATTTTCCTAATCTATATTATAATTATGTACCTACCTAAAGTTCTTTCTGTATTCTGAGCTCTGTACCACGGAGAGATCTCGACCGCTCGCTCTGTCCTTTTTTATTGCTATTGATAGGCTTGCCCACTGCTTGGCTGGTGTTAAGGTCTGCGATTTTGAAGACCCCAAATGGTATCTCTCAGGAAACAGAGACTCAGGAAGAGAATTTCAAAGTCTTGCACTCCTCAAAAGAAGGTCGAAGCGAACCGACTCGTGCAAAACTTTTGAACTTCGACTGCATACCTATGTCTGAATAAATGCACAATACGCTAATACACAATAAGCGGGATGTCAGTGCAGGTCTCATCACCCCCACTTTTTTTTCCACACACGGCTGGTTAACTCCATACTGAACCATTTCTAGTTTATGTTATGGTAGCTAACACAACTGATATACTACATATATCTACATATTTTATATAGACACATACATATTAAACACCCAGACCAACAGCCAACAAATTTAGTTAAGCACAAAGATGTTGACCGTGCCGGTAATCGAACTCGGAACCTTCTGATTAGCAGTCTGGCATGGTAACCTTTACGCCAACGAGGTCGTCAAAATTAGAATTAGAATACCTATGTCTAAGCCTAAGTTTGCCTTAGTTTCGAGGATTTTTTAAAAATCAAAATTGACGGTTGTACAAACCGTATATAATATAAGGCTTATTAACTATTGTTAATAGTAAAATTATACATTGATAATTATTATTATATAAATTGTATAATATTATTTTATATAAAATTTTAAATTATTTAATGTGTTATGACGTGTAAATTTAAAATTTACCAATAAAGAACTTTGACTTTGACTTTTCGCTGAGTTTCTACTCGTTCTGTAATGGAGCGGAGACAGTTTTACTCACCGATCCAGGAGCCGGTAGACGGATCGATCTTGATGATGGAGTCTTTACGCCGCAGCTGCGGCAGCAGGACCGCCGCGAACCCCATCACCATGCCGATCTGAGACATGTTGACAGACGCTCCCACCACCACCAGGCACTGGAATATCACAAAGGTAACGGGTTGAGAACCTCCTTGAAGAGTTTTATGGGGATTCTCATCATATGACTTTAAAAATAAAAAAAATAACTTATTGACACAGGCGTTACTTTGCGGAAATCCATTGTAAATAGATGACAAAATTAAATATTTAGTGTACTTCCGCTGTGATCCGAAATCCAAATTAAGACAAGTAAAGGAAAAATCAACTAAGATCAATTAACCAAGCTTAATTAACTGAGATCAATTAACTAAGATTAATTAAGATTAACGTTACCTATCACAATTCGGAAGTTCTTAACTCTACACGTGTTTCGCCTAATCACAAGGCATCATCAGGAGATGCTGACTCTTCGAACGACAAGTCGAGAGACTCTCGACTTGTCTTAATTTGGATTTCGGATCACAGCGGAAGTACACTAAATATTTAATTTTGTCATCTATTTTAATAAAAAAATGCTGGATGCCAAAGTAATAATACAGTCTTGACAAGTAATACAGAACTCTGTCATATATCAAGTTGCACTTTTCACACACACGCACCTTGAATTATTTCAACGCAGGGGTGCTAATAAAAACGTAGGATTTACGTGAAGAAGATGCAACTGAAAACGCCGGTACATAGACTTGTGAAATTGGAGAGGTCCGTTTACGTGTTGGGGCCCGCGATCTACAACCGCGTACCCGCGACTGTCCGGGATGCACCTGCCACCGCCAGCTTTAAGATTAGACTCAGGGTTTGGCTATTAGAAAAAACTTTTTATAATATTAATGATTATCTAGAATTGAAAATTGACATTTGATTCATATCATACTATTGTAATGATATGATATTACTAGAATTAGAAGTGAAAATTGACATTTGATTTATATTATATACTACTGTAATGATATTATATTATTAGAATAAGAATTGAAAATTGACATTGATACATATCATATACTGTTGTAATTATATCATATTATTTGACTTGTAACTTTGGTGTTATCAATAAATTATTTGTATTTGTCATACGGGGCTCCTGAGAATATTCTAAAAAATATTAATATTATTTTATACTAGCTGACCCGGCAAACGCTGCTTTGCGTTTAATACTACAGTTAAAAAAATATAATTCATCAGTTATCGAACGGGATAAAAAATGTGCAAGGTGCGAGTTAGGCTCGAAAGTCAAAAGTTTCAGATCATTATCAAAAATAAAATTAGATTTCATGAATATAAGCAAATCAAAGTTAAATATAATAAAATTTTGTCATTCCCATTTTTTCACCTAACCATTCCTGGTGCTAAGGTCCCAAAACCCTAGCAGCATTGCCGCGCTGAATGGCAAAAATTTAACCTTTGCACCAGGAAAGACAGATAATTTAAATAAACTAGTTAAATTTTATCTAGATATAGACACACATCTTAAATTTTTAAGATTAAATAAAACAAACTCACCTGCCTTTTGAAAGGCGTACTCCATTTCGACACCATTTTGTTGATTCAGACCATGTAAATGTTATTAATCTCGCACAATTATTCGTGACAGATTTCTTCTTATCACATAATTCAATTTTAATGATAAATTTAAATGGCGCAACATGTCTCCATTCTGATGTCTCGCGTACAACTGGAAACAAAATCAACAACGTCCGGTCAGTGGCACGCCCGTGACATTGACATAGAATCATTCATTAGTGATTTTATATCACTACTATTTATAATAGGTACTAATCATAGATACCTATTATATTGCACCGAGTTTTGCTTCGCCACACATACACGAATATTAAAGCTTAGCGTCGACCCGTGTTAGTAGTTTTTTTACCATATAACTTTCTTACTTATAGAAGTTCCTTATCGCGCGTTGTGAAAGGGGGCTAGACGGAAAAAACTTACGAAAAGTTGTCACGACACTTCGCTATATATAGTAAGCTGTGCGGCGTGCGCATGTTTCTCTCTCTCTCTAGAAAGAGAGAGCTCTCTTATAGAAAGCAAGCCAGATATTTTCATTTCTATTTCGCATTGAACAGGGTGGTGTCGCGACGGTTATTTTTGTTGACTGTATACAGGTTTTTTTAAAATAATATTAATGATGAATCCTGACAGTGAAAGAACTTCGTTCCATCCGGGTGTCCTTTGACACCTGTCAAGTTTTTATTTAATTTACATCGTACCAAGAAAAACAATATACACCGTATTCAAATACAAATTCAGATTGTCTTTATTAGCAACATAAATATTGTAATACAAGAAATACACAAAAAGTGCACCCTGTGCTTACTTAATATGGCATGGCTAAGACTTCTTAAAATTAATTACTTAACACCATATTTAGATCTAGTCTAGTTATATACATTTAAATTATTATTCATTTCTCTTAAAATTGTTTACTGATTTGTTTGTAATATTATTAATGTTAAAATTAAAATTCACCTTAAAAATTAAAATATAAAAAACAAAATGGTCTTAAAAAAAATGGTGTCAATAAGGTGATTGTTTCTAACATGTAAATACGACTTAATAATATCTAATAATAAAATCATGTAGATTTAACAATTAACAATAATGAAATTAGAAGCTCCAACGATTCTAGTTACCTACAAATAGTATTTTTTTTTAAATTTCTACACAGCATTTTTAACTTTAGAAACGGTTGTTTCTAAATCACAAAAAAAGTGAACGAACTTTACGTACCTAATCGTGTTTTGGAACTTAAATGATTTTTAACACTGAATTATCATTTACTAGCTATGAAAATCGTGGGCTTATCATTTTCCGGAGTTGTTATTTGTCTTTTTTTGCTCCTTTACCACCTTAGGTACACAAGAAAGAGTTAAGAGAGAAAAAAAAAAAATGGTTGCCTGTAAAGTCGGTTTTACGGGCGAAGATTTTACGTGACAACGTCTGCCGCGTGCTGCGCGCGCGGCAGACCGATCATAGTTGAGTGGGAGAGAGACGCAAGGCATTCGGCGGGCCTCTCTCTCGTTCGGTGACTCATCGTAACGTTACCGGGCGTTACACTTTTTCATAAGTGACTCCCAGCCGCAACCTAATTTAAGACGTTGTCACGTCAATAAGTAAAGGCATAGCTCAAGTATATACTGCAGTATATACTCGTAGAATATGATGCAGCATACTGACAGTGCTCTGTGCAGGGGATGCATGGAGGCAGAGGAAACGGTCAAGTATGTGCTTTTGGAGTGCAGAAGCTTGACTAAACAGCGAGAAGAATTCCTCGGGACCCCGAGGACGCTGCGGGAGGCCTGCGCCGGCGTACGCGAGCTGCTGGCCTTCTTCAGCGAGATCGGCTGGCTGGATCAGTGACCACCAGTCAGGCCCTACGCACAGAGGAAGCCGGAGGACTTCTAGTTGCGGCAAGGAGCCCGCAAATAGAATGTACTGTATTTTTAATTAAGTATCTATAATGTTTATAACAATAACATGACAATTTCATTAAAAATATCGTAGAAGGAAAGATAGAAGCCAGGAGAGGAAGAGGAAGACCTACAAGATCATATTTAGACCAAATTAAGGAGAAGGCGAAAGTCAAGAGCCCAGCTCTTAAATATTGAATGAATGAATGTTTTTAACGTTATAATAGCAGCATGCAATGCAAATTATTGCAGTCATATACAATAAGGCGAGGCATCGTGAGGCGTGTACTATCCGTCCCATCCACCACTACTTCTTGACGACCACGACCGCTCTGTCAAGAGCGTACCGACTTAGAAGAATACAATAAGGAGTATGCATCTCTAATATACAAGCTTCCATGCTTAGTTTAGAGATGCAGGCTCATTAGGCATTACTTGCAGCCTTTAAAACAAAAAATGTAAAAATATAGATATAAGAAACATTTTTGCTACGAATTGTAAAAATAGGAACTGTACAAATAAATTAATTTATTTGATTTGATTTGATTTGATTTGATATCAACGTTCGACATATAGCTCAAGTAATGTCACTGTCGCGCAACACGAATGTGTTACGCATGTTCTGTCCAGTTGTTTGTAGATATTTTGTTGTTTGAAATTTGCTTCAAGTTTTATATTGTATATTTTTAATGAATTTTGTAAAATATCCTTAAGTGAGTAGCTTTAAGTTTTATCATAGACTATTAATTATTGCACGCCGGCAGGCAGAATATGGTGCACTTTTTCTCTGACCCAATACCTGTCTGTAACTATACCACTAATATTCGCAATAAATTGATTTGAATTTGAATTTCGAATAAAAGTCAAGTCCTCGACAAGGACGACCTCGTTGGCGTAATGGTTACCATGCCAATCAAAAACAAAGAAGGTGCCAGGAACATCTTTCTCTGTCTACGGCCAGGAACGACCGATGTGCGAACAGTCATAAGATTTAATACAAAGAATTCAAAGAGCGTCGGCCTTCAGCTATCTGATAACCGATGAGACATATTTTTAGGGTTTCGTATCTAAAAGGTAAAAATGGGACACTTTTATTAAGCCTCCCCTGCCTGTCACCAGGTGGTATCTCAGAAACCGTGATAGTTAGAAAGCTGAGAATTTCACAGTTTATGTATTTATTTATGGATTGTGTATTTTGGGAAGTTTTCAGACAATAAGCGTTTTTTATATTTTTTTTGCTTAATATTGATAATAGTAACAAGTGGAAGCTCTACAAACTATCTCAGAATATTAACTTGTGTAGTTATATACGTGTAATTTTTTTTTTTTTATTTATTCGTATATATCCTTCATGCGCGAGCCTATACCTATAATATATTATGATACTTATGATATAACAGTTACTTGCTTATCAAAAAAAGGCTTAAAACTGTAAACCTTATGGCAATATTTAATAAGTCGTTTATTTTTGCTACCTTCTATGATTGGTTAAGTATTAAAATATTTTACCTATGATATACATATTAATCAATAAGCAAATAGGTGTAGTTTAATAATAGATCTAGACCTAGGGTGAGTTTGAATCGGTGTGCGAGTTTAGATCGGTGTGAAAAACGTTTGCTCTTCAATCAGACGGCCTCTGGTTCAATCCCGGCCCTAGACCAATCATATGTTTTTCAAGTTATGTGTGGATTTGCACTAGCTTTACTTTACTATATCTGAAGACGTGTCTTATCCATCAACCCGTACTTGGTCAGCGTGATTGATAATGGCATATATCTTTCTCCTCGTGAGAGAAGGCCTCGAGTACCAGCAATTAGAAAGTATAAGGGTGCTTATGATTATGTTGACTTACCTGTCCACACCTGATTACCAGGCGGTCACGCACAGAACTAAAATTACTGTAACTCTAAGCTAATTTGTGTTATTTATAGATACAAGTACAAATAATGTTGTACTTGTAATATTGGAGAATATTTGAATTGTAAATTAGAAATATATTCACTAATTCTTGGCCCGAATAAATGATTTTATTATTTATTTATTATCTTCTTATATATCAAATTTCCATGCCACAATGTTAGTTACCGTACTCCTCCCAAAGGGCTTGACCGATTTTTACCAAATTTTATATGCGTATTCAGTAGGTCTGAGAATCGGCTACTATCTATTTTTTTTGGCAAAACAATGTTTGCCGGGTCAGCTAGTTATTATATATAAATGAGTAGGCGAGCCTACCTAGCCATATTTTCTGTTACGTAACTATCAGTTGAGATAAAACTCTTTTGGTTATCAAAAGTGTAGGTGATTTTAAATTAAGCAAATAAAAAATGCCTACGAACACATAATAGGCATATTTGTTTATGAATAACATTTGATGAAAAATATGTGTCGGTTATCAGATAGGTGAAGGTTGATGTTATACGGCTCTAAGTCTATACCAAACCTAATATATATAAATCTCGTGTCACAATGTTTGTCCTTAATGGACTCCTAAACCACTTAACCGATTATAATAAAATTCGCTCACCATGTGCAGTTCGATCCAACTTGAGAGATAGGATAGTTTAAATCTCAAATTATAGTCGCAATTTTAATTTATTGCTAATTATTGTCTGTTATTATTTGACAGTCACAATTATCTGTTAGCTCCAAATGATTCTTACAGATGTCGATACCTTTCGACTGGGTTGAGTAAGTAATCAATAGATGGCGCTGCTATGGTAAATCTGCGAACGTGTCATATAAGCTACACTATCTATTTTTCATACCCCTAAGTGAGGCAAAACAACGTTTGCCGGGTCAGCTAGTATTATAAAGAGGAAAAGTTTGATTGTTTGTTTATTTGACGCGAATAGGCTCCGAAACTACTGAACCGATTTGAAAAGTTCTTTCACTGTTGGGAAGCTACATTATCCCCGAGTAACATAGGATATAGTTTGTTTCTTTTTACAGCTTAGATTATTTTAGAAACCGCGCGAAGCCGGGTCTTGGTGCTAGTCTATACTATAATTATAGCGACTGTAGCTCGGCTAGCTAAGGTGATCTGACAAGATCAACGAAGCTAAGCAACGGTCGAAGTGGACAGTGTTTGACTGGGTAAACATGTCCAAAACTGACGTCTTTCAAGTGGCATTTTCGTCTGGGCGCTACCATGGGTCGGATAACAAGTTAAGTTGTAGGTCCCGGCTAAGGCTGTTAGTCTTAATACAAACAGTCGTTAAGCCAAATCAGAGGCTTTGGGGCGGGTTGAAAACTCTCGAAACCTGAGCTTAGCCATTTAGCTCATTTGAAGAAGAAGTGTATAATTATCGGTTTATTGATTTATTTTTTACAACGTACACAGTTCAAAAATCTTTTTATTTTGTCAAAAAGATACAAAAGAAACGCTTAAGCGTGGAAGATTAAAAAAAATACTAATTAATCAAAAATTTCACAAATGATTTCGTTGATGTTAAAACGAATAATAAAAAAGGGTGTCCAAAACAAAATATGTTAGGTATTAATATGATAATAATAAAAAAAAGGGTGTCCAAAACAAAAGATGTTTTTTTCGATCGTAATAACGACACTTGAAATATTCACAGAATATTTATGTTTACTTGCAAAATAATTGTAATTTAATTTTTATTTGAATAAGGGTCCTGGAAACCAGAATTAAATAAATGTATTATTTATTATTATAAAATTCAGGATTTACTAAATCCATCTTATCTACATCCTAAATTTGATTCATAAGCATAAGTAGCCCACTATACGTTCCCACTGCTAGGACTCGCGGCTTTCTCTCACGAGGACAGAGATATAGGCCGCAATTTACCACGCTGACCAATTGCGGGTTGGCGGATCATTCAAATCAGTTGAATTCATCAAATTAAATCAGTAATATTTAGTTAGTGGGGCAATAGGAACTATTTAATTGTATAGGTAAACAATTTGTATTTTTTTTACATTTTATAATAAGAATAATTATTAAAATCCTAACCTAAACCTACAAAAGACTAGGGAATAGGTGCCTAAAATGCTAGCAATATTGCCACGTCTTTACATATATTTTTTTTAATTTAAGTATATAACTAATTTCATTAAAACTACCAAACAAAAAATACTTTTTACCGTTTTTCACGCAAGTATCATAATTTATGAACATGATTTTTTGAGCGTCTAGATAGTCCAATACATTTGAAATGGATGAGAATTGTGACGGGAGAAAAATTATGATTACTATTTTGATTTGTTTTTAATTTGATTTGTATATTATAATTTGATTTTATTTATTTGAATTGTATTTTATGGATTAATTGATGGATTATTCTGAAATAAATGAATGAATTAAAATTAATAATATCATGGTGCGGAACCCGGCGATTATTCAGTATTCGCGTGACTGCAATCTGCGATAAACACCAATATCAAGGTTACCCGGTGTTTGACACTAAGCGAGACTCGTACATACGTACATACAATTATACTGAGGGTTGTAGGTATATAGGTATAATACGCGCCGTGACTGATCAATGCAAACATAGCTGCTATTTGTAGGCACTTATGCTGCAACAACGCATAATCTAATGACCTCCAGACATCTATACTTTATTTTTACTCTTAAAGGGCTTGCGGTTGATCGCAATTCACCTGATGGTAAGCGATATTGCGATCTAAGGTGGAGCGCGCTTGCCCAGAAGAAACCGGTTCACTCTTGCCTTGAAAACCGCTTATAAGGGAACAGGGAGCTTGGCAAAGAATTCCACACCTTGGTGGTACGCACAATGAAGGTGGAGGCAAACCGCTTAGTATGCGACTTAGGCACCTCTACTTACAGTATGAACTGGTAACGTATGCTTAACCTTTTATAAATAACATAAAATAAATATGTTAAATAAATAAATGATTTATATGCCTAGATTTAAATTATATAATAATTTAAATCTAGGTTACATCGAGCTTAGTAACTATAATATAAATATTATGTATAATCTTAAATTAAAAAAATAGTGAAATTATTTGTTTTTATTTATTTATAATGTGGCATTAAAAATACATACAACCCTAAATTTTTATTTTTTTATCACCTATTTTTTTATGGTAATTTTAGTAATTTAATAATTTTTCATCCCACTCTATAACTGTACTTGAAATGTTTAAATGAGTTTTATAATATGATATAGCGAGGATAGTAAATTCAATGATCTTTAAGTTGCTAATTGTTTTCAAGAAGTTATTTTTAGTATATATAATATGCAGTTTGTATGAATGCCTTTTTTAGTTTTATGTACCTATCAGTTATCTAGATATATTATCTGTTATATGTATACGTATGTATATTATTTTTGTGTATTTTACATTTTGTGTTAAAGATGCTGCTTTTGTTATCTCACTGGCCAAATACTGTATACCTAGATAGTAAGCAAAGGCGCAGGTTGAAAACCAGCGCTGGAGTACCTACGAGTAGGGTTACCATATCTCCGGATTTTTCCTGAGGTTACAGGATTTTTCGACTTTTCTCAGGATTGCGGCCGGATTTTGCAAATCTCGTGATATTTCAGGATTTTTGATAAAACACATGTTACATTATAGAATCTCTTTAATTAAAAGTTAAACAAACTAAAAATAATCTTCTTTTGATAACAATTGAATAGTTTAAATCAATACTTATTTATTTAAGTAAAACAAACTAAAAATAATCTTCTTTTGGTAATAAATGCACAGTTCAAATCAATACCTATTTATCCAAGTTATTTCGGCAGTGTATAAAACGATAATAATACCTTTTTGAGAAAAAATGTTATACTGTATAAAATCTCAGGACTTTTCCATGGAAATCAGGCCTTTTCTCCGGTCTTTTGATTTTTTCATCTGGTAACCCTACCTACGAGGTACTCTCAGCATTATGCCGAACCTGTGCCTTTTGTGCACAAAGATAATTTGATTGTTTATATTATGCTTGTCATTCTTTTTTTGTGCATAATAAAACATTTTTATTTCTCTTTATTTCTATATCCTGCTACTACTATAATACGTATACTATAATTATATGTGTGTGTTGTACACATAATATATTATACTTATATGCTTTTACGTTTTAAAATTTTGTTTGTGGTTGTACAAAGATACCCGTTTATTATATTCCATTCCATTCATATGTATTTTTACATTAATGCTGTGATTTCTTCCTTCTAAATTAATATAAGAGTTATTTATCATAGTTTAGATAAATTTATTCCCTAGTAACTAGCCACAAGGCGCATTTCTATGTCATATAATTATTATTTTATTAATAAACTTTTGAACATGAATTTTGAATATGAAATGAATTATGAAATTAGTTTTCAAGTTCATCAAAACTAAGCTCTTTTTTAATAAAATGGTCAAGTGCGAGACGACTTCGCGTATGGATGGCTCCGTACCATTATGAAAATGGCGTATAAACACGTTAGTTTTATTTTTAGTATTTGTTGTTATAGTGGCACGGGCAATAAATAACTCGTGAAAAGTTACACCTTTCTAGCTCATCACGGTTTATGAGATACAGCCTGGAGACAGACAAACAGACATCGGAGGCTTACGGAACCTTAAAAATCCACACGAAGATTTCGCTAAAGCCTTTCACGCCATACTTCGCAAAACAATATTGATTAAACTTACCACAAGCTCTGCGGTATTTAAACTCTTGAAAGTAAATATTTAAATATTATTAGTTACGTAATTTTATTTAAATATTTTTTACAAAAAAACTAGCACATTTGAATTGTTAAAAAACAAAATAGAGATACGACTACGTAACGAGCGGATATCGCGTCCGCTTTAAGCGGTACGCCGAATATACTAAACTGGTTCATTTGATTGCCTTCGCCATGGCAACACGTGACATAATATTGTTAGCAGTCCGTATGTACTCAAAGGATACGAACGGAACCCTATTACTAAGCCCCCGCTGTCTGCTCATCCGTATTTCTGTCCTAAGGTTGTATCTCATAATTATGTATTTTTGTTACCGCTAACAAATAAATAAATAAAACTATATTTATTTATTTTATTGATTTATAGGCGAGCAGCATTATGCTGATGTGCCTTGCCACTGAGTTGAAATATTTTTTTAACAGTTCACATAATCTCCCTCTATCACTGTTCAATGTCAATGTTTAAAGTTCATTAGTGCACTGATCGCAGGTTAGCAAGAATCTTAATCTTAATATATATAAATCTCGTGTCACAATGTTTGTCTTCAATGGACTCCTAAACCACTTAACCGATTATAATAAAATTCGCACACCATGTGCAGTTCGATCCAACTTGAGAGATAGGATAGTTTAAATCTCAAATTATAGTCGCAATTTTAATTTATTGCTAATTATTGTCTGTTATTATTTGACAGTCACAATTATCTGTTAACTCCAAATGATTCTAACAGATGTCGATACCTTTCGACTGGGTTGAGTAAGTAATCAATAGATGACGCTGCTAAGGTAAATCTACGAACGTGTCATATAAGCTACACTATCTATTTTTCATACCCCTAAGTGAGGCAAAACAACGTTTGCCGGGTCAGCTAGTATAAATTAAAATACTAACCCATACAATAAATATGTAATTTTCATACTTTTTATTATTTATTATTTTCAGCCTGTTGTGTCCCACTTCTGGGCAAAGGCCTCTCTTCCCCCCTTTCAGACAGCCCGGTCTTCAGCTTTGGTGGCCCAGTTTGTGTCCTATTCGTCTAAGTCAGGGCCTATACGCCACCTTTGTCCGGGTCGACCCCGAGGCAGTTTCGCGTTCGGTACCCAAGTAGTAAAAACCTTCGCCCAGCGGTCACCTGACATTCGGCAGACATGTCCCGCCCAATCCCATACTTTTTTGCTTAATATTAATAATAGTATCTGGTAGACTCATAATTTTTTCATAATTTTTTTTAAATAAATAAATGTAAATAACATATTAAAGAGTGCCGTATAACAAAATATTATAATGTTTTTTTTAAGCAAGTTTTACTCGATATTTATAACGACATTAAATTTGGTAGATAGACATCAAAAAGTTCACAGACGTTTTAATTATGCGTTTAAAGACTGTAATTTATATGCGTATAATACATTAATTTCTATAATTTTTCATCCACCTGGAATCGTTTGAAAGCTTTACACCTTACTTTAGTGATACATCTTAGACCACAGGAAAGCTTAACATCAGGCTAGCTGCGGTCAAACGTAAGCCTATTAATCGATAAAAAAAAAACTATGAGACTGCTACAAGAATGAAGATGCTGTTATTGTATGTGACATGAATTCATTATATACTACAATATACATTATAATTCTAATATTATAAAGACGACTTATTTGTATTCTATTGAATATTTCACGCAGAAACAATCGATTTACATACAAAGGTGTATAAATAGGAACGGTAGTAGTGTTTGTATGTTAGCTTTCGCGTGGAAGTCTAATTAAATCAGCGAAACTCTAGCTTAAAGTGGAGCTTGCCTAGTCTGGAACAACTAGCTTTCAAGGAAGCTGTGGGAACACACCTGGTAGTTAACCAGAGAAAATGCTCTACCACCATGCTGTGGTTTCTTCACGATGTTTTCCTTCATATAAAGCTTGAGCTCGATGGAGGGGATCGAATCCATGACCTTTGAGATGTAAGGCGGCCACACGATCGACTGAGCTGTGATAGATAGATATGTGACGACACATTTGGCGTAATGGTTACCATGCCAGACTGCCAATCCGAAGGTTCCGGGTTCGATTCCCGGCACGGCCAACATCTTTGTGCTTAACTTAATTTTATTGGCTGTGGGTCTGGGTGTTAAATATGTGTGTGTAGTATATCAGTTGTATTAGCAACCATAACACAATCTAGAAATGGTTCAGTATGGGATTAATCAGCCTTGTGTGAAATGAGTCCTAATATTTATTCATTTATTTTATTTATATACTTTTGCGTTTCTGTTTTCCAGGCCTCTGACTTGGCTTAACGATTGCTTGTACTAACACTAACAGCCGGACCCTACAAGACGTGTGTCATCCGCCAACCCCCACTTGGCCAGTGTAGTGGGTTATAGCCTATATCTCTCTCTTTGTGAGAGAAGGCTCCGAACCCCAGCAGTGGAAACGTATAGTGAGCTCCTTATGCATGCATTTAATATGTACGTCGTAAATCGCAGTATATTTTAACAAAATGGTGTGAGAACTATTTAAAGACATCATATCTCAATGATTGATGATTGGGCGTGATCAATAAAGATAAGCAACGATCGAGGCAAACGTACTGCAAGTGTCTGACGACCTCGTTGGCGTAACGGCTAAAGTCAAAGTCAAAGAATTTATTGCAATATTATGTCACTTTAGAGTTACATAATTACCCATAAGCACTGACCTCTATTTCTACTAGTACGCTGGACAGGCTATGCCATACAAACTGACAGCAATTTTCTGTGCCAATTTGAAGTGCCTCCTTGAGCGTCCTGAGAACTAAATTTGACATTTGTTGCGCAATTGCAAATGGCTGTCGTGTTGTTTACATCGATTCCGCGATCTTATTAACGTTTTAAGTGTTTAATATGTAGTAAATCTGATATAATACAGTTCAATTTATATTTATACTAGCGTGATAATTATTTTTACCAACAATGAGAGTGTTTGTGTTTTGCAAAACTCGTATCTAGAAGAAAAGCGGGATAACAAGTAAGTGAATTTACAATTATATTCTATAAATTAAAACGTTCTGTAATGATAAAATATTGTCAATGGTAATATTACATGCCATTAGAACGTATTTGACTTGATATTACCGAGTTTTGATAAACATAAACAACACAATAGTGTGGTCGATATTCCATATCGACAATATTTGTCGATGTTTTTTCCAGCATATATTGTATCATTCAATTAACTGTTTGTTTTTATTACAGGTCCCAAAATATTCTTCACTAAAACTGTGGCTCAAAGAGATAAAACTGTTGATCGGCTTCCCAACAAACATGATCATCTTCATCAATCATCATCATAGTATGGCGTCCCGGAAGTGTCATACATAGGCTTTATATCCCAAAATAAAGCGAGCAAAGCCGCTGGCGTCTACTAGTTATTATATATATTTATAAATCATGTTTTTTTTGTAATTATATAATATATGAGCAAAATCATTCATCGTTTTATTGGTACCATCCCTTAAGTTATTTAAAGTACTTAATTGCCTATGTTCACCACAAGTCATGCAGGGCCCTTAGTAATAATATTTATTTGTTGTCCGTTATCAGTGTTAATATCAACATTATATGTATACAAAATGCGATATCAACAGGCTTAAAGTAGATTTTTGTCGATATAACATTGTTACATTGTCCCATCCCTATTATTAGTTCCGTGGACGTTCACTGGCGCTGTCAGCGCCAAAATGGCGAAAATCAAATAGGCACAAAACAATGTGACGTATAGCCAGTCCAGCGTACTAGTAGAAATAGAGGTCAGTGCCCATAAGGCACTGCAATTATTTACTGGAGATGAGCAACCCTGTTAATATTTTTTTTTGTGTTCCGTCATTTAAATAGTCTTCTATGTTATATAAGTCAAGACAAAGACTAAAAAACAATATAAATCGTTTTATTGCGAAAATGCATCAAAAAAAACTTATATTTATAGTTGTTTCAAACACAGCCAACATTTTCGCTCAAATAATTGAAGAAACTCATAACCGTCGCTCGTTTATAATTTTGACGGTTTGGTTGCTAAGTTCAGTGCAAAGACGCCTTATGACGCCATTATTGTATGTACAATAAATAAATAAAGACGCCAAATTTTATATTATTATATACCTACACAAAAAGCACATCGGCTCCGTTGGTTCGGCCACGTGGAAAGTATGGGAGAGGATCGGGCTGTGAGGCGAGCATACTTGGGACGACCGATTGGCCGACGTCCGGTTGGTCGACCCAAGTATCGCTGGGAAGACCTAGTGCAGCAAGACCTGAGCGCACTTCATGCCACAGACTGGCAGGAGACAGCACAGGATCCTCCCCCCCGTGGGGCCCCGCATTGTCGAGGCGGGGGGGCTCAGTAACCGTGGCCTGGTCACCCACGGTGAAGCGAAGAGGGTCCCTGAGGCGGGCCGCTCCCTAGACTTGTCCTCCCCCATGCAAGTTCTAGATGGAGTGGCACCAGTAGGTTGCGGGACCTCGCTCCGGGGGGGTTTCGCAACTGAGGAGGGCTGCGGTGTGGTTTTGGAGACACCCACCGCAGCCGAAGGTGTGGGGCCGCGGCAGGAGAGAAGTGTCGGTATTACGATGCGCCGCTCTTCCTACCTGCCGCGGCCTCGACGGGGTCGCCACCGTTGATGGCGGACGCGGTGGGGCCGCAGGGAGAAGGGAGTGGTACCACAAAATACCACTTACCCTATTCTCTGCGGCCGTAGTGGCAGGTGACGGGGCCACAGACCTGACCCGTCACGGGGGACCTGGGACGTCGGACCGGGGTTGTCCGGCGTCCATTGCACTTATGGTCCCCGAGGTGGTTGCGGTGCACCATGTGCACTGCAAGGGGACTCGTCCCCAGAGAAGGAGCCTCGCAGGCTAGCCGAGGTGGGCGGGATGGTGGGTTAATGCGAGAAGCGGAACCTCATCCCGCCCTTTCCGGTGAGGAGGTCATCGTGAGGTTTTTCGTCGGTAGGGATGTCCTTTTGACATCGAGCCCGACATACCCCGCCCACCTCCCCGGGTGTGGTGGGGATGCGTAAATGCATTTCCTCACGTAAAAAAAAAAGAAAAGAAGACAAAAAAAAGGAGACAGCACAGGATAGAGAAAAGTGGCGTCTCTTGGTGTCGGAGGTCAGGATCCATTTTGGGGTTAGCGAGCCATCATAGTAAGTAGATATATACACAAAGATACCAGAGAGAAAAACACAACTTTCGATAAATTCATATTCAATACAATATGAAAAAATTAAAAATCCTAAAAAAACTTAATTCTTCTCCTGTAAAGATAGCAAGTTTCGTCATGTGGCTTCTTGTATTTAAGGAGCAATATCTCAAAAAAAAATATGTGATCCGTATATTTATACCATTATTGAAGACCGAAATGGGAGCATGATTTATGAGTGTGGCTAGAACAGATACGGGACAACTTTGCTTCGCTCCATTGCTCTCTTATGGGCATTTCATCAAATGTCATTTCAGTCAGTTAAATGTAAAGAAGCTTTCATTGTGGCACATCTGAAAAGCTTGCAAATGTTACAATATATCTTTTTAAATGTATTAAAAAAAATGGTCTAGAGTTTTTATTTATTGACGATCTCGTAAGCGTAATGGTTATCATGCCGGACTGCCAACCAGAGGGTGGAGGGTACGATTCCCGACACGGCCAACATCTTTGTGATGAACTGAATTTGTTGGCTGTCGGTGTGGGTGTTAAATATGTATCGATAAAAAATATTTATGTATGTATATGTAGTATATCTGTTGCGTTAGCAACTTTAATACATACTATAAATGGTTTAGTGTGGAGCTAACCAGCTAAGTGTGTGCAAAAAAAAATAAAAAATATTTTTTTCGATCTAGATAATTTTCTTTGTAGACACTATTATGCATGCAGTTTAAGTATTTTTAAGTACGATTACATTAACAATTTTGGTAGAATTAAACTGATTCTCTTTACATGTATATAAAATATAAATAGGAATATACGATTTTAATATCTGCTTTTTTATCAAACGGCTCCTGGTTTCATCCCGGCCTTACACCAATGACTTGTTTTTCTAGGTTTGTGTAGACTTTGCACTCGCTTCACGGTGAAGGAAAACATCGAGAGGAACCGATATGATTGAAGACCACAATATGCGAAGATGTATGTCATCTGCCAGCCCGTGCTTGGCGAGTGTGGTGGATTATGGGCTTTATCTCTCTCTTTGTAAGAGAAGGCTTCGAGTCCTCGCAATGGGAACGTATATAAGGCTTCTTATGCTATGCTTATGCCTCCTTACACAATTTGTTCGCTCATCTCGCTTTTCTAGCCTCGCTTAGTTCCCCAAGGGTCGAGTCACGGCATTAGTAATGTAAATCCCTTTATTGAAATAACCGTAAAGAGAATAAGGTTATCAATAAGACAAGTTCACAAACGCAATTCTATCGAAGCTATGTGTATTGACAGCCTTAATTGAAAACTAAAAATTGTAAGATTTTTTACTTTTTTTAACACATTTCACACATGGCTTGTTAACCCCATACTGAACCATTTCTAGTTTGTGTTAAGGTAGCTAACACAACTGATATACATACATACATATTGTATTTTATATAGATAACATATTTAAAACCCACAGCCAACAAATTTAGTTAAGCACAAAGATGTTGGCAGTGCCGGGTATCGAACCCGGAACCTTCTCATTGGCATTCTGGCAGACGTTGTCGTTAGTTTTAGATAAATATTGGAAAATAGTTCACACACGGCAGGTTAGCACCATACTAAACCATGTCTAGTTTACTTGATACTTGATACTTGATGTGCAGGCTCCTTTCCGCAACTAGAAGTCCTTCGGCTTCCACTGTGCGTAGGGGCCGACTGGCGGTCGCTAATCCAGCCAGCCGATCTCGCTGAAGAAGGCCAGCAGCTCGCGTACGCCGGCGCAGGCCTCCCGCAGCGTCCTCGGTGTCCCGAGGAATTCTTCTCGCTGTTTCGTCAAGCTCCTGCACTCCAAAAGCACATGCTTGACCGTTTCCTCTGCCTCCATGCATCCCCTGCACAGAGCACTGTCAGTATGCTGTAACATATGTAGATGTTTATTGAGATTGCAGTGACCAGTAATAACTCCTACAATCAGTCGCAGCTTATCCCGTCTTAGATTCCTAAGCTTCCGGGAATATCTGGAGTTAAGCTCCGGGAACGCCTCTTTGGATTGTCTACAGTCTACCGTACCTTCCCAGTACTCTTTATGTAGTCTTCTGGTACGTAGTCTGATCCAGCTTCTAACTTGGTTGAACGGAAGAGGTATAGTAGGCTGGGGACCTATTGGTCGCATACCTGAACCCCTCCTCGCCAACTCGTCGGCGGCGTCGTTCCCTCTTGATCCGCTATGTCCCTTAATCCATTGTAGGATGACTTTGTTATGCTTACATACCTCTTCAAGAAGTTTGTGACACTGGATTGTAAGACCTGATGAGTGGTCATACCTTTGTAGAGCTTTTAGGACTGCAGCGCTGTCGGTGAGGAATCTGATATTGTGGTCCTCGATTTTTCTGCTTAGCACTGCCGCTGCTGCCTGTATAATGCCTACAAGCTCTGCCTGAAAGATTGAGTTGTTCTCACCTAAAGGTGTAGCTATTTGTATGTTTAACTCATCCGAATAGGCTCCCGCTCCTGCTCCATCTTGCATTCTTGAGCCATCCGTGTAAATTCTTACCTCATGCAGCCCTGAGCTGTCACTTTTTTCTTCATGAAGCTGTATCTTATAGTTCTTGGAGAAAATGTATTCTCGGGGGACCCTATCATATATTGAATGTATGGTAGGGTCACAGCTACTATATTCGTCTACAATAGTGGTGTGTAATGCTCTACTGTCATGTCTTAATAAGCCAAGGACTTTAAGACGATGGGCAGAAGCTGCTGCTTCCTGTTGTATGTGTAAGTGTAAGGGTGTTAGGTCTAGTAACGCCTCCATGGCGGCTGTGGGGGTGGTTCTCATACTACCTGTAGCCGCCAAGCAAGCTAGTCTTTGGTGTTTCCTCAGATCATTGATTGCGTTGGTTTGCCGTGTCCGAGGCCACCACACTAGTGCTCCATAGGATATGGAAGGTCTAATAACAGTGTTATAAAGCCATAGAGTTATTTTCGGAGTTAGACCCCATGTCCTACCGAGCATTTTCCTACACTGCCAGAATGCTATTGTAGCTTTCTTAATTTTGCTTTCTAAGTGTGCTGCCCAGTTTAGTTTACTATCTAAAATGACCCCTAGGTACTTTACCTGCCCTGCCAGTGATAGTTGTTGCTGGCAGAGAGATGGCAGCTTATACATACCAAGATTTCTTTTATTTGTAAACATAACTAACTCTGTTTTGTTTGGGTTGACCGTTAGTCCAAACTCTATGCACCATGCTTCAACGATTTTCATGGCATTGTTCATAAGGTTGCAGGCCACACTGGCAAAGTGCCCGGACACCAGTATAGCAAGATCGTCCGCATAGCCCACAGTGAAAAAGCGTTCTGCATTAAGTTTTGTTATTAAGTCGTTAACTACCATATTCCACAGGAGCGGCGATAGGACTCCCCCCTGAGGACATCCCCTCGTGACCACCCCTCTGGTTTGACCTTCCAGGTCAATACGTACCGCTCTTAACTGGAGCATTCCCAGGATCCACTCTAGTATGATGTTCTCTACCTTGTGTTTCTTAAGTGCTCTACTAATGCTGTGAAAAGATGTTCTATCGAAAGCACCTTCAATATCAATGAAGGCCCCCAGACAGAGTGTTTTATTATGTATGTCCTGCTCTAGTCTTTGTACTACCTCATGCAAAGCCGATTCTGTTGACTTACCGGAGCTATATGCATGTTGTTGCTCATGTAGGGGCAACACCCCGAGGATACTATCTCTTATGTGTCTGTCGCATAACCTTTCCAGTGTTTTTAGTAAAAAAGAAGTTAAGCTGATAGGTCTATAGGCTCTGGGCTCTGTGTAATCACTTTTGCCAGGCTTTGGAATGAACTTTACTCTTACCTCTCTCCATTTCAGAGGTGTATATCTTAGTACCAGGCATGCACTAAATATCTTGACTAATATCTTATTCAGGAGTTGTTCCCCCCACTGGATAAGACCCGGAAAGATGCCGTCTAAGCCTGGTGATTTGAACGGTTGAAATGAGCTGATGGCCCATCTTACCCTTTCCGTGCTGACTACTGTTCTCGCCACGTCCCAGTCGGTATTGTCGGGGGGTGGGGAGCTTACTTCTTCCCAATCAGCTGTGTCCATTAGACAGCATCCTGGGAAGTGTGTTTGTAGTAATAAACTATGTGTTTCTATTTCTGATTTGGTATAAGTGCTATCTGGTTTCTTAAGAGACCCTATGTATTGTTCAGGATTAGCTGCTAGGATCTTCCTAACTCTATTTGCTTGTGTGTTAGTTTCTATGTTAGATGTGAACTTTCTCCAGGACTTACGCTTGTTTTTACTGAGTGCTTTCTTGTACTCCCTTTGCGCGTCCCTGTATCTGTCCCAATCTACATCCTGGTAAGTATTCATTGCTCTGTTAAAGAGTTTTCGTACCTTTCTTTTAAGTCGCTCTAGCTCCTTAGTCCATTGCACGTTGGTTTTCCTACTCCGTGGAGTAGTAAGTGGACATGCTGCCTCGTAGCTCTCTATTAAGTTCTTAGTAATACTTACCACTGTCTCCTCGAGTTGTGTGGTGTTCATAAGTTGTTGTGGTATGTTATTGGCCTCCAGCCTTTGATGTAGGGCTTTCACATACTGTACCTTATTTGTTTTGCGTGGGTTTCTGCTTGGCATCTCAGGTGATAAGTTCAGGGTGATCTCAAACCTTACCCACCTGTGATCCGATGCAGAATGCTCGTCTGATACTCTCCAGTTCCTTACCAGTGGCCCGTAGGTTGAGGCTAAAGTGAGATCGATTATGGTCCTAGCCCTTCTGGTGACAAAGGTAGGTTCTGCTCCTATATTTATTATGTTAAGGTTGGTAGTGAAGAGATAGTTGACTAGTTCTTCCCCTCGCCGGTTGGAAGTTTGCATGCCCCATAAAGGGTGGTGGGCATTGGTGTCAGTTGAAATCACAAGTTTAAGTTTGTTAGTATTACAGTAACTTACCAAGTCTGCTACTGCTTTAGGAGGTACCTCATCCTCTTCGTGCATATAGGCCGACGCGAGGATGACTTCTTCTCTGTTGCTGTTGTCACTTCCACATTTAAAACGGGCTGTTACTAGGTCCCCGGTGCAAAATTCAGTAAGTTGTAAAGTTGGCAAATAACTCGGTACATAGATGCATGATCTGATATGTTCACTGCCATGGCTGTAGAGGATCTTGCCAGGTAGGCTCCTAAGGCCTTGTATCTGTCCCCTTCGTAACCATGGTTCTTGTATAAGGGCAATAGTGTTGCTGTTCATCTCCAGCATTTTCCGTAGGTTGGCTGTTGCCACCGTTCCATGATGGAGGTTTGCTTGAATAATGTTTATTGTTGTAAGTTGGGCTGCCATTGTGAGGTTCTTATTGCTCGTCCACATCAGACAGCTCCACTCCTAGTTCGTCGACGCTCCGCCAGTCCGTGGCTTTAATTTCGGCTTCGAGGTCCATGTCGTCTGGAGCAGCCTTCGAAGTCCCGGGTTTCGGGGAAGAGTGCCTGGACTCTGGTACCTTTGCTTGTTCATTCTCAACCGTGGGGGGCACTTGCGCGTCTTCCCGTTTCTCGCCTTCCGAGGTCAGAAGCCGCACATAGACATTCCCCAGGTTGTGGGCCAGTCTGCGCTCCTTCTGCATCAGCAGGGGTACTACATTCTCTGGAATCCCGAGTACCAGGTGCAAAGCTCCATCCGCTGAACGGTTATGCGCATAAACTGTCCAGGAGGGCACGAGCGCCCACTTGTTCTGATAGTCCAAAACTCGGCTGGAGACTTCAACCGAGTTTGGACATTCAGGCAAAACGAGGGTCGCTCGCACCCTCCTAGTCAGCTCAATTTGTCTTCGGATAACCAGTTCTGGGCATATTGCAGCGGATATACTCGCTATCGCTTTTTGTAGCCATCCTAGGGTGTCTTCGTCCTCACACCACAGTTTTAATGCTCCATCGCCCAGTAGGGGTTTCCCTCTGAAGCGTGCTACTGCTGAGCCCGTCGGGTTCAGAATGTCCTCAAGGATTTTCGCCTCAAGGAACTTCTTGATCGAGTTAGCTTGCTCTTCACTCAGGTCCACCTTGTCTAGCCTGGTGACCGCCACACAGAGTTTATTGTTAGCTACGTCTGCGTAGCTAGATTCAGGCCGAGGTTCAACTGTCTTGGGCTTCTTGCGTTCCCGGGGGGATACAGTATCATCTAATCTCCCTCGTTTCGCAGCAGTTGTCGGTGCTCCCTGTGTTTTGTACTCTCCAGGACGTCGAGCAGGTGCAGGGTCACGAGTCAGCTGTCTTAAGTCAGTTTTGTCAGTCGCTGTCACAGTCGCTGTCTCAGTCCGTTTTGCCGACTCTCGCGAGGTACCGGCCTGCGGTTCTTGGTCAGGAGCCTCTCTCTGTTTAGAGTTTGGTCCCGCCGAACCACCGGCCAGGCGCTTCGCTTGAGTACGGCAAAACTCGACGCGCTTTTGCTGCCGACTCAGACCGGGTCGGGGTCCTCCCCGGGGAGCTCCGGCTTGCCGTCGCCCTCCGGTTCGTGCCCCTTTGTGGGCCTTCCGGTGTTTTACCACCTTCCAGCCGGCGGCATCTCCCTCTCCACTGCCGAAGGCAGCTTTGAGGTTGACCTCCGCCCTTCCCATGTGGGATGGTCCGGTTGAGTCCAAACGCTGTTCGTTGCTGTCGGTCATAGTAGCTAGTTTGTTCTTTATTTCGCTAGTTATGGTTTCGTCCTTCAGGGTCCCCACCCGCCACGGAGCCCGCACCGTTGGGGATGTTCGCTCGAACACCAGGGCTACCTGAAAGGATATAGAGAGTTAGATACGCGCAACCCACGAGACTCAGGCACATCAACAGATCAGCGGTGACCGACTCCCACTGTAAGCGACGCAGTTTGTAGACTGTAGGTCCCTAGTATCCACCTCTCTCGCCCGGCAGTAGCATAAGGCTGCCTGCCCTGCTGAATTGCCCATGGTGGCTAGCCATAGGCCCGCCGTCTTGGGTGAAATCCGCGCCAAAGAGGAGTGTTGCTAAGGCTAGCTGGCCCGCTCAGCCTCCAGGCATGCTTCATCCTCCCATACGGCCCCAGTGCCACGTGCAGCAGCAAACACGTGGGTGGTCATCCCTCCCGCTTACCATCTCTTTATTTCGGGATGGTAGGCCCACAATGACATGACCACAGCGTCACAGTAGCTGTTTGGTTAGGATCTGACTAGGATTCACTATATTTTAATGTAGGCTAATGTAAAATGGGATATGCACCTACCTTGTACAAGGTCGTTTCTTGCGCGGTGGTTGTTGTGAGAAACAGTCGTCGTAGCTCGCACACTTGTTTTCTCACACAGTAATCAGTTACTTGATAAAACAAAACGGAGAAATTTTGAAAAGTTCGTTGAGAATTTAATTAAAAGTTAAAGGTAGAAAATACGTGTCACGAAAAAGTTCAGAGAAGATGTGAGGTTAACCGCCAAAAGGAATGTGCCAAACGGGGACTGCAAAGCGTAGCGTCATCCAACCGCCGCGCGAAAATTTTGAATTTTGACATGAGTTGACTTTGACAGTTACTAACGTAGTGACGTCTACGTCACTCTGCATGTTGCTATTTTAACCCGGAACCTTCTCATTGGCATTCTGGCAGACGTTGTCGTTAGTTTTAGATAAATATTGGAAAATAGTTCACACACGGCAGGTTAGCACCATACTAAACCATGTCTAGTTTGTAATATAGTTGCTAACACAACTGATATACTACATACATACATAAATACTTTATATCGACACATATTTAACACCCAAACAGACAGCCAACAAACAAGGATGTTGGCCGTGCTGGGAAACAAACCCGGGGCCATATGGTTGGCAGTCTGGCACGGTAACCATTACGCCAACGAGTTAGTGAAGTACTAATAAGCCTGCTAACAATCCTGTATTGTTAACCCTTTAATAACGTTTAAACTATCAACATCAGTCCAAACGATCAGATCCCATAAGACCTAGGTTTTACACTCCATTGTGATCAGAGCCTTACCTCTGACCTACAGAACAACATCTTCGTAATGATTCTTACAGCATAGTTCCTGTAATAAAAATTGTTAAAAACTATGCAGTAGATATTGTTCTAAAAAAATTATAGAAATTTGTTTATTGGACACAATATTTAAAACAAGGATACAACTTAAAACAAAAACAATATTACTTATAATTATTGTGCCACAATACGTTTTTTTAATATTAGGTCACATTTCCCACACGACTGGTTAGCCCCATACTAAACCATTTCTAGTTTGTTATGGTTGCTAACGCAACTGATATACTGCATTTAAGGGTACATGCATACATACATAACAGTACATACTTTATATACTCGTAGACACATATTCAACACCCAGACCAACATCCAACAAATTTAGTTAATTAAGCACAAAGATGTTGGCTGTGCCGGGAATCGAGCTTGGAACTTTTTTATATTTAATTAGTTTAGCTGTGTACCCACCAGAATTACGACCAATTTTCTATTTATACTATTGCTATGTTACGTCTCCTGAGTCCCTAGTGCAAAAAAGTTACTAAGTACATTAAATACGAGTTACAAGTCAGGATAACACTGAACCAATGTAACTTTAACCAGTATCTTCATAGCTTTGAAAGCAACTGCTTTTGTTTTGTTTTATTTTTCTTCTACTTGTGTCTATTTCGTCTAAATATTGTGCCACGTAGATTTTACTTACTAAAGTATTATTTGGTCATTTTATATTTTATTTATTTTAGGAAACAAATAATTATTTTGACTCTTTATTTGGTGGCGTTCCTAATTCTCGTGTTTCTGTCTGTTTTCACTGTTCGTTAATTCATTACTTTATTTATCTTTTTACTGTCTTTTTTCAAGACATTTGTCTATGTTTGTTATTTCTTTTATCTTCACTTTCTCCTCTGTAGCCCGCGCGTCTCTAAAGGTTGGTCTTGAAAATCAGTGCTGAAGACATATTAGTAA
The DNA here is from genome assembly GCA_035578125.1 of Mellilla xanthometata. Classification (NCBI taxonomy): domain Eukaryota; kingdom Metazoa; phylum Arthropoda; class Insecta; order Lepidoptera; family Geometridae; genus Mellilla; species Mellilla xanthometata. Next base: position 578,193 of record JAPUBQ010000023.1, on the reverse strand, counting down.
AATTTATACTGAGGGCTGAACTTTTCGGACAATAAGGGACTCATATAGTGATATCTGTTTTTTTATTTCTTTTATATGCAATTTGTTACAATGTACACTTATATGTATCCTTTTAGGAAACCAGTTACTTAGAAGGATTAAAAAGTCTTTATCTTACGCCGGTTATCTAACTTTGGTTTCTGAATGTGCTCTTTCTTCTTTATCTTGTTCGTTGTACTTGATATTAATCCAGGCCACGAATTTAATAACTGAAATTGATTGGGGCGTAATCCCCGGGTTGTTGATTTGGAAACAGCTATTGTCAATGGACAATCAGCGCGGGAACACGGCCGCTATAATGGGCATGTTTGGACAGGAAGCTTTTCAGGGTGGCTTTTTTAATAACGTTATTGTTCTTGACTTGGGTTCAACCCGTATTTTGTAATTTATTTTTATTTACTATAAACATAATACCAAACAACATTACGAACTAAAACCTAAAAAAGACCAGAGGCAGAGGAAAAGGGACCCCAAAATGCTGGCAGCATTGCCACGTTGTATAGTAATGCTTAGTTTCTGTCCGAAATAAAAGCCAGCATTCTGGACACCCGAAACCAAATGCAATTATTGTCTTTTATTGAATAAATTCTTGATATTAGGAAAATATCCATCGCATCGACTCCACAGTTTCAGTGTCCGTAGCCCGCTTAGGAGCGTCTCCACGGCTGACTACTCGCAGTGCCGAACGAAAAGCCGGCGCAGTCGAGGTTCACAGCCAGTCGCAATATGTCCCTAGCGGAAGGTGCCTCGGACTCAGAACAGGTCAGGCAGAACCAGGAAGAAGAATCAGAACAGGGGGCCAAGAAGAAGGTAGCTGATAAGAGACAGGTAAGAGATTCAATCTCACCGAGGTAAACGAGTACTGGAAAAGTTTTGGGTTGCTCGAAAGTTTTCAGAGGATCTAGCTTTTGTTCTGTTTGTGCAAGTTTTGCGTTTTGTGTTTTTTTGAAAGTAATTTAATGTATTTTTTTTGTTTAATAAGATTTCGCACTGAATTTATTTTTTTAAGTTTCTCTGTGTGTTTATATTTTTTACTCCCGTGTATTGGAACTTTTGTTCCAAAAGCTTTTCTATTTGCTTTTGAAAAGTTCTGCATATTGAATATCTTTCTTTTCCCAAAACTATCCAGAAACTTTGGTAAAACTTGTTTCTGATCTACTTATTAGAAGTGTTGTAACCATATCTATTCCCCCTGTTAATAATAATTAATAAGTGTAATTCTGCCTTAGAGTTAAAAAAATAATTTTGCAACGTGCAAAAATTTTAAATACATTATGAGGAACTTTCATTTTTTTCTCTCACTATTAATTTTGTAAATTTCCAATAATATTTTAGTCAATAAAAATTTTCTTCTTCTTGAACCTTCTTCAAATTCTCGGTGAAACTTCTTTATTTCTATTTAAATCTGAATTTGATGTGTGTTATTTTTCCCTTACAACAAAAAACATTTTTAGGGTTTTTCTATTCACACAAGGTCTCTGTAAGCACAATATTAATAAGCGTTACTATTAAATCTTTCTTTCTATCACTATTTGAATTTGTATATAATTAGACTCAGTGATCAAGCAATTTTAATAAACATCTGGAAGATTCCGTTTTCATGGTTTACTTGGGGTGGTCTTTGATATCCGGTTTGTGTTCAGCAGAATATTGCGCGGTAAGTGTTTCATTTGTAGTACTAGAAAGATTAGAGTAAAAAAACAACACAAAGATAATACATATTTAAATAAAACGAGTAAAATGTATTCTAATTTAAAGAAGACAGCGCGCTCCCCCTTAGATCACAATATCGCTTACCATCAGATGAATCGCGATCAACCGCAAGCCCATTAAATGGAAAAAGAAGCCTAGATTATTATTGACCTTAAAGCAATGTGCTTAAGTGGCGGCCGCATTTCCTTCTAAATAGCTGCATTTACGCTTAGGGCAAAATAGTGGTTACAGTTATTTATATTTCAAGAAAATTAATATTAAACTCTCCTTTTTATATATTTTTTACTATCTCTAAACTATCTCTATGTAATATAACATATTTACTATTGTTTTGTTCATTACCTATCTACGAATACAATAGTATAAAATTAAAAATAAACGTTGAAGTAAAACAGAATAGCTTTCTGCGTGTGTGAAGATTATTAAGGTTCAGTCTATCGTAACGTTAATAACAGGCACTAAATTTACTTATTTACGTCTAAATTTACTTATATTATACGTCGTTTAAACGTTTGCGTCCTAAACACAGGGTAGGCGTGAATACAGCATTGCTTAACATCAAGTAAGCTGTGGCGCGGCCCTATTACGAATAAAAAATTAACAATTGTACTGGAACTTGGGCAAAATCTTACGGTAAACTATAAACAAATCATAAACAGTTAAAATTATTGAAAAAGTAGCTTATCTCTCTAAAGAAAAAATCTAAGAATATATATACCAATTTTGCTAACTATCTGACTTAGTGCAAAACAAACATGTTATAATTATAAATGTTTCTGAATATGAGCTTCGTTCAAAAATTAACCAGTTCAAAGGTTCCGATTTTGATAAAGATACAATATAAAAGATATAATCGTATGATTAGCCACACATAAAAAAGGAGATTCCATTAAACATCATCATTAAAAAGAAGCTCCATCAATGCTTAACTACCACAGCCTTGAAACTTCCATCCTAGTTACCAGTAATTACTATCATCCTACTAGAATTGCCACTGGTACCATCAAACCAATAAATTCTGCCAAAATGTCTAAGAAAATTGGTCCAATTCACCACCTTATGGTCTGTATCATTAAACAATTAATCTACTCTTGACCATATAGAGTTTAAGACAAATGTTTTTATTGGGATCTCAATTGCTTGTGGTTTGTCCTCCCACTCATCTAGATTAATGATCTATACGAGTTATTAGATCTTCATTTCGATCGCCGCCTACGATTCTGAGGCTTTTGAGTTCTTTTGCATTTCGTACTCCTTGACGGAAGCATTCCTTTTTAGGATTTTAGCAATTGTATTTTCCTAATTTGGTCATTCGAATCTTCGTTTAGTTCACTCTGGCGTGTGTATATATTATTGTATAGTGTTGTTTATCAAGTTCAGTTTTTTTTTCATAAATATGATGGACGTTCACTTGTGTATTTTAATAATTTTGTTCATAATATTTTTCACGTACTTTATAATGTTAGTCGTGTACAGCTTATGTCGTATGCAAACGAATCTTTGACAACAAACTTTTTTGAATCCTTGGTATCCCGTATTTATTTTTATCGGATATTTAGTGGTTTTGCAATTACTTTTCTATATGAATCATAAAACAGCGATTGTAGATAGCTAGGGTCCCTTTGATTACGGTAAGAAACATATTTTATATAATTATCCTTATTAGAAACAATAAACAAGCTTACTATACTTGACTAGTCCAAGAAAGTTGTCTGTGTATTTCATATAGAGGTGAATCGTCTTAAAGATTAAGGCGTATCCTTTCATCACAAACCATAATGTCATCAAAAGAAATAGGTCAAGCCAATATTTTCAATCCTGACAACCGGAAGCTGAAACAATGAGTCGATTAAAGAAGCTTGACATTTCTTACGTACGCACTCGTTTGCCGCTCGACTGTGACGAACTAATACCTTGTTTATGATGTACTTAAACATACATCCTATTGTATTCTTATTAGATTGTTTTTATTGGGCATTGATCATTAGATAGGATGGGTTAGGTTCCTACATACGACTTGGAATTTGTACATCACTACTTACTTTAATTCAGTTATTTTATCGTGTGTTTTAGGATACATAGCAATCCTAACCCCCTTCCTTGTACCATTCCTCTCAACAAATTATCAACTTTCTTTATCATGTATAATATACTTTCAAGATTAATTATTTTTAGGTAAATACACTTACTTTTATTAGAAACATCATACTTTAAAAATATTCATATCCCAACATTTTCATTTCAAAATTCTATTCACGTGGAACGCCTTATAAACGACACAATGCATCACGTGACCTAAAATGTATTGAATCCTTTATAAACATGTAAATTATCGCAAATCCAGATGTCCGACTCATACATGTGGAAGGAACAGATTCACACTCTCATGAAGGGCGGAGAGAGCGAGTCCGATATCTCGGACTCCGAACACTTCCTGACGAAGGGCGCGTTCCTGCTGACCCCCTCGCACGGCCTCAGCATGGAAAAGGCCTCGGCCATCTGCGAGAAGATGGAGTTCAAAGGCTGCTTCTCCCTCACCAAGACCGCCACTGGCATTCTCTTCAAGTTCTCCAGCGTCGAGGATTACCAGATGGTCTTCAAGAAGGGCTTCCATAAGGTCACGGGATCCAGGTTCTACAGGAAGGTAATTGGCTACACGGGGTGCTTTCAAATTCTGATTGCTTAATAAAATTATATCTTCATCTACTTACCCTTCCTGTATATATCATATTAATTTTAAAGTGATCTCAAGTATACTCTCTTCGCCTTTCGTAAGTAGTGCTAGTTCCATCTACTCTGTATTTCTTATTTTATGCCTCTAGTACTTAGTTATTTTAATTTTTCTTTACGTATTTGTGTAATAAATTTGCTTATTACACGTATACGTTATTATAATTATTTATGTATATTAAACTTATTTTCTTATTATAGTTCTTAAATAACAACTATCCTTATTTTCATTGATTGTAACTTCACATCTAACGAAACAGCGTACGAGTATATTATGTTATTATTTATTTTTGTGTTTAAAAGTTTTTCCTTTTCTTTTACTTACGAGTACATACATTAACTTTACCTACTTCAGGTTTTATTTTGTTTGTCTCCCGTTATAAAACAATAAATACAATAGTAAGTATGATTACTTTGACTTCAATCTTTATAGAGAATGTAATACCTCAGCAAATTATGTCTAAGCGCAAATTGCGGTGAATTTTCATAATGTACTCGTAAAAAAAACTTAACTATTAATGAACACTTATAATTTAAGACAGGCTGAGCGTTGAAGTCACTGACTAGACGTGCAATGATAGTGATGAAATAAAGAAATTAAGTAAAAAAAAACTGTATGCCATAGTCATAACAATAGGAAACATGCATGGTGGTTGGACCGATTCTAGTCAATTCAATTCAATTTTTAAATATCTTTATTAACATAATTTTACAAAGCAGTTACATACTAGTGTACATGGCTCCTAGTACCTAGCAATCATAAAGAAAAATATAACGTTCTTGAGTCCAAATTAGACTATTTAAGAACTTATAGCTTAGTTTAGAACATACACAACATTGGAGAAGCATTTGCCATTATGGTTAAACAATAAGACTTCGTGGGATTAGGTACTGTTGCTGGATTTAGATAATAGTAACATTTATAAAACCGTTTCTTGTGATCGCCTGGCTAGCAACCATCCAAAAGTTGAAAAATCTGTTGCCAACCTAACAATGTTCCGGTAGCCAGCTATTCTAGATTGCGTATACTCCAGCTTAGGCCGGAGTGTCACTAACTTGTGTGGTTACGTGCTCAGCTGGTGAAATGTCTACTAGAAGAGAGTAAAAAAACCAACAGCTAACGAATCCTTGCCCTTCCAGATAGCGATCCCGTGCCGTCCCCAGAAAACGTTCACGATCTACGTGTACGACATCCCGGATGAGGTGCCGGAGGAGGATGTGCGTCACGCGCTCTACAAGTTCACCTCGGTCGTGGAGGTGGTGCGCCTCCACTTCGCCGGCTCCCCCCGGGAGGGTAATACTGGTTTGTATGTTATAGAGGATAAGTGGACACATTCTGATTCTATAGCTAACTTTGTTGTAGGTGGTGGCGATGATGGTGGGAATGAGTCCTTGTGTGTTGTGTTTTGTTTTTTTGCTTAATCTTTAGACGTAGAGATTAAATATCTTTGAAGTTATGAAGGCACGGGACGATGAAGAGAGCAAGACGCTGCACAAATCCACTAAGATTACACATATTATGGGCCCAACCATTTACAATAAATTACCTGCTAATGTGACCGAGGCAACAAGCTTAGGTAGCTTTAAAGCTCGATTTAAACGCTGGCTCGTCGAGGAAACTCTCTATGATATAGATGACTTTGTAAAAAATACAAAATAAGATATTACTCGTATTTTGACATAGTTTTAATGACATATTATGTAACTCTGAAATGTACACAAGTATATTTATATTTTTTTTTTGTTATGATATTTTATTAATTATGAATGAATTTATCTGTACTTATATTCTTTTACAAAATATGACTATGATTATGATGGGATCGACTAAATAACTGCCCTGACTACAGGGTAAATTACATCGATAATTTGTGTACATGCTCAGATATGGAAATAAATAATTAATAAGAGTTTACATAAAATGTATAGAAAAAAAAAATGGAAAAATGTTATAATGAAATAACTTGGTTTAATTTCTAGAATACAGAAAGTAAAGTACGCCTGATTAAGATATACTGATTACTTATACTTCGGTAAGTAAGTGAGGATAGCGTGTGTTTAAAAAAATTACAACAAGGAAGTTAATGTAGTGATGCAGTAAAAATGACTGTTACGTGGATACACCCACCATTACGACATACAAGACTGATCTCACTAATATTATAATGGCGATAGTTTGTACGTGTTGTTACTTCTGTATGTTTGTTCTTCACGCTCAACCAACTGATTAAATTTGATACAGATTTGATAAAATTTGGTATGGAGATAAAATAGACCCTGGAGTAACATATAGACTTTTTATCCGGCCAGTAAGAATATATAACTAGGTCAAACTTTTTAGTTTACTTACTCAACAATAATCCTTCAAATATATCTAAAATGTTATGTACTAGTCCCCGTCTTTGGATGGGTGACCATGCACAATACTGTCGTTATTCAAGTGGTATTTTCATCTGGGCGCTACCGCGAGTTCACGTAAAATTGTAGGTCCTGGCTGTTACAAATACATTTTTTTTAGTCCTTGTACAAGCAGTCGAAGACAAGTCAGAAGCTTTCGAGCGACTTAAAAACTCACGACACCAGAGCTTGGCCACTTAGCTCATACTAAGAAGAAGAACTTAGAAATTTGAAAGATCACACCGTGGGTGCTTAAAAATCATCCATTACTTGTCCAGGAACATCCACACCAAAGCCTATGGAGAAGACCCCGTCCCGCGCGCTTACCACGGTGGATGGCGAGATGGTCTCCAGCATGATCCCGAAGGAAGCCAGCAGCGTGATGAGGGTCACCCTGGCCAGCATCGAGGAAGCCAATATCCTGCTGCAGAACGGGCTCGACTTCTATGGCGCCACGTACTTCCCCACAGAGCTGGCCACGCCAGCACAGGCTGCCAAGCTTATCAAGCCCAGCAGGTACTCTCAATTAGTAATTTTTTAAACCCTTTTTATGATAAGCCAAGAGAAAATCATATATGAAAGTTTTCGTTCATCAATCGATTCATTTTTAACTTTTTCTTGTTACAATTGAATCATTTTTTTTTTTTAATTTTTGGCCACATTTCTCAAACGGCTGGTTTGCCTCATACTTAACTATTTCGTGTTTGTATCACAAGTGATATACTACATAAATACTTTATATCAATACACATAAAGACACCCAGACTGACAGCCAACAAATTTAGTTCAGCACAAAGATGTTGGCCGTGTCGGAAATCGTACCCTCTGGTTGGCAGTTCGTCATGGTAACCATTACGCCAAAGAGGTCGTGGATTTGCAAGCCTGTGGACGTTGAAAACGGTGTATTTGTAATTGTTACCAGGGTGACAGGAGGCACCGTGTCGGCGAGGGTGCGCGATCTGCTTCCAGTGTTCGACCAACAAGGGTTCGCCAAGTTCGCTCCCCCCGCCTCCCGCCTCGTCAAGCCGAGGTCCAAGTAATCTCTCCCACCCCTCAGCAGTTCTGGTCCCGTATTCCGTTAACTCGGTTCAGTTCACGCCTACAGACAAATGCTCCGCAAACCGCACCACGTCACAAGATTCACGTTTGCGCGCAAGTCTTTGGAAGAAAACTGAATCGAGCTAAGAGTCCAGAGTACGGGCACCGCTCGAGGCTCCTACAAGACATGGACTGGCGAAAACGACTTTATCAACAGCTGATCCAACTATATTAACCACTCAACCCTTCTCATGATCGTCTCCATATTTCTCATCTATGAGTTTCAAAACTTCTTAGCTGAGACTCATTTTATTATGATCAAGGGAAGTGACCATATATATATTTGGACATCAACTGTTTTAACAATTTCATCTACCATATAAACTAATATTGCATAATTCTTAAATGTTCCTTTGTTATTATCGCGTGTGCAGTACCGAAATGCATTTACTAGTTAAATACTCTACTAATCGTCATCATCATGTGCCATCATTTTCATTGTACTTAAATCTGTTTTGTAATACTTGTTCCTTTTTTGTTACCAATTAAATTATTATTTGCTAGAACTTAACTCGTGTGTTTTATTTGTTTATAGTTAAATCAAAGACCAATTATTGCATTTTGTTTAAAAAACATATTGTATTTTATTTACATACTGCTTAAATATCACAGATTACGATATAGAGTAAACGAGTATATTGTATATTAAAGAACTTACCACTAAAAAGTATATAAAAATATAAATGTACAGGCTACCTTAAAAATTAAACATCCAAACTTTTCTTACTACTTCTCCTCTTGCCACTTTTAAATCTTTCCTCAATCTCTTGCAAACTTCTTCCCTTTGTTTCTGGTAGAATAAAATACAAAATAGAAGTACCTATCAGCGCAATTATTCCGTAAGTGAGGAATGTGATAACTTCACCGAAATTCGCCATCATTCCGGGAGCAGTCTTTACAACCACGAAGAAAGATACAAACGTCAGCGCAGAACTTATTCCGGACCCGAAACCCCGGACTCTTAATGGAAATACTTCACCACACATTATCCAAGGCAATGGCACCAACCCTATCGATATAGCAGATATATAAACCATTAGACACGTTAAAGGCAACCACACCATGTTTTCCGGCTTAAAATATAAGTACATTGATAGTCCAACCATTGAGACTGCAGTCCATATTCCACTTATCATACACAGAGGTCGTCTACCATATTTCTTACAGATCCCACAAGCAACCACCGACATCACAACTCTTAAGGCATCTATAAGAAGCATGGCTAAATAATGGTCTATGCTTCCTTTGCCTACTGCCTTTTCCACAATCTCTATAGAATAGAAGGCGACAGCGTTCACTCCAGAAAACTGACATGTTATGAAAAATATGATCATTATATATAGCGGCTTTATAAGTTCCGGACTCTTGAGACTTACTAATTTCTCTTTCCACGTAGGTACCGGTTCAGAATCTTGAGATTTTTTATTATCAATAATACCTTTTAGCTCAATTTTCGCTTCGACACCGTATCCTCTCAACCAATAGAAGGCTTCGACACCGTCCTCGATCTTTCCCTTTGATATCAGCCAGGAAGGACTCTCAGGTACTAGCGTAAGCAACACTACGGAAAATATTGGGAATAGGCAGGATATTGTTGCAGTCCATTGCCACGTCATAAACGTTCCTATGATATGAGAGACAAATATTCCTAATGCTATAGCCAATGACACGCCCGCTAGGAAGAATCCTCTGAGTTTTGGTTCTGATGTTTCCGCGATGTAGACAGGTCCTAGAGGTCCGAGTAAGCCGACACAGATGCCGGTGAAGAACCTTCCGGCGAGCATGAAGGCGAGGTTGTTGGCGCAGGCGATGAGGATCCATCCCAGAAGGAGCGGTGCGCAGATCATGTAGTGGGAATTCCTTCTGCCGAACTTCTCCATGATGTAGCCGGAGATGAGGCACCCTGGAGCCATGGGGAGCGCTGCCATCGATGCTGAAATTGAGATAACAATGACTTACTTATAAGGTTAAAACTAAGATTTTAGAAGGACACGACCAGAGTAGCACTATCACAGGTTTGATAATGATGGCTAAAGATGGTAGATAAAAATATAAATACTTCTGTAACAATGTCTAAAAAGAAAAACATTTCGAGACGCATCTCGTTGAACTATCGTACAGTTTATTTTTGTACTAGCCTTTGTCATTGACATTGCGCGGGACCAAATTTAGTAACAGCCGAGAAGAACGAGAACATCAAAAGAATTCTATTATCTTTTGATTAAGAACAAGGTTTCTCGGTAATCTAGGTTCATTATTTTTTGTTTTGACATAAAACAAATAGCAACAGTTTATTATAACGTACATACATTACAACACGTTTGCGATCCAAGCTGCGCAGAAAACGAGGGAAAAATAAAACAAATGAGTACTCCAAATAAACTAAAAAGCTGCGAGCCAATTGTCTGGTTACTTCGCGTGCCAAATGTAACTGTATGACCTTGGGGTCGGTATTTCCGCGTGCACACTTCTCTGCATGTACTGACCGAGCTGAACCAGGCGTTCGCCACCGTGCCGGCACCGACAGTGATGCTGAGTCATGGAACCAATGAAGTGGAGTAATTAATGGAAGTTTTCAGAAAATAAATAATTTGGTGTTTAAAAAGGTTTTAATTGAACAGTACCAACTCGAAATTGGTACGAGATGGGATGATAAGTTACTTCTAAACATAGACAGACAAATTAATTTTAAAACATATTTGTAATAACAGCATGTACGAGTATCCCCCTCTCTCTTTCTCTCTCTGTGTATGTATATGTTTGAGTATGTCTATGGCATCGTAGCTAGAACTAATTCACTGATATTGATTTAGATTTTCTTGTTTGGAAGGTTTGGGAGTATTAATAATATTATTTATGGTTCAAATTAAAATCCAATCCAAGAGGGCTACCCCCTTCGGTTGTTTTCTAATTCTAAATTACCTATAACAAGTTGAATTAACTTTATGGTAAGCATGACAGAAGCAAATAACAGTGGCCATAACAAAAGGAAAGGGTCCCCGAGTTTGCTTTATTAAAATGGACAATGCAAACAATGACCACCTGGTAAAAACATCTATGGAACTTTTTCACTCTTTTTTTCACTTGGATTTTTTTAAGAAAATAAAAATTTCCGCATCCGATGGTAAAGGCATGCCATGCCATACTCTGGCTAAATTATTTCCTCAGTCGCATAGAACGGATTCAGTCAGGCGTTACATTGCAGTTTTAAGTAGGTACAATATTATCTTTTGTAGTAACTCTTTTTTCTGATGGTCAGTTTGTTTGTTAGGTTGGCTAGAAAAAATATAACTACCTTAGTTTACATATACTTTCCCTACGTTCATTCGACTGCGAAAAGAGGCTTTTTTGAGTCTTTATTGCATTGTAAATCTAATTGTATTTTGACACAATGTATTCTAACGAGGGAAATAAATGTGTATTCGATACCAGTAAGATTTTTCTTACAAGAAATTAGTTACTTCTTTCTGCCGTGGTTACATTTCAACCGTCAATGCGGTCAGTCTTTGGATGGGTAACCATGCACAAGACTGACATATGTGTCATTCTTAATCTGTGCGCTATCGTGGGTCAGATTACACGTCAAATTATAGGTCCAAGCAGTCTGTCTTGGTGTATCCAGTCGTTGAGCTAAGTCAGGCGACTTGAAAACTCTCAGCGCTAGAGCTATGCTCAAGGTTCATACAAAGAAGAAGATTTCCTAAAACGTTCTCCTTATTGTTTCACTTATGTTTTTATCTCGGTATGGTTTACATACCTTTTTTAATTATTTTTTCCCCTAAATAAAAAATCTCAAACAGTAAATCGAGATCGAAAATTGGAAGTTATCATGACCTTTAATTTATTGACATGTTTTAAATTTTTACAACTGTTTCCTCTTTGTTATTTTTATCAACGCGTATATCAATTAAATTGTATTATTTGAATTCTGATTGTAATATTTCATGTAATGTGTTATTCTATGGGTCACCATATCTGAAATAAATAAATTGATTTTAGTGATGTTTTTGACTCACCTATCCAAGAACCGGTGTCGTCATCATAGTGTATGGGTCCCTGGGTCTCGTTCTTGAGCTGCGGCAGCAGGACCGCCGAGTATCCTGACGTGAGGCCGGCTGTGAACGTCAGCAGGATTGGGCCGGAAGCTGCCAGGGTCTGGAACACACATACAGCACTCATCAGATAAACTTGTACATTTCCTCTTTAGGCTCTTTGATATCCTCTTTGGATTTTGGTTTCTATTATCTATCTTCTGATAATTTCGCTACTTCTGAATACACTTCTGAGTTGATTTGTTTTGATATTTAAACTAGCCGATGCCTGCGGCTCCGCCCGTATGTGGGTCGCAATTTTGCGTAACCTTTGGTAACTACAATTATTCAGACTTATAGTTAATTCTATAGTATCCTATTCCCTATTAAAAGTTCAAAAACAAAGAAGTTTCATACAATTTATTTATCCTGTTTTACCCCCTTAGGAATAAAATGTCCATAAATCCGTTATTAGATAGATAAACACTTTATTAAAGCACACAATGGAACAAATCACAGAAAACACATAAAGTACATAAAAGCTAGTGCTTTAACTGGCGACCTTATCGCTAAAAGCGATCTCTTCCAGGCAACCAATTTCAAGTTATTAGTACATGTCTACGTACTAAAAACAAATTTCATACCTGCGTCATGTCCGCGTGGACAGTTGCTTAACTTTGCTGATCGCGTCAGATCACCTATATTAATTATATAACATATTAATATGATATAATTTGGCTGGCTTATAGCCAAATTAAAAGTCGCCTGGTCAAAATTGTTTAGATAGTACTCAGCCATTAACCATGCATGCAATGTGCTAGGTCATTTCGTAACCGAAAATAATCTGTAAATATTTAACGAGCAAGTAGTTGCGCCGGCGTCGATTTTGCAACCTATTCTTTAAGCGTGGACACTATTTCTCATCATCAATAGCAATGACACTGTTGAGCTCGATATATTTACTTTTTACGGATTTGCGAAAGCATTTGCAAATTGCATTTGGTTATAGACTGTAGAAATAAAGTGGTCAAGTTCGAGTTGGGATCGCGCATGAAGGGTTCCGTGCCATTACTACGAGTATAATAAACACAGAACCTTAAAGATGGAAAAAAATGTTATGATGGTAATTTGTTGTTTGAGAGTCCCGCTTAAATATTAATTTTACTCTGTTTTTATTATTTTTTTCATCGTTTATTATATTATATTTATTATATAGCGGCAACAGAAATACATCATCTATGGAAATTACAACTCTCTAGTTTTTACGGTTCTTGACATATAACCTGGTGGCAGATAGACAGCGAAGACTTAGTAATAGGGTCCTATTTGTGCCCTTTAGGTAAGGAACTCTTATAAATTAAATTAAAAATTTATGTTAATAAAATATATATAGGTACAATGTAACCATTTTTTGTATCGCTATACTTAAGATTATAAAAATTATTGAATAATTTCCACCACGCTAGTAACTCACCTGTTTCCAAACTGGAGAAAATCTTACAACCGTGGTAGAGTCTTTCAATAAATTGTCTTCTTTGATGTCTTTTCCATCAGGTTTAGAGAACGCTGCATTTAAGTTGGATATTTTTAGATTTTTCGAATAATTTGATCGCTCCTTTGTCTGTTTTTGTAAATTAATAACGGCTCGGGTTATTTGACATTCATGATTAGTGTTGGTTACTTCGTCAAGAGAATTTTGGGTGTCTGTATCTTGTCTTATGTCATCTTCTGTAGTTATTTGTGTAGACTTCTCAACTGTCATTTCATTGGCCTGAATAATTTCATTAAGTTCATCAATTTCACTGTTGAGTTTTGTTGCGTTTTCTTCATTTGTTTCATCTGTTTTTGTATCTTTACTTGTTGAACCATTTTCTTCACTGCCTGCTTGATTAGTTGAAAGATCTTCTTTTGCATTTGTAACAACTTCTGTGTGTGAATCAGTGTCAGTTGAATCTTCAGTCTTTTCTGGGGCAAGTTCTACTTCTAAGTCTTGTTCTTTCCTCACAGCTTCAAGACTTTGATTTACGTTGTGATCTTCTGTGCTTTCTTTAGAATAACTCTCCTGGCTCTGGCTGTCATCTGCTGCCATTTCTTGCTAATCTGAAAACAAAACAAACCATATCTTTATTTTATGAAGCATATAACCAATCATGATCTTTTCCACAAGCCAATTACAGAATTTGATGACCATACGTTAATAAAAGGCAAATCATTTTAATATTTAAAAAGACCAAATACTTATGAATTAGATTAAATATAATGCACTAGAAATAACATGACCCTTTGCATCAAGTCTAAAATCACAAACTAGAAATAGCATGACCTCTTTCAACAATTCTGAAAGAAGTCTAAAACATTTTAAATAAAAAAACTACATTACTTGTTATTTAGTGAAGAGCCATCTGAATAACCTACTTGTAAAATGATACATAGAGATAAGATCTATTACAATATAATACAGCAAATTCCCACAAAACTTTTATAACAGCCTCTTTTGAAAAACAAAGCCTACTTACCGAGTAATGACTAGAATTACGCGTGATGTAAGGATTTCTTCGCTGTCTTTGACAAATTTAGGTCAAAAAATTACCCTCATAACCTTAGACCTCCATATTATAAGGTATAATAATTATGCAAGCATTAATGCCTCTTAGAATGACAATAGTAGTTGATGCAACAGTACAAGGTCATGCAAATATGGGGGGGTTACTAACATCAAGGTGGTATTGGAGGAAATAGCATATATTGAAAAATGTTTTAATCCTGTGTACACAGAGAGAATTTTAAGTTCAATATAACCATTTTTTTAAATATTAAGCAACTTTATTGTTCTAAAATACGGTCAATAATCGACCATTTTTAACCCAAGATCGGATCTGAAAATATTTCCCTTCCAATAAAAAAATACTTTTCGAAATCAGTTAACAGTAGATGACTGCGTTCTGAGGTAATTAATATAAAAATACAGTCGAATTAAGAACCACTATTATTATAGAATAATGTAATCTGCTTTGTATGTATATCCTATTGTTACAAAATAAATGAATATTATTATTATAAAAAAAAAATAAAAAAAAACCTACATACATACGTCGGTCAGAAAGTAGTTGGTCGATGTGATTTCTAAAATACAATTATTAAGCTAATGCTGCACCTATTTTGCGTTGAAATAGAACATTTGTGAACCGTGTTAAAAAAATACGGTTCACAAATGGCTGAGAAATCGGTGAACATACTTAAAAAATACATACAGTCGAATATATAACCTCCTTTTTTGAAGTCGGTTAAAAACTCGTAGTAACCACTGATGATGACCCACTAACAATGATCGCGTGCAATGCATTTTATAGACGCAGAAACGGTTGTGGAAAACTTATAACAAACATAATTAAAATACTATGAATATTTATCATCATTGTGAGAGTAGATATTTTGAACTCATCTCTGTTAAAGTCAAGATCATAATAAAAAACAATAAACCCGACAACGATATACTCTTAACTTTTTTTGTAAAACCTACCTACATAGATTCGATGGACGCTATAACCGTTTTAGTTTAAGTTTTAAGAGTTTTCAAGCCTCCAGGCGGCTAGAAAACTCTCGACATCGATTCACTGTCGAAGTTCCAAAGATTCGCACAAAGCGTTTTGCTTCGACCTTTATTGTGAGAACTGCGAAGCTCTGGAACTCTCTTCCTGAGTCTCTTTTTCCCGAGAAGTACAATTTGGGGGTCTTCAAATATAGAGTAAATAGGTTCCTTCTAGGCAAGCGTGTTACATCCTAGACCACAGTTAAGCTTAACATCAGGCAAGCTGCGGTCAAACGTAAGCCTATTCATCAGTAAAAAAAAAAAAGACAAACAGCTTAGCCACATCTCATACGAAGAAGAAGGCGATAATTTCAGGCTTTCATTCAGCCGGCTCTAGAGCAACATAAAAAACCACTGCCGTGACTCGTTGCAGAACTATTCTATTGGAAGTTCTGTCAAGTACATTGTGATGGACGCCCAAGTACTTACAAACTTACACGACAGACATTTTTTTTTTAATACAGTTATACCCCTACTTACGCTACCTCGACTTACGCGAATTCGGAGTTACGCGATTTAATTTTCTCGTCTATTTTACCGTTTTTTGTTTGAAAGCCGCGCACTTCAGATTGTGTTTATACATTTTATTAATATTTCCTAAATTATAGTCTCCGGTCCCAATTAAACATACTTTGTATGACTTTATAGGTATGTATGTATATGCAAAATTGTACCCCGACTTACGCGAATTCGACTTACGCGGATAGCGCTCGGTCCCACCTATCGCGTAAGTCCGGGGTATTACTGTATTAAATTTAATATGACCTCGAATGTTGTGCTTCACCGCATGTTATCTTTTTACGAGTATTTTGGAATTAGGATACATTTTCTAAGCCGGTGGGTTTGTGAAGCCCGCTGATAGAAAGCACCATTTATTCATCGCTGAGTATTTTGCGGTCGGGGAATGATGCCTGGTGGAGGAAGTCTTTGTAGTATTCACACTTGAAAAACAAGTCATTGGCGTAGACCCGGAGTCGACCAGAAGCCATCATATTGTCAAGTAGACGTTAAAAGCAAGCCAGACTCGCGACCCTCAAATATTATTTTAATCATTTACCTATGTACATTTTGTGTAAAAGAAAGCAAGAATAGGTATATAATAGGTAATTAAGATAGCAATTGTTTTAATTTAATTAGTATAACTAAAACGTTTTTGTAAAACGTATTGTTCGGTAGCGATACATTATTATTGTATGTTCGCAATAGACACGACTGTTGATACTATTTACCTGTATTTACACTTAACATCTTGTAACAATAAATATAATATTCTTATTCTTAGAACTACATATCTACGTCAGGCAAAATTTTGGATACCAATATCAAAGTTTTGTGTGACAGATTCCCACAAAACAGCTTTCAAAAAAAACCTTCAAGGATCTGCAATTAAATAATGCGCCTTATAAGTTAATATTGAATTAACAACCAGTTTAAACATTTGTCGAACTTAAAAGCAGTTGACCCAAATACTTCACGCCTAGGTCTTATATTCCAAGTTAGGTACTTGGCTTACATCTATTTACTGACATGAATAGTGCTCGTAGCATTGCTAATTACTATTGAATATGTACTTAACGTTGTTTACATAAACTTGAAAATTCTTAATCAATGATTAAATATATATTTTTTGTACTTTCAGTCGTTTGAATTAGTGTTTAGCTACTCGTTGGCTAATAGTAGTTAGGCTACTTGTTGTTATAATTAAATCAATTTCAATTCACACTTTTGCACAACTAATGCCACTAATATTTTAGAGTCGAAATATTTTCGCGTAGAAAACGGTCACACTTACTTACTATTAAAAGTTGGAATGAGTGGAACAGTTTCGGTGCTTTCCGAGCACCATCTTCAGGGGCGAGTGTTACACGGACCGCCGCCGACGAGATCCGCGCGTGCACTCGAAAATATTAAGATGCCTTACGTGAACAGTTTACAATGTTTATTAGAGTCGAAAGTTTATAATGTAAACGAGTGTGTATGTTTGTTACTTCTTCGCGCTGACGG
This sequence comes from Mellilla xanthometata, assembly GCA_035578125.1. NCBI lineage: Eukaryota > Metazoa > Arthropoda > Insecta > Lepidoptera > Geometridae > Mellilla > Mellilla xanthometata. Next base: position 560,592 of record JAPUBQ010000023.1, on the reverse strand, counting down.
CTGAACTGATTTGATGAAATTTGGTTTGACAATAGCTTTGATGCTGGATTTAAACATAAGTAACATTTTATCCTGGTTAATAACGCGAGTAATACCGCGAAGCGTGGCTTGTATAATATATATATATGCTTTAAATTAATCATTATTCTTAGAAAAATTATATGTTAAGGCAAAATCTTGAAATCAAAATATCGAAATAAATAATTGCTTAAAGGCTGTCTAAATAACACTCACTAACACTTAAAGTTTTTTTCTATTTATTTTGGTACCAATCAGAGTTATCACTTACTTAAGGGTGGTTTCTGGCCAGGCGACCACTAGAAAATGTTCTATCTAATACTATGCAAAAAATAACATTAAACAGGAAATAAGTAACGGCTACACCAAATGTTTTATCAACTTTTTTTAAGTCATGAAGTGACAAGACAAGCTCAAACAAAAGCTTTTATCGTTTAGCAGCAGTTTCTACAATATAATGTCAATACAGTGTAAACTCTATATAACGACACTGAAGCGACTGTGCATATTATGGCGTAATAGAGAGTGGCCGTTAAATGGAGAGAATGTATCATTGTATGGAATACAAGCTAAAACTAAAGGCAATTGATTTCGAGGCTTTAGAAAGTTTGTCGTTAAATCGAGTGACGTTACACGGAGTTTACTCTGTACAATGTTTTTTTTTCAATATCAATTCCTAGAACAGTATAAGGGGAATAAAGAGAGCTCACCACGTACCCGCCTCGAATGGAAGCAGGCAGCGGTCGCTTTGCTATTTATTTTTATTTTTTGCTCGGTACTTGAGCAAAACCTTCAGAGGGCGAGGGCCTGGAGGCCTTGCCCTTGGACTGTCAGTCATCGACCCCTATACTCGACTAGACGAATGATTGACGCGCGTATAACTCGAGTCAATAAAGAACATATTTGTAACTGCCTCTCACTTGAAAAGCGTAGCGTAACGCCTGTAGCTCAGCTAGCTAAGGTGATCTGACGCGATCATCGACGCTCGAACGGTCGATCTGGATGGGTTACCATGCACAAGACTGTCGTTTTCAAGTGGCATTTCCATCTGGGCGCTACCGTATGTCGGATGACACTTTAAATTGTAGGTCCCAACTGTTAGTCTTAGTACAAGCAGGAAGTGTGCTTGTAAGTGTATAATAATATGTTTGTCACTGCTAAACACACAAACGGCTGATTCGATTTTGTTGAAATTTAGTGTAAAGATATATAGAAAGACTTTGGATTAACACACAGGCTACTTTGTGGTTCAAACAATTTCAAAATCTATGTTACTCCTTCACGTTCCAACTCCTGGACTGATTTTGATGAGATTTACTATGAAGATAGGTTAGACCTTGGATTAACACATTAACTTTTTATCCCAGATTAACTTCTTTTTGTCCCGGATTAACGCAGGTAGCACCGTGGGACGCCGCTTGTATATATAAGTATTACTAGCTGACCCGGCAAACGTTGTTTTGCCTCATATGACACGTTCGTAGATTTACCATAGCAGCGCCATCTATTTATTGATTACTTACTCAACCCAGTCGAAAGGTATCGACATCTGTTTTAGCAATAAATTAAAATTGCGACTATAATTTGAGATTTAAACTATCTTCTCTCAAGTTGGATCGAACTGCATATGGTGTGCGAATTTTATTATAATCGATTAAGTGGTTTAGGAGTCCATTGAGGACAAACATTGTGACACGAGATTTATATACATTAAGATTATAAATCAACCAGCCAGTATCTACACTTTACAATGCCGTATTTAATTCTTTTAATCTACTCGTAAGAACCTACCAGTTAACTTCACATTCGTTTTGTACTTACGAAGTAAAACCAGTCGCAAATATGTTGGCAAGTTCAAGGTCTATTTGCGTTCACAATGTAAATTCCCAATCAGCCGCTGAATAAGGAATATTAATTTACTCAACACAATACCTACCGGTGCATATTTAAGTAGGTATTCATGTTTATTCACTTATTCGTTTTAAGATAGAAGTTAACTTAAGCTTAGCATTAATTACGTCATAGCCCAAAGTTGCTTTTAGGTGGTTAGAAAAGTCGATCGAATGGCTGAGATCATGTACAATTCATAATACTAGCGATCCGCTCCGGCTTCACACGGGTGCAAATTAAATCAAATGTTTTTATTGGCAAAGTACTTATTGGTCGTGAGGTGTTACATAAGTATTCAAAATTAATGTACTCTTTACTATACCTGTTAGGATGTGCAAAATTATGTATAATCTAACTCTATTGTAAGTAGGCATATTATTTATCGATATTTAAAAAAAAAAAATGTATCAACTTTGACTGTAGAGGGTGGACGGGGAATTGAAAATTCCCCATATTATCTATGGTTTATAAAATGCTGATACTAAATACACTACGGAAAAAAAATTACCATCGCGGAGTTTTCTATAGACCTTTTCAATGTGTACAAATAATTAGTACATTATTTTGATAAATCTAGTAGGGTTCAGCCTGCGTTTTCAATGTAAGCGGAAAAAAATTATAACTAACGACATCACATTAGAAACCTCAAAAATAACAGTATTTCTCTACTCATTAGTGGATGTTATTAAACATAATTATAAACCCCTTCATATTGAATTACTCTATCTATTAAATAATTGCATCAAAATCCGTTGCGTATTTTTTAAGATTTAAGCCAATAAAGGGATAGAGAAAGCGACGCGACGTTGTTTTATACTATGTAGTGAATTATCACTGCATAGTATAAAACAACTATTATTACGCTTTAGTCGGAACTATTATTACACCAAAAATAGTTAGCGAACTATTTTAGTTTTATTTCATGTTATTTTTAACTTTGGTGTTATCGAAATAAATATTTTTAGACCAAAAAACTAAAAGCGTCAATGCGTACACAATGCAAGTGATGGCACTACAGACGACATCGATATCTTAGATTTCAAATATAGCGTTAAGATAAACTAGTCTATAGATCTCAAGAGCTAGTAAATAGCTCGTCGCGTAAGGGCCGCTACTATAAAAAGTGAATAGGCATTGTCTAAGACTGCTTGCCTAATTAGCAACCACGCTAAAGTTAAAAATCAGTCGCTAAGTACCTTACAGCGTGTTTTGATTCTATTTTATTCTACAAATACAAATACAATACAAATACAAATCATTTATTGATAACACCAAAGTTACAAGTCAAATAATATGATATCATTACAAAAGTATATGATATGTATCTATCCATGTAAATTTTCAATTATATTCTAGTACTATAATATCAATACAATAGTATATGATATTAATCATAATGTCAATTTTCACTACTAATTCTAGTATCTAATATAATATCAATACAACATTATCTAGTTGAAGGTTCTACCTTCGGCCAAGTTGTTGCTGACTTGTGTGGAAACATGAACCGCTTGTCAAATGCCTAGTTGCTTTATTTTTTAAAAAGGGTACACTCATAAAATAAGGAAAATGCAAAATAAAGTGCATACAAAATGAATCATATTCTTGTGCGAGTTGAGTGGTAAAGTTTTTTATTTTTTCATCTAGTTAGTCAGAAGAAAAACCAGTTTCAGTAATCGTCGGGGTTGGAAATAAAAGGCTTTTTATTTTTTTATCTATTTTTACCTGCGACGGAACAGAGACCGGTATGTACGAGTATGTATTTGTATGTGCATGTGTTTGTGTAAACTAATGTTGCCATTTATCTCAAAACTTCTTGCCCGATTTTGATGAGTTATTCACTAGTTTGTTCGTTCTCTTAGATATGTGTTGCAGTAACCAATCACAAGAAAGCGCTGCATTAAAAAAAAAGCTATTTCTTCCATATATCGCCAAAACTACTACTAGTCTTACTAGGTGGTATACTACTGGTTTTGGCACAGTTTTTATTTTCAGTTATAAGTTTGGGTATAAAAAATACTGTTAGGGTGACTCACCATTGAGCGCTGCAGAAATATAAATAAAATAAAAAATTGTGGGTTTCATATTTTTTTAATTTAGTACTTGTTTACGTTTCAAAACATGATGTTAATTTTTCTATCCCATGGAGTAAGAACATGAGTTGATTAGCAGTTATCTACTATCTATATATTATAGTTTTATCTACTATTTGATTATAAAACTGAATAGTTTTAATAAACATAATATTTGTACATACCTCTTTTAATACCCATTCTGCAATAAATGATTTGAATTTGAATTTGAATTTGAATTTGAATGAATTTATGTCATAAGATTGATAAGCCTATGGTCTTCTCCTTGTTTGAAGTTAAATAATAAAAAACGTTCTGACTATAAAACCATATCCAACTAGTTCAAGATAAGAATACCTGTGTAAACCAATGTTGATAAAGAATTTTAACTATTTTATATAGTTCAGTAAAATATAGTGAAACTGAGACAATATATTCACCCTGTTTCGAATTATTATATAATCAAACTAAAAAACTACTTAAAATACAATATTTCTTAAGAATGGTGTTCTTAGTTTTTTGTTCGTCCCTTGATCCTAACTAACAAGGAATATTACCATGCAGGGTTGCCAACTCAATGCCACGGTTTAGTGCTTAGCACTCAACCGTTGCTAATAGCTAGCTAAAATAGTGTCAAATATATGAATTTAATAACAAAAATAACTTATAACAGAATTTAGTGCTGGGTGGTGTTCCGTAAACTTCCGTAAACACGAGAAAATAGTAATAGATCCAGCACTGAAAATGCTAAGTTTGCAACCCTGTTACCACGTAGAATGGCAAAACTAAATGCATAGAGTCATCTTGGATCAATTTCAACCTAACATAGCAAAGAACATTCTCGACTAACAGACCTCAAACTAAAACAACGGAGGCTTAGTAATAGGGTCCCATTTTTACCTTTCAGGTACGGAACCCTTAAAACTAACTCGAAATCGGCCCATCCGTTCTGGGCCTACGATGTCACAGACAAACACACAGATACGTTAGACTTTAACATCACTACGTTTTTTGCGTCGTAGGTTAAAAATTGGTCCTCAATGCACTAGTCTCGACACTATTAATCTCGACCAAGTTTATCTAATGGAAATCTCTGTCAGATAACCTACATATAACAATACCTAATTAAATACACGCGCTAAAGTACCTAACTCTTATGACACAAATATAATAAATACTAGTAGGTATGTAAATGCTGATTTTATTTCAGAGAGAATGGTAGGAGGCACCGTTATACAGTGGAAATGCCGAAAATGCGTACTAAGCGATTCGCTCCCACATTGATAGAACGGACGGCCAAACTATGGAACTCCTTGCCGGAATCCCTGTTCCCACTCAACTACACCTTACCTTACTGTCTTCTAGGCGGGCGCGCTTCATTTTAGACTGAAATATCACTTAACATCAGGTGAAGCGCAAGACTATTATGCATAAAAAAAGTCAGAAGTTAAGCATTGCCATTCAACGTGGCAAAACTATTATTAGATAAAAGTTGATGTTTTGCTAGCTTTGCATAGCGAACTTTCAAATGTGTTCTTTATTAAATCGAGTTATATATACTACATGTATGTATATACCAAGTTATATACATAAGCGAGTGTGGAACGGTGGTAAAACGGCCCCTGGCTCCAACCCAGCCCTACACCAATGACTAGTTTTTCAAGTTATGTGTGGATTTGCACATGCTTTACGGTGAACTAAAACATCGTGAGAAAACCGACATGTTTGAGGACCACAATATCCGAAGACGTGTGTCAGCCGCCTATCCGCACTGGCCAGCGTAGTGGATTATGGCCTATATCTCTCTCCTTTTTTTTTAACGTGAGGCAATGCATTTACGCATGCCCACCACATCCGGGGAGGTGGGTGGAGTATGTCGGGCTCGATGCCGGAAGGGCATCACTACCAACTAAAACCTCACGATGGTCTCCTCACCGGAAAGGGCGGGGTGAGGTTCCGCTTCTCGCATTAACGCACCACCCCGCTCACCTCGGCTAGCCTGCGAGACTCCTCCTCAGGGGATGACTCCCCTTGCAGTGCTCGTGGTGCACCGCAACCACCTCGGGGACCGTGAGTACCATGGACGCCGGACAACCCTGGTCCGACGTCCTAGGTCCCCCGTAACGGGTTAGGTCTGTGGCCTCGTCACTTGCCACTACGGCCGCAGAGAATAGGGAGAGCGGTACTTTGTGGTACCACTCCCTTCTCCCTGCGGCCCCACCGCGTCCGACGAGGCCGCGGCAGGTAAGAGAACGACGCACCGTAATACCGACACTTCTGTCTTGCCGCGGCCCCACACCTTCGGCTGTGGTGCCTCCCAAACCGCAACCGCACACCGCAAGCCCGCCTCAATTGCGGAACCCCTACGGAACGAGGTTCCGCAACCTACTGGTGCCACTCCATCTATAACTTGCATGGGAGAGTACCGCCTCAGGGACCCTCTTCGTTTCACCGTGGTTGGCTAGGCCATGGTTACCAAGTTACCCTGTATACTTTAAACAGCAACATGAGTTAGTTTATCAGTAATTAGTAAATGGGAACAAATGTTGCGAATGTTGTTTCGTCATGTCAATAATATCAGAACAAAACATTATGATATGTACGATTAGAAGTCGTCAAAGCACAGACAGTACAATTTAATAACTTATTGATAACTCCTTGTTTCATATCGTATATCTAAATTAAAAAAAAAAAACAGCATTTACGTCAGAAAACATATAAGAATTTCGTGATGCGGGATATATACACCAGTAACTTCGAGTAATTTCTATTAATATCAATGTATTACTCGTGATCACATTTACTCGTAGTTACACAAAATAACAGAAATAAATAAATTGTTTAATACTCTGTTCGACCCGACTTCAGCAAACACAAGAACGTGATTTTTTAGGTTCCGTACCTAAAAGGTAAAAACAGGACCCTGTTACAAAAATTTAAATGGCATCTTTACTGAAGGGAGTCATGATTACTCGTATTTTAAGAGACCCGATAAAAACGTGGCTTTTTTTTACAAATGACATTATTATAAGGCCGCCGATTGTAGATTTTATTTTTAATTTGTTGACTGTATTTTGTTTCCAATAAATATTTTTCTTATTTTATTATTTGTATGGACATTTCAAAAGCCTTTAACAAGATACGTACAAACTAAACCTCTTTTTATTATTTCGTACAACTGAACCTCTGAAAGATTTTGCATCAGTTTATCAGTCACTCTGTATACAGAGATGATCTAGATGCGTGATTAAATTGCATGTTAGCAAGTTTTCTCCGCGCTTCGCAGTTAAAATATTTCCCATTTGAATACTACAATATAGAATACAGTATTTTATTTGTATATCTGTGAAAGAAATTGCTCCGAGCGATTAGGCCGCATATTAAATAACAATTTTGATCAATTTCTGTTCAGAATTAATTATTTGTTTGTTTTTGTGTAAAGTAAGGAATTTGTCTATTATTTTTTGATAAATAGGGATTTTTTTATAACGAAGCTTTCGCTATAAATTAATTAAGTGAAATATTGGGACTATGTAAAAAAAATTACAATTATATAAAACAGCACAAAAACAGTCAGTACACAAAAAAGTATCTGCATTCTTTGCAGTAACAAATTATTAACAACCAGGTATTTAGCCTTTATTTACAAAAACTTTAGGCTTTTTGTGTTAAATTTTCTTTGTATTTTTAAGTCCACGGTCTTCTTACTTCATGAACAGTTACGATATTTTCTGATTATTGAACATTTTGTTTACATTCCAATAATAATTTACAAGTAGGAATGAATAATAAAAAAATATAGCAAAAAAAATCTAATAACTAACCTGTTCTCTGTGTAAACACGCGCCGTCACAGCACTATGAAAACAAATAGTGATGGGAAATTACGTAACGTGTGTAAATATCGATAATTTAGAGAAATTCACGCAGCGAGCGTGATGCGTGTAGCCGCGACGTCTTTGTACTGAAGTGGTGAGAACTACCTCGGCGGCGGTTGCACTGGGTACGATAGTGTGGGAACAACTATCGATAAATATAAATAGATGGGAAAGAACTTGTCAATAGGACAGGCAATTAACGCATTTAATCCATATAATTTAATTACCCACAGTTTGTTTAATGCCTTTTTTAACCACATTGTTTACAATAATTCCAACTTTTCGTATCTAAACTTTTTCATATAAAATTTTCATGTCACAATGTTAGTTACCGTACTGCTCCGAAACGGCTTGACCGATTTTTACCAAATTTTATATGCGTATTCAGTAGGTCTGAGAATTGGCTACTATCTATTTTTTTAAGGCAAAACAACTTATCCCGGGTCAGGTAGTTTGTATATAAAATATATACAAATAAAATCATTTTGGAAAGTAAATAAATGGTCTCAACATATATTTATTCGCAATTATATAAAAGTTAAAAATTAATAATATTCCTGAAACATAACCTAGTACAAAATAAGTTTAATTATATAACAACAGTTAACAAAGTAAGACAATGACTTGCATCAATCAGGTAGTATATAAATGAGTTATAACTAATTAACATAGTTTTATGTTTACAGTTCCATTAAAGTTATGAGTACTAGTAGATTCTTAAAATCTTATTCTTGTGCTAGATGTTTATTAGCAATAAACATTTTATTATTTAGGTATTGCCATTTGGAGCAAAAATTGTTATGGTACTAACTGACGCATTTTAAACTTATTTTACTTGTTCTGCAAATAGTAGGCCTTGTGATTTTTTCTTGGGGCATTGTTAGTAGTAAATAATTTATGAAACTTTATCGCTTCATATCTTAACAATTTGTTGTCCAATTTTATTCATATTAATAAATAAAAAACTAAACCAGAAGAATGTAGTATCTATTCGCTATACCAATTTGGTATATCGAATCGCTGATTGAAATCAGCCAGTAAATAGCACTGCAACAAATTTTCTCCTTCTTTTATATGAATCACACTGCTCCCAATTTTTTTCGAGGAAGAGGCGATATAATAATAATAAATAATAAATTTTATTATTTCAGGCATGGTTGCCCATTAGAAAACACATTACATTATATATTAAAATAAAATTAATAAAATGGAAACAGTTAAAGATATTAAATTAAGTCAAAATAAAATTAAAGATAAAATCACCGATGAAATAATTATTTTTTGAGTAGTTGTTTCTGTTTACCAAGTTTCGAAATTGGTTCGAAATTAAAGCCTCTACATAACAACCAACATACAAACATAAAAACAGACGAAAAAACAGTTCGAATCGCTCGTTCAATCAAATATTAATATAACTAAAGATAAATAGGCCAAATCAGAAGCCTTCGGGTGGCTTGAAAACTCTCGAAACTAGAGCTTGGCCACTCAACTCATACGAGGAAGTAGAAAAAATATACATATAATATAAATAAGATTAAACTGTGCAATGAGTGAGATAGATATTTACTATCAGCATAAGCAGATACAAATGTACGATAAAACAAACAAAAGAACTATTTAAAGCTAGTATTATGATATTGCATAGCAATGTCTAAATTTAGTCCAACTACTATTATAAATGCAAAAATGTGTGTGTTTATGTGTAAGTGGGCCAGTATGTATGTTTGTTCCTTCTTCACGATCAAACGGCTGAACCAATTTCGATGAAATGTCGCATGGAGATAGGTAAGACTCTGGATAAAGACATATTATACTAGATACTATCCATCCCTTATTAACGCGACTAACATCGCGGGACGCGAATAATATATCCTTGAGTCCCTTGTTCTTGAGCAATCTATTTTTATTTTATGATTTTTTCATTACGTACTGGTTTGCGCAAATGCAAATGCAAAAAATATTAATAAAAGTAAATGCTCTTTCTGGTTTTGCGATGTGGCAAGCTCCATTATCGATAATTTTAATGAAGTGCTTTATTGTTATTAATTGGTTTGATGATTTTCGTGTCGATAAATTTAAAAACCACTGTCTCATATCTAGTTTGTGCGTGCCTATAGATATATATAATCACCAATAATTACCTATATAGGCAGTTTTATATCGCTACAAGCTTTCTTCGAGCACTGATAACAATTATTGTTAAGTATTTTGTGTACTTGTCTAATATAATATACGAGTATGTATAATATGAATATATATTTACCTTTGTATGTATCGATATATGAGTATTAAAGCACGTGTCAACGACATTTCACATACGCATAGACGGTCATGTGATCCAATATTTGTTTATTATTTATCTTACATAAACTATTGGTATAGTCTACGAGATTCTTGAATTGTCCTACTAATATCATAAATACAAAAGTTTGTGTGTTTGTGTGTAAGTGTGTGTTTGTTACTTCACCACACTCAAAGGACTGAACCAATTTTGATTAAATTTGGTGTGGAGATAGGTTAGACCTTGGATTGTTGGTTAGTTTCTGTTGTTGTGTGTACCGGCAGCCTCGTTGTAAGTCAATCATTCTAGACAAGGCATGCTTCACCTTCAGCTAGGTTGTCCCCTAATTACGCCTTGTTGGCGTAATGGTTACCATGCCGGACTGCCAATCAGATGGTTCCAGGTTCGATTCCCGGCACGGCCAACATCTTTGTGCTGAATTAAATTTGTTGGCTGTGAGTCTGGATGTTAAATATGTATCTATATAAAATATGCATGTATGTTTGTATATGTAGTATATATTATCGAGACTTTTCCAGGATTTGAAAAAAAGTCAAGACTCACAATTTGACAAGATAGCGGCAAATATTGATACCCTCAAAACGCAAAATCACACATTGCTTAAATCAAATGAGGAAATCAAAAAGGCCATGACTGAAATGAGAAAAGAACAGCAAGATATAAAGAATCGAGTGGAAGTCCTAGAAAGAAATGGTAGAAATGCAGAAGAAGTGAAAGAAGATTTAGAGAAACTGGAAAAGAAGATGCGGGAGTCTACTGTAGAAATCAGAAACCTGCCTACAGAAACCAACGAGCAGGCTTTGGAGGCTATAGAAAAAATTCACCAAACACTAAAACTTGACTTCGAATATAAAGACGTCCGCAGCTATTACCGCCTACCTGCTAAGGGAAATCAGATAAAACCTGTCAAAATAGAATTTGTAACTATTAAAAGTAAAGAAAACTTACTGAAGGCATTTAAGACTTACAACACCAATAACGTAGAAAAATTAAGCACCGCTGCTATCGGTTGGTCTGGAGAAAAAAGACTCATTTACATCAATGAAAGTCTCTCTAACAAGACCCAGACAACTGCACTATCTAGCCCGAGAGACTGTAAAGAAAGGAAGCTACAGTTTCTGTTGGACAAACAGGGGCCGTGTATTTATACGCAAGGAAGAAGGCTCACGAGCTATAGAAATAAAGACAAAAGAGCAACTAGAAACCCTTGAAAAGTTAAACAAATCTATAGGAGAAGATTGACTAGATTTGAACCGAAACGTTGACTGGTCCATTAATCCAAGCGTTTCATTTTTCCTTTTTAATTTTATGCATATATTCATGTCGCTTAGTTTAACTCGTAAGAATAAACAAAAATCGATGTATTTAGCTTTATTATGTATCTCTCACCATTATGCCTTAGATAGAAACACTACACAAATAACACTGCCTCATAACACACACCCCTACATAAACTCAACGTCACAAACATTCGTACGTCCAAATATGCTACCGAGTATCTCTCCTTCTCAGATTAGACCGTCCGCCAATCAAATGACTTGCTCAAAGAACCTTTTCACATACATCTGCAGGGTCTACAAAACCCTCTTTATAAATAGTATATATCACCATGGCGCAAATAAATGATTTATTAAGAGACATTGACGAGATTAATGTCTCAAAAACATATTCTTTGAGCAAGCCTGAGGATTGCCTAAAGTATTTCGATAGGAGTAATGACAAAATGGTTACTGTCATTCATTTAAATATTAGAAGCATAAACTGCAACCTCGCAGATTTTCAGGTTACCTTAAAACGCATGCAAGTCATCATTGATGTAATCATTCTGACAGAGTGCTGGCTAACTGACAATTTCTCGCCATTACAAATAGAAGGATATTCTGTTAGTCACACATCTAAAAATATCAACAAAAATGATGGAATAGTAGTGTACCACAAAAAAAGTCTTAAAACTGTAAGAATCAAAGAAGAAAACTGTAGACATGGCAACTGTATAACTATGACTATAGATAACGAATTATGTCTTGTTGCGCTATATAGACCGCCATTTAACGCTGATGCAACAACTTTTATAAACTCAATCGATCACATTCTGACTAAAGTAAAAAAATACCCTAACTTAATTCTCATAGGTGATATTAACATTAACATCAATGCAGACAAAGACCAAACTAGACCAAAGGATAGAAATAGGGACGATTACCTCTCACTGCTGGCCAGCCACGGGCTTCTCCCAGCCTACACCACGCCGACCCACAAGGGAAACTGTATCGATCACTGCATGATAAAATCTAAGAATACAGCCACAACCGTGATCTTACCAGACTCAACCACAGATCATGCCCCGGTTGCATTACAAATTAAAACAATAACATCCGTAAACAAACGTATAAGCAACACAGTAACAAAAATTAACTTCAGTGCCCTAACAGAAGACTTATCTAAAATTGACTGGTTGGAAATATTGAACTTTGAAAATATAGAATTAGCTGCAGACACTTTTGTTCATATTATTGCCTCAACTGTAAAAAAGCATACCACAACAAAAACAATCCGTAAATCTAAATTAAACATCAAACCGTGGATAACCCCGGGGCTAGTCACATGCATGAGGAAACGTGACAAACTGCTCAAGAAATACAAAGCAAATCCTCTTAATAGCGAATTGAAAACGGAATACATAAGATATAGAAATGTCTGCAACAAAATCCTGAAAAAACTTAAAAGAAACTATGAAAAACAAGAACTCTTAAAGTATTCCAAAGACAGTAAAAAATCTTGGCAAATAATAAAAAACATATGCAACTACCCGGTAAAAGTAAATCCGGTCGAAAACTTGTTGAATATAAAATGTAGCGCCAAAGATTCGATAAATGCTGTAAACGACTACTTTGTTAGTGTTGGATCAAAACTGGCTTACGAAACACTAGCTAACCTTGGAGACACTGAAGTGAGCTTAGCAGCAAAACAACCAACCTCTGAAAACCAACCTAAATCTTTTGGCTTGCTACCTATAGACCAAAAAGAGATATGGAACATAGTCACTTGTCTTAAAAATAGCTCAGCACCTGGATGGGACAAGATTAACGTGAACACTGTTAAAAATATACTGCCTTTCATAATTGAACCCCTAACTCAACTTTTTCAAGCTAGCTTCGATAGCGGTATTTTCCCAAGGGCTTTCAAAAAATCCGTTGTCTGCCCAATATATAAAAGTGGAGACGATAACAAAGTCACAAACTATCGGCCAATATCATTGTTATCGATCTTCTCCAAAATATTGGAAAAACTAATGAACTCTAGATTGAAAAAATATCTTGAAAGTAAGAATTTAATATCAAGTAATCAGTTCGGCTTCAGATCAGGTCGTAGTACCGAAGATGCCGTACTGCAAGTGACTGACTTTATCAAAGATAATCTAGATAAAAAGAACAGAATAGTAGGCATCTTTCTTGATTTCGCCAAAGCCTTTGACACTGTTTCGATCCCTATTCTCTTGGCGAAACTTGAACTACAAGGCATAAGAGGGAACTCGTACAAATGGTTTGAGAGCTACCTCACCGATAGAACACAGTCGGTTCGGATAGACGGCACCTTAAGCGATGAAGCCAATACGACTTTTGGAGTACCACAAGGGAGTATCCTAGGACCCACACTGTTTCTAGTCTACATCAACCAGCTGTGCGAGATGAACCTGGAGCAAAGTAAGGTAATTACTTATGCTGATGACACCGTTATATTGTCTTATGGAAGGTCCTGGAAAGAAGTCGAAACAGTGGCAAACAAAGGTCTTCATAAAGTCGCAGAATGGCTGAAAAGTAATCTATTGACAGTCAACATTCCAAAGACTAAATTCATCACCTTCTCAATAAATGCATCCACCCAACCGAAAACCAATCTTGTCTTAACAATTCACCAAACAACATGCAGAAACAACAGTAATTGTAATTGTGAAAATCTGTCGTCATCCAATTCAGTAAAATATCTAGGCATCGTCCTAGACGACAATCTATCTTGGGAAGAACATCTAAAACAACTGACAGGAAGAGTAAGGAAGCTAGTAGTCACCTTTAAGAATTTGCGACATGTTATGGATCTCGTTACTCTACGCAAAATCTATCTCGCTCTCGCGCAGTCGATAATAGCGTACTGCATACCTGTATGGGGATCTGCAGCGAAAACCCACATAAAGCAATTAGAAATTGCTCAACGCTGGTTGCTTAAAGTTATGACATTTAGGAGAAAACTCTATAGTTCCGAGGCGCTATACAGTGAATGCGCAGTCTTAACCGTAAGGCAATTGTTCATAAAAAGCATCATAAATAGGCAGCACGTCACCATTTCGCAAAAAAGTAGGAAGGAAGCACACGCAAAAAGGCGAAAAGACCTAATACTCAAAAAGGGCATATCACGAACAAAGTTTGGAGCCACGCGTATGGCACTTCTTGGCCCATTCATGTATAACAAACTTTGTAAGAATCTGCCTATTGCTGACGTGACGCGGCGAGAATGCAACGCGATTGTAGAAAAGTACTTACTAGGCTTAAACTATGAAGCTACAGAAAAACTTTTGAACGTGGTGACCTGAACGCAAAAAGAATGTTAAATACCCAAAACCTATCGAACATAAATACAGTGATTTTTAAACTGATATAGGAGATGAAAACTCGTTAGCAGAAAAAAAAAAATAAAAAAATAAAAAAAAAATAAACACACTCTCACTCACACTCTCGCTCTCATTTTACACCCACACGCCCAACAATACCAAAAACTTATATCATCGCAAACACAACATTCATCACACTTTAACAAACCCAAGACACTCCCCACCCTGTTAGTATTATTTTGAAAGTTAAATTTTATAACGAAGAATGCTTAGCTTAGTTTTTTTAGTTTTAATAGTGTAGTTAGTTTCTAGTTTCTTTTTATTGTATAATTATGTTATGTTTATCTATCTATTCACCAATCTCGAACTTGTAAAATAACTAACCAGTAATTAAGTATTTCTACCATTTTGGAAGAATTCTACCACTTTGGTAGAATTCTTTAATGACTGGTAACTCTGAAAGCTACACAGCAACTAAGCCAATCTGACTTGGTTTGTTTTGTTTTGTCACAAACCAGTGTTTTAAGTATGTGTTTTTTAGTGAATGTATTGTGTAATGTCTTATAGCGTAAGTACTTAGTGTATGCAAAGCTAGCGGAGTGAAACTGATTGCTGCCTTGCGACTCAGGTTCTCAAAAAACCTACAGCGAGGCGCAATGAACCAGCAACGCACGGCTCAAAAGTTTAATTATAAGTACCTATACTCTTGTTTTGTTTCTTTAATCCGTGCTCATTCCTAAAAAGCAATAAAAATCTTTATTTATTTATTTATTTACTTTATTTATTTATATCAGTTGTATTAGCAACCATAATACGAACTAGAAATAGTTCAGTATAGGTTAATTTGTTTATGTTGTGTGGTTACGCGTCTTTCTGGTCAAATGTCTAGATATAGTACGAAGTTTCTTTGTTTAAAGTCTAGATATTATGTATAGTCAGTAATAAAAACCTTTGAAAATTAACGTCCTCTCACTCGCAAATCCAAATGAGTGAGCAAAAGGTAGCGAACTTACAAAAATATTCTTTATTGAATCGAGTAAAATACCCGATGTAATAAAACATACATCTTAATCTTAATATATATAAATCTCGTGTCACAATGTTTGTCCTCAATGGATTCCTAAACGACTCCAACTTGAGAGATAGGATAGGAGGATTTAAATCTCAAATTATAGTCGCAATTTTAATTTATTGCTAATTATTGTCTGTTATTATTTGACAGTCACAATTATCTGTTAACTCCAAATGATTCTAACAGATGTCAATACCTTTCGACTGGGTTGAGTAAGTAATCAGTAGATGGCGCTGCTATGGTAAATCTACGAACGTGTCATATAAATAAGCTACACTATCTATTTTTCATACCCCTAAGTGAGGCAAAACAACGTTTGCCGGGTCAGCTAGTATACTAATAGGTTGCTATTGAAGCTTGAGTAAACGTACCCCGTCATTCATCTCATTAAAAAACTATTTTAGTTTATTCCGCTTTTCATTCGAATTGGTCTATCAATGAGCTTTGACAAAAAACTTAGTACTACTTATTGCTACTGGCAATCAGGAAATACAATTAATTCCGAGAAAACGTGTCCATTAGATTGTAATTGTATGAAGTGGCTACATGTTTATTATACAATCTTGTAATTAAAAAAACGCCTAGAGTAAGCGAAAAGCTGGGATGTCTACTTTTTACACGCTTTATACCTATTAGCTTCACCTGTATGTTTGTAACCGACTTCTTTGGGCGCGATTTTGACCCACTTTAAACGGTCAGATTTCGTTGGAACTTTGTAAATTTATTGAGGACCGATGACAATACATTAATTTGATAAAATTATTATATTTTTTGTATTTTTGTTTGTATGTTTGTTTGTAACCGACTTCTTTGGGCGCGATTTTGACCCACTTTAAACGGCCAAATAAGCGTGTTTTTTAGTTTTTTGAAACTACTATTATTTTAACACAGTACTTTTTCATTCAGCAGGGCGCGTAACCACACGAATTAGCGACACTCTGGCCTAAGGGAGAGCATGCTTAGTCTGAAATAATTACCTATATGTTGTTGAATATAAATTAATCTGACCGCTTAATGTACGATTAGGTTAACTTGAATTACTCAAACTACTTGTAATAGTATCCGATCCACGATAGCGCCCAGATAAAAGTTCCACAGTCTTGTGCGTGGTCACCCATCCAAAGACTGCCCGCATCGACCGTTGCTTAACCTCGATCATTGCGTCAGATTTTTACACTAGGCGCTACAAATCTAAATTTTTAAATCAACGTATTTTATTTAAGATACTTAATGTAACTGGACCGGCAGTTGATATAAAATCGATTTATTGTTTCCTCGTTCTATGCGAAGTACAATAACTTTATTAATACTTACTTAAGTTAGGTATAATTTGGTCTATTTTTATTGCTCCACGCTTCCTGATAACAACGTATTTACCCGATACGTTTTAATAGGCACCAACGTATATTTAATATTCGTCAGAAACCGTTGGAAAATAATAATAAAGACTAACTTTTGTGTGCTTTATTTGTTAACTAGGGGGCGTCCATAAATTACGTGAGGTGTTTAAGGGGGGGAGGGGGTCGAGTCAAATCTCATCTAATCTTACGTTGGAGAGAGGGGGGGTCTCGACAAATATCACGCAATTTTTTTTCTGATTGAAACAAAAAAAAAATACTATTTTGGTCCATTTAATCCAGATTGTACATGCATAAATAATATGTAAATGAAAGCACAAAGAAAATTTGTTTTTTTCATTTTACAATAACAATCCAACACGTTTACGTAAGAAACTCACATTTTGAAAAATCTCACAATCAAGAGATGGGGGAGGGGGTTGAATAAAATCTCACGACATCTCAACATTGCAGAAAATTAAAAAAAACACCTCACGTAATTTATGGACGCCCCCCTAGCTGCGCCCCGCGGTGCTACCCGCGTTAATCCGCGATAAAAAGTAGCTTATGTGTCAATCTTCAAAATCGATTCAGCCGTTGGAGCGTGAAGGAGTAACATACATATTGAAGTTATTTGCGTATCCCACGGGAACCACTATTGTTTCCGGGATAAAAAGTAGCCTTTGTGTTAACCCAAGGTCTAATCTATCTTCACACCAAACTTCATCAAAATTAGTTCAACCGTTTGAGCGTGAAGAAGTAAAAACTTACACACAAACTTTCGCATTGCTAATATTAGTAGGATTAGTAAGATATATGCGTCTTATCGATTTTATCTAAATATGTAGAACCTAACAGTGGAACTCTTTGCTGGAAACCCTGTTCCCACCCACTGAATTGGAAGCAAGCCAGATCATTCATAAGATACGTTTTCTTTTAATGATTTTTTTATTCTTTTTTGTATATTTGTTATGAAAAGGAGACATTTTTCCACTGACGCACAATCGCTTCTTGTACGCACATGTATATTGATAAAATTATCTTTCGTAGCCGCAAAACGCGAATTTTGGTGATGATAATATTAAGCAAAAAAAAAATTAAACACGCACATTGTCAAGTCACATTTCATAGGAATTACGAGTAGGTACATATTGAGTGTTATTGTCCTTCGCTTCTGACGCACTCAGTGCCGTATTTACTAAACACTGATAAAATTGATTGAGAGTCGCGTGATCCCAATTTCGGGCATGTAATATGAGATGATATTTATATCATTATTAGTGATTATAATTATTATTTTTATCTAGGCTATAAAGTCACATTATTAATGACGAGGTAAATAAAACAAAACAAGGATATTATTACAATCTAATAATAAGAATTTATTACAAAATGTCGCTGCTTGCTCCAGGGCCTCCAAGTGAGGACGGAGCCTGAACGGCTCGCCTCCGTGCCCGTCTCCTGCCGAGCGGGTGGGAGTGAGGGTCTAACTCCCGCTCCCACTCCTCTTCTCCTGTCTTATAGACATAACTGTCTCACAGAAGGAGGCCATCGCGTCCCATGACCTCTCGTCGTCGACCATCCTCCTGAGAATGGTTGGTATGGAGAGGTCCGTTCCAATCACCGCGACCAGGGATTGTCGCGGCCCGGCTTCTCCCGGACATACCTCCAGGGCATGCTGCGCGGTATCCTCCGCACAGCTGCACCCGTGGCACTCCGGGGTTAGCTCACTTCTGGCGGCCCTAAGCAACCGTGACCCGAGAGATCCTGCGTCATCCGGAAGGAGAGCCCATGTCTCTCAGGTCTCGCGACCGTGATGTCCAGAAGAGAGGCCAGGAGAGGAAGCGGGAGTTAGACCCTCACTCCCACCCGCTCCGCAGGAGACGGGCTCGGACTCCGTCCCCACTTGGAGGCCCTGGGGCATTCGACGCGGGGGTGGCCGGTGCTTCACACCAGCGATAAGGGCCTTTCGACGAGACGATGCCTTTGGTTGTCCCAGGGCATCGCTCATGCCGTATAGGGGGGCGCCGCCCCCCTTGAGGTGGGTCCGCTCGGACTGCGGACAGCGGCCCGGGCGGGGAGAGCAGCGGCAATGCACTGTGCGGTCCTGCATCCCTGCCCCCGCCGTAAGGACACCGTGAGGTTGTGGTCGGTAGTGACGGCCCCTCTGGCACTCGAGCCTGACATACCCCGCCCGCCTCGTCCAGGCTTGTGGCGAGAGCATGCATTCCCTCACGAAAAAAAAGGTTGTATTTGAATATAATTGTGCAATGATTAAGTTACATGAAAAACAATGATAATAAACCACACAATCAAATATTAAAGCGGACAGTAAGTCTTATCATTATGTGGACAATATAATAGGAAACGCCGCGCCGTGTCCTTCGCACGGACACTAATCATTCTGAGAACATAAATAGAATTAGCTGAGATCTGCAACGTAACGCTAATAATTACATCACACACACGAACCGAAATTCAACATCTGAAGTGTCAACTGATGTGTTTTAAGGTTCCGTACCTAAAAGGTATAAACGGGATCCTATTACCATAGCCAAAGTATATATATATACATTGTCTGTGCTAATTACTAAGCCTCCGCTGTCTGTCTGCCTGTCTGTCTGCCTATCTGTCACTGGGCTGTACCTCAGAAATCGAGATAGCTAGAAAGCTGAAATATATGTATACAATTTATCTATTATCCGTGCCGCTGTTATCAACAAATACTTTAAATCATCATTAAAATATTATTGCAACAAATTTGTTTTTTGCCATTTATTTAAAATAATGATACGGGACCCTTCATGCGCGAGCTCGACTCGCACTTTTATTTAGATAAAGAAAATTATTTGCTTAAATGTTGTATGAACATAGGTGTGATCATTCTTATTAACAATAATCTAGTATGCCCGTTTTCTTTGTCTTATCTAGAGCCATTTAATTATAATTTTCACATATACTAATTTAATATCAAAATTATATTATTTGACATAGCATTTAAAGCGATTTTGCCTTGGACACGTTTGCCAAATATAGAGAAATATAACACTCACGATTAACACCTAAAATGAACATTATTATTATTTACTCGTATATTAATGCAAATAAATTTTAATTTTGACTTCATAAGAATTGAACACAGACAGGTATAATTTATTAATTATTACATTTGCAATTTAGGTTTTTATTTGTTTTAATTATTGTGAAGTTTTTAATTTAATTTAGTTTTATTTATCTTGTCATGTATTTGGACTATAAATATTATAATATAAGCTGTTAAATACGAAAAAAAGAATCGAAGAAGAACATCCAACGATACGTAATCAGACAAACTTAAGTATACGTACGTACATTTATTTATTGTTATTTATATTACAGTTAGTAATAACTGTGGACGTCACGTCAAAATAAATATTGTGTATTTAAACTTTCGCTTCAGAACATATGAGTTGTACTAATGTGTGTACTAATGACCAATTAACAATTTGATGTGCCATCCATCCAGTCCAGTCCACATACAAACATTCGTGTCATTTTGAGTGCAGTTTATATTACAATATAATATCGACTGCCTATTATTAAATCAATAAAGCCAAGTCCCTAGCATACGTCACTACCGCACCTCTAGAGTTGCGCAAGCGACGCGACGCTTATGGTACGTTTACACGCTTGCCAAGCCTTGGCAAGGATCGACAATCGCAAGCATGTAAATGGGGCGTTTGGCTTGGCTTGCGTGGGCTTGTGCCTGCTTGCTTCCGATCCAGTCGAGTGTCGGTTTTTTTACGCAGATCAAAGGGCGTTTGCTTGGATATATAATGCAGACTGACGTATTCACAAGCGTATAAACGCCTTTCAAACGCCAAAACGAGATTTGTGGAGAGATAGTAGAGATTACTCGTACGAGTATGTCAAAAATAATTCGGCTCTATAGTTGCCATGTCAAGAAGAAATAAAAAATGCTAAAATGTTTGGGGTGTTGGATCACGCATAGAGGCCATAATTTGAATCAACTTAGGCGAAACTTGTTATATGTTTTATTAGCTAACGCGAAGAAAAAACAGAGCCACTCTCCATGCTAAGGCAATATTATTTATATTTTTCTATTAGTCTAAATGATATTATAATTAATAATATATAATTTGTCTATGGTTTGGGTAAACTTTCATTTTCTTGAATTCTGGATCAGTATTTTTGAATTCACTTGCCATAAATGAGATTGCAGTATAGACATAAAGGCCCAACAATTATGATCATAATGAATGTAAAAAGTAAAAAAAAGCAATACCTGGTAACTGCAAATTCTTGGCATAACTAAAATAATTGTAAAATAATAATAGCAAAGCTGTAAGGAATGAATTTGCTATGATTATTTTGTAAGGTGATGAAATACGGTGAGAGAATGGTGATGGATTTACATACATACGTGACAAGACTTAAATACATGTACTTAAGTACTCGCTTTTACACAACTTAAGCCTAATAATAGAACACTTAATTTGTCTAGTAGTTATACCTAGTAAAAACAAAGCAAACTAGTGAAAAAATGAAGCTCACACATTTTTCGTATTAAATTGTAATTATAAGAATACAATGAGTAATAATTTAACACATAAAAATGTTTGTTGCGTATTTTTCACAATTTTCAAATTGTACCTGACGCCACATAAAATAACGTCATTACCCAGGTCGATTAGTGTTTAAATCTGAATGTACAAAATTAGAAATAGATTACCTCGGAGTTATCGATCATCCTTGATCAGTGAATCAGTGCATGGTATTCCTGGAGTTATCAGGAGCCAGTGTTGTGTGAAAGGTGTACACTAGTGAATAGTGACTCTAGTGACTAGATTACTTCAGTCCCCAAAGTGCTTGGGGTTGATAAGCCCATATCTCATATGGTGCCATAGTCGAAGGAGAGGAGCCTACGTCTGTGTCTGGATCTGAACCCCCTTCCTGCGTAAGTTCCTCACATTCCACCCTTTTCTTTTACCTATACAGTCCACTCAATCAAACTGGGCCTACGTTGCCCATCGTTCATATTTTGGCGGCACCCACCACTCACGGCAAAATTTTCTTTTTCTTAACTCACAATTTATTATGTAGATAAGTATCTATGTATATTTAAAAAGATCTCAATAAAATCTAGAAGCACTGCCTCTGCCTTGCCAGCCGTGTGTGAAATGTGTCCATGCATCTAGTAGATTAAAATTTCTCCTTTTTTATTTTTCGTATGAGCTTAGTTGTCAAGCCCAAATGCCTCTGAATAGTACTAAGACTAGTAACCGGGACCTACAATTTAACGTGTCTTCCGACCCACGCTAGTGCCCAGATGAAATGAAAAACATTTGAAAATTATCTTTCTCTTGCTCACTCCTTTGGTTATGCAAGACAAAGGACGTGAACTTACAACTCTTTTCTTTATTTACACGAGTTATACATTCGCCAAGTTTACCACACAGTTGAAAGGATTTAAACAAATACTTAAATTAAAACACTTTTGCATTTTACTAAATTTTATTATTACTAACTTAAGGATGGGTGGTCAGGCGTAAGTCAATTAGGATAGTGAGTTAGACAAAGGACTGCAGTTTGTGACATCTACCCCGGCAGGGCTCCGAGCGCGCCGGTCGCAGCTTTCGCCGCTGATGATAGCATGTCAGTTCCCGGAACACCTGAAATTAACAACAAATGTTTAACAACTGCAGTGATGTCTCAGTAAACAAGTATACATTAAAAATAATTAGCCAAGTGCGAGTTGGACTCCCGCATGAAGGGTTCCGTACCTACCATTGTTGTATGGGAGCCCGCCCTTAAATATAACTTTTTAATAACTTTATTTTTACCTGGACGGGTTGAAATTTCTTGATATCAAAGCTTTTGTTTCCTTAGTTCATCGTATGAAATTGAATTTAATTAAATTACTTATTTGAAAACGCAGCACAAAGACTCACAAAATTTAAATACAGTCAATTGGTATAACAAATTTGACAATTTGACAACCAGAGTTGTGACATGGTTATCATGATTACATTAAAATAGTTTGTATTTATGTATTAGGCTGCGAAGTATTCAAATCCACTCCCATAATGTTTGTTGTATGAGAGCCTCACTCAAATATGTATTTTATTTAAATTTTATAAACAGCTAGACAATTAACACACAATTGATGTCATTTCTATTGCCACTATAACAACAAATACGTACTGGAGTAGTACCTTTAGTGACTTAATTTATATAATACTAGGATATATTACCTGTTCCTGGTGTTTTGGCTGAGCCGCTGGCTGCCTCCACTGCCTTAGCTACAGCATCGGACGACTGAAGGCCAGAGGGAAGATTCCCTGCTCCTGGCAATGATGCAGCATTTGGTGATGGCAGTGTAATGGCAGGTAATGCTGGCAGTCCACTTGGCAGTGTTGGTAAACCACCTGGTGAAGCCGGTGGAGCACTTGGTAATGACGGTAGTGCTGGTTTATCGCCTGGTAGTGAGGGCAATGCTGACTTATCGCTAGGTAATGAGGGCACCGCTGGTAATGAGGGCAATGCTGGCTTGTCGCCTGGAAGTGAGGGCAATGCTGACTTATCGCTAGGTAATGAGGGCACCGCTGGTAATGAGGGCAATGCTGGCTTGTCGCCTGGTAGTGAGGGCAATGCTGGCTTACCGCCTGGTAATGTTGGAAGACCGTTTGGGACTCCTCCTGCACATAAGTCACGACAATTCATTTAAAGTAGGTACATATGCCTAAACTTTGATTAGAGTATGGTTCTGCAACCATCAAATTGCCGAATAATCGAGCTGTAAAAGTAAACAGCTCGATTATTCGGTAAATATTATTATATCATTAAACATTGACATTGACCAGTGGACATTAAGTGAACTGTTAAAAATAAAATTTCAACTCAGTGTAATATGGACACATCAGCATAATGCTGCTCGCCTATAAATCAAATAAATAAACAAATATATTAAATAAAATTTATATTTATATCAAAAGAGCGCATTAATGAATAATTTATAATGTTATTAATTGTACTAATCAACGATGCGGTACTATTTGACGACCTCGTAGGCGTAATGGTTACCATACCGGACTGCCAATCAGAAGGTTCCAGGTTCGATTCCCGGCACGGCCAACATCTTTGCTGAACTAAATTTTTTGGCTGTCGGTTTGGGTGCTAAATATGTATCTATATAAAATATGTTTGTATGTATATGTAGTATATCAGTTGTATTAGCAACCATTAAACGAACTAGAAATGGTTCAGCATGGGGTTAACCAGCCGTGTGTGAAATGTGTCCTAATATTTATTTATTTTTATTTTCTACAGATTAACCTTTTTGCCCTGGTATAGTATTTACAGCTTCAAAAACACGATGAAATTATTTTTAATTAACTATCTTACGACGACGTTGCAATTATCGTATATCCCACGTATTTATGTAGATATTGACTTAGCTTGTCTAGGCAAATTCACATTCGCCACGTATAAGTAGGCTATAACGTATCTACCTATATTTATTTATACAGAACAACATTTATATGTTTTATTGGGTGGCTTAATTTTTATTTTGTTATTATTATTTTTATAGTTTACTAAATTTTCGTTTTTTGTATGCTTTGTAAATATTATTCTTAAATCCTGTAAAATATAATAAAAATTATAATATGTTTTATTGTAGTTGTGAAGTATAGTTGTATAATAAAATCTGATAAAATCACCTGGAGGAAATAGTGAAGGTAGAGGAGGTAAACTCAAGCAAGCATACGCCGAACTTAATAGCGTCAGAAACAGAGCTCCAGTCACGCACTTGGCCATTTTAGGGGTGACCTGAAACATGAAAGGATGTAGGAAACTCTTCTGTTGTTTTACTATATAAGCATGTACACTAAGTTTTAGAAAACTACTTTTAATTTGTCTATGGACGTTCTCGAAATAATCAGCTACCATTTTTTCGGAGGCTAGTGAGGCGTTTTGTACTGAATTATTAAAACCTGCTTTAATATTAAGTTACATTTCATTTATAACAAAGAACGTTAAAATAATACATATATTTAGCACTTTTATGGTAAAAATGATAAATCAAATCTTATATGTTTATTCAATAAAAGTCAATTATAAAATTTAAAACTAAAAAAAAACCACTGATAAAACTAATTTAAAAGGCCACTCCAGACAGAAAGGTACCCATAACGCTCGTGGCATTGCCGCGTTGTATAGCTATGGATAGCATTTGCGCCAGGTACGATCCGGAGCGGTATTCACCTGATCTCTCTTTTATTCCACGCCCAATTTCAGTAAAAAAAGGTACTGATAAATTAAATAATAGCACTTTTGCGGTGCATTTTAGAAGAAAAACTTAAAATTAGAAATACAACCTACCTTTGATTTTCTTTTCCGATATTATCTGACGATGAGCACACAGTTCAAGCAAGTAGAGGAGTGAGGAGAGACTGGAGCCAGCTGTCTCGGCTCTCATTTATAGCGTACGTAAAACAATGTGAATATTACGTTCTAGAAATTAATTAAATATTTTTCGGTCAATATATGTAAATATTGAACATAATAAAAACCATCTGTGTCAGCTTGCTCGAGTTCTTATGAATCATAATTTAATGGTATAATTATAATATTCTTACGTCAATACTTGGAATTGAATGTCTGGATAAAAAGTTTTTTTTTTACTCCTTATAAATAGGAATTTGACCAGCAAGACGCGTAACCACAAGAGTTAGCGATACTCTGGCCTAAGATGGAGTATGCCTAGTATGGAATAACTGGCTCTCAAGGAGACTGCGGGAACACATTGTCAGATGCTTGGCGAATGATTTTAAATTTATAAATAAGCCGTGTTATCATAATGCCCTGCAGACTTCCTCCTTGGATCCACAATTCAATTCAATTTCAAAGAGTCTTTATTTGCAATAAAAATCTTAACATATGTACAATGCCAGTGTTCAGTTCCTAACTATACAATAATATTGAGATTTGAACTGTTTAAGAAGCATTAATAACCTAATATAAACTTATTTCATGTAAATATATATTATGAATATTATTATAATTTTTTTATTAGAAATATGACATTAATTTTACTTTATATAAGCTTTAGAAGAAGAGCATTACATTTATAAAAAAAAACAATTAAACAAAAGAAGAATGCCTAAAAAATGGCGGTAGATAAAAAATATCACTGTTGACATTCGGATCCACAGCTCGGATCCATATTTAGACACGTCGGACACTTTTATCTCTTTTTATTAAGTTGCGAATATCTGCACCTGCTTCGAAGGCATTTGATCGACGTACTGATAAAAAACATTAGCACCCATGAAGGGCCAAGCTTTCAACCCTGCAAGAAACAACTAGACCTTGAGTCAGAATTTGTGACTTAGTAGTTTTAGTACTTTTACAAAACCAAAAGGTTAAAAAAAAAACATCTTTTATTTGTTATGTATCTATTCAATATTTATAGTACGAGCACAAATTCTGATTAAACAAAATCAGCTAGGTACCCTAATGGTTTCGCTTTGTCCGTTCATTTGTCAGTCCACTAACAATTAAGATTATGAAATATTTACACATACACATATGATAATAACTACATAGCAAAATTATTTTGAGCGAAATTGGATATTTATTTTTCAAGTTAGCAACATAGAATAAGATTAATAATTGTTTTTTTTTTTCACCAAAGTTTTTGGCCAGCTTAATCGCGTTAGTATACTTTGATTATTATTATGCACCTAGTAATGAATTGTGTGATGGAATATACGAATATGGAACGTAAACTGACAAGTTTTGGTCACGTTTATTAATCACTAGGGTATGAATACTAGGATATTCGATGATGATTAGAAAAATCTTAGTCAATTCACAATACTGTGCACGAAATGTTTTAATGGTAATGTTAAAATCCTTTGGATTTTTTGCGCATACTACATTCATTTCGTTTTATTCACATTCATTTTCACAATAATTAAAGTCATGGACATTCACACTTATATCCTAAAGAAAAAACATATTATTATTTAGTTATAATATATAAATATACAATCTTTAGTTATACTACACAATTTTAGTTACACTATCACTTATGTGAACCTATGAAGTAACTAAATTAATAAGTAAGTTATAGGTTTACTTAGATCAATAATTGTTCATTTTTGGTCAGGATACAATGTCAATTATTTTCTTTTTACTATAACTATCTTCAATAGCCTGCAACGTCTTGCCATTAGTTTCCGGCAACACGAAGTAAAGGACAACTCCACAAAGAAGAGTAGACGCCCCGTACACGACGTACAGCATGGGTGCCCCGAGAGCGTCCATTATATCTGGCGTCATTTTGAGACCAACAAATAGAGATAGATCCGCGAATGCTGAGTTCAAGCCGGAGCCTAGCCCTCGCGCGTTATTAGGCCATACTTCCGGAACAAACGTCCAGCCTATGGCCACCAACACACTCGAGAAGCATATGTACAACACCAAACATATCAGAGACACCCACACGTAGCTCCCGGAGTTTATGATCAGACTCGCCACTAGCCCAGCCACGGACAACGGGAGTGCAAACCCGCTCACCAGGTAGGCCGCCTTCCTCGGAACAAACTTCTCCAAGAGACAGCACGACACCGATATGATGGCTCTAATGCAGTCCATGACCATCGTCAGCACGAAGGGATCTATCCTCCCAGAGAACGTTCTGTCGAACACGTCCTGCGAGTAGAACCTCAAGATGTTGACACCAGATAACTGCATGCTCAACATTACCACCATCAGAATGAGCATCGGCTTAATGAAACTCATCGTGCATACGATGTTCAGCGTTTCTTTGACAGACATTTTCGGTTTCTCAGATTGTCTTTGGAGAACAGCCAGTAGCTCCTTTTCGGAGAGCTCTCCAGTTCCTCGAAACCATCTGAAAGTCTCGATTCCCACATCCGTCCGTCCTTTTGCGATCAACCACAGCGGACTCTCCTTCAGGAAGAGGAATATGACGAGCGATATGACAGCTGGGGCAATGCAGATCATCGAGCTCAGTTTCCAGGGTACGTAGTAGCCTAGGATATGGCTAGCAAAGATTCCGAGCAGCGTGCCGATGCCGGGGAGGAATAGCGCCGCAGCTCGGTACTTGGGGTCCGCTATCTCCCCGATGTACACCAGAGAGACGGCCTTGTTGGCTCCCGAGGAGATCCCTGTGATGAACCGGCCCACGAGGATGGCGGTGGTGGAGGTGGCGCATGCAATAACGATCCAGCCGACGATGAAGGGCACTCCCAAGATGATGTGAGCCGCCTTCCGCCCGTAGCTGTCCAGGATCGGCCCGCAGCCCAGGGAACCGATTATCATGGATAACGTCACGATTGATGCTGAAACAAAAAGATAGAACTCAATTTTTGAGGTTCTTGTACACTGGTGGTATTATTTACAGAACATCGCAAAAACCTTTGATATCAGAACTTATTTATTTATTCAGCTTATACGAATATAGTAGTAATATCAGGCAAATATGTTTATTGACTATATTGTTTTAATTACGAGTTCTATCACATGATCGCACGTCAGCTTAGTTGAATGCGCCAAACGTCAGCATCGAACAAAACTAATTTTAGAATTATGTTTATTAAATTTTATTTATGCACATTCGTTGCAGGCTATTTTGGTACCTATGACTACAATAAGTGTAGGTACTTTACAATTCGACATACTGTATGCATTTGACAACTAGAATATGTCTTGAAAAGAACTCTTTTATTTTGAATTCTAAATAGTGTTTTTATACTCTAGCATTTATTGTTTAAACTGCTCCGTTGTATGCAAAACCAGTTTAGAATGAAAACGATTGAGTAACAATGTTAACTTATTATATTAACAAAGCTGTATAATAATAATAATGACTGATCTCATGATGAAACACGAGATCCGTGTGTCTGGGACAAAATCACTTTTATCGCTCAAACGAATAAATATGGATTTGGATGATTTGTTTCAAAGGTAAACTATGTTCACATATACGAGTGCATAATTATTAGAGTATAAAGATACGTGAGCATTTATGTATAAAGCAGCTTATTTATAATACTACCCATTGTTAAGCTAAACCTATACGGAGTGGTACTCTAATTTAAATTATAAACTCTTACATAGTGAAGTGTATGATTTGTTTAAATTTCTTTAAAACTTTCAGAAGTCCAAGATTTTTCAATTCTAAGAAGACTATTTTTTATAATTAAACTCTTTGAGGCTTGTATCGTTAGTGTTACTAATATTTAATCAAACATAATAAGATAAGAAAAAACCTTTAAAAAACCGTAGCTCTCTTCTACACAGGATTTTTAAAGGATTTTTCATAATACAAATAATATTCAATATAATACTTATACAAAATAACGAAGCACAGCTCTGGGTCGCTGGCATCCCTGTTGCGCCGAAATCAATGCTTGAATTTGTTTCGACAAAAGGTAGTAGTTATTTTGTTGAAACTGATTGCTGCCTTGTGACACAGGTTTTCAAAAAACCTACAGCTAAGCGCAATGAACCAGCAACGCACGGCTCAAAAGCTTAAATTTAAGTAGACCTTTGTTTTGTTTTGTGTAATCCGTGCTCATACCCAAGAAGCAGTAAAAATCATTATCTTATCTACATTTTAAGTCAAAAATTATCCAATATAAGATTATATTTATATATAATACACGTCTCATAAAAATAAAAATTAAACTGCACAAACACAAAAAACAACTAAAACAGACTATGAGGTCCCCGCGCTGCACCGAAGGTCCCCAAAATGCTGGCGGCGTTAATCTTATCTTATCTTTGTAAGTCCGTACCTATCCAGGAGTCATGATCAGGGTTGTAGACTATACTCTGGTCTTCCCTCAGCTGCGGCAGCATCACAGAAGAGATGCCGAAGGTGAGACCGCTACACATGCAGATGAGACACGAAGCCACCGTCCCCAGAGACTGAAACACATACGCGAGGGTTGCCAGGGGGAAAATTGAAGAATATATATACACCGCCAGTTTTTTTTTTAACTACGACCTCCATAAAGAGAAGAGACCGGCGTCAAAGTAATAGCAAAATACGCTGAAGCTCATAAGCAAAGGTTTCACCAAACCGAGGTTGTCCAGTTTTTTTTAAGACACATTTATATAGATACATACTCGTATTTAACACACAGACCGACAGCCAACAAATTTAGTTCAGCACAAAGACGTTGGCCGTGCCGGGCATCGAGCCCGAAACCTTCTGATTGGCAGTCCGGCATGGTAACCATAACACCAACGAGGTCGTCATTGGACATTATACATGGTTAAAGAAAACTAAACAGACAAAAACCTTCGAGTCAGTGTTGTGTTGTGTTGGCTTAAATTTTTGTCATAGTGTATTGAAAGGTGCTTAAGTATAAAACACAAAATAGAGGTGCAATCGCCGAAATAGTGACAAAGATTTGCTATTCAGTAGCTTACAGGCGGTAACAATGTTTATATCCACCACCGTAAATAATAATAATTATACTGTGATTCAGTAATACGCACAGCAGTGTACTCAATTTAGTATATGGTCTTGTGGTTTTTTCTTGCCGCTTCAAGAAAATAAAAAAGTGCAACACTGACTATTTAATAGCTTAGTAGGCTAGATTTAAAAGATATACTTTCTCCGAGTAACTTGGGTCTTTTAGTCTTTATAACGGGTTAATAAATAAAATATTAGTAAAGCTCATTTCCTCTCATTTGCATCAGTAAATGCTTGGAAGCCCTCTTCTTCTTGTGACTATTCTTAGTCATAAGTTAAAATTAAGTAACATAACTTAACTTACTTGAAACTAAGTTTGTGTCTACTCTAATAGATAAACACATTATTATAAAAGAAATAGTTACTTTTGTTATATCAAAGAATAGTTTATTAAAAATTATAATTTTGGAGATTATAGATAAAGTTTTTCTTTTTCTTTGAAGTTTTTAAAGAAAGATTCTTAATTTTGATTTACAAGACCAATGTTTTGTATTAAACTATAAAAACAAATGATAATTAAGTATATGTATTTTATTGTTATTTTTATATTTATTGTTGGTAATTTAATTTTTGTTTCAAAATATAAACATTTATTAATTATTTTATTGAGTTTAGAGTTTATAGTGTTAAGAATTTTTTTTTTTTTTTTAAGATACTTACTTATGTTAAATTATGAAATTTATATATTAATAGTTTTTTTAGTTTTTTCAGTTTGTGAGGGGGCATTGTCGTCTCTACTGTGTTCATAAGTTATTACCTCAGATCGAATCCTTATTAGTCAAATCAACTATTTAATAAGATATTTTTTTTACATTTCAAATGTACTCTGAAGGACACAACTACCCACAATACGAGATTAATAATCTCAGTGAGAGAGCAGTCAGTCACCACTAAGACATACAATTATTATAATATAATTAATGTCTAAATAATATTGTTATACTAATGAAATATTTAAAAGTCTATAGAACAATTTGTAAATTTGTTTGTAACTCTTATAACTGGGTCAATAAACGTCTATTTATTTAATTTCAATTTGTTGAATTTATGGCTCCGCAATTTATCGGTTAGTTAGCTAAGTACCTTATCACATACGTAAGTTAAGGCATACGTAAATACGTACCTACACGTTATTTTTCACGTGCTCATTACCATTTTCACCATATAACTAAATCTTCCGCGTTTTAAAGGCGTGACAACAATCACAAGTAGTAAAGTACTAGAAGTACTAATCAGTCAGTTAATTAAACCAGAACAGTGGGTCGTACAGCATCCTCAGGTACAGATCGCTAAAGCAAATCTTTCAACTTTCACTCTGAAGACCTCTGCCTCCCAAGCGTTGTGATTAGTAGTACCGCCAGTTGCCAGAGTCATCTACTTCAAATGATAACCACTGTTATCGGTGGTAATAATACAAAACACATAACACCCATTCATAGCAAGGTATGTACGAGTACATACATCAAGGATATACTTTCAAAACTTTTTTCTGGTCTCTACTGTGCGTCGAATATCACGTTGAATTATAGGTCCCGGTCAGTAAGTCTTAGTACAAGTTATAGTTAAACTATGTCAGGGACCTTTGGCTGGCTTTCAAATTCCCGGGACTACAGCCGCTTAGCTCAAACAAAATTAGGTAGAAGAAAAAAATATATATTTAGTGTACTTCCCCTCTGATTTATCACAACGGATTTCCGCAAAGTAACACCTAAGTCAATAGGTCATATTCAAACAAAATTATTATTGTTGTTTAGCACAGACGAAAATGGTAGCCACCATTATTACTAAATACTCCCATACAAAAATAAGTAGAAGAAGTGGCTTATACAGCATAGTATAAAATAAAAGTGTCGATAACTGGTGTGGTTACGGCCCTGTTGAGTAAAAAAAATAAATAATAGAATTTACTTCGTTACAGATTGTCAATATAATAATATGCTCTCATTCTAATAATATTATCCTTAGTTATCTAATTTTCAGAAAATTCTTAATGATCTATTTTCGATTTAATCAAAATATAATAAATACTTATATAATGGGCATTTGATGTGTAGAAAGAAAATGCATGTGACTAGGAGAAGTATGGATATGGTTGTACGAGGTAGCGGAAGTAGAGGTCGACCTAGGAAGACGTGGCTGAATTGTGTAAATGAGGATATAAAAGAAAAGGGAGTGAATGTGGATATGACAGCTGACAGAATAGTGTGGAAGAGGAAAACTTGCTGTGCCGACCCCACCTAGAGGGACAACGTTGAAGAAGAAGAAAATGTACGTACTTAATCGAACACAAATAAGTAATTGATGGGCCGATTCTTTGATGTTCATATTGTGAGAATAGATCTATAGAATTGTTTATATTTAAAACAACTAACCTGTCTATACAGAAACGACTGTTTATCCGTAAATGGCTCATTAATTTTCAAATTATACTTCATTTTTCGATTTTCTCAACACCTACCGCCACAAGGATAGCAATAGAGACTGCAAAATTCTGTCTTTCAGCCTTTCTTTTGTTTATTTCTCAATTAGAATTAGCGTATCTAAACCGAGCCTAATTCCAGAACACATTGTGACGTCAGTCACCTCGAATACCGCGAAGCTGCATTGTAGCTAGATTATTCTAAGGAAACCATTTTTTTTTCATATTTTTTTAAGTACGGGAATTTTAGCTAGTTGAGCGGAATATATGGTATACGATATGCCATTATACTCTAGGGAAAATCACAGACGTACAAGGCTTAACCCCTGTTTGTATACTAATACTAATGCCGGGAACTACAATTTAACGGGTCATCCGACCTACGGTAGCGCCCGGGTGAAAATGCCACTTGAAAAAAATTACAGTGTTGAGCATGATTCGTTCCCTATTCGTTCAACATAAGAAATTAATCCGTATCCTCGCTTGTAAAAGTATTCCCGACATAACTAAAGACCATTTTCACAAATCAGACTCGTATGTAAGGTAGGAAAGCAGATTAAATTCATTATAACCTTGGTTAAAGCGACCATTGGCAATAGCGGTATATTTTAGTCTCATCAATTTAAAACCTACTTTAGTACAATGTAAGATGATAAGCAATTATAAGATAATATTAATAATATCTATATTAGTCCCTATAGTATAACATCTGAATCTGACATTGCGGTCAAGGAAATAGCGCGCTTGCCTAGAAGCAAGCTTCGGCAATAACACCGAGTTTGGAAGTGTATCGACTGTTTTTATTGAACTATTTGTAGCAGCTTCCTAAACATTTCTTGCAGTTATTGCGACAAAGTTCGATGTAAACCATATCGTCAGCATAAGTGATATTATTAATGAAGATTCCAACTATGGGACAGTCAACATCGGTTAATGAGCCTAGTCAAATGAAGGATGAAAGAGCGCGAAGATGATTAATGTTCCTGACCCCACATCTCAGCCTGAGTGGGTTGGAGACTTTTGTCCGTTGGACAAACGAGCTTGAAGAATCCTCTGGAAAGCTCGTTTGTTTCAATTTGTTCCAAAACACTTACTCGATTTTGTTGGGATTGAATTGGATGGTCAATAATTATACACTTTCCACATATTTGAAATACTGTGTGGACCATAGTTATACTATCTATTTCTATACATAACCATCCTTCGCAATCAGCTTACTGCGAATATATTGCGTATTGGAATAAGTAAACAACACAAATAAAAATATGAAAATCTCTTTTTACTTTCAATTGTACGATATGTTTATTGTGATTAAGATTTTATTTACAGTAATAATTTGTGTCCAAACATCGTCACAATATTTATATGCAATAATCTTAAAAGATTTTATCTGTCTTTAAAATCTTTCTTTAAGACTATCGTTAAATAAAAATAACTTACTTTGGCGACATAAGCTCAAATTATTTTAGGCTTGCGTACCTACACTATTAGCAACAAGAGTTTTTCCTCTGAACTCATCTTCAATCTCCTGCAGAGTCCTATCCTTAGTCTCGGGCAGCAAGAACCCAGCCACTGCTAAACAATAAACGATTAAAAGCGCAATCAGCGCGCACATACCATGCAGACCCATTGTTGCGAAGCAATAAGGCGCAGTTTTTACTGCCAAGAACAAGTTCAACGAATAAAACAATACACTGATACCACCGGCCAAGGACTTGAACTCTAGAGGAAATATTTCCCCAGCGATTGTTAAGGAGAGCGATAAAGAGCCCATCGCGATAGCAAACATCATGCAGTGGATCAAGAAAATGCCAATCATCGGGTGGTCGTACGGTATCGTGTAGTGTTCTTTAGCGTAGCTGTACCCGGCGGTCGCCAACAGCGCGGCTATATTGATGCCGATGGTGGTGA
Organism: Mellilla xanthometata; assembly: GCA_035578125.1. NCBI lineage: Eukaryota > Metazoa > Arthropoda > Insecta > Lepidoptera > Geometridae > Mellilla > Mellilla xanthometata. The sequence continues at coordinate 525,572 of JAPUBQ010000023.1, read as the reverse complement.
ACATCATCACGCGTCTTCTCACTTTCCTGATAATAAATACGGCGAAACTATTTGTTATAACTCTCTGTACGTCTAGAGACACGATAGCGAGAGGCAAGTTTATTTCTGAGCCTGAAGATTTGTTCAGCAATTCTCTTGGATATACAGCGAGGAGGTTTACCCCGCCCCACATCGCAATGGTGTAAAGATGAATCATGATCAATAAAGGTTTATAAAATTCCTTTTTCTTAATCGAGACTTTAAAATATGTCCAGTCATGCTCCAGTTTTTTCAGTATTGTTTTAGAATCACCGGTCTTTAATGAAACTTTCTCTTCGGTGACAGCCATGCTCCCTTCAATAATTTTCTTTAGCTCGTCTTCTTCCATGTCTCCTCTAAGCCATCTAAAAGCCTTCATGCACTCCTCGTATCGGCCCTGTGAAGCCAGCCAGCTCGGGGACTCCGGCGAGAAGACCACTATAACCAGGTTCACTAGAGCTACGGCAGAGCAGACTGTAGCACTCATTCTCCAGGATGCAAGAGATCCGGTCACGTGCACAAACAGTACTGCAAAAGATATTAATACTGACATGGTCATTAGAAGCATGCCGCGGTGTTTGGGACTGGTGTATTCTCCTATAAGCAGAGAGCAAAAATTTGTTGCCATTCCCAAACAGATACCCTGTATGGCTCGAGCTACCAGAAGCAAGTAGATGGAAGGCACGAACGCGATGGTGAGCCACGAGGCAATAAGCAGGCAAACGCTAAGCAGGTTCGCGCTCCGTCTGCCGAAGTTAGCCATGACTGGGATGATGACTAGGTTCCCCACGAACATGAATATCCCGGGCAGCGACGCTGTAATAGAAACGAAAGAATTACACGCTACAATTACAACAATTTTCCAGATTGGAGCAAAGGGGTTCTGATAAAACACGATGATAGTGTGATGTGATGTAACATTTCAATAAGCAACAGGTATTGTGGAACTCACCGAGCCATGATCCTGAAAAGTCATCAATAGGTATATCAGAGTTTGGTTGCTTGAGCTGGTGCAATAGGGGTGCCCCGTAGCCACACACCAGGCCCATCTCGGCCATGTTTAGTGATACCCCGGCTGTCACGAAGCACTGTAAATAATTAAAAAATCATCATAAGAATAAGAGTTAAGGTGAAAGTAGCTTGCTTCAGTTTTTGAACCCTCAAGCAGTTATTTGTGAAAATGGTATAGATATACTAGTTTGTTATGTTAAAATATGTTGTAAGATAACACTTTAGACAATTCTTAAACTCCTAAGAGCTTGGACACTACTATTGTCTTGTAAAGCTGTTCTGTCGAACTTCGTGGAAAGGGATTTAACCATGCGCACCGACATCTTGCTTTTGCTAGTGTACAACCCCCACCATTTGCCCTAGTTTGCCACGAAACTCGAAGCTACGCAGATAACTATAAAGAGCCGACGCTGTGGAAAAGTCCACCAAGATCGGATGTTTACTTTGTGCGTACTCCGTTCGCTTTTCTATAAGCTGTCTTAATATGGTGACACTTTTAGTCATCCTGCACAATTTCCTGAACAATAAAAATAATGTTTTCTTTATTTCTTTCAAAATGGTTTCTTTCATTTAAAGTGAGGCCGCAGTCGTACGTATGAAATACCTTATATAAATAAGGTTAAAGAAAAATACCTTATCATAAATAAGGTTAAAGAAAAATTATCTGCGTAGTTAATGATCATGTAGTAGCTTTCTACTTCTTAGGTGGGAAATTCAATGGGACCTTTTTATCATAAAGAACATCTTATTATTCTTATCTTATCATATAAATATGACCCGATAACTAAGGTTAAACGTGGAGGAAGTCTTGCTGACAGAAAAAAAAAACAACAAAAGTTTACGGAGTAGAAACTAGAAGCAAAAGCAACCGCAACCGTTTTGGATTCTCTGTATATATGAGTACTCTTTAGTTTTCAGCACAATAACGTTGGTGATCTGATCAAATCAAATCAATTTTTATATTGCCTACAATATAGGTTAGTTGAAAAAAATACCTGCTTCATTAGCGGTGAAATCCATCCCATTACAATAAGCACTAATATGAAGTCGGTTAATAAAACTTGCACTGCACCGTCCACCGCCTTCCAAGACTCAACTGGATGCTTATTTCAAGCGTCAATATGAACGTCTCTTTGTTTCCAGCTCAACTGTTGTATTGCTATGTCGCTATCTATGTACGCGCTATTAGATGTTTTGCATAAGTACAATTTGTTGTGGTTGCTCAGCTCACTTACTACCAAAATTAAACTACGACTTTAAATAATTGGCCAAGTGCTAGTCTGCCTCGCGCAGGACGGGTTCCGTACCGTTATCTATAAAAATAAGATTTTTGTTCATACAAACTTTTTGAGTGTCCCTTAAATAATTACTTTATTTCGTTTAGTATTTGATGTAACAGCAAGCAACAGAAATACAAAATTTCAGCTTTCTAGCAAGAAAAACAAATTATTAGTAATATAATAATTACAAAATTATATCAATACCTCCGCTTAGTTATATGGCCCGTTAACCTAAAAGATAAGAAGCCCTATAAAGAGTACGACTTTGGCCGACTACAGACTAGTCGGCTATAATAGTGCCAACTAATTGACCGATTAGTCAGCTATGACGATCAAAGATCTTTTATGATAAGGAGTATCAAAAACGCACCAAACCTGGCATTAGCCTGATGATTAGTATCAAGAAGTGGCGCTCCAAGTCATGATTTACAAAATGTGATGCGATATCAGTGCCATAGCGCATGATCATCATTGAGATATTCGGTCTTTCACACATAATGCTTAGTAATGTTCCCCGAAAGTAGTATAACATCAGAATAAAAGTTAAGAGCGGAAGGTTATCTTGGTATGGGCATGTCATGCAAAGAGAGGCGAAGCATGTGACTAGGACAAGTATGAATATGATTGTACAAGCCAGTGGAAGTAGAGGACGACCTAAGAAGATGTAGATGAATTGTGTGAAAGAGGATATGAAAGAGAAAGGAGTGAATGTAGATATGACGGCTGACAGAAGAGTGTGGAAGCAAAAAACGGGCTGTGCCGACCCCACATAGTAGGAAAAGGTGAAGGCAAAGCAGAAGACATCAGAATAAAAGAAGTGATTAACTACTACGCCCAATCAGAAATAGCTAAAGAATTATACTAAATAGCAGAACCTGTAATGAATTGGTTAAAATTACGGCCTCTACGTGAGACCCAACAGTTAACAGTTAGAGAAAGAAAAAGACGAGTCAACGCTTTTGCCGATTAGTCAATGTGTTACAAAAGTGGCCGGATCGGCTTTACCGACTATTCCGCACATCTCTAAAAATAAAAGATAGTAAACGTGTAAAAATTTCCTATCTTTTAATACAAACTAGTAAGCGACTAAATATGTACATAGATAGGTACATAATTAACTTTGAAAAACACACAATATAGTTTAAGTAGATTAAAATAAATTATAAACCGGTTTATACCGAGGATAGGAATAGCAACCTGTCTTTCATACGAGTATATAATAGAAATTTTAGAACTGACGTGCTTAAATAGGTCCGTTCCTAATTGGCTACAGTCGTGATTTTAGTTCCTTTGTCTATGTTTAGGGACATGCTGTCTCTTTCTGAACAGTGATGGTGAAAAGAGACAATACTACTTTAAATTTAGTTAAATCGTGCGTATGTCTACCTGAATCGTCACCACTAGAGGCCATGTTGACTTTTTGCTATATTTAAGGATAAAAAAGTAAACCAAATCCTAATACTAAGAAATTAGTACCTACATCATTTTTGTATGTACATTGTCTCTATGATAAGGCTGCCATTACATTATACATACTAAATTCATTTATTCAAGTTTTTGCCTTTTCATATGCGTTAGGAATGAGAGGACATTTCTGTGTTTGTTCAAACCGATGTTGCATAATATTGTTACGTGCTGGACGGGGCACTCGGGATAAAGGTTTGGATATACGTATGACTAAAACGTCGGTTTCGTGGATAACTAGAATTTATTAACTATGGAATCCCCACGATGATACATGAATGGTCTTCCAACTCGTCGAAACGTCCAAATAGTAAGTCGCGATCCTTATTCCTCGCCGGAGTCGTACACTCGTAGACACTGGTGGCGATTCAGCGGCACACACGACTAAACTAAATTTAAAGAAGCCCCGTCTCCGCCCCTAGCGGGATGTTACGCCCCTAGCGGGATGTCAGTGCAGGTCTCATCACCCCCACTTCAAATTAGAATTAGAAGCCCCGTCTCTTTTCATCTTAGGTGGCCAGAAAGAGACGGTACGTTCTGAACCACATACAAAACAACTAAAATCACGTCAAATATGAAAAATGTAAGCAATTTTAGAGGGCACCCAATTGTATCAGCTCTAAATCTGACGTCTTTGACGTGATTTTAGATGTTTTGTCTATGGTTTAGATCGTACCATTTCTTTTTGGTCATTTATGACGAAAAGAGACAGAGCTACTTTAAATTTAGTTTAGTCGTGTGTGCCGCTGAATCGCCACCACTAATCGCACTTTTCGCTCGTTGTATCGCTCGGAGTTAACTTTGCGACAACTCGCAGTTAACTGACCTAACTAGTCCTGTCCGCTCTCAATAAATAGATACGGTAAACAAGTCTCTAGAAAGTTCTAGAGACCAACCTTTCCACAATATTCCCCAGTACAATCTATAATGTTCGTGATACTGTGTGAGTGAGACAACAAATACGTGTGAGAGCGAGACCAAAGGTGTTCTGGTGTGTTCTAAAACAATTTAAATACTCTGGAAGCTTCGCGACAGTATTATACACCATTTAGCTATAAAACCACTACACCGTTTTTATGTGGTTTTAATGCGTGTGTGTTTGATTCATAGATTATATTACTAGATACAGATACTAAACGTATAATAACAAGCGCGTTCCACGTTTGGCAACAATTTACCCTAGTTTGTTGTGTTGAATGACATTACAACTAGAACAAAATTGTTCCAAACGTTAGCACATTTTGCGTAGACAGAGAAATTCTCTGTCTACAACATTGTGTTTCAAAGAAACCATAGATATAGGCGGTATATGTTTTTGACATATGACGTATCGAGAGATTGAAACATGACACACCAGGAAATTTATTTTGTACAAACCAATGTTGCCACATATCTAAAATTGTTATGTTATGTTTAATTTTTATTTTATTTTAATTCTTGTACTTAACGACTAATTTTATTTGACTAAAACAATTCACCAAAGTGTTTATGCTAAACTGATTACTATTTCTATTATTTATTATGCCGATATATATATATATATTTTTATAATTATGTAAATGTAAATTAACATAAATTTGTAAAAAAAACTTTCGCATAATTATTTTATATCAAATTTGAATTTTTTTATATTGCATGTAATAATTGTATATCTTGAATATATTTTTGCTCGGCCACTACTGCAAAATATTAAAAAACTAATAGTTAACATTTTATATTAATAAACTTACATTTGTTGATTTTGATACAAAAAGCTTGTTCTGTTCTATAATATAATTATTTGACTTTACCTCTAATCCTTATCAATGTAGTTCACTAAGTGAAATTAAAAAATAAATTAGCAAAATATGTTAAATAGACGGCTCTTTTTCATTAATGTATCTTGCTTGCGCTCATTTAATAGTCGTTTCAACGGATGGCAAGCAATATATCAGGTGAAGCACGCTTGCCTACAAGTTTACTTGTCTTGTCTTGAACAGAGTGCTTATCAAAGAATTCCACATCTTAAGGCCGGGTATTCCCAGAACTTTAGGCAAATTACCGCTCGAACGTAAATGTATAGCTATACGCGTACGTCTCGACGCGCGGGACGAGTCCCGCTTGCTTCGCGTCGATGTCATTGACCTCGGGCACGGCGATGGCGTCACAGTGTAGAAAAATACAGTAGGATAATTTATATAGTTTTACTAGCTGACCCGGCAAACGTTGTTTTGCCTTATTAATTATTTTTATTCTAGTTTCTAGACAAATTCTAGTATAATTAATTTAATTTGTTCTTCTTAGATGGCACCAACGCCAAGAATACAGGATAAATAAAAATTGAAAATACCATTTTTATATTATTATGTAAACGAAATAAAGTTTTCGATTGTACTTATGTGTAGGCATAAAATTATTTTCACTTTTTAGATACAGTTAAAATTTATAAATGTAGGTATGATTTTGAAGTCTGTTATTTGTATAATACAATTTCATTGTAAAATTTTTAAGGTAAGTAATGATATTTTTCCACAGTTTTAGGTACCCAACATTTTTTAGCGATTCCGTTCGAGCCGTTACCAAACGAATTACATAATATTTGTAGTGTCGAAAGCTATGACCCAAAACGTCCTAGGACCAATCGCGAGCGCAGCGAGCCGGATGCGAGCGCAGCGAGATATGCGCGAGCGTAGCGAGCGCAAAATTTTTTTGCATATTTGTTTCGTTTCGCATAATGGTGGTGGAATCAAAACGCTTAGTAAGCGTCATTGATACTATTGCCACAGTATAAAGTGTTATCAGTATTTGGACAACATATCATATGAATTTTATAAACTGGCATACAAGCCGCACCTGATTTTACACTTTCTCATTTAATTTTCCTTTGAACTCATCTTCAATCTCCTGCAACGTCCTGTCTTTAGTCTCGGGCAGCAAGAACCCAGCCACTGCTAAACAATAAATGATTAAAAGCGCAATCAGCGCGCACATACCATGCAGACCCATTGTTGCGAAGCAATAAGGCGCAGTTTTTACTGCCAAGAACAAGTTCAACGAATAAAACAATACACTGATACCATTGGACAAAGACTTGAATTCCAGAGGAAATATTTCCCCAGCAATTATATAGGAAAGCGATGAAGAGCCCATCGCGATAGCAAACATCATGCAGTGGATCAAGAAAATGCCAATCATCGGGTGGTCGTACGGTATCGTGTAGTGTTCTTTAGCATAGCTGTACCCGGCGGTCGCCAACAGCGCGGCTATATTGATGCCGATGGTGGTGAACATCAGCACGCGTCTTCTCACTTTCCTGATAATAAATACGGCGAAACTATTTGTTATGACTCTCTGTACATCTAAAGACACGATAGCGAGAGACAAGTCTATGTCCGAGCCAGAAGTCCTGAGCAGCATCTCTCCAGGATATACAGCGAGGAGGCATAAGCCGCTCCACATCGCGATTGTGTATAGATGGATCATTATGAGCAAAGGCTTGAAAAATTCCTTCTTCTTAATCGATACTTTGAAATATGACCAATAGTGCTCCAATTTTTTTAGTATCGTTTGAGAATTGGCTGTCTTCAAAAAAGCTTGCTCCTCAATGACAGCCATGCTTCCTTCGATCATTTTGTTAAGCTCATTTTCTTCCATGTCCCCTCTGAGCCATCTGAACACCCTCATGCACTCCTCGTATCGGCCCTGTGAAGCCAGCCAGCTCGGGGACTCCGGCGAGAAGACCACTATAACCAGGTTCACTAGAGCTACGGCAGAGCAGACTGTGGCACTCATTCTCCAGGATGCAAGAGATCCGGTCACGTGCACAAACATTACTGCAAAAGATATATATATCGAAACAATCATAAGAAACGCGCCGCGGTGCCTGGGACTGGTGTATTCTCCGATGAGTAGAGAGCCAAAATTTATTGACATTCCTATAGAGATGCCTTGCATGGCCCGAGCTACCAGGAGCAAGGTGATGGAAGGCACAAACGCGATGATGAGCCAAGACGCAATGGACAGGCAGACGCTGAGCAGGTTCGCGCTCCGTCTGCCGAAGTTAGCCATGACTGGGATGATGACTAGGTTCCCCACGAACATGAATATCCCGGGCAGCGAAGCTGGAACAGAAAATCAGAAATGAGAACTGACTATACTTTTCAAGGTCATAATTTAACGAGTTCACCTGCACCATATATCTATCTATGTATTTGAGCGAAACGCCTGCACCGAGGTAATACGAGTAAGTATTTGACGAAATTAATCAAACAAAGCCAACAATTACTCGTAGAAATAAATATTGAAATTACGAGCTTTAACCATTCAAGAAAATATCATTACCTACTCTTACTGTTGAGTCCCGGATATCGTGAAACTCACCGAGCCATGATCCTGAAGAGTCATCAATAGGTATATCAGAGTTTGGTTGCTTGAGCTGGTGCAGTAGGGGTGCCCCGTAGCCAAGCACCAGGCCTATCATCCCTATGTTTATTGATACCCCGGCTGTCACAAAGCACTGCGAACATAATAAACTGCAATAGTGGCATGGCGTGGCATTTCATTGATATATGTTTTGAATTTTATGGAGCGCGGGAACGCTGCAAGTCTAATGGGCACCTTTGCACCGGGAACTATTAGGGGCGGGTTATTTATTTAGATTTAAGTTATTTGTAATAAATTTAAATTTATTTTATGGATTATTCTGAAATAAATGAATTAATAATAATTGCGTGGCTCATACTCACATAAAGAAGAAAACATTTGATTACAAATAAATTTGCATAAAAGATTGTGGAGTTAGTTCACTATTTATGACTCAAGAACGGCTGAACGGATTTAGCTAAATATAGGTGTGGTTGTAGCTTAAAACCTGGAAACGGATATGTAATCCTTGTTGTCCTTTTTTTGTCCCGGATTAACGCTGGGAACATCGCAGTGCGCAGCTAGTTGGAAATAAATGTTCATGGCATACGAGTACATCACATTATTTCATTACTACTTTATTTACATATATAAAAGCGCATGATTACATTGTCTTCATGTGAATCTTAGCATCAGAAAACAAAAGAGACCTAGGTCCTGCCCGAGATATTCAAATACTTATTTATTCAGCATTATGCTGAACTTGCGCCTTTTGTGCACAAAGATAATTCGATTGTGTATGTTTGTAATTCTTTTTTGTGCAAAATAAAACATTTTTCTTGCTTTCTATTATCTTATTTAATATTACCTGCTTCATTAGCGGTGTAATCCATCCCTGAGCCTTTCCCATTGTAACAGCAACTAATATAACTTCACAGCATAACCCTCCGCCTTCAAAAACTCAACTGAATAATTATTTTAAGATATGCTGACTACTAATACATTTTCGTAACAATATCATTGTTCCTTTATCTTCTCGTCTTTTGTGTTTCTAGACACGTTCAAAAGCACGACAAAACAAATTAGATACTAGACGTCTCCGTTAACGTTTTTCCATATCTATAATAATTACTATAAGAAAAAATAAGTCGGGTTTTCTGACACTATAATTCCAGAACGTACAAACCGATTTTAACAAAATTTAGGGAATATATCAACTGCTAGTTTGAAATAAAAATATTGAAACTTAGTTAAATAATATGTCTAAATACTTTTGACTATACCAAAAGTAGGTGATGTATATAAATATGTGATAACACATACTATTATTAGCATTAAAAATGCCCTGTATGTGGCAGTTGAAATGCCTATAATAATTCTCATTCAGTCTATAAAGATAGGTGTATTAAAGATCCTAGTATGCAGTACGTTTCCAAACTGAGGGTGACGATAATGGTTTGGCCAGTAGCTCGCCTATCTTAGGTGATCTGGCGCGATCATCGAGGTTATCGATGGATGCGGACACTCTTTGGAGGGGTGACCATGCACAAGACTGTCTATTGAAAAGTGGTGTTTTCTTCTGGGCGCTACTCTGGGTCGAATGACACGTCAAAAAACCTAGCCCCAGTATTAACATAAGCAGCCGTTAAGTCTTCGGGCTGCTCAAAAATCTCTAGACACCAGAGTTCGGCAATTTAGCTCATACGAAGAAGAGGAGAAGACTTTAAGTGAACCAGACACTTGGGAGGTTCGAATGGGGCTCGAGCGTAGTCGGTGGCCTCGCTTTTTAACATATTCAGAGCCAAAGGTTTTTTAAAAACTAAATGATATTAATTGTGGTTACAATAACAGGAGACAAGAACATTCTACAGGGGAATAAAATAACAACACATAGTTCCACAACTCAGTTTTTTTTATTTTTAGATAATTATTACATACATAACTATGTTAACTAGTCTAGATCAAATTCATACTGGTGTACATTTCGCATCTGATGGCAAAATTTTGGCAACAAGCCTTTTCCCCTTGAACTCATCTTCAATCTCTTGCAGAGTCCTGTCCTTAGTCTCAGGCAGCAAATACCCAGCCACTGCTAAACAATAAACAATTAAAAGCGCAAAAAGCGCGCACATACCGGACAAACCAATCGTCGCCAAGCAATAAGGCACAGTTTTCACTGCTAAAAACAAATTCAACGAATAAAACAATACACTAATACCACCGGCCAAGGACTTGAACTCCAGAGGAAATATTTCCCCAGCGATTATGAAGGAGAGCGATAAAGAGCCCATCGCGATAGCAAACATCATGCAGTGGATCAAGGAAATGCCAATCATCGGGTGGTCGTACGGTATCGTGTAGTGTTCTTTAGCGTAGCTGTACCCGGCGGTCGCCAACAGCGCGGCTATATTGATGCCGATGGTGGTGAACATCATCACGCGTCTTCTCACTTTCTTGATAATAAATACGGCGAAACTATTTGTTATAACTCTCTGTACGTCTAGAGACACGATAGCGAGAGGCAAGCTCAATTCCGAGCCAGAAGTTCTGTGCAGCAACTCTTCAGGGTACACCGTGACGAGGTTCACGCCGCCCCACATCCCAATGGTGTACAGATGAATCATGATCAACAATGGTTTGAAAAATTCTTTCTTCTTAATTGATACTTTTAAATAAGCCCAGCCGTGGTCCAACTTTTGTAATATCGTTTCTGAGTCATCTATTTTTAAAGAAGCTTTCGCCTCAATGACAGCCATGCTGCCTTCGATCATTTTCTTCAGCTCGTTTTCTTCCATGTCCCCTCTGAGCCATCTGAACACCCTCATGCTCTCCTCGTATCTGCCCTGTGAAGCCAGCCAGCTCGGGGACTCCGGCGAGAAGACCACTATAACCAGGTTCACTAGAGCTACGGCAGAGCAGACTGTGGCACTCATTCTCCAGGACGCTAGGGATCCGATCAAATGTACGAACATTACTCCGAAAGATATAGATATCGATACAGTCATAAGAAACGCGCCGCGGTGCTTGGGACTGGTGTATTCTCCGATGAGTAGAGAGCCAAAATTGGTAGTCATTCCCATACAGATGCCCTGCATGGCGCGAGCTCCCAGGAGCAAGGTGATGGAAGGCGCGAGCACGATCGTGATCCACGATGAGATAAGCAGGCAGATGCTGAGCAGGTTCGCGCTCCTTCTACCGAAGTTAGCCATGACTGGAATGATGAGCAGGTTCCCCACGAACATGAACATCCCGGGCAGCGAGGCTGGAACAGAAATTTAAAATAAATAAATAAAAGAATAAACAGTTGGTAACATAGGACTGTGGTTTCGTAGTTGCGGCAGGTTATTTTTCTCGCCATACAGCGGGAGAATGCTGCGAATCTAATGGGCACCTTTAAAAGAGGAGCACGGTAGTGATTATTATTTAAAAATCTTATAGATTTTACACTTGAAGATTGGATTTAAATATCTTTAGGAAAAAATCCACAAGTCATACCATGGAATGATGATGTAATAGCAAACGATTATGATAATAAATAACCATGACATTACGGTATTGCGATGCTAATATTATATTCATAGTGATATTATTATGAAAAACCTGAACAGATGCCAGTGAAAATAAACACTGCAGTTATCTTAAATTACTGTTACATGTGCAGACAACAATAAAGAATTTAAAAAAAAACGCGTGGATCCGCTTAACTTACATATTTGAAATGTAATTTACCCGAATTGCAAAAAGTCTGAAAATTAAAATAAGTCTTTTCACCGTGTTATCATAATCAGAATTAAAAACCGTAAAATTTTTAGATAAACTTGATTGCTGCTATTATCTGAGGTCAAAGATCATATTATTGATCGTAAAAATAAATCTTATCGAGTCATTCATGTGCCAGTGGGTACACTATTTGTATAATTATGTACATAACAAAGTATTATCGTTGTAATTGCGAACAAGCGCAAGCCTCATGAATTTAAAATATTCTTGATTTTCTTTATCTGTAACTTACATTAAGGATGGCTTCCTATGGCTCAGTTTTTCTAAAAACTATTAAGAAAATGTATATTGAAACTTCGATGCCTACTGAATGACTACGACTTCGATCTCTGGCGTTTTAGCTTGAGTGAATACAGAGTGATAAAAAATAATAAAACTTTATATATTTTATGCTATTATTCCCTCAATGTCAAACTATTGCAACAATCTAGCAATTTACATCATTCCTGCATAAGTCACCCTCTTCCACCATTTCACTGGTTTCGGTATTTTATTATTGTTTCCCGACTTCTAAGGAGGGGTTTTCATGTTTTATTTTTATTAACGACTGTTGCCATTTTCTTACACTGGGCCTTCTCCAAAAAACACCATTTCAGGGTTTTTGTCTTATTATGATCGATGACAAAAATATTCAAAATATGTTCTATATTTTAAATGAGACAATTTTAGTGGTTAGAAATGTTAGAAAACTTTTCATCACAAAACTGCCGCGGGCAAGCTTGTTGTTATATTTCCTAATAAATAAACAAATAAACTAAACTATAAACTACATAAAATGATATATAGTTCCTTTGTAGCGGTATCGGATATAAAGGAACAATTTAACTAATTTGTTAACATTACTTGCACTTAGCAAAAACATAATGAAACTTACTTTATAATATATTTTAGCCTTTATTATATTAGTATGATGAGATGTACCTAACCTTCAAATCTAGAGTTAATAGGTATTTTCTAGGTAAGCGTGTAACATCGTAGACCATAGTATTGTTTAACACCAGGCAAGCTGTGGTCAAACCTATAAGTTGTTAAAAATACCTAACGATATAATGTGTACCAGATAATCTGAAACTCACCGAGCCATGATCCCGAAGATACATCAATAGGTATATCAGAGTTTGGTTCTTTGAGCTGTCGCAGTAGGGGTGCCCCGTAGCCACAAACCAGGCCTGTCGCTGCCATGTTGAGTGACACCCCTGCAGTCACGAAGCACTGCAAACATTAAGGGTTCAGCATTAGTGGAGGCAGCTCGTAAACCATATGCACTCAGTTATTCAATTCAATTCAAATTCAAACTAACAATATGATTCATAATCCTAGCTAAGTAATAAATATCCTTATGCATAAATTTAAATTTAAGATTAAGGTTGAGCTCAGTGCTCTGCACTAGGACAAAAATGTTGTCCTGTATGGCAGTGCAGCAGAAACCCCGTTAGGTAGTTGTAGTAAGTAATATTTAATTTAATAAAAACTTAAATCTAAAAACTGTACTAAGTTGAAGTTATATAGGTATAATATAATACGGTCGAGTTGTAATTATACCTATATTTTATATATAATATAGTGTAATACTAGTCTAAATATATTATATTGAACCGTTACACATGTTATCATCATTATAATCAGCATGTATCTTCCCACTGTTGTGAAAAGGCCTCCTCTCCAACACCCCAAAGAGCACGGCCTTCAACCAGTTTCCACCAGCTCTTTCCAGCGTGCCTAACAATATCATATGACCACGATGGGTTGGTGGTCTGCCGCTCTGTCGTTGTCCGACAATACGTGTTATATTATTAAAACACGGTCAAACCAAATAAACTTATTGTTTGTTCAAGATAGCTCAATTATTTCTGCAGATTCTTTTTAAAATAAATATAAACATATAGGTTCTTATAACCGCCATAATTTGTCAAAAACATTCACATACGAGAAAATAATGAAGTAATGACAGCACAATCGGTCGTGCGGCCGCTTTATATCCGGCCTTTCGCTAGGGCGTGGATTCGATCCCCGACAATGACATCGAGCTATAAGAGCCAGTTATTCCAGGCTAGACATGATCCACATTAGACCAGAATGTCTGACTCATACAAGCTAAAAAGTAAAGAAAACAAAAACTAGATGCAAATATCAAAAAGAAAATTTAAAAAAGAACTAGTGATAAATTTAAATTATGGTATACCTGCTTCATTAGCGGTGAAATCCATCCCTGAGGCACTCCCATTTTAAAACAACACAGATACGAGTATATGTTAATAACACTGCATCGTCCCCCGCCTTCCAAGACTCAACTGAATGTTTATTTTGACCGATAAACTACGAATATATTTTAATCGCAATATTATTGTTTCTTTATGTCATCTCCTGACCTTTTGCGCTTCTCGACACATAACATTAGGTACTTGGTTAAACCTTATTACGTATGCACTTTTATTTAAATAATAACAAACAAAACATGTTTCAAACACACTTTAGCAACTTTAGCCGATTAGTTTGACCAAAATAAATTATAAGAATGCATAGTAAGTAACGTATGTCTGAAAACAACGAACGTATGAAAATGCAAATAAAGATACTTGACTTTCAAATAATATGTTAGTACTTACACGCTATTGGTGACGTCAGAACCCAGGTCGCTTGGCATTTGAACCTCATAATAATACACAAACATTATTGAGTTACATTAAAATCCGTTTAAAACAAGTATACGCATATCACTCTGTATATTCTTATATATAAAATTTCCGTGTCACAGTGTTTGTTACCGTACTCCTCCGAAACGGCTTGACCGATTTTTACCAAATTTTATATGCGTATTCAGTAGGTCTGAGAATAAGCTACTGTATATTTAATTTTTTTTTTTTTTTTTACTAAGGCAAAACAACGTTTGCCGGGTCAGCTAGTATTAGTATATTGTAGCGCCTGTAGCTCGGCCAACTAAGGTGATATAACGAGATCATCGAGGTTAAGAATCGGTTGATGAGAACAGTCTTTGGATGGGAGACCATACTCAAGAATGTAATTTAATAGTAGTATATTCATCAAGGCGCTATCGTGGGACTCGGCTGTTGGTCTTAGTACTAGTAATTGTTTAGCCAAGTCAGAAGGAGGGTTGAAAACACTCGACACCAGAGCTTGGCAACTTAGCTCGTAAGAAGAAGAAATGTATATTCAATTTAGTAGAAGCTATCCCACGTGCATGTGTGTGTGTATGTTTGTAACTTCTTGACACTCAACCTATGAAGAGACGGGCTGAAACGATTTAGATTAAATCTAGGTGGATATTTAATTGTAGGCCCTGGATCCTGAAAGTAACTTCTGTTCCCGTCGGAAACGCATATTATAATTCTAAAACCTCCGTAACTCCTTTACGTTCAAACAGCTACAGCGATTCCGATGAAATTTAGTATGGAGAAAGGTTAAACACTAAATCATCAATGATAATAATTGCCATATCTTTGGAACAAGCAAATATTACCAAAACCTGTTACTCCTCCACGCTTAAACGTCTACACCGACTGAGCGGATGAACTGATTTAGATTTAATTATTTTGTTTAAAAGCTGCGTTAGGTGGTATGTTAGAATAACATAAGAAGAAGAAGAACACTACCAGTGCACTTAGCTATGAAAATCAAAGCGATAAATACCTAATATAACATATGATTGGTAGGTATGCAACAAAATCATTATCAATTAATTAGATTGATTTACGAACGCGATAAAATTGACACAAAAAAAACTGAAATAATTTTCTCCATAACAAAGTAACCATCCATTGAGAACGCAGGATGTTCTATTCTGCTGTAATCTGCAATGTGACCTACGTATATTTTTATATTAGTACTTTTATTAGTCTATATTATTGCCCTTAAGATAAATGCTAATATTTAGATAGGATAGTGCTATAAGTGCAGTAAAAATGATAAGAGACTCGATACTGAAGCCTGAATCTCTTGCCAAATCGATCCGTGCAGTAACTCGGCGATAATGTACGGAGAATATCATGCTAAGGATTACGCGGAAAGTGTTTGAGTGTGGTGGTGCTCCCTCATGAAACTTCAGTTAAATCAGGGGAAAATGTCGAAGAAAGAACGGATTTCGCCGTTTTGGAAGCAGGTACATTGTTATAAGGAAAAAAATAAACAAAGTATAAAAAAAATTGGTGTTAAACTTTTTATTCTTTGTTTATTTTTTCCCTGAAGACTAAAAGAAATAGATTCTCAATTCGTCGGTCAGTTTTATATACATAAATCTTGGTGACAAGCGGACTGACAGATGGACAACGGATAATAATAAAAACTCATTGGTACCTAGATCAGCTGTTCTATACAAAAATATCATAGAGGTGCGGCAAAACGTTAGAGAAGCTATTTTTTTTTCAATTTCCACAAGTAGTAGATAGGAAGGGGGCGGCCTAAGAAAGTATCGATGGATTGTGTGAATGACGATATGACCAGGAGGGGTGTGAATACAAAGATGACGAATGACAGAGATGTATGGAAGAAGCGTACATACTGTACCGACCCCACATGAAGTGGAATAAGGAGAAGAAGAAGAATTAGTAGAATAAAGGTTGTTTGTTATAATAAAGCGACCCTTAAAAGATTTAGCGTTACCTACCAGTACAATATCTACTCAGTGGTACATTAAAAAAAATAGACAAAAGTTTTCAATCCGTCGTTAAGAAAGAGAGAAAAAAGTCACTCACTCGTGTGGGTACGCGCCCAGCTGGTCAAATAGTGATTTGACCAGCTAGCTGTACGGTCTAAAAACGAAAAGATAATGAGGTCAAAATTGTTGCCTTACCGGGCTTGTTGGACGCCGGCCAATACATGACCTCGCGGCAGACCAAGAAAGCGATGGAGGGACGAGCTTGACAAACACCTGGAGGATTGGTCCACAATAGCGCTAGATAGGGACAAATGGAAAGAGGGTAGGGAGGCCTTTGACAACAATGGGATTTTGGAGTGAGAAGGATGATACACGACGGGAACAAATGAAACGACGGCGTAGTGAAGGGTAAAGTGGGATTTTAATATTTAACTCTAAAAATAACACCGAAAACATTCCGTAAATTTTTCCTCCTGTCAAAAACCCATTGAGAAACCCTATATGCTTGTCTGATCACAGTTAATAAAATCTGGTGCGACTAACGCCACACCACCCCCCACGGAGAAGGGTATACCACGCACAGTTAAAGATCTAAAATATTTCTCGGTCTTACCAGTCGGCCAGTCCTGGTGGTAGTGGTAGTAGTGGTGTAGGGTGTGACAGGCGGCGGGTTTGCGCTGGTATCGGGACTTGAGTGAGCGTTGGTTGGAGCGTCGTCGTCTGTGGGGATTTCAAACAGACTTTTGATAATAATAATAATATCTTGGCTTGTTGCAGTGCTTCGTGACGGCGGCGGTCGGCAGCAACATCATCAGCCATGGCTGCGCTATCGGGTACCCCGCCATCCTGCTGCCGCAGCTGGCTCTGCCCGCCTCCACCATACACATGGACCACACCTCAGCTTCCTGGATAGGTAATGCACTGTTAACCGCACAAGTCTGCGACACTCCGGCCCAAAGTGGTACATGCCTAGAATGAAATTACTGGACCTCAAGGAGGCTGATTTGAGGAAACCGGCATGTTTGAGGACCACAATATCCGAAGACGTGTGTCATCTGCCAACCCTCACATGGCTAGCGTGGTGGATTAGGGCCTATATCTCTCTCTTCGTGAGGGTAACCAGCAGTGGCAACGTATATGCTTAAGGAGGCTGTCTAAACTGTTACGTGTTTGGTTGGCGACAACGTCAGGTTTTCAACTTAAGGATAATACTCGTAGTAGCTTGTCTAGAAAGCTAAAGAAAATGCTCTGAAATAGTGTACATTATGATTGTTATTGTTTTATTGTAAGTATACTTAAGATAATCTCCCAAGGAACCACGCCCTGGTAGCACCTGGTGGCACGCCCGATTAGATTAATTCATTAATATTATCGTACGCTTGCTAATTAAGATTTTTTGTCGTCAAGCTAGAACTCGGATGAAAGTATAATTACTAAGTATACATAATAAGAGATTTGACTGATTATATCAATTCTCTTTTAGCGAAACCCCAAAATTAATATAATATATTAATCCTGAAAATATTCACGAGTAAAATCTCATCTAGGTTATTTTTATTTTTTCGGATAGGTACCTATGCCAAGGAATTACAGTTTACATAATGCTGAGGCTGCGGAGTCATTATAAAATATTCTCTTACAATTTATATTAACAATCAATAAATATGTTCAGGCCCAACAGCGAAAAAGGCTAGAAGAGCATAAAAATTTAATTCCGCCCGCAGTCGAGTCCCGTCTTTAGATAAACTTATCAATCCACCAGGTAACATTTGTTATTAAACTTAATGTATGCCCTACCATCTGACACGCACCTCGGTTTCCGTCTGCAGCCTCGATCCTGGGCATCACGCAGCTGGTGGGCAGCTTCCTCACGCCGCCCATCATGAGCCGGCTGGGGCGGCGCGCGGCGCACCTCACCGTCACCATGCCGGCGCTCGTCGGCTGGTTCGTCTTCACACTCGCTAATAGCTTTGAGGTAACTTACAAACTGATTGATAGATGGACGTGGCTATTAGACCTAAAGACCTACATAAATAATTCTCGAGTAAAGGTTCCTTCACCACCTTGCTCCTTGGATGTGGCAGTTATGTGGAACCACACGAGTCAGCAACGGTAGCCAAGATGGACCATTCTTAGTAGGTAACCACTCGTAGTCTAGGAAGCTGCCGAAACATTGTTAGTGGCTTGGCGACAAATTTCTACCAGAGAATGGTTACTAGCCTCTCAAAATTATCTACCATACTAAGTAATACGAGTATATCTAATTGCTAGCAATAAGATGAATAAATTACATGTCTTGTTTCAGGCCTTATTTGTAGGAAGAGTACTGCACGGGCTATCAATCGGCATGCTCTCCCCGCTCCGGTCCGTCCTCATCGGAGAATACGCGAGTCCTAGGAACAGAGGAGCTTTCCTCACAACTGTGTCACTGACGCAGGCATTTGGCATTTTCTTTGTGCATCTAATAGGATCGTTACTGAGCTGGCAGCAGACCGCCCTGGTTTGCGTGTTCTTCTCCTTCGCGAGTCTCGTCATGACGATATATTCGCCCGAATCTCCGAGTTGGCTCGTCTCCAAGGGAAGGTACGACGAATGCCGCGAGGTCTTCCGCTGGCTCAGAGGGCACGAGGAAGATGACGAGTTAGAAGAAATGATCAAAGCCAGAATGCGCTTCGAAGATGCCAGATTGACGATGAAAATGACAAAACAGATGAATCGCTTCGAATCCATGTCGTCGACGATACAGAAGAAAGAGTTCTACAAGCCGATCATACTCATGATACACGCTTACGTGATGGTCCAGTTCGCCGGAGGAACTACCATGGCGGCGTACTCCACCACCATCATCAGTCTCATCATGGGGCCGAGAGCAAACCCTCACTTCTGGATGATATTCCTCGACACGCAGAGGCTGATCATGAACTCGATAGCCGTGTTCGTCATTAACAAGATGAAGCGACGGACAGTCATGTTTGTGACCGGCGGCATCTGCGTCTTCAGCCAGTTGGCCATAGCTGCCTATACTTATTCCAAGACGCATGGCTACTTAGATTACGACGCGATATGGCTGCCAGCTCTACTGATCAACCTGCAGTTCTTCACGGTAGCCACAGGTATGCTGCCGTTACCGAACGTGATCGGAGGCGAAGTTTTCCCTCTAGAGTACCGCAGTATCGGCGGCAGCATCAGTTTGGCGACCATGTCTGCGTCTTTCTTCCTCGTACTCAAAACCTTTACAAGTTTAGTGGACAGTGTTGGTATTTACGGAACGTACACGGTTTATGCCTTGCTGCTAACGTACTGTCTAGTCGTGATCTGGATTCTGCTGCCGGAGACGAAAGGCAAGACGCTGCAGCAGATCGAGGACGAGTTCCGAGGCAGACCTATGACCTTCGTAGAGCTTCAGTCGAGGATGTCTCTGCAAACGTGTCCGGTCGAAGTGTACAAGAGGAAAATGTCCAGGAAAGACAGTCAGATCTTATTGCATTAAGTGGATCAGATACTGCGATAGAAGGTGCTCGAGCGTAATGACATTCAAACAAATAACGCAATCAAAACAAAAACAATGAAAAGTAAGTCAATCCGATAAAACTGAAAAAGAAAGACCTTCGTCGAGTGAAGAGCACTCCAGTCTTTTAATGTGGATAATCAGATCAAAACGACATTATTGCGATATTGGTGACGCAGGTTTTCACGAGACGCGGGAGTGAATGTCACTTGATCGGCAAATCAGCCGATATGAGTTATCTTTCTTGACGACTATCGATATCTCACTCGTCAAGATAACCTGTGATAAGGGCATCATCCAAGGATTAGATGATGGCCTGCGAAGGGCTATTAACCGTAGGAGCTCTTACTGCCTCGATAGCGGCGTTCGTTAAAAGAAGCTGTCGAGTACAAGGAATAATCGTAATACAATTGTTAATAAGCAATATTATCGGTGATAGATAAGTTTAATTTGGCTATCAAGTATAACATTATACAATTTTATCTGCTATTCAAATCCTATAGCAATACTTATTTTTATTTTTTTCAAGTGTATCTTGACTAAGAATTACTTACCTTACTCGAACATATTATAATTAGATTATTTCTAGATGTATAATTATTTGTATATAAATTTGTAATAAATGCAAAAAAAATGTATATAAGAAACTAAATTGTGTACTCGTTATATGTTAGTAAGACTATGATATCTTGGTGTTATGTAGCTTTCATTATCTAAGTAATAAATTAAATATAAATCTGTAAATACTAATAGGTGTAAAGTAAAGTGAAAATAAAACCAAACGAATTATTTTTTAAATATTTTTCTATATTATTTGGTAGACAATATCCATTTCGCAGTGTCCAACGATACCGGCTGTCGGCTCATGTTGTGTCTAGTAAAATAAACTATGTATTTTGTAAAGGTAGAGCACTCGGGGCCGTATTGTTGGACAATCGATCGCTTACAATATATTAATTATTTACAATTGATACATCGGGGTGGAGCGGCCTGTCGAGTCGGCCGCGAGGCAGCCACGGACAGAGATCATTTGCGATTTGAAAACAACTTAATTTTAAACAGCCATTTTACTAAATACCTGTGAAGATATTTACTTGTCTTATACTCTATATTAACAGTCACAGCTATTCACAACTAACTCATCAGCAATCAATCAAGTATTTTTAACATTGATCCTTTTATTTATCAAAACGTGTCCGGTAGTCGTTAAAACAAGTAAACATCATCAGTACACTTAATACCTAATAACAATCCAAAATCCGTTTAATTTAACAAAAAGGACGTGATACAAGCTAGTACATTTGTCCTAAACTTAAATAAAAAATACATAATTATCTCAAAACCTTACTTCATATTGGCTTGGTTTGTCGTAAAGTTTAAATTTTACATGTAATAGATATTTTTTTTTACATTTTTGTGTAGGCCTCTACGGTTCGAAACAAAATATCGGGAGAAAAAATTAAACTACAGTAATTTTGCTTAAAATTATTGTTTGTATTAAGCAAAGGTCCTCTAAACAGCAATTTATTGGGATCATCCAAAGACACCTAAACATGATATAGACGAATAACTCGCATTGAGAAAGAAAATATTTAAAAGTTCATATAGTCCAGTTTGCATACATATTTTTTTTCTTTTTCTTGACTGACGTAAGTTAAACATCTGTATATGACATCTATTATTATTTATATGACTAAGATATTTCATGTTGTAACATCACAATATTCAACAACATCCATAGAATATTCATATCTGTAAGAATCCTATATTTTATTACAAAATTTTGTCAAAAAAAAATGTGTAACACATAAAGCTACATTTAAAATTTAGTACAAAAGGAGGACCAAACCAATGTGTCATAAAAAATCTTATTGTAGCGTATAAATTATGATAAACTTTATAAGCGATGTGTAGACATACGTAAGCTCTTATTCTTTTATATTTTATGCTAAACATTGAAAAAACGGCGCGTTTCACGTGTTCACAGGTATTACAATAATATATACAGCTCGTGGTCACATCTACATGACAATATATAGCGTGGAGCGCAATGTGACCCACACAAAGTGATCACCGGCCAAACACGACTTTACGACAAACTAGATCTTCCGAGACCGAACCAGTTCATCCTTAAAACTGTTATCGTAAGGAATTTTATATATTTGCATGAACAAACGGTCACACTTATTTAAAAAACGTTGTATACGTCCAACGAGTTTGGACGCATTACGAGCGTCATCATCAGGTACGAGCATCACACGGACTGTCACCGACGAATAGTACAATGTTCGCGCGGATCTCATTTTTTATCGAATTATTCAGGGTTAAGTTTATTTTAATTTTGCTATCGTTTTAAGGATGTATTTTAGGGACAAATGGTCACAATGACTTAAAAAAACGTATACGGTACGTTTTTTAAGTAAGTGTGACCATTAGTTCGTGCAAAATCATAATAAACTTTGCCCAATCCCCATTGTTCACAGTACCCGGCGATAAATATTGCACATCGACCTTTGGAAAGAGACAACCCGCTAATTTCGGCTTCGTAGAATACCTACTATCTCTGTCGCACACTACCTATGTGAAGTTTAGTCTATTGTTCCGAATAGATATCGGACTGTTTGTATTTCATGCGAAAGAGATAACGCTCCACGAGACTGATATTAGCCGATTGCTTTTTCTAAGATCGATGTGGAATAATATCATCAACAGGTTCAAATATTCATGTAAGACGCAAGATATACTAACCTTTATCCCAGGCCAAACAGATTCAGCCTAGGATAAAATAGTTGTTTTCGTACATAGGGCGGATCAGTCAGTTTAAAAGTAGCTAAACAAAATGTCTTAAAACCGTGTTAGGTCGGTAACAGATACAACACTCCGCGTGAACAATTGTTTCTAACGTTTCGTTTTAGACATTGGTAGCAAACAACTGTGACAAAACCTTTCAGAATGACAAGACAACCCTGCCATTCAGAAAAAAATAGCATAAGTCATATTCTCACGTTTTTAAACAGCTGACTGCATTTTTAACCGACTTCAAAAAAGAAGGAGGTTATATATTCGACTGTATGTATTTTTTTTTTGTTTTCTCTATGGTCAAAAAACGTGTAGTAAATATTTTTTTATAATACACTCAAGCCACGTGAATGAAGTGTGTAGTTACACCACTCTTTGCAGGTAGATTAAATTATTTTGGTCACAAAATTCTTTACATTCGGCTGAATGGTAATAAGTGCTACCAAAGTAAAGCACTGTCCGTAAAGTATTAACAGTGCATACAAATCACTTCATTGTTAAAAATGTCGTGTAAAAATAACTTAACGCCAAAACGTATTTAAGCTTTGTTTAGCGATTTACATACTCGAAATGTGCAAGACATTTGTAATACATACATGCAAGGACCTTAGTTTTACAACACCTGATTATGTGAACTGTAAAAACGAATCTATCGAAAACAACTAATCTATCACAATCAGTCATCATAAAACAAGGATTTGCGAGAGTCAAATAAAATAATAAAAACACACTTGCACGCAATAATACACATAAACACTCACGTCTTCAATTTTCCAGTTTACTTTTTCAAAAAGACATTTCATATTCTAAGTTTTTCTTTTGATAATAAAATATATTTACAAATATTTGTTATTTTTCCCCTTTCTCCTACAATCCAATTTATCTACTATAGTATTGATATTTTCCAGTGCTTCTGAACGCGTGTCTCGTAACATTTTGTACACACCGTTATTAGGCACAAAAACCATGAAATTTTATTATTTCCCCTTTCTCGAGTGTTAGCAACACACTCTAAGTGTGTTGCTAACACACTTAGAGTGAGCGTTGAAAAGTTGTTCTTCTAGATACAAAAAGTATTATTCTAGCTAGACACGAAGATTTCTTTACACATTTTTTTTGCGTACAAAATTTAAGCATTACGAAAATTTTATACATTATCGTATGGACTAAAAAAAGTAACATTTTGTACGTTCGTATGTACACACCTAAAGTACCATCCACTGTATTATTTTTATCATGTAATTGTTCTATTTTTTTTATATGTAAAAATCTCCGCTTTTTTATTATTTACGTTATAAGACAGACTTTTCACCTGGACCAGAAGATACAATTCTAAAAATTATCTGCTGCTGTTTTGTAATACTATGTCCGTAGTCCAAGTCTGTACATTCGGCTATAATTGGTCTATAAATTTGGCTATTAAAATATAAGCATAAGTAATATTTAATTAAAATACCGTGGGACGCGTGGTCGGTAATACTTAGTTTTAGTTTGAGCTCGATGAATGATAAGATCGTAAAGGAAGACTTGAAATGAAAATACAATAACAAGGGAAGACCTCAATATTGCACTATGCAGGACATTATTAAAAGAAGTACACCCTACATAAATATCATATTTAATTTCGTTATGTTTTTCCTTTAGCTTCTTTTTGTTCCAGTCGCTTTCTATATAATTTTTTTTAATCTCTTTCTACATGAATTAATTAAGTTTTTGTATATTATGTAAGGTATATTGTTTGTTTAGAATGTAAGATGGCCCAATAAAATTATTTTGTGTTTGTATTTATGTGTTGCATTTTATATTGTTTTTTTTCTATTAAATAAAGTTATATAAAAATGTTTCCTATTTAGTGTAAATGTGTATTTTTATGAACGTAGCGCTTCAGACATTTAGGTCTCTGTAATGCTACATTTTAAGTAATAAATTAATTTTAAACTAAATAAAACAAAACATGCTTCTGAAAAGAAATTAAATTGTACTAAAATACATATTATTATGTAGTTGAATAGTTAAATAATAATTAAGAACTAATATTTTTCCAATTCCCTAATAGCCCTCTCATCAAACAATGACTGGAAAGGAGATGTCTCTAAAGTTTTTTTTTTCTTATTATATCTGACACTAGTGACGTCACAAGCCAGATTGCCTCATGTTTGAATCAGATTGTACAAAATTTATATTATTGCTATTATTAATGTCAGGTTTTTATATCTGTAATAGTGTGGTGTAAGATTCGCTTGTCCCCTCACATCGATCTCTGATCGCAGCTTATCAGTCATGTTGTTTTCACAAAGATAAACACATTGCAGAGCGACAGGGGAAATCTAGATACGAGTCAATATATTACTAGCTGCGCGCCGTGGCGCTGCCCGCGTTAATCAGGGGTAAAAAGTAGCCTGTACGTAAATCCAGGGTCAAAGCTATCTACATACCAAATTTCATCTAATTCGCTACAGCCGTTTGAGCGTAAAGAAATAACAAACATACACACACACACTAGCACAGAAATATCCGCCTTTACATTATTAGTGGTATAACAAATACAGACTTTCTGGGACGACAGATGTTCCTAAAGCGGTCAGATTAAGTTGTAAAGATATAACTAATGGAGGCTGGACATGTACAAATATTTCGAAACGAAGATAAGCCGAGCTGACTCAGGCGTTCTTGAGTTTTGTACAGACTAGGGCACGTCGATTGACTTTAATAGGCAATTCAAAACTATTAAGAGGACAAAAACATCCCGGGATTTATTTAAGTTTAAACTTGTCTATTTATTTATTTAATGATACATCCTTCATCAAAATTATACTATTATAATAAAATAAATAAATTATCTCATTTATTACAACTAGTCCAATCAAAGAGCTCATTCCATTTTAAGTACTTCAACTGTTTTTATTTTATTACAAGTTCGTAGAATCAAACCTTATCAGTTCAAGTTCTACGTCCAAGTTCAGTTTGTCTATAAAAAGCATTAAAATCAGGGCTCAAAGGTTTTAATAAGACCTAACATTAGACAACAATATCAACAATTCATTTAATAAGCCACTTCGAGGCGAATTTTCTATTTACATGATATTCAAATCTATTCTGCAGCCTGTACAACATTATTTTTCTACTACTGCCTCCTTTTTTAGTGTCCCACAAATTGCCCTAGTACATTTTCTTAATATTTTTTCTCTCTCAAGTCTTCCTATATGCCTTTCACCTATCTAAGTCACGTTAGTTATAACTTGAATCAATAAAGAGAGCACTACAGAGTTCATATCTTCCACTTCTAACCTAATGATGCAAGAAGAAGTGAACTTTGAAATGCTTTCTTTATAAATATCGTACAATATTTTGGGCAGCCTTTTCGTGTAAGTCGTTAGCCTGTATCACCTTCCTAATACTTTACACGAGAAAACCAGTCAAATACATATAAAATTACAGAAAAATGTTGAAAATTAGGAATATATTTCATTACCTGTCTTCACCTGCGTTAAAACTAATACATATATCTTAAATATAACTAATATGTAGTTTACATCGCACCGAATATATTTCGACAATCAATTGGCCAATTTCAGTCATCAAATATTACTAATCAACCTATAACTTTCACCATTACTGAATGATTGTAGGTTAAAATTAAAACTGACCGAACGAACCATGCGCAAGAGTCAACTTTAGTATAAATTAAGTGCTCAATATAAGTTACGATATCACCAGTATACAACATTACTGAAAAATCTATTAATGGTCTAAGAACGTAATAACAAGCAAATGTACTTAATCTACTTAGAAATTCGCGTCAATACAGCTGTTAACACATAAACACGACACTGACAAGCCAAATATTATTTTACAGTAATGTTCAAATGTGTAAAAATAAAAGTTATTTATTTGTGAATTTTGCGTTAGTATACAATAATAAATACGGTGTAAAAAGGTATTTTTACATATTATATGTTTAACGTTCATTCGTGCAAATTAATATTTTTAATTGTAAGTTATGTGTGCGACTACAAAATTCGAAAAACTATTTTTTAGCAAATTTCCAAATATTTTAAACTAATATTGTAAGATATACCAAAGTCGACTTTGCGCTAGGTCTTACCAATAACCTGTCCACGTGTGTGTGTATGTGTTTGTACGTACCTGTGTGCAAGGCAGACGCCGCCACACAAGCATCGTTTTGTTTTTATTTGTTTGTTTAAGACGGACTGATAGTGCTGATCGGGAAAATTCAAATTATAAACAGACTTTTAGCTTTTTGACGTTATCTAGTAAACAACTTGAAACGGTCACATTATTTGCAGGTTATATGTGATCTTCTTTCATTATTTCCACATAACCAGGGTCAGAACAGCACAGTCTTCCCCTTCACCCACCATCTTCACATTCGCTCCCTTTTCTTTCATTATCAGTATAAATTATATTTATTCTCCTATCAGTACATATTCCAGTTATGCTCGTAATTGTTCTTATTTCTGAAGTAACTTTTTAATAAACAGTAAAAATCAGTCAGCGCAGATAAGTCTGCGATAGAGCACAATTCTTATAAAATATTTGTATCGTAATAACTTCAACATTAATATTAATAAATTTACTAATCAAAATGCCCGGCCCGGCAAAAGAGGAGCGGTTTGAAAACTCTCTCAAGCTTAGCTCATATGAAGACGAAGATCATATATTGTTGCAAATGTCTAAAAATAATTTAAGATTAAGACTAAAGTTGTTAAAAATTAGAATTTTTCCGACCCGCGCTGTCAATCAACCTTCAACATAGTAAAGTTGTCCTAAAGAGTATTTCCTGTAACACTTGACTCATGGTAGTCTGTAAAAATTCTAAACATAAATGTCGTTTCTTTGACATTTCAAGTGAGATTGTCATCATAGATTTTCCTGAATTGTTTATTGTTTATGTTGTGTTAACCGTTCGTATGTTGAATGACATTAGCCCATTTTGTATTATCTGTTAAAAAAAAGTCCAAATTCCAAGTTTTAGTTTTACCCACACCGGCTCCCGGTATGTCAACAGTTGCGACGAAAATGTGTTTATACCGGGAGCCGGTGTTTCAACATACAAGTTGTTAATAAAAACATTGTCGTTTCATAGCAACCAAATATTTTTTGTTTGTTTGTTTTACATGTACGCGCGTGTGAGTGTATGTGTGTGTGTGTGTGTGTGTGGCTAACGCTTGTGGCATGCGCCGCACACGTAGTCGTCATCCTCCCGCAGCGAGTTCTTGGCGAGGCCGACGCAGTGCATGTGGAACCACTGGTCGCAGCCGCCGTCGCACTGCACCCAGTCCACCTCCTTGCCTGCACCAAACATACTACGTTAGCATGCTCCAAGTGTTATACCTCGCTATACACAAGCTCCTCAAGAGCCTAGTGTCTCCACCGCAAATTGATAAATGAATGAGAAAGTAGCGGCGGTAGCTCAGAGGTGATCTGATGCGATTATCAAGGTAAAACAAAGGTCGACGCATACAATCTTTGGATGGGTGACACATGCATAAGACTGTTATTTGAAAGAAAATCCGCATCAGCGGAAATACACTAAATATTTCTGATTTTTTGACCACTTATTTCATCATTTATATTTGATTTTGTATTTAACAGATTACTTCTTTACAAGTACTTCAAATCTATTTAATCCATCCACAATGAATTTTCGCAAGGTAACGACTGAGTCAATAAGGAAAGACTGTTATTTTAAAAGTATCACTTTCATCTGGGCGCTATCGTGGCTCATATTACACGTAAGTATACCGGCTGAAGTCTAAAATCAGTTGTTAAGCCAAGTTAGAAGCCGGAAATAAAATATAATTTCAATCATTCATACGAAGAAGAAGAGTATGGTGTAAGAATTACCTGTAGGCCTGAGGCAGTTATCAGCGGCACAGTCCTCGTCATCTTCGTTGGAGGACATGGAGGAAGAGCTGGTGTCGGGGGCATCGCGCGCCGCCCCCGCGCCCCCCGCACCCCCGCCGCGGCCCTGCCCCGCTGCACGCATACAAACAATACATATAGTGCACACGTACATAGTGGACAGTGACCTGCACCGGTTTTGAACAGGCAAGCGCGGGCTACCTGCCTGAAGTGAACTACCTACAGGCGATGTGTCGTCGATGCCGGCGCAAGGTTTTAGTAGCGCAGTGTTTAGCGTCGTATTATACTTAGTACCTGGTTGACCGGTATTTTTTTTTTTAATATGACATTTTCTAAAAATGATTCCTAGCTAGATCGATTTATCGCCCCCGAAACCCCCCATATTCTAAAATTTCACGAAAATCGTTGGAGCCGATTCCGAGATTCCAATTATATATATAGAAGAAAGAATGGCTCATTTAAAGATATAGATATAGCTATGTATGTATATTTATATATGTCTATCTAACTGAGGATGAACAATGGTCCACTTCACGTTTCCGCTACTAGGACTTGAGACATTCTCTTGCTCTTCATGAGATAAAAATAATATAGACAGATGTTCAGTCCAACGCTATCCGGATTTGCACACTTGCTCCACATAATTTTATTGACCATAGAAATTAAATAACATGCATACAACATTTGTGATTTTCACCATGTTGTTCTCGATCTTAAGGCATCTGGTAAAGATTTGAAATATGAACATAATATTTAATTATAACTTCAAAATGAAATAAATATTTAACTAAAAACAGATAAATTTATATCTGATTGCGGGCTCTAATACTCAAACGTATGTAAGATAACATATGTAAGAACTCTTCGAGCGCGAATCCGACTTGCACACGACCGGTTAGTTGTAATGTTAAAAATATGAAAGTGTTGATTACCCATCCTGGTGTGTGCGGCGAGCTTCCCGCGCGCGGCGGGCAGACCGCGCTTGCGCCGCTCCTGCCGCGCCATGTAGTGCTTCCGCATCATCAGGCTCGAGCCAGACGACACGCCCTGCCACCACACAACCACACACATTTATTGACGTAATAACAAATTAGGACCGCAGTGAGTGGAGGAAGCTATGTGCGGATGGTGTAGCTATCCACGATCAGACCTGGTTTCAACATTTAGCTCGTAAACGTGAAACGCGCCACCTACTCGAAATAAACCCGCAGCCACTCTCCACACTAAGGCAATACACCTGCCATAAATGTGACCGCATCTGCGGCTCTCGGATCGGCTTGTTCAGCCACGAGCGCAGATGCAATAACCATCCGGACGCTACATGAAATCATCTATCGTAGATGAAATGGGCCAATGATGAAGAAATTAGGTACGTAAGAACAAAATAGTTTTATAGAAAAATAAATCATTCATTAATTTATAATTGTAATTTCAAATTTCAAAATATATTTGAGCAACAAAGAAATACTAAGTAATGACACGACCATTTTGCTTACTTATACTATGTTGTGTTATTGACGACACGCCGTGTGTGACACCACCACACACATATAAACGTTATAACAACTTAGGCACATAACAACTTAATAAGAAATTAGATACACAATAATACTCATTTCATAATTCTGTATTCCTTTGCACCAGGGGCGAGCTGAGGCGGGTTATTTGATATTTATTTAATATGTTATTTTAATATAATTTAAATTGCCATTACAACCTCGTACCCGCGACTGTCCGGGCTGCACCTACCACTACACTCAGGGTTTAGCTATTAGACACAACTTTTACAATATAATGATTAAATTGAAAATTGAAATTTGAATCATATCATATACCATTTTAATGATATTAAATTATTTGACTTGTAACTTTGGTGCTATCAATAAATTATTCTTCGCAGAATCCTCCTTCTCGTAGCAAAGTCTCATAATTTTTATTATAATTTTGAACGATTCCAATGGATAATATAAATAGCGTTATTATTATTATTATCATATGTGTGTAACTTATATATATTATGTCATATTTTAATTTATATAATATTTGTCATTAATGTATGTGTATGTAAATTAAATTTTAGTAATAAATCATTGTAAATTGTAAATTGACTTGCCCATTACGGTGCGATGCCGTAAGGTTAATAAACTATTTAATTTTGTTTTTATTTTGATTTGTGTTTATATTTGATGGTAGTAGTACCTAGAGAAAAACAGGCTGTGCCGACCCCACCTAGTGGGAAATGGTAAAGGGGAAGAAGAAGAATACCTGTTTCCTGTTGAGGTAGTTGGTGGGTGCGGGCGCGCGCTTGGCCGCGGGCGCGTGGTGGTGGCGCGTGCGCTTGACGGCGAGGTGGTGTCGCGGCGCGCGCTGCGCCCGCTTGCGGCGGCCCGCGTCCAGCACGCGCGCGCCGCGCCGCCCCTCCGCGCCGCGCGCGCCCACCACCGCCGCCCACACCTGCCGCTGCTCCTCCAGGCGCACCTGCACCAACACCACATTACATATATATCATTTGCTATTTGTGGCCGCCGTTTGTGGCATACATTTGTGTTGTAACTTTTTATTTTGTGTTGTACCTTTATTTGCCCAATAAAGAGTTCATCTATCTATCTATTTATTTATGAAAAAACGAGTGTGGCTCGGTGGTAATAACGTCTGTTTTCCATCAGACGGCCCCTGGTTTGCTCCCAGCCCTACACCAAAGACTTGTTATCAAGTTATGTGAGGATTTGCACTCGCTTTACGATGAAAAAAAAACATCTTGAGGAAACGGACACCACACGATCCGAAGACGACACGGATCACAATATCCGAACACGTGTGTCATCCGCCAACCCACACTTGGCCAGCGTGGTGGGTTATGGCATATATCTCTCTCCTCGTGAGAGCCCCGACTCTCAGCAGTGGGAACATATAGTGAAAGAAAAGAAAGAAAGAAAGAAAATAGTTTTATTACGCACAAAATAATGTAAATCAATAAAGCAATATGTACATACATAAATATAATGTGACAATTATACAGGTCCAGTATTTTTTGTGCATAAACGGCGTAGGTTCAGCATAGTGGGCTGCTTATGATGATTTATGCTAAGAACTAGCAAGTCAATTGATAGCCTTATGGGATTTCTTAAGAATCAACATCTGATCTTCAAAATATACCTTCCACAGTTGCAAACAACATCAAGCAATAATAATAACATTTAACTTTTATTATTACTGATTCAAACGTTCACCTACGAGATATACGGCATCTATAATTATAATTTTTCAATAAGCCGAAATGCACTTAACCGCAGTGTCGTCACTGCGGTTAAGTGCATTTCGACTTATTGAAAAAAGGCGATCGTAATCATTTTATTATTCGAAAAGGTAATCGAATAAATGCTAAGACACATTTCACACACGGCTTGTTAGCTCCATACTAAACCACTTTAGTTCGTATTATGGTTGATAACACAACTGATATACTACATATACATACGTAAATACTTCATATCGATACATATTTAAAGGCAAACAGCACAATGAAGGGTTATGTAGTCCTAAAAAGAGAAACTTTTTTGCCTTGTCCTCTCGTCCGTTCTTTGACTATATTTTTCCTCGGGTACATACCTCGAGCAAGTCTCCTTCAAGCATGAGGTCTTCCAGCCTGGTGAGGAAGGCGGGCGGCAGCCGCGTGTGAGAAGACCGCGGCCATGCGCTGTACGCGTGCTCCACACTCGCTGATGATCTACACAAAAAATATACATTATAGCACTATAGTTAAAGGTTGTATGGTAACCTTTACGCCAACGAGGTCGTCATCGCTTCCAGCGATAAGGCCGCCATTTGTTAGTACAATAATTTTATGTAATACTTGTTTTATTTTGTTGTACTTCCCTATTGGATACAATATTTAAAAAAAGGGTACCCTTATTTATCTTACTATGGATGGAAAAATCTTTATTGGACACAATATTTAAAATAAGGGTATCCTTAGTAAGGGAATTCTTCCTAGGACACAGTATTTAAAATATTGTTATCCCTATTTTAAATATTGTGTGTGTCCAATAAATAATTTTCTATCTATAGTAGGCTACATACAAAGAGTATTTAATTAAACGTGTAAAATACTATTGTATTTATACTTTAACTAATACACAGATAAATTTGATATTAAAAATCTTAATCTTCCTTTCACGCACGCTTTCTTATAGGTTTTTTTATAATATTTCTGTGTTATATTTTAAATATAATTTATAGTAAAAATCTTAAAAGTTAGAAAAATTAATACGATAATAAAGATAAAGATAAATTTATTTGTAAAATTAAAAATAGTGTACGTACAAAGTTCTTACGTCTACATGATACCTTAAAGATTACCTGGTACGCTGTAGGGAGCACTACGCCCTGCTATAGGACTGCCAGGAGCCTGTATCACAGGGCCGTAGGAATTGCCGCTTCGAACCAGAATACACACATACACTTTATTAATGAATCTTACTATGATAATACGGATAAAACAAAAATAATACCTCGCGTTTTGTGACAACTGCGCGTCGTGTGTCCGTCCGGTCGCCTTCTTCAGTTCCGCATTCAGTTTATCCGACTTCTCCCGATTTGACTGAAAACAACAACAGATGTGTCTTAAAAACATCTACTTTACTTCCCGTTATATCTAAAGTAATACATCAAAATCAGAAATAGTTTATTTATGGACATTTAACAGGGCTTACGTACTACATACTATAATTACCATACAATGAATCGTCCTATGGCATATATATATTGTGCCTTATTGTATAATTTGCATTTCTGTTTATATAACTGATTAGTTTAGAGTAAGACCGCCGAGTTTACTCCATGGACCCCAACCTAGGCGTGAGCCTGTGTCTTGGCGATCCATATTTCCTCAGTTACCTTATCTGAAGTTCATAAACATAAAAATTTCTTTGTCTCTTGAGGTTTCTACTGTTTACTATCTACTATTACTATACTATTTTTCATAGAACGAACTACAGTGTAAACTCTATATAACGACTCTGAAGGGACAGTGCATTTTATGGCGTTATAGAGAGTGGTCGTTAAATGGAGAGAATGTATCATTGAATGGAATACAAGCTAAACCAACTAGGGCCAATCGATTTCGACGATTTAGAGAGTTTGTCGTTAAATTGAGTGACGTTACATGGAATTTACACTGTATTTCAAAAGGGAATAAATTTATGAAGCAGTTGAGATAAGTCTGTTTTTTATACAACTAGTTTAGGTAGCCAATGAGAGTAATTTAATTCGTAGCTC
Organism: Mellilla xanthometata; assembly: GCA_035578125.1. Classification (NCBI taxonomy): domain Eukaryota; kingdom Metazoa; phylum Arthropoda; class Insecta; order Lepidoptera; family Geometridae; genus Mellilla; species Mellilla xanthometata. Next base: position 491,596 of record JAPUBQ010000023.1, on the reverse strand, counting down.
TTTAGGTAGACATTTGACCAGCAGGACGCGATACCGTACGAGCGCGGCGCCCCCCTCTACGGCGCGAGCGATGCTCTGGGACAACCAAAGGCATCATCTCCTCGGGAGGCTCTTATCCCTGGTGGGAGGCATTGGACACCCCCGCGTCCAATATTCCAGGACCTCCAAGTGAGGACGGAGTCCGAGCCCGTCTCCTGCGGAGCGGGTGGGAGTGAGGGTGTATAACCCGGTCACATTATCTCGAGACCTCGCTGGATTGCGAACCCCCCGCCCCGTTCTCCTTTCACCTCCCCGCGCTCGCCACGGCGCGTCAGTACGGTTAGCACTTCCGTTGCCGATACGCGTCTACTTGTTTTCGTGGTATATTTTTATAAACATCTCGTAGTTACGTTTGGACTTTATTGTTATTTCTGTTACGTTGAAATATTGTTTTTGTTGCAACGTAGGGTATTTTTGTTAAGTTTGTACATTTTGGTTTAGTTTGGACAATTTTGTTACTATTTTGTTGCTTTGAAGTGGGACAGTGAATTTTTTTTCAAATATGGGAAAACCAATTCACAAAAAAAAAACCGAAAAAAAAATCGAAAATAATATCCTACTAGAGGTGCTTGTTTTGCGCACCAAATCAGAGCGCCGACGCGACGTGACGTCATCGCCGCCAGGTCTCAAGATAATGTGACCGGGTTGTAACTCCCGCTCCCGCTCCTCGGCCTCTCTTCTGGACATGAAGTGACTGTCTAGGTGTCCGGTAGTACCTGGTGAGGGTCGTGGAGCGGCAGCGCGGCGAGCACGGGGTCTGCGAGCGCGGCGCGCGCCAGCTCCTGCCACGCCATGGCGCGCTCCGTCACGCACTGCAGCGCCTCGCCCTCCGCCAGCCGCACCGGCAGCTTCTGCAGCCACACCTGCACACACACCTCACAATAGTTATACTATCTTAAGTTGCAAGCCCCTTTAACTTTACCCGAATTATTCTCTCAAAAGGATTAACAGTTCATACAGTGAAAAATAATTTAATTGAAATCAAATCAATTTTTATTTTTATTCAACAGCTGTGGATAAATGGATAATAGATTTACTAGCTGTTTTATTCGAGGGTCAGCTGTTGCCGAACTAGGCTTTATAGCATACAGTTGCACTCCCTGGTTTGTTACAATTATTGCTAGCAGTTTGTTTGGTTCCCAACGAGTGTATGCAAAATAATGAAAAGGAATAAGTTTTACTAATTATAGTTCAAAGCAACCAGTATGATTGTTTTGTTTAGTAAAATTATAAATGTAACGTACCAATAGAGCTAATATACGGTCCAGCCTCGGTCGTTTAGTCCGCATACAGTCCGGACATAAGAACTTAGCGTCGACTGTCGAGAAGGGATTGTTTTCTCGCTCTGGGGATTCGTCGCGATCCTGTTTGGCAGCTTGAATACACGTGGCTGTCGAAATAATAAAATATATAAGAATTTGTAAAGGTACAAACATTTATTGTTATAAGCCTGTTTTCCCCCATTGAATATCAAAATCTCTTTCTATCCTCCTTTCATATGTCACGATTTATTGCTATAGCCCTTTTTACAGTATGTACCTAGCTCGATCTTCCCACCATCTTCTGGGCCTGCCGCAACGTCCACCAAGAATGAGTATTATTTTAATTCTCACAAACACTTGAAGATGTGGACATTACACTTTTTTTAAAACCATATTAATTTAAAAGGGCATATCATAAAAATATTCCAACACAATAAAAAGAAACAATAACGATATTGCAGTAATGATAAATCCCTTCAAATAAATTGTTTAAATCATTGTTTTTAATTCTACTATAAAACTCAGGAATTCTCTGCTTCCTCATAAACATTATCGTGAGGTCTTCAAATCAGGAGCTAGCACATTAGGTAAGCGTGAACATATGCGTGCGCCCTGTTCATCAAATCCAAGACTAAAATACCTACATAAATTTGAAACAATCATAAAACGCTTTTGACCAGCGGCGCGCGAGACACGCGAGACTCTGGCCTAAGGTAGAGCAAGCATGGTCTGGAATTACTGGCTCTCAAGGAAACTGCGGAATACAGTGTTGGATATTTGGCGACAGAGCTTTTTAGATATATATACTCTTTATTGCAACACAATTCAAAGAAAATACGAAACAGAGAAAAATATAGTGTTACAAGTGGCAGTCTCTTTTCACTAAAAGCGATAATGTTAGCCATGTTAGTTAACTGTTTGTTGCTTTTACTAACCCTTGTGTTGTTTTGTATTTGTCCCTTGTGTTGTTTCAGGTATTGGACTAACTCTAAAATAAGCTCAGTCAGTCATTTCATCACTGAGCATTTTCTTAATGCCTTGTTTGCTCCATTCACCGGCCAATCCAATCTGCGTTTGACTCTCTTGTAACGTGACATTGGCGAAATTACGGCCATACCGTAGAGGCCATAGACAAAGATAAAATAGAATAGCCATGTTAGTTACCGTGGAACCAATCCTTGCAGAGTTCGCACTGCGTCATGACGCCGTACTGCCGCTTGAGGCAGACGCAGAAGGTGGCGCCCGACGTCGCCGCGCCCGCCCCGCGGACCTCCTTGCGCATGTTGCGCGCTCTGCACAGACAATCACAATACAAGTAAATTAAATTTTAGTAATAAATAATTGTAAATTGTATTTTAGTAATAAATAATTGTAAATTAAATAAAAAAATAAATAATAAATATTAGGACACATTCACACACGGCTGGTTAGCCCCATACTGAACCATTTCTAGCTCGTATTATGGTTGCTAACACAACTGATATACTACATATACATACATACATATTATATAAAAATACATATTTAACACCCAGACCCACAGCCAACAAATTTAGTTAAGCACAAAGATGTTGACCGGGCCGGGATTCGAACCCGGAACCTTCTTATTAGCAGACCGGCATGGTAACCTTTACGCCAACGAGGTAGTCTTGAATTGACTTGCCCAGTACGGTGCGATGCCGTAAGGTTAATAATAAACGTTTTGATTTTGATACAAAAGGTTGCTGAAAACCAGTGCTGCAGAGAAATCTGTAGCGTTTATAGTTTATTTTTAGCTGTGACGACCTCGTTAGCGTAATGGATACCATGCCGGACTGCCAATCAGAAGGTTCCGAGTTCGATTCCTGGCACGTCCAACATCTTATCGCTGAGCGAATTATTTTTACTCTAAATAGGTTAGCGCTTGACCACAATTCACCTGATGGTAAGTGACATTGAGGTCTACGATGCAGTGCGCTTACCTAGAAGGAACCGATTCACTCTTGCCTTGAAAATCGCTAGATTATAGTCATTGGGGAACAGGGAATTCGGCAAGTAGTTCCAAAGTTTGGCGGTTCGGACAACAAAGGTGGAGGCAAAACGCTTAGTGCGTGCCTTAAAACGTTTAGAACAAAAGTTATCTATCTAATAATACTAAAACCGGTCTTGTATTTGGAGTTAGTAATCATAATCATATTTATTGGTAAAAAACAATACTTTACAGGTCAATCCATACGTCATTTAAAAACATTATAACAAAAATAAAATATAAATATACATGTGTACATTTCAGAATTTCAATATGTCATAATTATGTATTAATAAAAAATAAAACAATGTCAACATACGAATACTAATATTATCTTATTTTATAATTTTTAGAAAGTCATTATATCCTGACCGTTGGGCAAAGGTTTCCATGGAGTGGGACTTCTTAGAGGGCAGAAGACGACGAGGAAGGCCGCCAACTCGATGGCGCAAGGAGTTGGTGGACTTCCACAACAACTGGAAGGAACTGGCCCAGGACAGAAAAGCGTGGAAATCATTGGGGGAGACCTTTGCCCAACAGTGGGACAATATAGGTTAGATAAAAAAAATATATATATCATAGAGAGTTAGTACAGTAACACTAAAATATGTGTTACCTGAGCTCCTTCATAGCCTGCAGCTCCCTGTGCTCGGCCTGCTTGAAGGCGGCCACGATCTCCGTGGGCGTGGAGTCCTCGCTGAAGTTCCGCAGGAACAGGTCCGCCTCGAGGGACGAGGGCGGCGGGTCGCCGGCGGCCCCGCGCCCCCTGCGCCCCCGCGACCCCTCCGCGCTCTCCGTGCGCGGGGACAGCGCCTCCAGCAGGGAGTACGCCCACTTCTATACGGACAATCATTGATGCACAAGTTACAAAAAGAGCGGAGACAACGCAACATTATTGTAAAATTTACATAAATATTTTTAAGTTTTATTAAGTAATAATTGCCTGGGCAATCTTCAGGTCACGCAGTGGCAGGAGAAGGCACAGGACCGAGAACAGTGGCGTCTCTTAGTATCGGAGGCCAAGATCTGATATGGGTCGACGCGCCAACCCAGTTAGTTAGTTTTTTTTAAGTAATAACTATTGTAGTGTGACTTGCCTTTATCGTATGTTATTTATGGCTAATAAAGGTCTGTAATTCTGTAATTTTTTAGGGCTCCATAAGGGAAAATCTATTCTATCCTATTACTAAGTATCCGTTGTCTGTCATTTCAGGCAGTATCTTAGATTCCGCCAATTTCAGCTAGAAAGGTGAAATTTTGACAAGTTATATATTTCCTGTGCCACTATAACAAAAAAAAAAAAATGTAAAATATTAGTCCCCATATTTTTTATAGATAATGGTACGGAACCCTTCTTGCGTGAGCTACGCAGTTGGCCAATTTTTATTATGTGTGTGCATACAGAGAGTCGCTACAGTATTGAACGAAACATCAAATTCAAATTATTTTATTTCAGTATTATTATATCGAAATCCTTTAAAATGTTATAAAACAAATCACATATAATATTATTTATATTTAAATATTAGCATGTCACACAAAAGGGTGTCATTGGAACAGCTAGTAAGTTGATAAGGATATGAAATAGAAGCTGGTGAATGTGGAGATGACGGCTAAAACACTGCCGGTCAAAAGTTTGAGACCACTACAAAAAAAGTTAAATAATGAAATAAAAGTCAACATGTTCAAATCATTATATATTATAAGAAAATGAAGTGTCAGTTGCGGTAATGAGGTAATAATTTTTTAACACAGGATTATCGGACTAGATCTTGCTTGGCTCCCATTAATGTTTGGAAACAATGACCGTATATGGCCCTTTTCTTGGCTTATATATACAAAAGAATAAGGTTTTAGACAATCTTTAAAAACAATAGAATACGCAGGTGTGCAGATTACTTTTTATCACCAATATTTTGGGGATACTAACTTATAACAAGTTTTCAATGTTGGTCAAACTTCTGCCCGCCAATGTAGATCAGTGTGGAAGTGAATAGTTACACAAGCTAAACCTTACAATAATAACTGACCTTTTTAAGGAACATCTCGGAGGCGCCGCGTTTCCACTCCTTAGCAGACTGCAAGGCGGCTGCCAGTTGGTCCTTCTCGTAGAGCGCGAGCGGTATCTGCTGACCTTTCTTCACCAGCGCTTCCACACTGTGCATGTACGGGTACAGGTCTTTTGATTGCATCTCTTCCACCTGCGGAGTACGAGATACGATTGTTGTGTGTTAATTATAACTATAGCTAATGGGAGAGGTCTATATCTTATGTATAAAATTACCATGTCACACACAATGTTAGTTACCTTACTCCGTAAGGGATTGACCGATTTTTACCAAATTTTATATGCGTATTCAGCAGGTCTGAGAATCGGCTACTGTCTATTTTTCATACCCCTAAGTGAGGCAATAAAACGTTTGCCGGGTCAGCTAGTATATATTCTTATATATAAAATTTCCGTGTCACAGTGTTTGTTACCGTACTCCTCCGAAACGGCTTGACCGATTTTTACCAAATTTTATATGCGTATTCAGTAGGTCTGAGAATCGGCTACTAGATATTTATTTTTAAGGCAAAACAACGTTTGCCGGGTTAGCTAGTATATATATATATAAACATATATGTACAAGGTGCTTCTGAAAGGTGTTATAAAACAGAAACTACACATCCTAGATATATTTAGAATTAAATTTTCGAGGTTTAAGAATTCTAAGTATCATACATTTCAAATAATCCCAAGTTGAACTTTACGAGAGATTGAATCAAATCAAAAATAATTTTATTTGACGCATGTTACAAAAATACCGTATCGTACCGTACCGGAATTCAGTCCCCATAGTAGTTATTTTTTAAACCGTGTTAAATCTATGGCGTCTCCCAAACTTCCAAATTTTGATATATTTTCACACTTATGCGGAAATAAAATTAAAATACTGCATTAAAAAGTTATCTGGTAATGTTAGCTAGTAGATACACCTGGCAGGTGAGTTTAACGTTAATTGCACTTTCATAGACCTAGATTATATTGTATCATTTATTTGTTAGCCATTTAGATAATTAATATAGTATATTCAGTTTTTAAATTGTTGTAAATCTTCTTCTTCTCCTTTATCATTTCCCACTAGGTGGGGTCGGAACAGCCTGTCTTTCTCTTCCACGCCACTCTATCAGCCGTCATCTCCACATTCATATCCTCCTTCACACAATTCATCCACGTCTTCTTTGGTCTACCTCTCCTTCCACTACTTCTTACAATCATATCTATACTTCTCCTAGTCACATGCATCATGCATTACAATCATATCCATACTTCTCCTAGTCACATGCATCATGCATTACAATCATATCCATACTTCTCCTAGTCACATGCATCACGCATTACAGTCATATCCATACTTCTCCTAGTCACATGCTTCATGCATTTAAATTGTTGTAAATGACGTACCAATAATAGCGAATGTTATAATGGTTAATGAAATATCTGAATGTGAGCGTACCTTGGCGAGCCAGTCCCTGGCGTGCGAGACGGCAGCCTGCAGCGTGTGGTAGGAAGGCAGAGCCGCTTCAATCTCGTCTCCTTCTGCGAGAAGAACGTCCAGCTCCGTGATGGTGCTGTACTGGGGATCGCTCTCGCTGCTCCGGCTCTTGGAGGTGTCGATGAGGACCGCCTTGGCGCGCTCCTCCCAGTCTTCCACTTGGGCTGCCAAGGGAAGGAGGGATGTGAGTCATTTTGATTACATTTCATTCATATATTCAGTATTAGTATTGTGGCTTTAGTCTATTTTTTTTTATTTTACTAAATAGCGTAAATTATCTTATATAGTATAGTACTTTAGCATAAGTTCACTGTTAACGTAGATTAAGCTTGGGAGAAGCCATTGGCTCCCATAACACAGTTTTTAAAACTACTTTGGGAGCCTTTGGATTCCTATTACTTTTAATCTTTATGTAACCTTTGACAAAATAAACGTTTTTGATTTTTGTTTTTTTTTGATTTTGATTTCAATTTTTTTGAATAGAATATCTTATTCGTCATAACGTATCCTAATTTTTACAATTTAGATGTTCAATAAAAGAATACAAAATGTTCTCGTCAAGTTCACATTATTAAGATCACAGTATCATTTCAAATTAAAATGTCAACCTTAGCTTTTTTGACTTACGTCAACAACGCCTATGATAGATATAGTAAAAACGTTATCTATAGACTTAACTTATTGACTCAGGCGTTACTTTGCGGAAATCCATTGTAAATAGAAGACAAAATTAAATATTTAGTGTACTTCCGCTGTGATCGAGTGTTCGAAGAGTCAGCATCTCCTGATGATGCCTTGTGGTAAGGCGAAACACGTGTAGAGGAAATTCTTAACTGTAGAGTTAAGAATTTCCGAATTGTGATAGGTAACGTTAATCTTAATTAATCTTAGTTAATTTTTCCTTCACTTGTCTTAATTTGGATTTCGGATCACAGCGGAAGTACACTAAATATTTGATTTTGTCTTCTATCTATAGACTTCGTTCGTGCCTTAGGTACGGAATCCTAAATGTGAGTTTTTAGAGAACTTTAGAGTTTGTAGAGGTGTGGAGCGTCAAACCCCAGTAATATTATAACTGCGAAAGTTTATATGAACGTGTGTGCATTCGTTACTTCTTCAAGCACAAATGACTGGACTGATTTTAATGAAATTTGATATAAAAAGTTGCTTTGATCCAGGGTTAGGTAAGGACACCTGCTACTTTTTATCCCAATAAAACAAAGGAGAAATATTGTATGTATCTATGTGTTTAAATGATTGTTCCTTCATCACAATCAAACAGGTGGACTGATTTTAATGAAACTTGATATAAAAAATAGCTTCAATTCTTGATACATAAGCTAATTAAAAAACCCGGCGGTTAATAATGAGGCGAAAGTTTATATGTCAGTATGAAAGTGTGTAAGCTCGTTACTCTTTCATGTACAAACGACAGGACCAAATTTGATGAAATTTGGTATAAAGATAGTTCTAAACTTGAATTGACAAATAGGCTACTTATGAAGCCGGATATATCCGGTAAAATCAGGTGAATTCCGCTCAAGCGCAAGCCCATTAAATGTAAAAAAGTAGGAAATAGTAGGAGAACCTTTAAGCTTGTACAGCGCCGCTCTCTCCGCCTCGACGCGGTGGTGCGGCGGCACGGCGGCGGCGGCCTGCGCCAGCTTGGCGATGGCGTCGGGCGAGAGCGAGGCGGGCTCCTCGCGGCGCGCGCTCACCTCCTCCAGGAAGCGCGCCTGCGCCAGCCGCGCCTGCAGCGGCGCCAGCTGCGGCAGCACGATGCACAGCCGCGCGCCCAGCTCCGCCGTCTGCACCGACACATATACATTATTCTCAATTTTCAAAATTTTAATGTTAAAGTTCCGAACAACTAGTATATTAATTGATTAATTATATTTTAGTTTACATTTATAGATTTATTCCTTATTATTTACGTAGGAATATAGGTAAAGGGTAAGGGTAAATAGGTAAAGTTCTACCAGCAAATAGACTAGCTAAAGTACAGAAACAGGGATGTTATACAAAAATATTAATGTACAACAAGTTGCCAGAGAAAATAACAAATCTTAATAGTAGTATGTTTAAACAGAAAATAAAGAGTTTTTGTGAAAGTAATTCCTTTTATAATTTAAACGAATATATGAATATGGAGCTTGCAGAATCGTTATTCATGTGTAAACAGTAGTATTTTAAATTTAATAAACATGGAATACATGTGCATGTGTGTATTTAATGATATTTGTAAGTTTATTTAATTTTATCTAAGTAATGTTTTTAAGTATAAAGTAATTATTGTAGTATGACTTGCCTTTAACGTATGTTATTTAGGGCTAATAAAGCTCTGTATTTCTGTATTTTTTTAATTATGTATATAGATAGTTAATTTTTTTGGGAGAAGACATTGGCTTCCAATATACAGTTTATAGAACAAGTTTGGAAGCCTTTGGATTCCATATGATTTTGTTGATTTTTATTAACTGTATCAAATAAAGATATTTTGTATTTGTATTTTGTACATTAAATGACGACCTCGTTGGCGTAATTCAATTCAAATTCAAATTCATTTATTTCAGGATCAAGTCCCATATCCAAATGTTACATAAAAATATTATTAATAAAATATACTTTATCAACAAAATAAATAATAATAAAAAAAAATGGTTACCATGCCGGACTGCCAATCAGAAGGTTCCGGGTTCGAACTAAATTTGTTGGTCTGGGTGTTAAATATGTATCTATGTATATGTAGTATAGCAGTTGTGTTAGCAACCATAATACGAACTAGAAATGGTTCAGCATGGGGTTAACCAGCCGTGTGTGAAATGTGTCCATAAAATAGGGAAAAAAAGAAATCTACGCCTGGGCTAAGTATAGACAGGGCTGCATTTATAGTAAAAAGAAATCAAAGAAAAACGTAAATATTTTAAATTCTTTGAATTTAACTCATTTTTGACATTAACCATTGACCATCAGGGCGCGTAACCACATGAGTTAGCGACGGTCTGGCCTAATGTGGAACATGCCTAGGCATGCATAACGATACATTTTTCAACTTGAGTGGTGGTTGCTAACCAGGCGAGCATTAGAAAATACTCTACCATAATTCATCATCATCAAAGTTTTTTTTTTTTCGTGTAGTAAACGGTCACACTTTTTTATTATTAAAAGTTGGAATGAGTCCAACAGTTTCGGTGCTTCGTTTTCTACGCGAAAATATTAAGATGCCTTACGTGAACAGTTTACAATGATCATCAAAATCGTTTACAACCTGTCCTCTCCCACAATTGTGTATAGAAACAAATTATAACTTAAATACAAATTGTAAAAACATGGTTACCTCCTCAAGTTCCTTGACGTAAGCAGCGTCCACCTTGTCCAGATCCTTGTTGAGCAAGTCGCTCGCGCGGTTCTCGAACTCCGACGTCTGCCGGAGAACTTCCTTCACTGCTGACCCTGCGATATATATTATTGAAATATATTAATAGTAAACATACATGACACAATATACAGTTAAAATGTGAAAATTAAATTAAATTTATTATTAATTACTTTATTTTAACTAAATAACCCGCCCCTAATAGTTCCCGGTGCAAAGGTGCCCATCAGACTTGCAGTGTTCCCGCGCTGAATAGCAATCGCTATCCTTTGCACCAGGAAAGATCCGGAGCGGGAGTCACCGGTTGACTAGTTAAGCCTTTGACCAATTTCTTTGAGCAAAGCCCTAGCATCCTTGCCCCAACAGGGTCTCCACGGCAATTTATTGTAATTAGTTATTTGTCTAAAATATTGCAATAATTTAAAACTACAAAACTATAGTCAAAACCAAAACCAATTATACATTATAAAAAAAAAACAACTCATCAGACTCCGGCAGCCTCCTTAAAAGCCAGTAATTCTATGCTAGACATGCACCATCTTCGGCCAGAATGACACTGACTCATATGGTTGTGATGCGGCAACAAAGAAAGAACTAGACATACATTAGTTTAGTATACATATATGACAAATCAAAGTGCATGTAATTTGCCTATGGCTAATAAATACTTTGACTTTGGACTTTTAGAAAATGCTCTGCCAATTTGCTATGATTTTCTCGCGATGTTTTCCTTAACCGGAAGCTCAAGATCATTGGCAAGGATCAAAACCAAACCTTACGTGTCGCAAGGTACCGTACGTACGACTGAGTAGTTATCTATACCTCTTTAACAATATTTTTATGACGCGAATAGGCTCTGAAACTACTGGACCGATTTGAAAAATTCTTCCACCATTGGGAAGCTACATTACCTCCGAGTAGCATAGGTTATATTTTGTTTCTCTTTACACTTAGATTATATTAAAGCCCATGCAGAGCCGGGATGGGATGCTAGTCGCTACATAATGATAATTGCTAAGAATATTATTTCTTTAATGAATTAAATTAATATGGTACACAGTGCAATTACATAAATTGAATATTATTTATTCCTATTAAATTTTAAAAAAAAAGGCTAACTATGCTAGAGGAGGCATTCATCGTTTAGGAGATATATTATTTGCCTGTATCATTAATTACATTAGATACATGTATGTTTTTTTTTGTTGTTTTAACTCTAAATAGGTCAGCGCTTGACCACAATTCACCTGATGGAAAGTGACATTGAGGTCTATGGTGGAGCGCGCTTACCTAGTAGGAACCGGGTCACTCTCGCCTTGGAAATCGCTAGATTATAGTCATCGGGGAACAAGGAATTCGGCAAGAAGTTCCAAAGTTTGGCGGTTCGGACAACAAAGGTGGAGGCAACACGCTGTAATGTATGTAATATATGTATGTATGTATGTAATATATGTATGTAATATATGTATGAATACGTATATGTACCTTCAGGCAGCACGCAGGGCAGGCCGTCGATCTCGGCAGCGAAGAGCGTTAGCTCGTGTATGGTGAGCCGGTACTTGGGGTCGTGGTGCCGCGTGCGCGTGCGCATCTTGTTCAGGTCCAGCTGCTGGATCACCGACAGACACTTCTCCGCGTCCTCTATCGCCGTCTCCAGCGCGCGGACTATCTCCGTCTTTTGCATCTGTTCATTTGGACAATAACACACATCTTTAATTCTACTTCTCATCATAACCGTTCGTATGTTAAATGACATTAGCCCATTTTCTCTTATCAGTTGAAAGAAAGTCCAAGTTCCAAGTTTTAGTTTTACCCACACCGGCTCCCGGTATGTCAACAGTTGCGGCGAAAATGTTTTTATACCGGGAGCCCGTGTTCCAACATACGTGGATAATGTATCATAATTTATACGTACGAGTATATAATGTTGTAAGAAACCAGCCAGATTTGTTTATATATTTTGCACGCCCTAGTGGTAGGTTTCAGTTAGGACATTTAAATTAATTGTACAACATGAATACTCTGAAATCGCAATAAATTATTTGATTTTGACTTCTCCTTCTTTATGACACTCCAGCTCATACTACATACATACTTCGCCAAAAACCTCGCGTGTTCAGGTACATTATATTATACAGAGTAAACTCCATAAAACGTTACTCGATTTAACGGCAAACTGTCTAAAGCGTCAAAATCAATTGTCACATGTATATTTGTACTTAAGGTATTTGTAATATGATGTTATTGGTTATCAGGTTTTTACTAATCACTTTGGCATCACAGTCATTGTGTTTGGATCGCAGTCGCCTAGCAACTAATGAACAAGTCAAGCAACTAATCAACACAACGAGGATCAAGTCGTGTTTTATCGTAGCAACCTTATTTGTAAGACTATTAGTCTGTAAGATGTTAATGTCTTTGAAAAGTGGTATCCACCAACCTTAAGCTCCTGTGCCTTCTTCAAGTGTTGCCGGAGCCCGTCCAGGTCGCAAGTCTTGGGCGTGTCCGGATCCAGCGCGTTCTGCACCGCCTCCGCCCACTCCCGGAACAGCTCCGACTTGCGCTTCAGCTTCTCCAGCATCGCCGGTAGCTCGTCCAGGGTGTACCGGTATCTGAACAGAAAAGGTCCTTCTGTACAATCTGTTTTATTTTTTTACACATTACAGCTAGGCATTTGACATGCATAAGCAGCCCACTATACGTAGCCACTGCTGGGACTCGGGGCCTTCTCTCACTAGGGGAGAGAAAACAAGCTAGATATAATGGTAAAAATAGTAAAATATACACTAGGGAAAGAAAGCAAGGTATTCTTTTAAACTGTAATGCCTCATATGACTGTGACGAGGTCACAGGCGAAAGCAATTACAATCGCTTCTCTTTGCAATCTCCTCTCTGTGACATATTTAGAATCTCCTTAACTGCTCACTCTACTTGATTCTGTTATTTATTAGCGTTTGCGCGCCAAGACACGTCGTGTGCTCCGTCACGGACAAATAAGTCAATTCGTGCAAATTACATAAATAGCATTATACACGACGCTTGCGAAACGGATAACTAGCTCTATAACAAACCCAGTTTATGAGCTACTAACATGAAGCAGCACACATCGCGGCGCCGTATAGGAAAATGATATTATTATAATTATTATTTTCTCCCCGATGATACAAAGGGTCTGTTATGCGTGAAAATCTTAACATTTAAGGACTTATGAAGTCAACTTTTGAAGACTCATAAAGACAAATTTTGACGACTCGTTACGTCAACTTTAGGTACCTGAGCTTGTGTTGGTGCGGCGCGCAGGCGCAGAGCTGCGTGTAGTGGCGCAGGCAGGTGACGTGCTCGGTGCACGCGCACGTGACGCACGACAGGAAGCACGTGGTCTTGCAGTACTGGCACTGGCGCTCGTCGTCCGGCAGCAGCTCGAACGCCTCGCGCTCCGCCTCCGTCACGCCCTGCCGGGGGGATAAAGTTAGAGACGTCTCTAAGAATATCTGTAGCTTAGAAGAGAGCACACATACTCCTATGGCACGAGACTAAACGCGGTCTCAGTATAGGAGTTGAGACCCATATACAAATAAATGTTTAAAAATAAATGTAGTATGTATTATATAGAGAACCTTTCAATTTCAAATAATTTATTTTGCAAAACACGGGTAATACAAAATAATGGAAAATAATGTTATGATGATAAGTATCACCATGTTTTAGCCTATTAAGGCATGCAAAAAATTATATATTACTAAAATATCTTTGTTAAGTATAATTGATTTGACAGTGTTAAAATGTTGTATTGTGCATATATATTTTTTTATTGACCTGTAATATTTTTCTGAACAAAATTAATGAATTTGAGTTTGAAGAATGTGCTCATAAGCGCATTTCTAAATGTCTCTATTAAGTCGAGTAAGCTTTGTTCATGTGTTCTATTTTCAGCACTATACACTTTAGATTTTGCTATCACCTACATGTATTTTTAAGACACATTAAAAATACATGTAATTTTTTTTCTACCCGAGATGAATTGAAACTATTGGCGAGTCAAAATATTCTCTTTTAGCTACTCATAAGGTTATTAATGTTTTGGCGTCACAAAAGGATAAATCCTAGACTAGCAACTCAAAAAGTCACATTTTGGCACCACAATTAGACGATTTGTGGTACATCAGCAACACACCATTACTATAGATGACAAACAAACAGTCATCTTTTAGAAACCAACTTCAGATGATACAAAGGGTCTGCTATGCGTGAAATCTTAACATTTAAGGACTGATATGATATGAAGTCAACTTTTGAAGACTCATAAAGACAAATTTTGACGACTCGTTACGTCAACTTTTGACGACTTGTTACGTCAACTTTTAACGACTTGTTACGTCAACTTTTCACGACTTGTTACGTCAATTTTTGACGACACACAAGTACAAGTTAAAAAATATGTCATCTAGCACCTGTGTGTTGCAGCAGCCTCCTTGAGAGCCAGTTATTCCAGACTGAGTGGCCTGATCTCTTGTCTGGCTATAAGGTGTAATAAACCCACTAACCCAGTCGAGCAGCGACTTCCTGAGCTTCCTCTCGTCGTGCAGCATGGTGCGCATGTCCCTGTAGGCGGCGAGCGCCACCGTCAGCCCGAGCGCGTCCGCGTTCAGCGCCATCTTGCACACCAGCTCGTCGTGCGAGAACACGCAGTAGCGCCGCAACGTCGAGTAGTGCGCGATGCACTCGCGACCCATCTTCAGCTGGACATTACAATGCCGTATTAGTCATGAAAGAAAGAACGAAAGCTACAGCTGGACATTACAATTGGGGATTAGTGATGAAAGAAAGAAAACTTCATCTGGACATTACAATGGGGTATTAGTCATAAAAGGAAGAAAGCTTCAGCTGGACATTACAATTGGGGATTAGTAATGAAAGAAAGAAAACTTCATCTGGACATTACAATGGGGTATTAGTCATAAAAGGAAGAAAGCTTCAGCTGGACATTACAATTGGGGATTATATAATTATGGGGCATTATATTATATCATTTTTGACAGAAATGGCTCCTAACACTGTCGAGGAATAGGTTCCACATTTATTTAATTGTGTATAACATTATGAGTAGGTACTGTAGAATTTTTCTACCTATATTTCTGACTATATACAATATTAACCGTTCGTATGTTGAATAACATTAGCCCATTTTGTATTTTCTGTTGAAAAAAAGTCCATGTTTTAGTTGTACCCACAACGGCTCCCGGTATGTCAACAGTTGTGGCTAAAATGTGTTTATACCGGGAGCCAGTGTTAAAACATACAAGTGGTTAATACATTATAAATTATATAACCTGTGTTAGATGTGTATCTTTTTAGATATTAAATAAAACTATAACTATTAGACTTAGTAGTATGTCTGATATTTACTTTCATAAACTGCAAAACCGATGTTTCGGGTTTGATTCCCATGGTGAGTGTGGGTTTATGTTTTTTTTATCTTTAAAAATAAAAATAAAGGTTTTGTTACAAATACAAATACAAATCATTTATTGATAACACCAAAGTTACAAGTCAAATAATATGATATCATTACAAAAGTATATGATATGTATCCATGTCAATTTTCAATTATATTCTAGTACTATAATATCAATACAATAGTATATGATATTAATCATAATGGCAATTTTCACTACTAATTCTAGTATCTAATATAATATCAATACAAAAGTATATGATATGAATCAAATGTCAATTTTCAAATTTAGATAATCATTTATATTGTACAAAGTTTTATCTAATAGCCAAGCCCTGAGTCTAGTCTTAAAGCTGGCGGTGGAAGGTGCATCCCGGACAGTCGCAGGTACGCGGTTGTAGATCGCGGGCCCCAACACGTAAACGGACCTCTCCAATTTCACAAGTCGAATGTTTATGTGAGTGTGAGCGTTTGTATGTGTGTGTCCATACCATCCCCGATACAAGAAATAAATCTTACGCGTTTGTTTTATTACTAACTAGTTGCGCCCCGGGGTGTTACCCGTGCTAATCCGGGACAAAATAAACTGATATGGGATAAAAAAGTAACCTACGTGTTAATTCAAAGTCTAACCTATCTTCAAAGTAAATGTCATCCTGTGAAGGAGTAAAATAGATAAAGATTACTTCCAGCGCTTTTTGATTTATTTTAACTACTACATCAACATTTTATAAGACAGTATTCTTGAAGTCAATTAGCGTATTTATTTTACTAGATTGGTTTACTTTGTTTTTAAAATAGTAGCTAGATTTCCATGGCCATGTAATAAATGAAAGTTATATAATTTTCGGTATATATGTTGGAATACTAGGCTAAATAACAAATTAACGCTCCAAGTTTTCAAATGTAATACAAAGAGAGTTACAGTAAATACTCACCCAGTCTGCCGGCGTGAAGTTGACCGCTTCCGCAAAGTTGTACCCCTGGTTGAAGCCGGCGTGGTAAGCGCGCGGGAACGTGATGACAAACTCTCCCGCGTGCTGGTCCAGTCTGGAATAAAGAAATTTTTTGTATTGCGTACATTTATTCCACAAATATAGTTAAGGCAAAATAAAGTGGGTGTATATTTTACTATCAAACGATTAAACTGATTTATATGACATTTAGTACAAAGGAACCTTATATCTTGGGACTGAAATATTTTCATTTTGATTGAATTAACACATGAACTACTTTTTATCCAGGATAATCGCGGGTACGTTGTAGTTTTTCAGGGAACAGGGCGTTTGGCAAAGAACACCACTCTTTTGCGGTTCGCACAGTGAAGGTGGAGGAAAACCACTTAGTACGTGCCTTTGGCACCTCCACGGTATAACGATGCCGCTTTGGTGTTTGTTTTCCTGATCGTCTGATGATGGAATGGGGCGTGGGGAATTATACAATGCAATTTCGTCTTACACTGTCCAACATGCAACCTATTAAGAACCGAAAGCCTGGCCACTAGGTATGCGGCGAAATCTAGATAGTATCAACAAGAAAATCTGAAAATATTTATTTAGCTGTTACTTTGCGGAAATCATTGTACATAGAAGAAAATCTGTAATATTTAGTGTACTTCCACTGTGATCTGAAACCAAATTAAGATACGCAAAGAAAACATTACAACAATTTATACTAATTACTAGATAAAGAATAGGTTATAATACTTTTTTGCCAAACAAACATTTTAATGTGGTTTTTTATATGCTTGTTTTATTTTTTACAGACCACAGCGGAAGTACACTAAATATTTTAGATTTTCTTCTACCTACAATTGATTTTCGCAAAGTAACGCCTGAGCCAGTAGGTTATCAGATATAAGCCTTGACCTCCATATTGACCCAGCGGCAGTTGCGACATGTCTCACCTATAGACGGGTACCCCCGCCTTCATGAGCACGTTGGGGTTCATGATGGTGACCAGCTGATGCAGCAGGTCGGGCTGCAGTTGGAACAGCTCCGGAGCTTCGGCTTTCATCGCCGCCTCGAACTGTTCCGCCTTTGATGACGGTACACCGTACCTGGGAGGCAAAAATACACATACAAAGTTCAGTATAGAGTTTTCAGTTTATTTATTTCGTATACTATACCACTTATCCGTTCGTATGTTGAATGACATTAGCCCATTTTGTATTATCTGTTAAAAAAAGTGCAAGTTCCAAGTTTTAGTTTTACCCACACCGGCTCCCGGTATGTCAACAGTTGCGGCGAAAATGTGTTTATACCGGGAGCCGGTGTTTCAACATACAAGTGGTTATCATACATACACCGAGTCTTACTACTATAAATAAAATTTAAGATATTAATAAGAACTACGAATATTTAAGATATGGGGTGCACTGAACTCCACAGAAGTTTGAACCTGTGTCGTGAAGTTCAGGCTGTAAAATACAACACAACACAGTAATACAAGTAAAATACATTTATCGCTTTATTATGGTTATATCATACAATTATGGTGTATACATTTAAAACTCATCTCATAATGGACCTTGACCTAGTATCGCAACACATGAGGAGTTAGCCGGTTTATTGAAATAAAAATAAATCATTATGATGACGACTTCGTTGGCTGGTAATTTAAATTCTCAAACAAAATAGGTAATCTACTCCGAAATCGGATTAGCCGTTCGGAAGAAAGACACACACAAACAAATTCACGCACACTTAGACATCAAACATAACACCCGTCGTTAATGCGTCGGGGGTTCAGTGCAAAAAGGTTTACTGTTTTTTTTTTAACAGGATACTTTTCACACACGGCTGGTTAACCCCATACTGAACCATATCTAGTTCGTATTATGGTAGCTAACACAACTGATATACTACATATACATACATATATTTTTTATATAGATACATATTTAGCAACCACAGTCAACAAATTTAGTTAAGCACAAAGATGTTGGCCGGGCCGGAAATCAAACCCTGAACCTTCTGATTAGCAGACCGGCATGGTAACTTTCACGCCAACGAGGTCGTCATTTTTTTGTATTCACAATATCACTATATTAAAGATAAAAATATACACATATGAAAGACAGCCTCACCAAGTCTTGGGCTCGCCCCAGTGCAGGTAGTTGATGGAGTAGCTCCAGTGGTCCTCGTTGTGCCAGCAGAAGGTCGCGAAGCACATGCCCACGTACAGCCACGGGATCTGCACAGGTTATCTATCATCAACATCTAAACACTTTTTATCTATGAGATAGCTTTTAGTTTTTTTAGTTCACCCGTGTGACCTAATAGGTTAGAAATAATTCACACTGATATTATTACTTTTCACTTTTATTTTGAAACTAGCTGTGACCCGTGGTGTTACCCGCGTTAATCCTGGACAAAAGCTTCGCTGAATACAGCGTAGCTTACATTTTTTTTTCATTAAGAGGTTTCATCGGTCTTCAAAAGTAGAGTTAATAGGTATCTTCTAGGTAAGCGTGCCACATCGTAGACTATATTTCAACTATTACGATTCCAATTTGAAGTTTAGTATTATAAGTGAAATGTAATATCTTTGTGACTTATTGGAAAATAAATAACATTCATTCATTCATTCATTATAACGATGTGGTACGCTTACCTCAGGAAACAGAGACTTAGGTACAGAGTTCAAAACCTTCGCTGTCCCCACAGTAAAGTTCCAAAACGCTTTTTCTCTCTGTCTCTTTGTTCCGGCCTCATTGAGAGCCAGCTATTTCCAGACTTGGAATGTTCCACCTTAGGCCTGTGTCTGTCCTTGGTTACGCGCCCTGCTAGTCAAGCCATCTATATACGAGTATATGCGTATATGTATAGTATATATAGCTGGTTTGCGAAAATTAAAAACGGAACTAAAAATAATTTATTGAGGGATCGACATTACTGACTAGAGGAAAAAATATGGTAGTATAAAAGATTTATAATTGTTTGGCATAAAGAAAATGTATTCAATTTGCCAGAATTTTGAATTACTTATTGACTCAGGCGTTACTTTGCGGAAATCCATTGTAAATAGATGACAAAATTAAATATTTAGTGTACTTCCGCTGTGATCCGAAATCCACACTAAAACAAGTAAAGGAAAAATCAACTAAGATCAATTAACCAAGCTTAATTAACTAAGATTAATTAACTAAGATCAATTAACTAAGATTAATTAAGATTAACGTTACCTATCACAATTCGGAATTTCTTAGCTCTACACGTGTTTCGCCTAACCACAAGGCATCATCAGGAGATGCTGACTCTTCGAACGACAAGTCGAGAGTCTCGACTCGTCGTTAATCTTAATTAATCTTAGTTAATTAAGCTTGGTTAATTGATCTTAGTTGATTTTTCCTTTACTTGTCTTAGTGTGGATTTCGGATCACAGCGGAAGTACACTAAATATTTAATGTTGTCATCTATTTTGAATTACGTGGATATTCTCGCCAACCAGCGATATGACTAGCTGTAGCTGAAAGAGACAAATCGTGCATGTGTGTGTGTGTGTGTACCTTCATGCCGGATATGTCAGCGTTGATGTGTCCCAGCACGGAGCCCTCCAGCACGGGCAGGTTGTTCAGGTTCCAGCTGGACTCGGCGTACTGCTGCTCGCCCGGGTACAGGTGCGCTGACGACTTCGTCGGGAACCCTAACACCAGACAGGTATTAATTTAATTAAATATGTATGTTTATATGTATACTAGCTGACCCGGCAAACATTGTTTTACCTTAGTAAAAAAAAAAAAACTAAATATACAGTAGCCGATTCTCAGACCTACTGAATACGCATATAAAATTTGGAAAAAATCAGTCAAGCCGTTTCGGAGGAGTACGGTAACAAACACTGTGACACGGAAATTTTATATATAAGATGTAGTATATCAGTTGTGTTAGCTACCATAACACGAACTAGAAATGGTTCAGTATGGGGTTAACCAACCGTGTGTGAAATGTGTAAAAAATATAAAATAAAGACAAACTACGTTCATATTTTTTTTTACAATAAAAACTTGCGTTTGTTTACAATTCACCTGATGGTAAGCAATATTAAGATTTGAGGAGTAGCGCGCTTACCCAAAAAAACCGGTTCGCTCTTGATTAGAAAACCGCTAGATTGTAGTTTTCGGGGAACAGGGAGCTTGGCAAAGAATTCCATACTTTCGCGTTCCTTTATCGTTTATGACTCGTGTTATAATAATAGATGGAAGCGTTTATTTTCATTTGACAGATCTAGTTTGACAGTTACAGTGTTGTGACCAAGTGATTATAGTGGACATGATATCGATTAATTATTCTCATGCGTAAATTGCTACTGTGAGTACCTAAGTTCAAAGTGAACTTTTGCCTAACATTATGAAACTTATTATAGATTTTTTGAACTAGTTTCATTTCAAATTCATAACTCTGATTGGTCCGAAATAAGTATATTCTTAGTGGTTCTTTAGACGGCTTATAAGCTATTTTTATGTTTTACAGTTTACGATTTATAGCAAAAAGCTGTAAAATCAAGTTTTTCCCTTATCTTCGCCTCAGGACGATGTTATATCGGGTTCAATCTTGTAATACAATTCGAGCGAAGCGTCTAAGCCGCAGTATTAGGTATGTCACGAAATAAATTCTTATAAAATCAACAGTTACACTAACAAAATTGATATTATAAACACTAACAACTGAAGATAATATCATCCCCTATAAAACAAAGTAGGATTTATTTAAATGTCTTAACAGCTCTCAGAAGCACACCATTATTAAATTATCAGTGTCTATTATCAAGCGTGTAACTTCGTTGATCACCCTCACCGGTTGCTTCTAGGTAAGCGCGCTCCACCGTAGACCTCAATATCACTTACCATCTTGTAAATTTTGGTCAAGCGCTGACCTATTCAGAAGGAAAAAAATTAAGCCGAGCTACGTAGGCGTAATTTTTTAATAATAATAACAGAAGTATACCGGATCCATGGTCCATGGAATGCAAGTCAGCTCCGTATTCCACCGTCACATCCTCGTCTATGGAGGACACGACGCGCCAAAACTCTTTCTCCACCGTCGATGTTGGCACCATCTGGGGAAGGTCAAATATATATTATGGGATTCAAGGCCTTCTCTCTCAAATAAAATGTTGCCCCGCAGCACAGAATCGAAAGATACTTATCAATATAGGTTTATCCGTTCAGATGTTAAGATGTCACAGATACTACTCACATACATTTATAAAAAAAAATGTATTATTTTCTGCAGTTTATTTTTGGGAGGAATGACCCGTCCACCCTCCAAACCCACCAGTGATTGTACGGGGAATTTTCATTTCCCCGGCCACGAAGTTGATACTTCAAAATTTTTAAAATATCGATAATTATATCGTACCCATTTTGAGGTTCAGGAACCAGATTCCAGACATGTCTGGTGTCAGTTTTGACACCGGACATGTCAAAGGTCTATATAGTCAAAGGCGAATTGGGTGGACGGGGAAATGAAAATTCTCCGTGCACTCACTGGTGGGTTATGTCAGGCCTGTGTCACTCCGCGTGTAGGTGTTAAAAACATACCTACGGGCGGCGGCCACTCCGGAGTGGCCAATCTAGTAGGCTGCCACAAGCGAAAGAAAACACACGCGTGCGCGCTATATGTTCGACCACGTTCAACTTAATTATTTGCGAAGTACTAGTTATTATTCTGTGTTATTTGATTGATTCATTATATAATTGCAAGATGGACACCAAACGAAAAAAAGCAAAAAAATACTGTGCAATTTTTAATTGTTTAAATACGGATCGTGATCGAAATTTAACTTTTTTTTGGTTACCTAAAGACGCTGACAGGTAAGGGTAAAATCTATTTTGACTGGATTACATTATGTTCCTATATGAAATGAAATTAATTCAAACTACAAACCGTTTTTCCCCGTACTATTCCAATATCCTAAAAGTACAATAAAAAAGATATTTTAGTCGTTTCATTCGAGTTGCATTTCATTTGTCGTACATTTACGAACTTAGACTAAGAGCCCAACGCAAAATATTTTCGGTGATACTATAGATGATACCTATGGAATTCTATTCGGGCTAGATGGCATATGAAGTAGTTTCTCGAAGTAAGCAACCCTAGTCCGTGGGTCTTTCAATACCACAGAATAATAACTAGTACTGCGTATAACCATGTACAACGTATTATGACCCGTAGCATAGTGAATTAAGGCCCATATTCCTTTGAAAAGAAATTGGTAGGCAACGAAATGATCACGTGATTGACTGGACCGCGAGCTAAATTAAATCATATTGTTTATCAGATTGAGTTCATATTTCTTTGAAAACCATTGCGAAGTGAAGCTTCTGTACGAAGTACAAGTTATTATTCTGTGATTATGTGAACAGGTCATGTCGCAGTTAGTTTGTGTATTAGGTATTGTAGATAGTTTTGAATTATGTTGATTAATATGCTAAGTTCACTGTTGAGGGTATACGTCCTTAAATGTATAAATTTGTTTGAGAACTAAATATAATATTTTTATTTACACAAATTATGTATTAAATGTTTTGTTATTTTCTATTATATTATTAGAACATCCTAACTAATCAATAATTATTATTGATGAATATATTATGTAACTTTGTCGTGCAATGTTATGAGGTTAATAAAATTCTATGATTTCTTTGACTTCAATTAACTCCCAGGGAGCCAGCATTTCTAGACCAGGCATGCTCCACTTTCGACCACAGTGTCGTTGACTCGAGTGGTTTAACCACTCGATCGAGTAATACTCGATCTTCTGGGTCAAGTGCCTAGCTTTAAAGTGTTAAAACGAAACATAAACTCACATGTACGGGCATATTGAAGTAGTCAGATTTGAACTGGTCCGCCATCTCTCCGAACTGCTGCAGCGTGTACTCGCGCGACGCCTGCTCGAAACCAAACGCCTCCGTCGGCTTCGACACCTGCACAAATAATACTATTACAATAACATCCTTTATAGCTCAAATACATGCAGAGATAGCTAAAACTAATAAATGAAAAGTTTAAGGTCAAAGTCAAAGTTCTTTATTAATAAATATTTTAAATAAAATAATATTATAATCAATTTTAATAAGATTACAATATTACTAAGTTTAGAAAACCCTTGACTACATTTTTTGGTGGCAGGCAAGTTGATATTTAAAATATTTGTATGAGAAGGCCGCCGCAATTTTCATTAAACTTATATTCTAAGTTTGTAATTATTACCGTATCGGTGTCTGTTTGTTACTTCTTCACGCTCAAACAACTGATGACAACTTCGATTTTCGTGAAATTTAATATGGAGATAGTTTATATCCTAGATTAATACATAAGACTACTTTTTATCCTGGATTAACCCAGGTAACACCTCAGGGCGCAGCTAATACATAATCAATAGTAAACTGTCATGTCGATACCTTAATTTGCAAACCTACTAACTCCCCTGCGGATTTTTTACAGAAGATACTTAAAACTTCATAATAAATTTTATTTGACACAAAAAAGAAAATCCAAAATCCCGTTGGAGATTATGTTATTTATTTATCTAAAAACACTTAAAAATGATTTTTTAATTATAACCATTATTTAGGTTTTATGGAGAAAAAAAGGATTGTTTTTATTTGATTTAAGCAACAATTGAAAGTAAAAGTAAACTTCTTCTTCTTCACCTTATCCCATTTAGGTGGGGTCGGCACAGCAAATCTTCTTCCACTCTCCTCTATCAGACGTCATCTCCACACTCAATCCTTTCTCTCTCATGTCTTCATTCACACACTCCATCCATGTCTTTTAAAGTAAAAGCAAACTGTGATGTGATAGACTGACCTCCTCAGCCAAGCAGACGGGGCACCGCCAGTCCCCCTTCGGCACGTCGGCGAGCGGCGGCAGCAGGCAGAAGGTGTGGTAGGAGTCGTCGCAGCCGTCGCACAGCAGCATCTGCTCCTCCACGTCGCCGCGCCCGCACACCCGGCACATGTACTTCGCGAGCTGCCGGCACAACACATGCTCATATACAGGAGGACTGCCTATAAAACGTGGCAATAGTTCTTCTACATCAGGGATCAGAACACTAGAGAGCCTTTTAGTTCATTGAAAGGTTACATTTTTAGGGTTTACCTTGCGTTTTTTAGAGGACGCAATTTAGGGAGGGTGCACAGGGAATTTCCAATTCCCCATTCACGCACTACAGTCGGAGTTGATACTTTTTTTTTTTAAATATCGATAATTATTTCGTGCCCATTTAATAGGTTGTCGATGATTAGGATTAACAGTTTATCAAAAGTCATCCGGTGTCACTTTTGACATTGACACTCATGACACCGAAATCGGGCTTCTCCCTCCCAAAAACCTATTAAACGACACCCAAAATGACTTGTTGCACTATTTTGACATTTGACGTTTTCAGTGTCAAAAGTGACACCGGAATCGGGTTCTTAACCTCTTATAACTTATTAGACAACACCCAATTTGCCTTTGACACTTTTTGACTTTTGACATGCCCAGTGTCAAAATTGACACTGGAAACTGTTTCCTGACGCTCGACAACCTATTAAAAGAGCACGATATAATTATCTATACAAAAAAAAATAAAGTATCAACTCTGACTGTAGTGGGTGGACGGGGAGTTGAAAATTCCCCGTGCACGGGTGGGTACTAGTGGGTGGATTGGTGGACGGGTCATGCCCCGAATATACAAGTAATATAAATCTGTACATATATTTTGTAATATATGTTGTAATGAAAGGCAAGTAGTACAATATTAATAGGGCCCCGTTAATATCTATGCTTAGAATTAGGTACCAAATTCGCGTTAAATATGATAGGGCGTGAATACACAAGTAATATAAAGCTGTATGTTTTGTTATCTATGTAATAATGACAGGCAAGCACATACCGGGTCGTGCGCGTGCGGCGGGCAGGAGTCGGGCAGCAACCGCGCCGCCGCGCCCTCGCCCGCGCCGCACTACAACCACAAGCCGGCGCTCACACACAACACACACATACACACGTTGTACACCATGCTTTATATGGCCGACGATATTCAGTTCACAGAATAAGAATTATATTATAGTGACATGTATAGATAGAGATAGATAGAGATTATAATGTACTTGTGTAGGTTTTTGTTTATTAGAAAGAAAGAAACATTTATTTTTATTACACGCTTTCTATTAGCTTCACCTGTATGTTTGTAACCGACTTCTTTGGGCGCGATTTTGACCCACTTTAAACGGCCAGATTTCGTTCAAACTTTGTAGATTTATTGAGGACCGATGACAATACACTAATTTGATAAAATTACGGTTTTCTATAAAAAGCGTGTTTTTTAAACTATTATTATTATTTTATGTATGGCTTCGATCAAAAATGTACTAGATGTAAAGTGATGTCTCTAAAAACGGCAAGGAAAATAAGATCACAAGTAAGAGTGTGGTCTTAATTGAGTTTGAGGAATTTAAGCGTTATTAGTATAGTAATAAAGTTAAATTTACGAACGCACACTGTATTTTTTTTCTTGACAAGTCCATACTGAATCTTGTTATAATAATTTTATTTGTAATATGATAGGACATCTTATGATGAATTAAAATATTCTATTCTATAAATCTGTCAACATGTCCAAGAAAGATCAGAGTATATGTGTGTAAAAATGATTCACAACACACATTATACACATGGAAGAAAATGTGAAATATTTTGTGTATTATACCTTTACCAAGTATTTTAGAATGGTATTTTACAATGGATTTCCGCCTAGTGAATAGGTTTAGGAAACATTATTCATATGTTTTAATTATATGTGGACAGAAGCACTCAAGATATGGACAGGTGATCAGATATGAACATGTAGTATGTGTGTTTGACTTGATGAGGATTATATATAACACAATAATAGATAAATGTTTCATAGCTTAAGATGTTGGAAAGCGGTTAAAATATTATGAAATATGTACAGATGTATGTATGTTTGACGTGATATGGATGATACACATATCACATAGTATTACATTATACACATATATTACAGTTTAAGAGATCAACAAAAAATATGAGTTAAACTAAATTAAGGAGTACAGTACCGCGGAACGTAGCTAGTCGTTTGTAAATGTATAATGCTGGCATGTATAATTTTGATTGTACAAATTTTAGGCTACGCAACTTTATGTTGTATAAATACTAGGCTAAAATAAATGACATACTAATCTAATAAATCAATAATGTACGAGTATATTTAATTTGACTTAATCATAATTAATTTAATAATGTAAGTTATTAGATTGGTAAATCTATGATAGCCCACACAAAGTAAATAAAAAAGTTCATTGACATCTATGTTCTGTTCAGTTGTTTGTTAATATTTTTTTGTTTGAAATTTGCTTCAAGGTTTATATTGGATATTTTTAATGAATTATTTAAAATATCCTTATGTAAGTAGCTTTAAGTTTTGTCATAGACTATTAATTTAAATTAATTCTATGATAATTTTGTGTGATTGATAATGTATAATTTTGATTTTCCTAATTTTTAATTTGATTGTTTTGTATTTTTACATATATATCATTAGTGTATGCGGTGCTAATTATGATTAATAAATAATAATAATACTTAATTATTGCACGCCGGTATGCAGAATATGGTGCACTTTTTCTTTGACCAAATACCTGTCTGTATACTACTATATTCGCAATAAATTGAATTGAATTTGACATTTTTTTACATGAATATGGAACTTTGAGAATGAATGACTGACCGGGTCGAGGGGGTGCGGCGTGCAGGCGGGGTGCGCGGGCGCCGGCGTCACCGACACGGTCATGTTGGACATGCGGTGCTCGCGCAGCCGCGTCGAGCGCGTCACGCGCGCGCGGGACCCGCAGCTCGCGCCCGCAGACATCCACTTGTTCTCGCGGGGACCTGCAGCGACAGCTACCTCAGTAAATCCACCATCGGACGAGTAGGGAAACACCAAGGCGGCAATAAATTTGGGAAGATCAAAAAGCTTGAAAGGTGGGTACCTCACGAATTGACTGAAGCAAACCGGCAAACGCGCGTCGACTGCTGAGTTACATTAATAAGCCGGCACATTAATGAAGGTATTTTAAACCGAATCATTACCTGTGATGAAAAATGGGTTCTTTACGATAATCGGAAGCGCTCAGCGCAATGGTTGGAACCTGGCCAGCCAGCCAAATCCTGCCCCAAGCAAAAATTAACCCCAAAAAAGTTGCTTTTAAGAGTTTGGTGGACTAGTGCCGGTATTGTTCATTACAGTTTTCTCAAATCTGGCCAGACTATTACGGCAGATGTCTATTGTCAGCAATTGCAAACCATGATGGAAGTGTGGAGGTGCCTAAAACAGCTACCTCAGTAATCCACCATCGGACGAGCAGGGAAACACCAAGGCGGCATCGTTATACTGTGGAGGTGCCTAAAACAGCTACCTCAGTAATCTACCATCGGACGAGTAGGGAAACACTAAAGCGGCATCGTTATACTGTGGAGGTGCCTTAAACAGCTACCTCAGTAATCCACCATCGGACGAGCAGGGAATCACCAAGGCGGCATCGTTATACTGTGGAGGTGCCTAAAACAGCTACCTCAGTAAATAACTTACATTCATTTACTGCAAAGCTTTGGAACTCTCTTCCTGAGTCTCTTTTTCCCGAGAAGTACAATTTGGAAGCCTTAAAATCTAGAGTAAATAGGTTCCTTCTAGGCAAGTGTGTAACATTTTAGACCACAGTTAAGTTTAACATCAGGCAAGCTGCGGTCAAATGTAAGCTTGTTCATCAATAAAAAAAATCTCCAAACTCAAGGACTAACTTTAGTAGGTCCGCGATCAATGCTATGTCTACACTTTTGGTCTTCTTCTTCGTATGAGCTAAGTGACCAAGCTCTGGTGTCAGGAGTTTTCAAGCCGCCTGAAGGCCTCTGAATTGGCTTAACGACTGCTTTTACTAAGACAAACAGCCGGGACCTACAATTTAACGTGTCATTTGACCCACGGTAGCGGCCAGATGAATATGCCACTTGAAAAGCGAAAGTCTTGTGCATGGACACCCATCCAAGCACT
The DNA here is from genome assembly GCA_035578125.1 of Mellilla xanthometata. Lineage (NCBI taxonomy): Eukaryota > Metazoa > Arthropoda > Insecta > Lepidoptera > Geometridae > Mellilla > Mellilla xanthometata. The sequence goes on along the minus strand of JAPUBQ010000023.1, from coordinate 462,855 downwards.
GAACAACCGGGGCCTACAATTTAACGTGTCCTTTGACCCACGGTAGCGCCAGATGAAAATGCCACTTGAAAAACGACAGTCCGCATCGACGATTGCTTAGCTTCGATGATCGCATCAGATTGTTTTAGCTGGTTAATAATAATAATTGTATGTGACTCACTCCGCCTGGTCTCCAAATTGGGCTCCTCTTTGACCTCCTTGACGGGCGTGTTGAGGCCCTTGTCGTTGTTCCCGGGCAGAGCGCCCTCCGTGTGCGAACCTTCGGCGGCGGGCTCGGGGTCGCTGGGCTGGTAGCGGCGCGCGGCTGGCGGCGTGGCCGCGCTGCCCGCCCACTTGGACCCCGACCGCGTGCTCGCCTTCTCCGGGGTTTGCTCACACTTCACTTCGATTTTCTGCAAGCGATACAGAACGTTAAGGTAAGCTTTGCTGTAAATTACTTAGTTTTGTAGAATGTAACGTTACTTATGTGTTCACAATAAAACTATTTGTATACGTTTGTATTTTGTATCTGCTAAGCAGATACTACTTACTTGGATTTGAATTTTTTTTTCACCTTCGCCACCATTATCCCCGAGTAACATAAGTTATAATGTTGTTATTTAGTAATTTGAGTGAGTTAGTACAGTCAGAAATACACAGTTGGACATAAAAAGAAAATATGATGAAGTATAGCATAAGCCCACTTTACGTTCCCACAACTGGGACTTCGGCCCTTCTCTCACGTGGAGTGAGATATGGGCCATATCCACCACGCTGGCCAAGGTGGTTAGCTGACACATATTTTCGGATATTGTGATCCTCAAACACGAGTCGGTTTCCTCACGATGATTTCCCTAACTGTAAAGCGAGTACAAATCCACACATAACATGAAAATCAAGTCATTGGTAGGCCGAGATCAAACAAGGGGTGGTCTGATTGAAAAGCAGAAGTATTCCCACCGAGCCACACTCGCTTTTTTTTATTCTTTATACGATGAAGAATACTACAGAAGAGGAAAAGAAAGGAAAAATAACAATTTTATGGAATTTTTGTCTGTCTGCATATCTGGTATGTTAAAACTTCGAAATTACTTAACCGGTTTGAAGAATGTGGTTTTCACAGCTGGATTACATATAGTTAGGAAGATTTTCACATTCAGCCAGCTGAATTAATTTAATTTCAATTAAACTTGTGCAAAATGATAATAATATAATATAGAACTTCATGCCAGAATGCCAACCAGTCCCGGGTTCAATTCCCGGCATGGCCAACATATTTGTGTTGAACTAAATTTTTTGGCTGTGGGTCTGGGTGTAAAATATTTATCTATATAAAATATGTATGTATGTATGTATATTTAGTATATCATTACTTACAGTATCCTTATTATCATGCATGTTCCCATTGCTCTTGAATACGTCGTAAGGGTACAGTATGCGCTCGTAGTGGCTCTTCAGGATGGAGCCTATCCCCTTGCCCTGGGGGTGGCCCATGCGCCGCGCGATCTTCGACCATTTGCGTTCCGCGGAGCATACTTCGAAACCACCTGGAGGAGGCAAGAATGTTGGTGATGAGTCTGAAGTACGTAATACAAGGATTTAGGTGGTGGAAATAAGGATATTAATTAGAAAATATTAAATTTATTTTTAACTATAAATTTCGATGCAATTTATATTTGGGAAGTATATCATCCTACTAATATTATATATGCGAAAGTTTATGGCTAGGTTGTTACTTCTTGAAGCACCGAAACGATTTTGGGTGAAATTTTGTATTTTTATTAAATAATTTAGATACTTGAAAACTTCAGACTAGTTTTTATCGGGGATCGATGCTTAGCTAGTTTGAAATAAAAAAATAAATAGGTTCGTAAAAAAGTACTGAAGTGACAAACACAAAAAAAACTTGCTTCAAATTATACAATAAAATAATAATAAGATTTTCTTAAATAGATTATCTTCTCACGCTCGTACGGCTGCGATGATACTTGGTTTGGATATATTTTATACTTTGCATTAGCACACAGGCTACTTTTTATCCGGGATTAACGCACTACTAGGCGCATCTAGCGTAATTACATTTAACGTTTCAATCCCGAATAAAGTCAAGTGACAGTACACAGCTGAAGCATAATCGTCAGTGAGTGACATAGCATGCTGGTCGGTCAGCACAGGTCACCTGACACCGATGTGCCAGTTAATGTTAACAATGACATCCCTGTGCTGCATGGAGCACTCATATCTAGATGACTGTATCTAAATAAAATAAATACATATAATAGTCAGACAGTAAGAATCAGTTGCCTGTACATTAACTGATAGATGGCGAGTAAAGAAGAGTAAAAGAAAATAAAAATATCAATTTTATGGAATTTTTCGATTTTACCGGGTTCGATTCCCGGCATGGCCAACACATTTGTAATGAACTAAATTTTTTGGCTGTGGGTCTGGGTGTAAGATATTTCTCTATATAAAATATGTATGAATGTATATGTAATATATATCAGTTGTGTTAGCTACCATAATACAAACAAGAAATGGTTTAGTATGAGGCTAACCAGCCGTGTGTAAAATGTGTCCATACTTGTATATTTAATTAATTATATAACATACCAGCTTCTCTAACAATCTTGTGCAGAGCATAAAGGTCTAGCGGCTTCCGTTCCACCGTGGGTATCTTCAGCACCGAGCCCTGCAGCTCCCAGAACTTGATGATCTGGTCGAGGAAGTTCAGCTTCACCCGGGTGATGGCCTGGGGAGACAACACCTGGTTAACACATGCCTTATTCTTATTCTATGATGGGGGCGATCAGACCTGCACTGACAACCCGCAGGAGGTGTATTGTGCATTTCCCCCAACCAGCCTACCCAAGCCATCCAAGCTCCTTAAAGTTTCACTGTCATTGCGTCAGATGTTGTGGTACTTTTTTATAGCAGAAGGCGTCCAAGTGTAGCGTATTAACACATGCTTAATAGAATACAAATGTAATTTTTTTTTTAATTTATTTGACACAGTAATTGATACAAATATATAAATAAAGAAATCCAAAGGCTTCATTACCCCACTAGAAAACATGAGCCAAGTCAGAGGCTTTTGCAGGGTCATTAAAATTCATTGTTTACATCTTGATGCTACTAGCGTTGGTGCGGATGCCATGTTTAATTGTAGGTACTGTCTTATAAGAAAAAGGTTAAAATGTGGGTCAAATTCTTCTTGTACTTATCGGCAGCGCAGTTTTTGTCTAACAGTAATAATATTTTTACTTTATATAGAGTAGTGAGCTAGCGCTTGATCACAACTCACCTGAAGGTAAGCAATATTAACACAATTTTATTTAATTTTTTAGTAATGAATAGGCTTACGTTTGACCGCAGCTAGCCTGATGTTAAAGCTTAACTGTGGTCTTTATTATACATACTATATTTTAAAAAATAACAATATTGCAAGCAAATAATATAAAAACTGGATTTAACAGACTTTTAATAGTTATATTATATGTATTAGGTACTATTCTACATATTTTCTATCATTATTCTCGTTTTTCTCCACAAACCACTCTTATTACGCAAAGTGCCATTCTCAATCGATCACATAAATACAGATTAATAACTGCAAACCAGTATGAGCTTACAAACCAATAGAGCTTTTACATAAATTGCTCGCAGAACCACCTCAAAGCTTTCATACTGTGAATTCTAAATCAATTTCGGTGCAGGCTATTGAAAACTGGCTATTCTCGCTACTATTACTTCGTAAACCATCAACTGCATTATTCACACAGGGCCGGGTTAAGGAATGTAAATTATTTAGTTTAATTGAGCTGATTCGCGGTTCACGTAGGCTTTTCCAGAAAGCCCGTTTTGAGTGAGCCCTGAAACTGTTTCTTGAAGGTCTCATCACTTATAAATAATTACTGTTCTAAGACAAGTGGACACCTTTATCGTAATAAGACTTTTTTTCGTAATCAATATTTTTAAACAGAAAAGAATATTATACAACACAATTAAGTATAATTAAAAAACCAAAAAAAAAACCTACACATGTATTATTATAACAAGCGCACGGAATGCGTCTTTACCAACATTTCGTACACATGTATAAGAAGCGCATGAAATGTTTCTTTACTTAGGTATGACAAATAGACTTAGCTATTATGCATGTACTTATCTATAATAGAGATAAACCTCACTATTTCCTTCCACCCTTGTGACAGCAAAAACAAATAATTAAACCTAACAAACTAAACGACATGCCACCCCCGCATGTTTCAATCGAGAAAAGTCTTGACCTTTTCATTGCTCGAGAGTAAATTGATTTGAGTTCGATCCCCCGATGCCCAGTCCTGAGTACGCCCACGTAGCTTACATTTCCAACCAGCTTTCATCGGGCTTCAGTGGCCAAGTAATAAAGCACCGTGTGACCTACATATGACGAACTACCTAAATCTATAGTATAGTAATAAGCCGAGCAAATACGTGGGTACATATTTGTTGGAAATTGTCCTGGGAAATTACAAAAATGAACGAGTTTAAAATACCTGCCTGAAACCTGTAATGATAAATAATTATTCTTAGTAAAAATAGTTAAGGACGAGGAGTGGGTCCTTCAGTCGATCACCACGAAAAGAGATTTGCAAAAGATCTACGAAGATAGCACATGCAGATAGGTTAGCACTGGGATTTAAAAAGAAGTGGCTGATGATGATGATTAAGTACTTACTAGTTTAGAATTTTATGTAGAATACAACACAAAAATAATCGCGTCAAATGTAATGTAATATACATATTATATTGAATGACCCTTCCGTCTATACATTTCCTTCTATGTAAATAGAATTTAATTATTTCGTTAAGTCTTACCTAAAGTTATTGATAAATATTTATTTTTATTACCTAAAAAGTAAAAATGAAACCGAATACATCGGTTTCTGTCTATCTGTCACCAGGCTGTATCCCAGAACCAGAGATAGCTGAAGTTTTCACAACTCATGTATTTACAGCCAATCAGAAGCGAATTGGCCTGGGACTAGGTCTCCTAAGAAATACTTGGCTTTGCAAACAAATCCAAGACGGCCACTTTCACAGAAAATTGCGAAGGGTTTTTTTCCAATTTATATTCTATAGCATAATGGTATAGAAGTATAATAATGCCCAATTATTAAAGTACTATTAGTATTTAACATGCTTTGTTCGTCATTTAAGATCGAAGGTGGCAAAAAATATACTAATTATACGAATTAATTCTATGACTGATAATTACCTACAAAACTTAAGGAATATTTCAAGAGTTTGAGTAAACATCCTAATTTTTTATCTTTTGATTGTGAATTTGTAAATTCTATGTATATGAGCAAAAAAAAGGTTTCCTTTATTTTTAACATTGTATCAAAGACATACATCTATTGACCCTAACACCAGTGTTGTTGTTACACTGGACTAGTTAATTTACATTCAATCCTCCTTCTACTCATTACTGAGGGTTGAAACTCCCCCACCTTCATTGGGGTTGTTAGTCTCTTAAGTAATTACTTTCTGGAGGTGCCAAGTCCTACGAAAGAAGACACATGTCTTCGGATTGGTGTTCCTTAAACATGTCAGTTTCCTCACAATGTTTTCCTTCACCGTAAAGTGAGTACAAATCCATACATACTTTGAAAAACAAATCATTGGTGTAGGACTGGGATCGACCCATGGGCCGTCAGATTGAAAAGCAGATGTTTTTCCACTGTGCCACATTACTATACATACAATAAATATTCTATACCTAATACATAATATATAGTGTAAAATAATTAAAGGGGTGATCAATTCACGAAGCACTTTCACCGCACATTTGTATATGAATTATAATTTTATTTTGTTAAACTGGACATATTGTCAAAACTATGTTAATTATATTAAATCCCAGCACTGTAATTATCGGTTTGATTTTAGTTACATGGATGCTAAATAATTAGTTTAGTTAGGACGCAACAAGTGGTGAGCTTATCTCCTAATGCAATCTCTATCAGGCATCATATAAAACAACAATATTACCTTGAAATGATTGCAGCATTAGATTTAAAGATAGATTTATGTTTTATTTGATGAATTAGCTTGCTATCAGAAGATCTATATACATAAAATAATTTGCTCAAATAGAACTCATTTATGCAGAGTTATTCCGGGCACGGACAACATCTTTGTGATGAATTTATTTGTTGGCTGTTGGTCTGGGTGTTCAATATATATCATTAACTTAGTGAATGAGATATAAGTTTCACAGATATTCATTCATTTATGTAGAATAAAAAGAATATTTAAAAAAAAACACGGCATCATCTTTTTTCCTGTTCAAGTAACTTACTTAACATACAACGACCACCTATTTTAACACTGGTTAAACATCTCTAAACTCTACAAGTCAGTAAATTCAATGCAACTACCTTACCGGAAATAACTAATCTGGGAAAACTGAACAAAATTTTGAAAATCAATCTGTATTATAATGCATTAAGAGTCAAGTTATGTTTGGCATTACAAATAAATACTAAGTAAGGTTTCTCAGTTGAACGGTAAATTGTGAACAAAAGCAAGTTTCAGGCAGCAAATGGTGAGTCAGAGAGCCATTCTGTTGCCATAAATGCACTATGTATTATAAGTTGAGTAATCTTCTTCTTCGTATGAGCTAAGTCGCCAAACTCTGGTGCTGAGATTTTACAAGCTCGGCTAGCTAAGGTGATCTGACGCGATCATCGAAGCTAAGCCATTTTCGATGCGGACGGTGTTTGGATTGGTGACCATTCACAAGACTGTCGTTTTCCAAGTGCGCCGTTACCATGGGTCAGATGATACGTTAAACTGTAGGTCCCGGCTGTTAGTCTTAGTATAAGCAGTCATTATATAATGGTGAGCAGTCCTGCGGGAGCCTCTGCCGCCCCACAGTTCAGGCAGCTTGACTGACCTAGTATGTAAGGCGCAGCGCACTATTGGCTACTCTACACGGATTAAGCAAACCTTACATGTCTTATACAAATGTACAAGTAGCTGTAAACCTAAATTTCCTGTACAATAAATCAATTCTTTTCTTTTTCTTTTTTCATTAAGCCACATCAGAGGCTTTCGTAATAAGCTTGTAAAGTCTCGACACCCGAGCTTGGCTACTTAGCTGATAGGAAGAAGAGGTTGCAGCCAAGTAAAGGTAAAAGTTTTTATTGTGATTATACTGATGATATTGACTACAAGTAGAACATATGGTAAGAAAATCGAACATATAAGGTAAGAAAATATTTTAACCACATACACACACACAGATTAGAAAGTTGGTTGTAGTATCACAGATAACATACTAATCACATACTAAGGATAATGTAAAATGTACACAACCTTATTAGCCCTATTAACACTTAAAGCTATAATATGTTCCTTGATATCTGTATCTATCTCCCTATCTGAAACTTACTATGGCATGGTGAAAGGAACTCCTAAACTAGGTAAACCTACTTTGTTCTGGATTGTCTAAAATATTTACAGACATCCATCAAATACATCCTCTCTACATTGTAAAATAAATAATAACTTGTAAAATCTTTGTTGAGTCAACATAGAAAATATGCAATTGTAAAAATTTACAACATATGATGTAATTAAATCTAAAATAATTACAATAAAGGTCAAATACAGAGGAACAGTACTAATAATAAAGCGCTAGATTTAAACTGTATTACCTAATGCCAATAAATATTTTAACTGTGCAAAATCAGGTATATTATTACAATTAGCCTGACATGGTAAGCAAATCTATGCAGACTTTTCCACCATTGTTATTGTTTCCACCATATTTTTACTATATTGATAGGAATATTCCTTCATTCCACTAAGGATAGTTGTTTTTAATACCAGTCACGTTCTGGTCAAATACCTGCTCTTTCAGAATAAAAATTTAAATATTAGTTATGTACAGTGCTAACCTATGATTAGTGCACAAACAAAATTACAAAACAGTATCACACAGGCATTATTGAATAAATAAATTAATATTACTGCTCAATTAGAGTAAAGGTCTTGGTGAAACTGGACGGATGGAAAAGCCTGGCCCAAAACTGCACAAGGTGGCATATTTCAGTAGAGGAGGCCAAGACCCACCCGGGTTGCAGAGCCACAGGAAGTAAGTATGTAAGCTTTATTAGTGCAAGTACCTCCAGCTCATTGAGTCTCTGTATCCTCGGTGTGAAGCGCAGACGGTCCACATCTACCGCAAAAGGGGGCTGCCAATGCTGAAACATACATTAATACCATTGTTTATATCCTATAATATAAAATGTCTATGTCTCAATGTTAGTTACCATACTCCTCCGAAACGGCTTGACCTATTTTTACCAAATTTTATATGCATATTCAACAGGTCTGAGAATACCCCTATATGAAGTACAAGTTATTATTCTGTGCCCTAAGTGAGGCAAAACAATGTTTGCCGGGTCAGCTAGTATCCTATATAATGAGAGCTCAAAACAATTTCCTAAGTTCAGATAAAGTTTCCAGCACTATGTATTAATTATGTTTTTCTTTATACACTAATATGAACCTATTAAAGTTAGATAACTATTTGCATGCCATAAGCAACCCACTATAAGTTTCCAATGCTAGATCTCAGGCCTTCTTTCACGAGAAATAAATAGGGCATAATCCTGCACTCTGGCCAAGTGAGGCTTGGTGCATGATACACATTTTGGATTTTGTGGTCCTCAAACATGTTGGTTTCCTCATGATATTTCCCTTCACTGTAAAGCGAGTGCATATTCACCAGGGTTCATCGGATTCAAAAGCAGATGTTTTACCACCCAGCCACACCTGCTTTTACTAAAGCAGACTCACTTTTTATTTGCATGGTGGTAAGTGTTATTCTGACCAAGGTTAAAAGCATTTGACCTGAAGAAAACAGTGCACTTTTGCCTTTAAAACTGCTTGATTATATTTTTCATAAGGGACAAGGTATGTCACCTTGAATAATTCCACACCCTGGTTGATTCTCACAGTGTATTTAAAACAATGTTTATAGCTATTTTATTACTTGATATTTGAAGAATAAGCTGTTTTGAGCAGCCAGATTCTTCGTCTGTTTTTATCATGGGCTAACCAGCGGCTAGGCACTGAAGTCTTCTGCGGAAAGTTCAGCCACCCCAACTGGCACAATTTTTATAGGAGACTGATGTAAATACCTGTTTTAAGTAACTGTTTCTAGACATGGTCGACCAAGACACTTGCCGCTGGGCTTTCAACATGCTTGTCTTTAAAATTAGATACAAGCTACTCACAAGCAATGTTACTAAAACAAACATAAATGTATATGTATATGTTTGACTCTTATTTAAACTCCATGAAATGCCAGTCAATATACACCCAATCCCATTTTAAGCAATGTTTTAACCAATAATCACGGGGAAAAAATGTACAAATTTTACTAGGACAAAAACTTTGTATTGATCATATAGATATTTTAGAAAAAGCATCTATATTAGCTGCACTCCTTAAATAATTCACACATATATGCACTTTATATTAACCAGCTGCATCGAAAATAAGAACCTAATTATATTTTTATGACCTTAATCAGCTGAGATGAAATGTAACTACACAGTAGGTAGTGATAGGCTGACTGAAATAATAATACATTTAAAGAGGTAGAAGTGTAGAAATAATTGAAGAGACATTAAAATTTTTGGTAAGTATTAACGTTGCAAAATTGGGTTGAGTACTCAAAGAAGAATAAATTAACTAAAGTTAGTGGAGATATAAATATGATAGAAATGTTGTAGGTATTTTGTAAAGACTGGGTATCTAGTAATCTAGAGGGCATTAAATGAGTAAATAGGTCTTGAACTTCATTATTGTCAACATGATTCAAATGACAAAGCAAACTTGGTTTTACTGTTCTACAAAGCATTTAGAGGTAAGTGAGAAATTATGTTTCTAGCAAAAAATCTGCATTTCTTTAGCAGCTGCTGAGGCCACTACTGTTAGCCACCACAAAAACTAGCGAGATTCTTTTTTTATCTGAACTATTCGTGGGCAGGAGGACACTTCACAAAATGGCAACCAATTTTAACTCAATATGCAATTGCATTTCCTACAAAATAATTCATTTTTCATATCGCATTTCGTGTTTACAATGTACATTGACACGTTTTAAGTTTAAGGTGGCGATTTAAGACCATATTTGATAAGAAGGTGCTGAATTATGCGAAGTAATATGGTTGCATCACACAATACTCCGCGCGTGTTAAAAGGTTAGAAAACTAAGGGAAAACGAGGAATATCAGCACAAAATTGAGCTTTTAGGGCCACTAACGGAAGATACAAGATTATAGAACAAAGAAATACACTAACCGCTGGTGGTTTTATCTTGCAAATGCCAGACTTCTCGGCGATAGGTCTTATTTTGCTGATGTATGCTAAAGGATCCAGGAACTCCTCAGCTGTGGGCTCGAACACTGGGGCCTCCGGAGGCGGCGTGAACGTAAAATTGTCAGGTTTCATGGGGGACGCCGAGTCCCCCATGCTAACTTCCACATTAGCTTCGTCACATTTTCCCATTTTTGAGAAACACTATGCAGTTCACAATAATGCAACTAAAAACAACACTTAAACATCATCTGATGTTAAGGAATGAAAAGAGCACGACCACAAAGGAATAGCAGCATCAGAATTAGTCTTTCCATAAGGAATTACAGCAAGAATAGTAATGAAATTATCACCAACAAATAACACTCTTCACTGCACGTCCGCCATGCGAAATTGAACTTTCGAAACTATGGTATTGCCACAATAAATAATTTATACACAGACAATCTGTTTACAAGGACAGCTTCATTGCAACAATATCTGAAAGTAAAGAAGATTCTCTAAGATTATTTTAATGATGTGTGTACTTTATTTAATTTGTTAAGGACCAAAACTGCCTAGAAATTCTAATATGGTTACAGCAGACTCTTAGTTACTCTTAGGAGTTCCATACTCGTTAGGTAAGTAACTGGCCAACTGTGTGTTGGTCTCGCACACGAAGGAAGGGTTCCGTACCAGTGTCAATATGAACAGTCAAATATCATGTTTGCTATATAGGAGCTGCAGTTATGTTCTTATTTCATTTCAACCAGTAGGATGCGCTACCACACGAGTCAGTGACACTGGCTGAAAGTGGAGCATTTCTACTCTGTAATAATTGGCTCACAATTTTATGTATTTTATTTAATTAATACTACTGAATAGTCTTAAAACTGTTAGAGCAATTAATGAGTAATACACTTTATCGTTTATTTTTGTAAATTTAATATATGTAATGTAAAATAATTATGTATCTTTTGCATGAATTATTAATTAATGATTGTGTAGTGAGTAGTTAAAATAGTTAAATAATATTTTTTTAATTATTTGCCTGTCGGACGTTGCTACCTTAGTGTAAGCAAGAGGACGTCAAAATTGAAATGTTTTTTTATAGAATCAAATTATATACATTATAAAAGTAAAGTTGATCATGTTGAGCTTATTGTCAGACCTTTTTTATGTATACTGGTAGTATACGCACCCGATGGCAACGAACGACAGGTGACACACGCCAACAAATGCGACAAACTCCAGGCGACACACTCCCAAAAGTGCGATAAACGCCAGTCGACACACGCCCAGTGATGCGATGTACGCCAGGCGACACACGCCCGAAGAACGCAGCAGTGTAACTGCTGTTCTCGTAGCTTATCTGTAATCATGAATAAATGCAGCAGTATAGCTGATGCACCGCTAAGTTGAGACTACCCACAATTTCTAACATTATTTAATTATAGTATCTTAAGTGGTTGAACATGAAATTACTTTTATTTTTATATGTGTATTTTTTTGTTAAGTATTATAAATTTATAGATAAAATCTTGATAATGTTGTAAATACATATTGCTGGCAAAGATTATTTTATTTTGTCGTTCGACTTCTTTACTTATGAGCCTCATTGGTATGAATTGAACACAGGAATGAAGTTAATGTCACTAAGATTGTTGCCAGGTTAAACTTAAAACATCAAACACAAATAGTACTCAAAGCGTTCCTTGTAAACACGCGCGCTCGACAGCAATCGATGAGCACATCCGTCACCCGCCCGCCGCCATTTGCGAAAGGCCGATTGCTGCTCGGAGCAGCGCGAGTGTCATCGTTTTGATTATGTCGAGTGTTTGAATTGTTATTATTTTCTGATAATTGTGAAGTCAGTGCTTGGATATAATCAGTTACAATGATTGTGAGATTGCTGAGCGTACTGTGCCTCGGAGTTTTGGTGGCTTCGGTGTGCGGTGCCGAAAGAAACAACGACAATGAAGGTGACTATTGCTCGGCTATTTATTTATTTTTGTTATTATCTCCTCGAAATCTTTTTACCATTCCACTGGAGTACTAAATTTTTGCCTATGTTCATTTATGAATTGTCGCTGTAATGAGTTGTTTGGTCGTGATAAATAGATATTTATCATAGACTTGTCAATGTTTTTCTTTTTCGGTCGGTTTTCTTGGTGGGGATTTTTACCTGGGATGAGCTTTCGTAAGTTTTCTCGCGTGTAATGTACGCGGCGGCCCTTGTGGAAGGCGCGTAGGTGTCGGGACCGGCTTGACTGGTCTGGTGGCGTGCACACAGCGCTGCACGCACACAGACGCAGCTGACCTGGTGTGAACACCTCCGTTTTTGCAGTTGATTCATGCACTTAAAAATAATCATTGTTCTATTATCACATCCAGGTCTTCACACGCAGGAAGCCTGTGTCATCATTCTCAGAAAGTGGAATTTAATAACCTGTCTGATTGCAACTTATAGTTTTTATTGAATAAGCAGAAATTGAGCCTTTTGTAGGAATAATGCAAAATCGACTTAAACAATAAAAAACACTCGTTTATATTATTATTATAAGTTGTGGACATCTGAATTAATACTATTTATAATTGCTGCTACATAAAACCAGGTCAGGCCACTGGAAGTTTATTTTAGGTTTACATAAAATATAATATCACATTTTAAGAATTATTTGTGCTGAATCCACCTAGTGAGTTAAGGCAAGGAAAAAGAATTGGTATTGAATTATTTGTAATAGTATTCAATAAGTATAAAACTGATAGTTATCCTTCCATTAAATACAATTTTGGGTTGTATGATTCCTATACCTGTGCCTGCAAACTGTAAAGTTGAAAATCAATTTACATAACTGTGTGAAAATCTCATCTTCATGTTGGTGGTGTTAATTAATTGATAAACACACAAAATGCACTACACATTGTGAAATCACTGATTACACTTGGCTTTAGTGGGTTTAAAACTCACACAACCTGACTGTACCACATTTTATTAACGGCTGGTTAACCCCATAGTTACTGAAACATTTCTAGTTTGTATTACTGTTGCTAACACAACGGATATACTACATAATTATACATTAAATTCATTCATATTTTATATAGATACATATGTAACACCCAGACCTACAGCCAACATATTTAATTCAGCACAAAGATATTGGCCGTGCTGGGAATCGAACCTGGAACCTTCTGATTGGCAGTCCGGCATGGTAACCATTACGCCAATGAGGTTGTCTTTGCAGATAAGGTATTTATTAGGTTCTTAAGCATATGTATCACCTATACATCATACTATAATATGTTCTCTATGTTCCAATTGATGAGACTTGGTGCCTTCTCTCACTAGAGAGAGAGATAGGCCATAATCCACCATGCTGGCCAACTGTGGGTTACCGGAAAGTTATCTCTTATTGCCAAATAAAGATATGATAAAAGGCTGTTTTCATAGACAAATTCTAAAGTATCTACATCTTGCAATATTATTTTCCTTTACACCTGAGAATTTTTGACAAAGATTTCATACTGCCAATACTAAGTCTACAAAAAGGATAAAATGCTAGAGTTCGGTAGTTGTGTAGTATAATTGTATACATGTGCTGAAATTCCTTCTGTCTCTTGTCTGGTCTGTAAACACTTCACATGATCTTTTTGCATATTTCACATTCTATAGTCTAGCATCAAATTCAATAAAATACATTTAGTAAAAAAATATAGTATATAGACTCGGGCTTGACCACAGTTTGCATAAGGTTAGTAAGCTATATTACATTTAGTAAGCAGGTTCTTCTTGCTTATTCCCTGTGGATCTACAACCTGTGCTAGATTTTGACCACTACTACTAATCTAATTTAGAGCAACTTAGGGCCAAATTTCTCCAGTTATCCAGTCTCTACGAGCATTTTCAAGACTTAGTTGATAGATATCTATTGAATTAATTTTAGTTAGTAAAGCTCCATATCTGAACATTTTATTTTACATAAGGTCACAAAATTTCATTTAACTTTTTTATCTATGTATTTATAGAATATATACTTGGGCCAAAATGTTTCTTTCAAGGCGAGACAAGAGAAAGAAGTTATTAGTCTCATCTAAAACGCCTGGAAGAGATTTTGGTCAATTAAAGACTTCATGAAAGGGAATCTACCACTTTACTTAAAAAGAAAACTCCTGGACATGTGCATTCTCCCCATTCCCATATTTGGCGCACAGACTTGGTCTTTGACACATAAACAGAAATCTGCACTCGGGGTTTGCCCAACGACATTTATAATACCTAAATGGACCGGTCATCTCAGTACTTTACCATCCAAAAATATAAGTCGACATCTGTTAGATTTAAATGTTCCGAAGCTTAAAGTAAACATCTTAGCATGATGTTAAAACGAGATAGGCAATACAAAAAGTCGCAAGAGAAAAAGAGACAATACAAATGTTTATCAATTGACGTTTGGCACGCCCATTGGCATCGAAGAATAGGGATAAACGTCCGGCAAAAATTTGCCGAAACAGTTATCTTTTTGCCGGATGCAGGGAAAATACAGAAACTGAATAAAAACAACTTTTTTAAGTATTATAATATTGCTATATCAACAGTTTTAATGACACAGAAATATAAACTTATCAAAATCATCATTTATAACACACACAACTTTATTTATTTGCGGTCCAATCTGCATCTTGTCTAGATGCCCGCACATTTTTGACCCATTCCTCATGTTCATTCACAAAGGGGAATAAATAAATAAATATATCTGAACTAGCCATTTTAATAGCTTTCATTTGATACCCATGTTGTTATGGTAATAAAAACAAATCAACACCCCGCTCTTTATTATACAACTTAGACTTACAATGAATATATATATTTACACCTGCGCCCATAATTACAAAATACAATCCGGCCAATTTTATGGCCGGATTGCCGCATACAATCGAACTCTAACGTACCAATGTTCCATTCTATGCTAAAAATTACAATTCATGCTTTCCTTGTCGCACTAACAGCAATCGTATAAATCTATCTCATTTTTTACTATTTTTCTCAAATGGTGGAATTACAAATGTTTTATTGTTAAAAAAAAACTTATTATCAAAATAAATGATGATAAATTGTGCTTATATCAGTATTTGTGCGTGAAATGTGATGCCTGAAGCTTTATGATGTATTTTTCTACTACTTTTACAGTTAGGGAAAGCACAAGAAGGCTTTTTTAAAATATTTATGGATCGCGTCGCAGTGTCAATGAACGTGTTGCATCCTTCGCGGTCGAACACAGACTGACGTGCCAAGTGTGAGACGTCTCTCACTTTTTGTAAAAAGTACATGCTTAAACTTGGTGTTCGCCTAGGCCGGTCCAAGGTATTATAAATGTCGTTGGGTTTGCCAACGCGCTATGGAACAAGGTGTGTTAGGAGTGAAGTTATCCGACCGGATCAGAAACTCTACACTTCGATCCCAAACAAAGATAGTAGACGTAGCTTGGAAAGTCGGAATGCTGAAGTAGGACTGAGCTGGGCACGTCGCCCGCATGCCGGATACATTTTGGGCAAAAACCGCCACCGAATGGAGCCCAACAAATAGACGGCGTCCCGGCCGCCCCAAGATGAGATGGCGGTATGACCTCGACACACACAACCCAGACTGGAAGACCGCTGCCCAGGACAGACAAAAGTGGAGGGATGGTAGGGAGGCCTTTGCCCTGCAGTGGGCTGATTTATAGGCTTAGATAGATACATAGATCTATGTATTTATTTATTTTGTTAAAATATATTATGTATTCATTCTAATTCACATAAGTTATTACACCTTGTTCTTTTTTTGTGTACTTTCTTAGAATTACTTGCCTGGAAGAGATTGCTTTTAGCAATAAGCTTGCCATTTAAGGCACAAGCTTTTAAGTTCTTCTAGTGTTTTCTGTATATTTTTTGTAAGTCTATCTATCTATCTATTTAGTTGTCACATCCTCTGTCTCAAAGGAAACCCAAGGATTTTCTAATTGATGACTAACCACAAAGGTTGCTTAGGTATCTATTTAGTATTCAAAAAGCCAACATCCGAAATCCATTTGTGTATCTCCATTGACTGACCATTGAATTTGATAAGTACTAGACTACCTTGTATGATCCTCTCTAGCTAGGTTTTGGCTACATTTGAATTTGAAACTTCCTCGCATATGGCTCTATGTATTGTTAATTAAAATTAAAATAAATTTATAATTTTATCATGTATATTGATTTGCATATTTTTTAAGCTACAATTGTACAGGTGCTAAGATGAGTCACATTACACTGACACTACATTGAAAATTATTTAGGGCTGCATTACCCGAAGATGTGTGTCATCCGCCAACCCGCACTTGGCCAGCGTGGCGGATTATGGCTTATATCTCTCTCCTCGTAAGAGAAGGCACCGAGTCCCAGCAGTGGAAACGTATAGTGGGCTGCTAATCCAGTCATTGAATATTCTTGCTCCATGTTGAGACTGCTGTCCGAACAACAGAATGTTTTAAAAACATTGTCTGATGAATGTTATTAAACTTGGTCTCTGTCACAGTTCTTTATTGAAACATTGAGAACTGTTGAGTTTACTTTGACGTTTTGATATCTGTAAAAAAAAATCAATTAAGTACTTACTTACTTGATAAAAAGATCAACCAGAGATCAAAGATCAAGAGAAAAATATCAGTTTCTTACATATCTTAAATAAGTCAGATATAATATAATAAAGCTTGAATTAAGGTATTCTACTACAGTTACTGTAACGAGTCACCCGACCCACGATAGCGCTCAGTTGTAGATGCCACAGTGCAAGCAGTCGTTAAACCAACTTAGAGGCCTTGCGGCGGCTTGAAATCTCTCGTCACCAGGGCTTGGTCTCTTACGTCACGAACAAGATTCAGGGTTTAAACTATCTATGCCAAATGTTATCTCAATCGGTTTAGTCGTTTGGGCGTGAAAGAGTAACAAACATGGACGCAAACTTTCGCATATATAATATTACTAGCAGACCCGGCAAACGTTATTTTGCCTTAAAAAATAGACAGTAGCCGATTTTCAGACCTTCTGAATACGCATATAAGATTTGGCAGAAATCGGTCAAGCCGTTTTGGAGGAGTACGGTAACTACCATTGTGACCAGAAGAAGGAAGTAGGAAACCAGCATAAGATATACTCGTACTGCACTATGTATATTATCAATGCGGGAATATTTGCGCTGCGCCTACATACATACAATGTACATAAAGTATAGGTTTAGTCGTGATAAAGCCTGGCAGTCGCCAGGTCGTGCCTGGAAGGTGTGTCGCCGGCCTTGTGAAAGCTTCTGCCGATAAGCTCGCCTCACGACCCCCGCGTTACCGCAGGGGTGACAGCTCAAACTTGGATTACCCATACGATGACCTGCCTTGTGCGCCATTTGAAATTTAAAGGCTGGATTAGTTAGCTGACCGTATGAATTGCTCGAAAATGTAACTTTGAATTTGAGGTACCTATTGTATTTTAAGCGTAAGCTTTTGACAAAGTTTTAATTTGTGATCAGCTTTGAATATGCAAGAAAGCACACAAAAAAGTAAGGACTAATCCAGCTGTGGAATAATAAAAGCTATGGACGATTATATATTTCATCAAAATCAACCACTCTTCTCATTGTTGATCATAATCATCTTAATATACCTATATAAATCTCGTGTCACAATGTTTGTCCTCAATGGACTCCTAAACCACTTAACCGATTATAATAAAATTCGCACACCATGTGCTGTTCGATCTAACTTGAGAGATAGGATAGTTTAAATCTCAAATTGTAGTCGCAATTTTAAATTATTATTTGACAGTTACAATTATCTGTTAACTCCAAATGATTCTAACAGATGTCGATACCTTTCGACTGGGTTGAGTAAGTAATCAATATATGGCGCTGTACCCCTAAGTGATGCAAAACAACGTTTGCCGGGTCAGCTAGTTATCTATAAAAGCCAAGCAAAGATCGTCTAACAGCTGGGACAAAGCTTAATCGTCCCTCTACTGTTGTCTATCTTGGGCAGTGGTCATCCAACAGACTTTCTAGCTTTTTAGTTGTCAAGGTACCAGTAAACCGGTTTTTTGAGGGCAAGCGCGCTCCACCTAAGTAAGATCACAATATCGCTTACTATCAGATGAATTGTGATAAAACGCAAACCTTTTCAGTGTAAAAAAATTAGTCCTAGTTAGTACTTACATATATTCTAATTATATATTCTAAGCACATAAAAAAGGTTCAACGTCTTTGAACTCTTATTGATTCTCTTCTAAAGTCCCGATGGACTTAGCGTCCGACCAGTGATGATGTAAAATCAAGGCGTACACTGGCGTTTAGTATTCATGTTACGTAAGATGTGAACAATACACCAGACGGTAGCGCAGGGCTGCGAGCCGACGGCTGCGGGTGCTCCCTCGGTGACTGTGCCGACTGAATTATGATGGGAGCCTTTTTGGATCCAATTTGGTGGTGTTTTATTGACACGAATGTGGTTTTCAGAGTAACGATAATGGTATAGTTTGTCGAAATGAGTATTGACAGCTCATAGATCTTTTTTCATCCAGGTAGACCTTTTTTATTACCTTTTTTTGTGAATTATAGTTTTCAGCATGTACATATGCAGAGGGTAGATACCCTGTGCCGGATACGGACCTGCTCTCCAGGCAAACCTTACAGTAGGATCCTTAAATTCTTTCCAACATGCTGCGCAAATCCTTATAATGTAAATAAGCTTGTAATTGAACTTTGAGAAAAGTCTGGTCTCCTGATTTAGTTTTCTCCGACTATCCTATTTAGGTTATTATATATATGTAATACTGTTCGTCGGTAGCAATTGTAGACAGGCGTCAGTGAAAACGTTAGTAAGTAATCACCAAATTTCCTAGTTAAATTCGAAACTATTGGTTTGTCTTATCTTTCCCAATGCTTCTTTTAAGAATAAATTGCATACGTAGATTCCCAACTTGATCCAAAAGCTCTACAACCCTAGTAGAGGTGACATAACGAAGTAAACTGGTATTGAACAAGCGTATATTGTTTCGAGTCGCGTCGGGTGAGGTTGGCTTTCAAACGCCATCCATTATAGGTGGTACTATGTACAACCATTGCATTGCATATGCTAATTTAGGTAAAGGTAGAAATATGGCGGGAATGCATGTTTTAGACGTGGGAATACTGAATCACTAACTACATAACACATATTAGACAATAACTAACATGAAGCATTCACATGTGAAAAAGCTCTCACTAAAATGGAATATTTTTAAAAAGTATTGGTAAGTATTGGAAGAGATCGCTGTTAGCGATAAGGCCGCCGTTTGTGGCACGTTGTAAATATTTTTATGTTGTTACTTTTTATTTGTTGTACCTTGTACAATTTGTACCAATAATTTGCCCAATAAAGAGTTTATCTATCTATCTACTTTTTTAGTCAAATTTGGTAGATTATTATAATTAAACCTTTATAGTAATTCCAATTTATGTACACGGGAAATAATATAATTATTATATAAATTATGTATGTATATGTAGCATATTCGTAGTGTGAACAACCATCATACAAACTAGAAATGGTTTAGTATAGGGCTAACGAGCCGTGTGCGAAATGTGTCCTAGTATTTATTAATTTACTTTCAGGTTTAATGAGAAAACATCACAACCCTAGGGCAACTATGTGACCTATGTAGATCAACACTTTGTTATACATTAAGTATTACATCGTTATCAAAATTTACGCGACGCCTTTACGCGAGTATCGAAATCCATAAATATGGACAGTTGAAAGAAAATTTGGACAGTTCACGTCTTCTTCTTCTTCGCTCGCCGTTTTTAGCTTCGCTTTGCTCGCTCGTAAAATTCCCGTGTCACGTACATTACAAATTTAAGGTGTCTTTCTTCTACAATGTGAATGAGTACTTCGCGTGTGTGCTCTACTTCTTTCTTTGTTTTCGTTTGAGCCAAGTGACTGAACTCTGGTGTCGCTAGCTTTCAAAGACAATACAATACAATACAAATAATTTATTAGGCCAACTTACATTCTAAACAAACTAACATTAAATATAGGTACCTTAACTAATTAATACTAATTCTAGAAACTAAGTCTTAATGTAAGTGTGGTGCCTAGCTCCTGCAGTAGGATACCCTGTGTTTGCAGGAGCTAGCTCTCTTCGGAGGTGCTTAAAATAAAGTTCAGATAAACATGTTGTAAACAAGGGTAAATTATTATCAAGTAAATATAAATGTATAAATAGTATAGTATACCGCTACGAAGTGGACACTGAGTGGGGTGTCAAGACCACCAAAGTGTGCTAGCGTGTGTATGTGAGTGTGTGTTTGTGTGTGTGTGTGTGTGTGTGTGTGTGTTTGTGTGTGTGTGTGTGTGTGTGTGTTTGTGTGTGTGTGTGTGTGTGTGAAGACCTGCTTCATAAAAAGTAATCCACCTGAAAATCTTTTGAACACATTTATCTAATCTCTTGAAACTGTCTGTGTGGTGACAGGTGATTTTATCTCCACCCCACATCTGTTTAGAACATCTGCCCTCGTGTCAGCGTAATCCTTCACAGGAAGGCGATTTTTTTGTCGACTTGACATATTTGTTTGTATTTCTGTGTTAGGCTTGGTTTATGTCGTCTTAGGAAAAAATGGTGGCATTTAAGTAAAGCAACATATATTTGTGAGGTTTTTTGTCCGAACAAGTGAAGTCTTTGCAATCTGGTCAATTCTTCGTTGTCTGTCTTTATGTATGTAGGTCTAGGTCGTAATTTTTACCAATCTCTGACGAAACTTTGTATAATATATTTAGTGAATATATATTTTTACTCGTCGGCTTTTTTTGATAGGCGAGATGGTTCCCACAAATAGGGAAACATTAGTTGCAGCGCTATTTACTGGCCGATTTCAATAATATTTGGCAGAGAAATTACATATATATACCAAATAAAAAAAAAACTGAATACATATAAATAATGAGTATTTGTAGAGCTATGGATGGAATCATAAGGTTTCGCTGAACAGACGATGTTCCAAGAAATTTCGTTCGCGAGGTCTACTTCGGAGAACTACTAGTTCTAGTTAATTAATGTTTTTGGAATTGCTTAAGTTGGGTCAACATTTTTGCTCGGGTTTTAATTTAATTGTTGTCTACTAAAAACAGGTTGAATAGTGTACACGAACAGAGTCTTATGCTCAGCAGTGCACGACATCAGACTGGGAACTATAATGATTATATGCTCGTATCTTTCAGGCTAGAATAGATTCAATTCTTCTTAGTATAGCTAAAGTTATCTTATCTTATTTGGGTTAAACTCAATGTTATCAGTTAGGTTTGTTTGTCTATCTCTTAATCATTTAACACGTTCTAAATAGACGCGGAAAAGAGGTGCAGTTTATAGTCATTGGTTATTCTATTTGTGTCTCTTCAAAGTACATAAGTTTTTTAGGGTTCCGTAACTAAAAGGTAAAAACGGGACCCTATTACTAAGACTCCGCTGTCTGTCTGTTTGTCTCCTGGCTGTATCTCAGAAACCGTAATAGCTAGAAAGCTGAAACTTTCACAAGATACTTTAACAATTAATTAATTAATAATTATTCAATTAATAACTAACATAAACAAAAATAATATTTTTTTATTATGTTAGTTATTTACGTAAAGATGTGGATAATGGGTATTTGGTAGCGAGAACACAAGTAGTTACCGTATGTGTGTTACATCACCTTTGAAGATTAAATGTGGGCGAGGTGTGGGCGATGATCATCTCTGATAAAGGGCTCGATTTCTTTGCGTAAGTTAAGAAAGTGACCTAGTGACGATGTAGTGAACACAGTTATCTATAATATAAAAATAAGTGGGGTTTTACTTCCTGACGCTATAACTCCAGAACGCACGAACCGATTTCCACAGTTTTGCATTCGTTGAAAGGGTCTCGGGCTCCGTGAGGTTTGAAACAAACAAAATTCAGGAAATTCTGAACTTGGTGGCGAAACGGAGTTCACCGGCTTTGCTAGTTTTTATAAAGCGATGATAAAAAAAGGCAAAATCTTGCATTTACAGTTTCATCGTTATAAAACACAAAGGGTTAAAAATATTAAAATAATAATTTGCCCTTGAAAATAATCTTGCCGATGCGCCTTAATAAGTACTGGAATAACGTATTTTTTTTCTGTATGCGTTAATTTAAATCGAACTTTTACCCGGTTGCGCTTAACAATTTGAAGCAGCGCTGCTGAACTTCAGGTTTACACAGTTTATTCACCATTGCCATTAACTCTTATTTTATTATCTAACTACTTCAGTTCTAGTTAGTTCCTTTTTTTTTACTTGAAATGCATTGACCCCCTCCCTCCCCCCCGCCTCGACAAAGCGGGGCCCCACGGGGGTTTCAATTCTAGTACCTAGTGGTTAAAGTTAACAAAATTAAGAGCACGTCCGCCCACACTCGTAATTTGTAGCTTTTACTAAAGTAACTTCGAATATGAAAGCGTTCATACTTTACATACGCACGTATTTACATTTCAGTAATGTGTTTACTTACCAAGTTCAACATACGTACATACATATCTACGCCGTGTTTACATATTAACTGTCTAGTAATCTGTGGCTGTGTAGATATAAACCTAACTAAATATACATACATATATATTTATACCGAATATATAAGGAGATTCTAAGAGAGTTCCGATTCGTGGAAGGTTCGATTCATTTACCTATCTACTTTTGTGTCTGGAGCGTTAGATGTTAGGTAGTTATCTCAGATACTCGATAGTAATGAGAGACTGTACTATACAGAATGAATAACGGTAGAGATATAAGATAACAAACTATCTGTTATGGTAATAATACCTTATAGCTTCAATTAGTATTTATATCTTACTTAGTTAAATATACATGTATTCATATATTCGTATACAATCTAATTTCCCGGTAAAATCATGGATATCTTCTCTACTAAGTCTGTTATAATTATTATTCGGAAAAACACACAAATTTTTTAATATTTTGATGTTTTCTTTGCTTATCTCATTTTGATTACAAATCACAGCGGAAGTACACTAAACATTTCAGATATTCTTCCATCTACAATGGATGACCGTAAAGTAAAGCCGAAGTCAATTGTATAATATTCTTAAAGGTTCCAGAGTTCAATTACTCATTAATACTATGTTCCTAAGGTGATCTGACGCGATCATCCAAGCTAAGCAACGGTCGATGTGGGCGGTGTTTGGATGGGTGACCATGCACAAGACTCTCGCTTTTCAAGTGGCATTTTCGTCTGGGCGCTACGGTGGGTCGCATGACACGTTAAATTGTAGGTCCCGGCTGTTAGTCTTAGTACAAGCAGTCGTTAAACCAAGTCAGAGGCCTTAGGGCGGCTTGAAAAACTCTCGACACCAGAGCTTGGCCACTTCGCTCATACGAAGAAGAAGAAGAAGACTTATAATATTAGTTATTTATTGTAAATAGCATCATTAGCTCATAACAGGATTAAACATAAATGCGTAGAGAACTCCCGTTATGGTAAAACGCAATTAGTTCCAGTCACTTTGCGTTATGCATGTACCTCGATTTGATGCGGTCGACATGTGAGCTTGAACGTTGTTATTTGATATTTACTCACATTGCCCTAAGGGCAAAATCTTGCACAGTTTTTTCGCTATAATTCGTAAAAAAAAATACTTTAAAGTCCGTCTAAAGTACCACTCTAAGAATATTTATACTTTTTTTGGTACCAATCAAACTCTACCAAAACAAAAAATTGTCAGGGGTATAATACGTTTTTAATTTACACTTGTTTATCAAGTATGACAGGCTAAAAAGCGAGTATGGTGCGGCGGTAAAAACGTCAGCTTTTCAATCACACGGCCCCTGATTCGATCCCGTCCCTACCCATAATACCACATATGTAACTTGAAAAACAAGTGATTGGTGACCTGTTTATGTGATTTGCACTCGCTTTACGGTGGAGGAAAACGGCATGTTAGAGGACTGCAATATCCGAAGATGTGTGTCATCCGCCAACCTGCACTTGGCCAGCGTAGTGGATTATGGCCTATAAATCTCTCCTCGTGAGAGTAGGCACCGAGTCCCAGAATTGAACGTATAATGGGCTGCTTATGCTTACAACAAGTATGCATAATTTAGTTTAAATCTCATCTAACTTGGTTTACGTAATAAAGCGACACAACTACCCTCTCTTTACCGCGCACCGTCGCAAGCTCCAATGTAAACTGGCACGTTTTGTAGCAAATAAAGTAATTTAGCCAGCGGCGGTAGTTGGAACCACTTTTCGGCCGTCATTAGCACTCGGCAACTACCTGGCCCGCGTTTTAATACGGCTAACTCGCTCTACCGTGAACTTCCTACAAGTTACCCTGCAAAATCTGATACAGTACCTACAAAATAGACGGGCTACTTCCTTATTCTAATTTAGAGGCATTTAGTCAAAGTCAAATACATTTACTGCTTCGTTATGGCATAATTAAGATGTTATACATTTAAAAGGTAGGTATCTCATAACGGACCCTGTTCGGGTATCGCAACACAAGAGGAGTGAGCCGGTTTATTTGCATGCAAAAAATAAATCCTTATCGTTTAGAAATTCGTCAATAGAGTAATAGCATTTATGCAACAATAAAAGTTTTAATTTATTTTCAAAAATACTGTCTTTGTCTATTTCTTTTAACTTTTCTGGTAGCTTACTAAATATTTTAACTGCTATTTTACTTTGAATTTCATTATTTTCGCTTCTATCCCCCGAACTCAAAAAGACAGAATGTTTGTTTTTGTACTCCTAACAGCTAGGCTTTTGACCAGCAGGGCGTGTGACCACATGAGTTTGCCACACTCTGACCCATGGTAGAGTAAGCGCAGTCTGGAATAACTGGCTCTCAAGAAGGCTGTCGTTGTCTAATACACTGTTATGACGGCAGACTTTTTAACTTGAGGGTGGTTGCTAGTTAAGCAAGTACTAGAAAATGCTCTACCACCATGCTTAAAGTAAACTAGTGAAATGCTATGGTTTCCTCACGATGTTTTCCTTCACCGAAAGCTTGAGTACTTTGGCGGGGACCGAACCCTATCATAAATTTTACGTGTGTGTGTGTGTGTGTATGTGTCTGTCTTTGGAAATATAAATGCCGAACGAATGAATTAATATTGGTTTATGTTTCGTTTGAAATGCGAATGAGTCGCGAGTGTTCTATGTTTGATGAAAATTGGTCCAAGATAGCTGTCGGTACAAAATGGTGTATTTTTTCAGAGCTCATTCAATATAAGTATCAAAATAGAAAATGTTTGATTGTAATACAATAAATTTCAAATAGCTTAGTCAAATTTAATAATATTATTTTTGAATTATTTTACTTAGATTAAAACTAAACTTATACTAAACTAAATCTAAATGTAGCCTAACCTAATTGTCACCAACCAGTTTTGTATTGATTCTTTCTAATACTTATATTTGATCATGTTGTGTACACATAATTAGGAAAATAATAATTAGGTAAGTTAATTAATTTTAGGTACAGTTTTGATATTGTTTTCTGCTTTGTGAACCATAATAACAAAAATATTAATAAATCCAAAATGGGCACTTCCACTTTAGTTTTTTTTATATATCAATTGGTTTGTTAAGCCCATACAAATAATTACTACTATGTATAACTAAATTAAGCATTCTTATAATCTTCGGCTTATTTAACTGCATCAACAAATATACGAAGTTTAGGTACTGCGTAACCACATCCACTGCTAAAACTGAACGCAAACTCAATAGTTGGTGGAGATGCCTAATAGGAGTTTAGTATTCGTATTAAGTTGCCTAACGTCGGTACCGACCGGTGTATTCAATTACCTAGTTGTACTGTAGAATACAACCTATCTTCTTCTTCGTATGAGCTAAGTGGCCAAGCTCTGGTGTCGAGAGATTTCAAACCGCCCGAAGGCCTCAGACTTGGCTTAACGACTGCTTGTACTAAGACTAACAACTGGGACCTACAATTTAACGTGTCATCCGATCCACGGTAACGCCCATATGAAAATGCCACTTGAAAACGACAGTCTTGTGCATGGTCACCCATTCAAACACTGGAATATGGTCTGGAATATCTGGCTCTCCAGGACGGTTCCGAAACACACTTTATCTTGTTTTACGCTTGGCTTCTAATATGAACTCAATATAGGCATAATACTAAACACAGGTAAACATCCTCGTACATAGTAGGTACATTGTTATAGCGTCTAATGGTGATGGATGGGCCGTCGTGTACCGCGCTCGGGTGTTTGTTCCACGCCGGCCTCACCTGGACGATAAGGCTAATGAGGGGTCAGCCACCTCGGGACCACGATAACGCAGCACTGGGGTTCATGTCATAAATACTTGACTTATTGTTCACTCCGACTCCCAGGATAGTGGCAGAAGACGGTACAGCTCGAAGATAACAGAAGTTAGTTGATCAATCTAGGGCGGGGCTCGTAATCCAGTGTCCTCCGTTAAACACATAGGCAGGTCAGGGGGGGGCGTGTAGTCGGTACAAATCCCACATAACCTGGCTGTACCCCATTGTGGCCAGGTATCTTGTTGAAGATTTCCCCCTCTTCAACAAGATAAAAGGAAAAAGAAGGCGGGGTTCGTAGCAAATTTTGTTAAGATTGCCTGGGCGCGTTTCAGGGTAACAAAGTGACCGCAAAAGGCATTCAGTTGCACGACTTCCCCTTGCCCCTCTCCTTCTGGGCCCCCTGCGTGGGAGGCCCGTAATAGTACTAGAATATAATTGAAAATTGACATGAATACATATCATATACTTTTGTAATGATATCGTATTATTTGACTTGTAACTTTGGTGTTATCAATAAATGATTTGTATTTGTAACTTTTGCTACTCTTGCCATATGATGAGGACTGGCAAGTGACGTCTCCTGGTATCAGAGACAGAAACTGAGTTTGGATAATCGAGCCAATATAGTTTGTTGTTTACATTGTGTATGTACGTCATCTTACGAAACTTTGAAACTGAAGCTTTGTTGCGGGAGAAGCATCATCCTGTGTTCTCAAAAGTCAAGAACAGCTAGGTTCCTTCTAGGTAAGCGTGCATGGTGAACCACAGCGTTGTTAGTAATTTGAGGTCAGCTGTGGTCAAACGTTTATCTATACTACCTTTTTTATTTTATTTTACACATTTCACACACGGCTGGTTAATCCCATACTGAACCATATCTAGTTTGTATTATGGTTGCTAAGAGAACTGATATACTTCATATACATACATATTTTTATATAGATACATATTTAACACCCAGACCCACAGCCACCAAATTTAGTTAAGCACAAAAATGTTTGGCCGGGCCGGGAATCGAACCCGGAACCTTCTGATTGGCAGTCCGGCGTGGTAACCTTTACGCTAACGAGGTCGTATACTGAAAATAATTGGCCAAATGCGAGTAGTAAGCGTATAGAAATACTACGCTGTGTCACGCCAATTTCGAGTTTCATATTATCTCTGTAGTATGTCTTTTCACACGGCATCTAGTTGCGAAAATTAGAACTAGCTTGTTTAGTAAATGAATGCTAAGCAAATTTAAACTTTAATGTTATGTAAATAATGGCTAAGCTATATTTTAGTATTTAATTATTTATAGTACGTTTCACCCCTTGATTATAAGTTTGATGTAGTCTACATCAGGTTGGGTTACTATTTCTAAATATTTGAGCTGAAAGTAAACATGTGAACACACGCATTTTGCGAATATTCCAAATTAAATATCCTTCTAGGAAATTCCGCTCCCGGCCCATTTAAAATTCCTCTTAAAGTCGTATTGTAATATAAGATACACGTAATCTATGAGCAATTCTTAAAACCGTGTATACTGAACAGTTTATAACCAACTGTACAAGGGTCTGTATTTTTCCATTCTGTGTTTCTCTGGAATAGTTTCTAGTTCTACAAGTATTTATCGTAATTGTTCTTCACAAAACACATTGCGCGGTTTCAAATGATGTGTTTCCCATCGTTTATATAGAGTTAGTTTTCCGCTGAGGTGGAATGCTACATAAAGGCGCTCCGTGGCATCATTCCGTATCGAAAGCAAACACATTTTCCGAACACAAGCTCGCCGCGGTCACAATACTGTTGCGTGAACTCCGAAACGCAGACTGCCTGCCCTAGATACGGGATAAAGATACTTACCTATACCAATATTATAAAGAGGAAAAGTTTGATTGTTTGTTTGACGCGAATAGGATCCGAAACTACTGGACCGAACCCGTGTTAAGCAAGGGCGGGATGCTAGTTTTAAATATCCTAAACCAAATTACTATATATATAGAAGCCATATATGGAATCAATAGAAAGAAAAAGAAGGTTTTTTAATGAAGCCTTTTAATATGTGCACGTAATGTTAGGAGAACAATCTAAAACTTTCTCCATACCTTAATTATTTGAGATTGCGTGAGGATTGGTTTAAGATATTTAGAATATTTTTTAATTTCAAGTAGTTTAGTTAATTTGGGTGAGACTGTGCTGGTTTTATATGGCTATTTAGTCTGTTGTGTAGTTTTAAAAGTACTTACTGATTTTAAAGCTTAGTAATTTACTATGTGTGCCACATCCAGTAGGTGACATGAGACAGAGACAGCTCAGCGACAAGATGCGGCAATACACTGCGATCTTCTCTTCGGTTCTGATAACAAGGCCCAGTTTGGAATAACTCTTAAGTCTACATAAATCGTTTGTGAAATGTGATCTCTACAGTAAGTAATCTGTGCGCCCTCGATAAGTGTGATTGGAGGTAGCTCGGGTTACCTTTCACGTTCGCAACCAACCTTCGACTGGGAATGAAATATATGGAGACGGGTTTTGGGTGCGGTGGAAATAATAGGAAACCTTTAGGAGCAGAATAAAGCTATCTATCACACTGATAGAATAACAAAAACTAATTTTAATGGGACTGCTTTGGATAAAGTCAAAATAAATAATAACATATTCAAATATTAATTACTGTAGGTACGTCTAACTATCCTTACGTAATATATGAGGCCTGTGTACAAGTTTTTTTTCAAACGCACAAAAGTACGCAATAGTTTTTGTTTCGTTTACGTTTAATCTATAAAAATCATCAATCAAATTAGTTCCAATTTTTACAGTTTGGTTATGAATAAAACAAAACGAATACTGTTATGTAATTTTGCGCATTCGAAGACACAGGTTCTAGCCCTACTGATGCCGATGAAAGCCCCTGGAGATCAATGTGAGTGATTGATCGACTGATGTATAAACAATAAACTAACAACTTATCATATTTGATAGATATCGTCCTAATTGTAGATACTCGTAGATCTCCAAAGAAAATGCTTATCGATGCTTATGAGTCATTTCAAAAAGTTTAACATTGACCCCAAGTTTGCATTCAAATAATGAATTTCCAATATTACATTTTCACCCAGTTAAATATTTTCAGTTGGTATTGATCATTCACCAGCGCGATACCGAACAAACGTGGGCGCCACGACCTATATAGATCGTCGAGTTAGAAATGAAATACCTAGAACTGATGCTTGTCTACACCCTTTACAAGCAATAAAAAAATGTTGTATTACGTCTTGTTTTGGCGCATTTAGCAGTAAAATTATTAGTTTCGCAATAAAGCGAAAGAGTAAAACAGTCTAATCAAGTTCACAAAGAGCTCCGTCACAGTAAATGTGAAAGCGAAACGCTTCGTGCAGATTTTTTTAACTGTATAATAGTGACTCCTAGCGGTCCTGGGGAAGTAGCTCATGCAATTCCGACGCACGCTCTCCTATATGCAACCAATAAAGAACCGACACACTCGGAACCTTGCGGTGATGATCAATTTTTGATTTCAATAAATAGGCTTGTGCTTTATCATAATTCACCGGATGTTAAGCGTTATTATAATCTACGGTAGAGCGTGCTAATGCAGAATAAACCGATTTGCTCTTGCTTTGAAAACCGGATTATAATTTTTTCTAAACTTTGAAGTTTCGTTTTGCACAGGGAGTCGTTACCTAAGAGTTTTTTGGCCCTGTTCACTATTGTCTCCAACGCCTGAAGCTGATATTTAACTTATATTTAGCTAATGTCACATCTAGTAATGCTCTATAAGAATCGACGAGTTGTATTGTCCGCACGCGTTTGAAATAGACGGGGTATCATTGGAAACGATGGAAACTCATTAAGGCTTTCCGAGCCCCATACTAAATGCTTCTCAGACTGGCAACCATTTCCTCTAAGATTTTTAAATAGTAATCACTTAACATAAACTTAAAATGGTCTAATTGGGGCGCGAAATAGGTAATATTATACATTTTTTATCGCAAAACAGATATATCAGCGTGATTTTTTCCAGCAAAATACACATGTATGAGTGCAGTGCAACAACTTAGCTGTTCAGTTGACAGTGTCGCTAGTGGAGATTTGTTGCCACCTAAGAGTGCTGTCGAACTTGTAATTCCAATTTTGGCCACCTGAACAGCTAAGTTGGTGACATGTATACGTATACATTGTTAGTTTCCGTTTCCGTTAGTGTCATTCTCTCTGCCAAACATGAACCCAAGCTTACCATCCGTAGTAATAAATCAACAAAATTCCGTTAGATGGCAGGATCAAAAAAAGTATTGTTAAAGAGTTTGATGAAATTTATTTATTATTTTTAAATAAATTATTGCTATTTTTATATTAAGTATCGTAATAGAATTAAAAATTTAAAATATGTATAATTTTGTTTGATTATTTGAATGAAATTTAGTTATGTCAATGTCAGTTTGTCATATTTGACATACTTAAAAAAACGTATTTATATTGCAGCAATAATTTTTAGGGTTAGGTACCCTAAGAATGAAATTAATATACTACTGCGATCTTTTCTGTACTTAAAGGATAAAAACGAATGCCTTTTACAAAATATTCGTTGTCTGTCTTTATGTCACCAGGCTGTTTCTAATACACCTTGATAGCTGAAACTTTCACAAATTATTTGTTTCCGTTGCCTATAATCCAATGCTATAACCCAAGAGTATACAAGTACTAGATACGCTATAACAACAAATACTAAAAACACAAAATATACAAATATAAAGAGTGGATGACACGTTTTTAAAGTGTACCTTAAAAGACGTGTTATATTTTGTATTTTTGCTCAATATCAAAAACGATAACAGGACACTAAAGAATTCTACAGAATATTAAGCTACGTATTACCTCTTTTTACTCTATCTTTACAATGACACTTGGTAGATTATTTCATGATTTCTCTCTTTCTTTCTTTCAAAATAAAATGAATGTTTGATATGGGGTTCCCATACAAAAAACATGTTTCTTCGCCATATTTTAATAATGGTACGGAACCCTTCACGCGCGAGCCCGGTTCGTACTTGGCCAATTATATCAAATTTTTATACCTACGTCTTTTGTTTACCTATCAATATCTTTAACAATCTCATAATTACAAAAGGCTTGTTTGTTTGTTTGTTTGGATGTTTTTATGTTTTTTTGACGCGAATAGGCTCCGAAACTATTGGACTAAAATTAAAAATTCTTACACCGTTGTGAAGTTACATTATCCCCAAATGACATAGGCATTATATTTTGTTGCAAAGGGTAAGAAATTCTTATTAAGACTCCAGTAATGTAACACAAGGTATAAAAAAGAGTAAAAAATTTGTTTCATCGCATGCGCTAAGAAAAGTTAGTTGTGGCGGGTGTCGTTTAGTATGTCTTGAGAGCAGCGGAACCCATAAATACAAAAAAAAAACTTTAATCTATGTCAAAATTATAATGCGATAAAATTTAAATGTTTGTTTGTAACGAATAACATATTACACATCTGAACGACTTTCAAACATATCTCCTAGAATTCAATTTTTTTTATGCCCGTGCTAAGCCGGGACGGGCCACTAGTGTATAATTATATCAACGATACATGTAAACTGCCAGATGTACATTTATTATAACTAAGATTTCGACAGGCCTCTTACCTTAGAATAATAATAACAGTTTTTTTTATTTCAAATGTAGCTAAAATTGTATCCATAGTCTAATAAATATAAATTCCCTGATAATATGTAATTATTTACTTTTCTGATCATTAGACTTGAAGCTGATAAGATAGAGTAAAAATTAGGTTTCATCAATAAAAGGTCTCTGGATACGTAGCTTTATCAGATTTTGGCACCCCACGCACGCACTGTATGTAGAAGGTACATATGTGTCTAGCTCCGGTTTTGATGTTCTTAGCTATGTATGATGGTATTCGCATGTCCGCGAATACAAAATATTGGATATGATATTATTCGCAACTTTCCCAAATGAAAGGGCTTACATTTTGGAATCATGCGAAAAATACAACTGTTTCATGCAATATGTTAGATGATTCGTGAGAAAAGTTTTTTCTTGTTACTTATATCATGTACCCTATAGATTTTTACTTTTCTAATTTCGTTTGAGGTTTGAAGGTATGCGCTATGAATATTATATACACGAAAACGAAACCTATTGAAAATATATTCTTTCTCATAATTTTCCTTCAAAAAAAAAGTTTCAAACAAAATAAAATAGCAAGAACAATTCATGAGATTCGAACCATGGTCAATTCAAATCATAAAAATATTTCATGTTCCAAAAATGCTTCCTCTACGAACGAGCTATATAATCGCCAATTGAGCGTTCGAAATTGGCATCCATATTCAAATATGCTGAAGTTCAAGTGACAAAAAAAATTGTCAATGCTAGTGTGAGTGTAGCCGCATCGTCACAGAATAGATGATAGTAGATATGGGTTTTATATGGCTTTTTGTAAATTTTTGCTATCAACGCTTAATATATGTTGTTTTGTGATGAGCCTTAAAAATAAAACATTAACAGTAGATTTCGCGAACCGATTCTGAAGTTACAAAAGAAATCACTTGGGCTGCTGGGATGAATATAACTAACTTATACCTATTTAACGCCATCTAGCGGCATATGAGCACTTGCAGCATGCTAGCGAACAACCTTAAGCGCATTTCTGTTGCTGTCATAATCCTATAGAAATGTATTTCTGTAATAAAAGTTTGTTATTTAAGTTCTTAACTGATATTGAACTCTTATGAAGATAGAGTGAGAGTTGCTAACAAGCTATGGAATTTGCTTCGTTATGCATGTACAAAGTACCTACATTTGTGTATTGAATCGATAGCCCAGTCATGTCATGGCATGTGGTCGCTTTATGTCCCAAATGTCGAGGGTTCGATTCCCACCGATGAGCTTGAGCTTCCAGTGAAGAAAAATATCCAGTAAACAATATATTGTACATGTGTGATAGATTTTACCTAACGGTATTTTTGCATGCTCCTTGAGAGCCAGTAATTCCAAACTAGGTATGCACTTCTTACTTAGCATTTTACTGCCAGAATATAGCTGTTTGTGTTGTTACGCGCCCTGCTTTTCAAATGTGTAACTGTGTGTTGTAAAATTCTGTAGAATAATAATAGGTAGGTAGCTGGGTTAAGATAACTTGGTGAGCACAGACAGTAACTCTTGTGTCCTCGAGATGGCAATGTTTATCTCCACGTTTCCGTGTATCACTTAGGTCATCGCTCAGTACATACATATAGTATACGTCTTATTAGAATTTATTTATTCAATGCATAAACGTATGTAGCCTACCTAAAAAATACTGTGTTCAGACTCACATCCCAATATATATTTTAATGGAAATTAAAGACAACAAGGCTATTTTATTCTATTTATTTTTGATATTACAACTTTGTGGAGTTCAGGCGTACCTAAGTGTAAAAAAATTATAAATGACTTCAAACTAATAAATAATGAACCAATGTCGATTTAATTTACAACTTAAAACCAAATGATAAAAATAAATTTATACATTGTTTACAATGGATTGAATAAAACGAAAGTTAAAGTAAATAATTTATTAATTATTTTTTTATTAAAAGTTCAGATTCTTGTATTTCGATTTAACTTATACGGGAACAATTTTCAGAAATATATATTTACCGACATAAAAAATATATATATAAAATATTTTTAACAGATGACATCGCTTCAATCACGGTGTAATTTATGTATTATTAATAACAATGAATAGATTATTATATAACTCGATTCAATAAAAAAAAAATAGTTCGTCCTCACACTTATTTACTTACGCAAATACAAATCATTTATTGATAACATCAAAGTTACAAGTCAAATAATATGATATCATTACAAAAGTATATGATATGATATATGTAGAAAGATATGATATAAGCGAGAAGACATGCACTTCTAACTGGTTTCTTTACTGGTTCAAGTTAAACTCGTGTAACTAGTCGATACCTACACATACATACCTACATCTATAAACAGTAAACACCACCATCGCACAACACCTCCCAACCCTCTATTGTTCCACAAAACAAATCCGAGCACCGTGAAATAAAAAGCGAACTCAAGGGCTCTATAACTATTGATCAGACAACTCGGCAAAGTGGCTCCCGTGACCCGGTTACGGCGGCATTGTGCAGGGCGGAGTAATTACATTTTACAGGATACAGGGGCCGGTAAGGGCTCTTAACACTCTGTTTGACTTTCTACGAACTTAGCATAAGCGGCCCACTATACGTTCCCACTGCTGGGACTCGGGGCCTCCCCTCACGAGGAGAGAGATATAGGCCATATCCACCACGCTGGCCAAGTGCGGGTTGGGGGACACACGTCTTCGGATATTGTGGTAAAGAAAAAAAAGAAAGAAAGAAAGCTGCCGCGGGTAACACCTAGTGCCTAGTAGTAAAAAACGTTAATAAACGTTATAGGGCCGAAGGTAAAAAAAAGGTAAAGGCTGTTTGCCTAAAGATTAAAAATGCATGTAATGATAGCATTTTCAAGAATAAGCTCAAGAACTGGCTCGTTCAGGAAACTTTTTATTCTATGGACGAATTTTTTTATATCAGAAAAAATGTTATGTGAATCATGTCGTGACATGTAATTGTTAAATATTATTATTTTTAATTAGGTATTAACATTGGCATTATTCCATATGACATGTATTACAATTTATTTGTATATGGACATTTTTTAATTTTTGACGTATAATTGTATAATTATCAATAAATGGTTTAGCTTGTTATCTTGTTTATGCAACCACTACAACAATGATATACTACTATATAGACCAGAACACGGTAGCGTGACGATCTATTTAAATTCGTTGTGCACTACAATTTTTAAACTAACTATGAAGCTATAGATAGAGAGACTAACCGCACCATTATCTACGCTCTTCACTGCACCAAACTACACTGACTAAACTATCAATTCAAATAACAACCGTATCATCTGGGCCACGCCCTGTAATTGTCGCTTAGACACTATAATAACTATATTAAAAGGTAAAAGAAGCCATGATTTCCCCCGTTCCATTATAATAAGTGTAACTGGTACCATTCGGGCCGTTCGTGTTGAATATGGGCCAATTTGTGAGCACCTGGGCCCCGCTACCTGCTCTCGGGCGGGGTCGGTGTTACAATGACCTCTGTAGAATGTGTTGTGACTAGACAGACAGATACGTCCGCCCTCGGAGCCCTTAGCTCGACTTAATTAGATCACGAACAAGTTTTTTTTGACCGAGCGAGCAAACTACAGTGTAAACTATATGACGACACTGAAGGGACTGTGCATTTTATCGAGTTATAGTGACTGGTCGTTAAATGGAGAGAATGTATCATTGTATGGAATACAAGCTAAACCGACGCCGATTGATTTCGATGCTTTATAGAGTTTGTCGGTAAAACCAGTGACGTTACATGGAGTTTACACTGTATATGTATTTACTAGTCAATTAAATTTTTGGAGTTTTGTTTTTTTACTATCGACCATAGTTTTAAATAGATTTTTAGTAGCTACGCTCCGCGGTGTTAATCAAGTAGCTGATAAATGGTAGCCCATGTGGTAAATCCGAGTGTTAGTTCACCCCATACCAAAATTTCATCGAAATCAGTTCAGCCGTTTGAGCCGGAAAAGTTAACAAATTCACACACACGCACAAATAAGCTCTGAAGCCCGGCTAACTAAAATGATCAGGCGCGATCACCAAAGTTAAGCAACGATCGATCGGATAGTCTTTGGATAGGTGACCATGCATAAGACTCGTTTGGAAAGTGGTATTTTCAACTGGGCGCTACCGACAGTCGGATGACATGTTAAATTGTAGGGTTTTTTTTACAACTTATAGGTTTGCGGTTGACCACAGCTTGCCTGGTGTTAAACAATACTTATGTTAAGGTAGGGTTACTAGTAGAAGGCAGTGGTTAAGCCGAGTCAGAGGCCTTCGGGCAGCTTGAAAACTGGACACCAGAGCTTGGCCACTTACCTTATACGTAGGAGAAAAAGACACGCACACATACACATAAACACGCACGCACGAATTATAGTATGGTCTATCATCGGAATACGGGTACGATTAATACTCACAATTTGTATATGGTAATACCATTTCCCCCCTAAAAACATACACGTTCCAAATTCTAACACCCTTCTCAATGTTTGTCCCTGGTCACGTAGCAACCGCTGTGTTTATCCACCCACCCCGAATATTATAACGTCATTGGCCGACATTACTATTTCTGGCTTTAATAATACCTATTCGTTTAACTGGTAAACTCTATAACAATGTTGTTTTTAAACAACATACTAAAAATCACACATAAAATTGACCTTCATACATTTTTTTCTTAATTTTGCGCAATGTAGTTTATACAACACTATAGTAAATTAATATCTAGATTTTTTTACTCATTTTTCCTAGACAGTAATACATGTCTATTACACTTTTTTTTTTTTAAAAAACGTGAAACAAAAATCGTCCATTTAAGGGTTAAGAAAAATGCAAAAAAAAACACGTTTATTGTATGAAAGCACACCCATAAATATTTATTTTATTTTTATTTAATAATTAATTTGAAAGATTTTATACATTTATATATTCTGTCAAAATTTTAAGCGTCTACCTGTTACCGTTGTTGATAGAAATATAGCTTATATAGGAACATGGGATGTAGATTATATGATAACCGTCCTAATTTATTTTTATTTCTAGTACTAGTTGTGATAGCGGCACGGAAAAAACTTGTGAAAATGTCAGCATTCTAGCTATCACGGTTTCTGAGATACAGCCTGGAGACAGACAGACAGCGGAGGCTTAGAAGGTAAAAACTGGACCCTATTACTAATAATAGAGTCCCGTTTTTATTTTTTAGATACGGAACCTAAAACGACTTGTTAAAGCATTCTTTAAGACTGCTATCATTGTTTTTTAGATCTCTAGTTTAGTTGGCATTTTATTGTGTTATTTGTTTTCGTTTGTTACCTGTATAGTTAACAGACTCATAACACATAAGAATTTGCCAGTTCCATTGACACGTTTCTACGTAAACACAGATTAAATAATATTATGTAGTTACTTCATGTAACCCTTACAAATTACCTTGTCAAAAGTTTCAAACCGCTTTCAAGTTTAATTAGTAATTTTATTCGCAATTAAACCTTCGGAAACTCGTGCCGGATGGATTACGGCGCCGTCGCGGTTCTTTACCGGTGTTGCCTTTTGCAAAACTGAGATTTGCATAACTAGGTTTTAATTTCTTGGACATTTTAGTTTAAAGGATAAAGTCTTTGAGCAATCATTAGGGATGCAAACTGTCTCTTCTCTCTTCTCTACAGAGGATTTTCCAAGTTTAATTAAAATGGTAGCATCTTTTTTGCTCAACTGTTTTATGGCGCTTTCAGAAAACGCCCCATCTGTTCCTGACGATTTCTTTTCTCTGATGTGTAATTTTTATAATAAATAAATAAATATTAGGACACATTTCACACATAGCTGGTTAGCTCCATACTTAACCATTTCTAGTTTATGTTATAGTAGCTAACACAACTGATATTACTACATATACATATTTTATATAGATACGTATTTAACACCGAGACCCACAGCCAACAAATTTTGTTAAGCACAAAGATGTTGGCCATACCGGGGATCGAACCTGGAACCTTCTGATTGGCTGTCCGGCATGGTAACTATTACGCCAACGAGGTCGTCAAATTTTACCATATTACTATACACGTTTCACATTTGAATCGAGCTACCAGCAATTTTACCAAAGCTTCCTTGTGTACCTCTGTCAAAGGCACTCCATCATAAACCAACATGTAAAATGACAAGTGAACCAGCCGTCGAACCCACCTCCGTCCATTTAATTTAAGCGGTCAGAGTTATTAAAAAACAACAAAGCGTTTTCCTTAAACGTCGCCAAAAGCAACGGTATCGATATCAGTCCGCCCATTCCCGCCCACCTTCATCTATCAAAACATTTCCAATACCCCGAGACTACAAAAAACTTGATCGTCTGCCCTTGGAGGAGAGAAATTGATGGCAGAGCAGAGAATACAAAAACATATAGTACATCATACAAATATTTCAAGCATTTCCAGAGACATTTTGTAGATATACTCGTGCTATACTTGTTATTTTTTTCGGAAATTAACTTAACTGAGAGTTTACTTCTACTAACTTAAAATTATAGACGAAAGTGTACTTTCTCCTACATGTGACATATTGTAATCAATTCGATTGTGTTGTGTGCTATGTTTTGAGAAAAATGTATTCAACCTGAATCTGCCATTTAGTTTTATTGATTGTGGTTTAGTACTTATGTATGTATTGTAATATTTATTTATGACTAGCTGCGCCCTTCGATGATACCCGCGTTTATTCAGGATAAAAAGTAGCCTATGTGTTAGAACTAGGTCTAACCTTTCTTCGTAGTAAATGTATTTAAAATCGGCCCAGCCAATTAAGCGTGAAGGAGTAGCATAGTTTTCGAACCACAAATGTTTTCGGGATAAATAGTAGCCTATGTGTTAACCTAAGGTCTAACCTATCTTCACACCAAATTTCTTCAATATCGTTCCAGCCGGTTTGAGCGTGAAGAAGTAACAAACATACATACTTACACACAAACTTTCGCATTTATGATTATATTTTGCATACAATTTTTGTAAATTATATTGTACATTACATTTCGCATCTATGATTTTATTAGTTATAAATCCGAAATTGTACCTATTATTCGGATTTACGAAAAAAGAAATACGAAATCTACTATTATGTGTGTGGCTTCATTATCGTACGCATTTGCGTTCTGTGCGAGCTAGCTCCGCGACGGGCCGCGTCCATCAATCGCGTGATTCCAGCGCCGCTCCAGATGTCGTACAAAGGGGACTGTGGCCCGTTTGATTGTGTCATTTTTTACGACGACCCCAAAAAACCGCCTAAACCTGGACCTTTTCGAGCGCGAGGTCATGTTATTTCTCTTTCATCGGCGATTCCTGATGGCGACATAAAGCGGCGGCCGGACCGTCACACTGTCTATTGTATTGAGCCTTGGTTTCTTTGGCAAGCTTCAATAATATAAGTTAGGCTGGGGTCTGCCGCTTATGCTCTTATTTATGGTAAAGGCGTGTTCAAAATGTTGACAATTTACTAATACATAGAATTGCATTTTACTAAATTACACTCTGAGGAAATCTTGTCAGGACAAGATTTCCTCAGATTACTTCAGTAAGTAGCATGCTCTGGTTTCTGAGCAATCGAAAATGTTAAAGTCTGTCGTGATAAGTCGAAACTGGTTAATAATTTGCATTAGCATCATGAACGACGACACCTAACATGACAAAAAAATATATGTAGAAAAAGAAAACAGTCCTCGTTTCCCTATCATCGTACAGATAAAATTCATCTTCCAATACGGAAGAAACCATCAATACAAGTGAATGACGTCAAGAAACCACTTAAACATATCGCAGCCGAGTCGTATTGGCACGTGTCACGGAACGCGCACTGTAAGCACCACCATTTGTCCCGAACCAAATGATTTTTTGATAAATGTAGCTCCACAGAAAGCCACTTGTAAATGCAGCACCAGTGTACGCTATAAATCTTGTTCGGCCGGCGACAGTAAGGTTCCCTATTCCCGAATACGTTGCCTTTTCGATGCCATTACACATACTGTGATAAATTGTCCTAAAAAATATAATAAAGAAGTGTTTTCTGTAAACAGGGGAGGGGAAAACAAACCGTGCAAAGTGCTCGAGAACTTTTTCATCTGGCAAGTTTGATTGCCTCCTTCGTAGCAGGATGGTCACGGAATTTTAATGACGCCGCTGAACGTAGATTTTGCATCTACATTTCGATTTACACTTTCCAAGCGGCTTAATTGACTTTTTGTTCGGTGTGAGTGTGGCGGCCGCCTCCTCGCGACTGTTGTGTCTCTAATTTATGTATCTCTGAATTTTCCACGAAAAAGAAAGTCTTTGATGTGTTTTACTTGTTTGGAGTTGTAGGAAAAATTCGCCTCTTTCAATTCTTCGCAACTTTAGCTGTTTCGACGTGCGGTATATCTTTTTTTTTCTACGCATAACTTTCCTTTTATATACGTATTTGTTTCGATGAAATTGTCCCATGAAATTCATATTTGACGAAGATCTATCTGTTCATACCCCCTATTCCCTTGTCGATGTTATGAAATTCTTGTGAACAAATTAAATTCTATCCGTCCATGTGGATATTTACCTCATCAGAGACACGAAGAGTTCACGTCTCCTCGTGCGTCTATTTTCTCATATGAGCGACGATTCCGAGCCATCGAGAGTCGTTCCGAATACTTGGAGACAAGTATGTGAGGAAGCGGGTCGACTCGTTTAATTAAAGTCCCTCTTCAGCGTCCTTTGAGGCCCCTCCGTCCTTATTTGATTTAACTGCTCGCCGAGGTAGACTTCCTAGAACCAAAGCCAATAGCTGCGCGTTTCATTTGGGTCTTGTGATCTTAGAAAATACCTGCCAGTTGGTAATCCATGTACGACATGTTCTCCAAGAATTAATTTCACAAGACTGATTTATGAATGATTTTCTTGTGAAATTGTGATTTTATTTGTAACGTTATTGCCTCCATAAATAGGAAACTCACAGGAACTCACTCGTGAAATGAAACTGCAGGCAGTTGGACTATGTTCTCTGTCACCACCATTATTTCACTATCTAAAGAATCTGCCTAAAAGCTTACTCGAAAGTTGGAAACCTACCTTTCCAGCGTTCATAGCTTTTTAGTTTGTTTAGAAACTACTAATGTATTCGACGTCGGTCGAACTTTTTCTCCAAATTGGACGTCAACTGCGAAAAGTGCCGTCTCGTCTCATTCTCGTGCCGATCACGCTTTGAACGTTATTTCCTCAGTCATATGACTTAAGATGCCATAAATAATTTTGGTAAATGTAGAAGCGGAGTTTCGAGGACATTTTTGCTTTTCTTTTGAGTCGCTCCTACTCTTTGAATGGTGCTGGGCGATTTTCGTTTATTATCATTTTGATAACTTTTAACTTTTCCTTTTTTTATTTATTATTTAAGTGTGACAACAATATAGTCTCATTTATAGTTATGTAAAAACAATACGTTAATTTACTATTGAAAAGCTCACACCATAGTAAATATAATTCACGGATACACGAGAAAGCTGTTAATGAATACTTTGAAACCAACCTATATTACTTAAGAAACTTATGTATGTATGTGAATTATAAATGTTGATTTCGTATTAGAGCCTCAAACATTCTGCTGGAGCAATAATTCTACCGACAAGCGTGAATACACAAGATGTTTGTAAACACATTTTAATTACATCTCCACGAGGCTCTCATCCCAAAATATTCTAATATCATCTCGACATCAAAACCTTCATTATACAGTCTTTAGATGAATTTTTTCGTCAACGTTTTGAATGGTCCTTCCCGTCCGTTTTTAATCTTCCTTTGAGCTCCTAAACTGGAGAGCAAACAAGTCGACGAGATAAATCAAACGCGGGCTGAATACCTGCGTTCCGGGAATTAACACATTCTATACCATTGTGGTCACCGCTCGATATAAAATGTTGTTTCTTGCCATACAAACAGTATGGACGATATTTGTTGCTTCTATCACTGGGGAAGCGTCGTTCCTAGCTCATATTTCAGAATTGGATGTCGATATTTCTTTCTCTAATTGTTTTATAGCTGTAACTGGGAGGAAGAAAGGATTTATCTCGCCGGATACACGGATACTTTGATTTTTCTATTATTCTCCAGCCTTAAAATGTTAAAGGCTAGCTTTGGGAGTTAATTTGTCGGATCAAATAAGGATGGTAGCGTACGATACTTTGAGCACCAAACCACGCATAATTGGCATTTGTTCAAACTTAAATGGACCTGCCTATTTTTGTCGAGTGACAAGTTAAATTGTAGGTCAGTCTTAGTATATAAATAGATATTATCAGTATTACTTTATTATGCAGTAATTTGCGTAACATTTACAGCCACCTTAAATCAAATACATACATAAACATACAGTATACTATCCGCCAAGTAGCCAGTTGTGCTCTGCGTCCTTCAAACGATGAGGTATTGCTGCCTTAATTGTAGAGAGTATACAATTGTTAAGCCACGCCAGAGGCTAAAGAGGTAAAGGTTTGTAGTAGCTAAGGGTAGCTTAGAAACACTAAACATGAGCCAGGCTATTTAACTCATACGAGAAAGGAGAAGATTCACTCTTTGTTGTTTTCTCTACTCTATATGTAGCTTTGTATTGTTGCACGGGATTGGTCAGCGTTTTCCGTGTGTAGTGATTAATGTTTCTCACGGGCACGAAAACATCTCGTAAATTAAATGTTACGGTTTGTGTCGTGTTGCTCTGCCCTTATTAATTAAAATGCTCCGGGCTGATTGTTGTAATGTTATGATGTAGGATTAGTGATGATTTTTTATACGTCACGTAGGGCTTATGTCTGCGACCTAATTAGGTCCTGGTAACCTGAATTAAATAAAAAATAATAATTAAAGTAGTGTGTTTATTTTGAATGGTAGACTAGTAATTTCAGAAACAATTAAATGCTAGTATTCATTAAAAAAAAGAGCAAGAAGTCCATTTACATAAGTAT
Source organism: Mellilla xanthometata (assembly GCA_035578125.1). Taxonomy (NCBI): domain Eukaryota; kingdom Metazoa; phylum Arthropoda; class Insecta; order Lepidoptera; family Geometridae; genus Mellilla; species Mellilla xanthometata. The sequence continues at coordinate 419,484 of JAPUBQ010000023.1, read as the reverse complement.
ATTTGTTATGATGTTCAGATATCCGCATCATCATAAATATGGGTGACTCGTATGTGCATCTTAATTAATCACATGGTTATTAAAGCAGTGTCTTTGGGTTGTGGCACTTTCTTTGATAAGCCATAGCAGATCTCCACATATGTGTTTTTGGCACATCTTGTCTTCAACCATTCCTTTTTCATCTTATCACCAAATAACTTGTATATTTCTTCGTATATATCAGTTAAAATTTAGTTGATTATTTGAACTTGAAATGTTAAATTATTAAAGTATTCATGTGTTTGTTACAGGTAAATACCAACAAAAACAGAAGGAGAAGAAAAACACATCGAAGCATGAAAAAGTATTATTCAAAGAAAGTTAATCCGAGACGTTTCTGCTCTAAAAAATCTCCTACAGAATAATCCTCCGATAACCCGCAAAAAATGTAAGTGAATTCAAGCTGTCTCCGAAGCTCAAACAACGCAAGCGATTTGATTTTAAAACTATCTGACCGGAGAAATTGTCGATTGAAGTTACTTACGGTAAAATGGATTCAATTCCGAACTTTGCTCCGTTGAGAACAAGTCTAAATTAAACATTTTAAAACCCCCGATACTAATTTCTAGTGGCGGCCATCAGTTGTTTGTTATTTATCTAAGCGTATTTAAACCTTTTCATTTGATACCTACACATTAATTGAGGCGGGTGTGAAAAAATATGTTTTTCGCCATTTTGTGACGGCGGTCATTTTGACAAACGACCGATTTTCATCAAACATGAGAGTAGCTGCTCTTTTATTACTAACAGATTTAATTTTAATACTAACATCTACGAATTCAATCTTTTCTAAAGGGGTTAACTCATTAGTAACCACCTAAACTGTATCATCTGAATGTCACTGTTTAATTTGCTAAATTAATAATCGATGTACACTAGCATAATTATAATAAACTTAACTTTTATTAATAATAAAGAAATTTGGAAAGTGATCCGACTGGTTCACCTTTCCAAACGAACAAACTTACTCAAAATTCGTTTAAGCGATAGGGAGCTAGGTCAAGTCTGACCACAGACAGACACACAAATTTTTTAACACGTCGTTTTACCGTCGGGGGTTGGAACATTCCCAACTTAACTCCACTGAGAATAAAAGAGAATAAGTTATCATAATCAATGCTGCGATGGTTCACGTCCTAATCAGGTCGCTTTGAAGCTTTGAATAAAGTTTTCTACCGGAGAAATGTAGAAAAACTGCACGTTCAAAGAGTGCCTTTGAGAACGGTCCCATATTGAATTATATTGGGCTATTCTGAAACGGACGTACCGACTGAACGATTCGGACCGTACAGGAAAGCGGAGAGTGGAAATGTGGTAAATTCAATCAAGGTAGATGCCATTTACTACTCGCATACGTGTAGTCTTGTGTTTATGTCTATTATTCTTCTCGTCCGGTTTAATTATTGCTTATTTGAGTTATTTATTATTTACTCCAGGGAAGCAGAAAAAAACGTCTCAATAGTTTATTATTGACACACAATATATGTCACTGTCACAAACTTACTATAAACTCAATCAAATAGCCCACCCCTGACCGTTTACCGGTACGTATTCAGTTTTCATTAGGTAAGGTGTTGTACGAGAATAATTGTGTTTTTTTTTTTCACTGACTGCTAATAGAAAAATAAAAAGATTTTTCCGCCTTGGTCACCTTTCCCCCCCCTAGCGGTTGTAAAGATTTGTAATGGGAATAGATCTGTATCCCAAACTAACAAAAACACCTAGCTAGTAATTAATAATAAATATTAAGACACATTTCACACACGGCTGGTTAACCCCATACTGAACCATTTCTAGTTTGCGTTATGGTAGCTAACTCAACTGTTATACTACATATATATACGTACGTATTTTATATAGTTACTTATCTAACACCCAGACCCACAGCCAACAAATTTAGTTAAGCACAAAGATGTAGGCCGGGCCGGGAATCGAACCCGGAACCCTCTGATTGGAAGTCAGGCATGGTAACCTTTACGCCAACGAGGTCGTCAATTGTATAAAGTTTGATTCAAATAAAATGAAAACCAGAAACCGTCCTCTAAACTGAACGAACGAATAGACAGACGAGTGAGTGGCGGTAGAACTCGGAATTATATTTGGAGTGGCACCGATGAATTTTCAGTTTTTATTTTGTTTTCGGCGTCGAACGATATGCATTCGTTTTCGACGAAAACTGCGCTCGCATCGACGAGGATCGTGTTTGATCCGGTTTTATTACTTCTGGCTTCTGGCTTGGAAATGAAATACCTAAACTGCATGCGGGTATAGTAGTCACAAACAATTAGATCCAGGAATAAGTTCACTTCAACGAACTAGAATAAATAGAATAGTAACTTGGCCGATAAATGGTTTCACACGTAATCGTAAAATACCGCGGTAGGCGGGGCAAAACAGCTACCCGCGCGCCCATCACATAATGTGGCACTGCACCGATCGCGTGCGAGCTTTGTGTGCGTGTGTTTCGTTGGGATAGCAGTATTAATTGTGTGCGTAAATGGATCCCAATTGGCGGCAAATGTATTGAGTTACTCTTCCGTTTATTCTAGTTCGCTGGTTCACTTGCAGTATTATATCCAATTCTTATTAATCTATTGATAGTCAAAAATAGTACCCATGTAATCACAATACAGTGTAAACTCTATATAACGACACTGAAGTGACTTTGCATTTATATGGCTTTATAGAGAGGTCGTTAAATGAAGAGAATGTATCATTGGCGGCGATTCAGCGGCACACACGACTAAACTAAATTTAAAAAAGCCCCGTCTCTTTTCATCTTAGGTGGCCAGAAAGTAACGGCCATAGTCAAAAATAAAAAACCCCGTCAAATGTAGCAAATATAGGCGACTTTAGAACGCACTCACTCGTATCACCTCTAAAACTGCCTGCACATTCCATAAGAGACGGGGCTTCTTTAAATTTAGTTTAGTCGTGTGTGCCGCTGAATCGCCACCAGTATGGAATACAAGCTAAACCAACTAAAGCCAATTGATTTCGACGCTTTAGAGACTTTGTCGTTAAATCAAGTGACGTTACATGGAGTTAACACTGTAAAGCTAAATATTATTATTATAAGGGTATTCGCATATATAATTTCACATTTTAATACATAGCTGAATTGTATTGTTTTAAGACATTAATTGATATCATTATTTAAGTGTATTCTGTCCTTACTGGTCGCATTGGTCAACCATAGCTGCAGCATATCAAATAACCCAAGTTAGGCCAAACGGAATGCGTGCGGTCGAGTCCGGTTACCAAAGCATTGCCTTGCACAACAGGTAAACTTGCGAGCCCTGCAAATATCCATATTATTATTACTAATCTATAAGTTGTTCGGTTTGTTCAAGTTTCACGCTGAATTTACTTATAATAATAATTCTTCTTCTTCTTCGTATGAGCTTAGTAAGCCGAGTTCTGGTCTTGGGAGAGTTTTCAAACCGTCTGAAACCGCTTGCACTAAGACCTACGGGACCTACCACTTAACGTGACATCCGACCGCGCGGTAGCGCCTTGATGAAATAACATAGCCTTATGTCTTACGTGTACATATGTGTTGCAAGCTAATATGTAAATAAACTAAACTATACCACTTAAAAACCCGCATAACAGGATCATAATAATATGATAGTTAGTGCGGGGCTCAGTGGATATGGCAAAACGTACACCAAGGCTAAGTTATACTTTAGTATTTAATTAGTTAAAGTACGTTTCACCCCTGTATTTGTGCTGAATAAACTATTTGTATTGTAAAACGACAGTCTTACTACATGACAACAAATTTTATCTAAATCGGTTCAGTCGTTTGAGCGTGAAGAAGTAACAAACATACACGCAAACTTTTGCATTTATTATATTAATAGGATTATATTAAGGAAGCGTGGTACGAGTACCATACGACTAGCGCACAGGTCTGCGCAAGATAGCCTCTAATAATACAGTTCGCAGTCGTTCTGCAGTTATAACCTACCTGAATATTTAACTGCGGCTGGTCAGTATTGACTGGAGGCTGACTTCTTGGTTGTGCAAGTTTACTATAGTTAGATCATTCAGGAAGTCTAGACTTCCTAACTAGTTATAAATAAATGTGTAAATTATACGCTTTCTTTTCTGTGCCCGTTGTAGTGCATTTTCAAGCCAAGTTTTAACCATGAAATACGAGTAAGGTTGTTAGCCTCCGAATATTAGCTAAAGCTTTCTTTTGAAACTCTCGTCACCGTGATTCAGAAGACTATTGCTAACGAACAGCGCCATCTAGTGGCATCGTTTAGTACTAAAACAACGCTGCGTATAAGATTTCTTATAAGATTGCTGGTTTGTTTTGAGTGTTTCTCTCTCATTTTCAAGCCGAGAATCTATTAAAACTTTTAAGCCTACACATTTGGAATATTTTGTGTATCCTGACTGAGCAAACAAAGATCTAACGGAGATGTTTCAGCTTAGATTGTCGAGTGAGGATGGTAGCTGGGTGGAAAGCAACTTGGTTCGGTCTTAGGAATACACCGCAATTATTTTTAATACTTTCTTTTCTTGTCTCAATTTGCTTTCTCTTTTCTTTTTCTGCGGAAGTACACTAAACATTTTATATTTTATTCCATCCACGATGAATTTCCGCAAAATAAGGCTTGAGCCATTAGGTTCCCTACAACCCTACAAGTTATTTCTATAATTTCACGTGGTACTCGGTTGTAGACGCAGAGCACCAATTATAACGGAATTCAATGAATCTCAGAATCACGACTAACCAATTAATTTGTCGCGACTCTGGAACTAATTATCGTCCCTAACGGTTCCTGTTCCCAAATTAAACATGGCGTCCAAAATGGCGTCGCTTCCAATGGCGGGACAATTTATTGCGTAAATATGGCACTAAATTGTTCAGGTGCATCGAGATACTTTTGAAAGCAGTTCAATTTACTTCTAGAAGAGTGGTTTCAACGGGTTAAAATAAAAGCCATTTCAAGTAAAATTAATATTCCGTTTGCTTCCAAAACTTAGCTCATGATCCCCATAATGAAGTAAGTCGATCTCCCTACTTTTACAATTGTTTGAACCGGAATGTTTGTGACGTGGAAGACGAACGGGCGGAAGTTGATTTTCTTTGTTTTTGGACTTTTTCCAATTTATTTTTCGTACCCTCGACTGGATGGTTCGTGCTCGCGTTTTGCGGACAACCGAATAAGTGGCAATTTAGCGCACTTGTTCGACATAGATACTGAAAATTGTGTGCCTTTAAATCTACTTAATTGACAGACTTTTAGGTAACCCATTGTTATTAAAGTGAATGGATTTTCTAAGCAAAAACTCATAATGTCTATAATTTTGATGGCAAATAAGCTGCGAAGAGAAATGACTTTGTACATTCTCGTAGTATGTATCTGAAATACATCATTTTGTAGTTTGGGGCTGGAAAATTGTAAAATACAAGTCTGAGAGACACAGACTTTGTTTAATATGAGTAATTATGACGGGCACACGTATGAAGGGCAATTTTTTTTATTATATACCTACGCTTGGCCACCAACTCGCCTGATGGTAAGCGAAGCTGTGGCCGAAAATGAAGCACGTTGATCTAGAAGAAATCTGTTCACTCACGCCCTGAAAAAAATCCAAGTTATATTTATTAGGAAACACAGTAGGAGGCAATCCATTCCATTCCTTAGCAGTACGCATTATGAATGTGGAGCCAAATCGTTGCGTACCGGTTTTTTTGTAATCTCCACAAGGAATTAATGTTTATTATTTAAACCTAACATACTCGTAATATATAATGATCCTCGCCGCATAGTCACCTACATTGAATTCTCATCCTGAATGTACACAAGTTTTCCCTACGCAATATTAATGTTTGATCAGTCGCGGGCCCCCGCAATATGGCGGCCGTTGACAAATCGCGCGTTTCCCGCTTTTTTATGCGTCACTTCGGAGGTGCGTGATATTGCTCCGCCTCAGCTCTGCTTGCTTGCTTTTTCCTTTACATCCCACTAGGCTTCTTGTTATGTCACTGCCTCTGTGTTACCTATTATTTATATTTATGCTATGAAAAATAGTAACTTCTTCGTCATTGTATGTATATAGCTTAGTGGCCATGTTAAGAGTTTTCAAGCCGACCGAAGATCTCTGATTTGGTTTAATTAATGGCTGTTTGTAGTACAAACAGCCACTAAGCCAGGTGCCGGGACCTACAATTTAACGTGTCATCCGACTCACCATAGCGTCTAGTTGAATATGCCATTTTTCAAATTACTATCTCTACGCATCATCTAGGTTAAGCAACGGTCGTCTCAGACAGTCTTTGGATGAGTGACAAGACTGTCTTTTAAAAAGTGGAATTTTCATTTGGGCGCTACCGTGGGTCGGATTACACGTTAAATTGTAGGCCCCGGCTGTTAGTCTTAGTATAAGCCGTTAAGCCGAATCAGAGACCTTCGAGCGGCTTGAAAATTCTCGACACCAGAGTTTGGTCACATAGCTCGTTAAGAAGCAGAAGAACTGTATTCATTAACAAGTTTGTATTCTGTATCGTTCTCCACCCACATAAAGCCGGTGTCTATTTTCGTTTAGGTATAAACTGTAAGAGTAGCGATGACAAGATTGGATATTCGAAGCCATTTTGGGTTGATTAATGTTCCGACACCATTCGCGTGTGAAGCTAACAACAACCAAACCTATAAATTATCTGTTAGCTGTAGTAACTATTGTTTTTATGCATACAGATTTTGTTTTGTAAGAAGAGTATTGTGTTATTCTATTATGTGACCATTTTTTTATTATAAATATTAGGACACATCTCACATACAGCTGGTTAGTCTCATATTAAGTATGTATTATGGTTGCTAACACAACTAATATACCTACTACATATTCATACATATTATATACTTTATATCGATACATATTTAACACCCGATAGGCAACAAGTTTAGTTCATAACAAAGATTTTGGCTGTGCCGGGAAACGATCCCGGGACATTCTGGTTGGCAATCCGATATGGTAACAACTACGCCAACGATGTCGTCAAATAATTTTTTAGAAGTAACCCTAGTGGTTTTATGTTTCAGATCGCTAGAGGACCGCTGATATTGGATTAAAATTACTATTATAATAATTTAACAGAACATATATAATATCTTTGCTGTTTATCTTATAGGTAATTCTAGAGAGCCAGTAACATCAAACTAGGCTTGCTTCACCCTCGGCCAATGTCGATGACTCTTGTTTTTACGCGTTACGTCTGAGCAACATTGTGGAAAAAACATCGGTTATCATGTCTAACTTCTATGTTCAATTAATTTATCTTGTTTCAAAGTCAAACATTTTAATATTGTAAATTGACATTCATAAGTGTACTTTTGTACCTATATTAAATAAAATAAACTGAACTAAACTGAAACATTATCAATTTATAAGTAACAAGACCAATATTAATTAAAAAAACAATTAATGTACCGCGTCAAGGTGTTGCAATGGAAATTCTCTCAAGAAATGTTAGTTTTTAATATGAGAGATCTTCAAACTAATAAGCACGAAATAAGGAAAGAACATATATACGAGTATATTCTTCTTCTCCTCCTTTACCATTTCCCACTAGGTGGGGTCGGCACAGCCTGTTTTTCCGCCACTCTATCAGCCGTCATCTCCACATTCACTCCCTTCTCATTCATATCTATTCAAAAAAACATATTCTGAGCTTATATGAGTAGACTGTTCTTCAGCGGAATGTCAGTTTTTGTGTAATGGATGATTTATGATATAAGAAACAAAGGTCCATGATCGCTAGCTAAAACATTCACCAGGCGTGCCCGGAGGCCCGAGCCTCGCCCGCAGGGATACCGGAGGGATATAAGGGATGAAGAGGTCACTACTTATTCCAACATTGTACTTATTGATATGGATGATACGTTCCCTCTGCCCAATAAAATGTTTATGATCGTAACAATATTTTAGCAAATACTCAAGTATCTGAGCTATTTCCTCTTAACTATTAGGAATCTCTGGTCTCTGTTGCCTGGATTTCTTATTTGTCGTTTCGAATGTATCAAAGGCAAATTATTTAAAGAAAGATTGAAATCCATTTGTAAGTGTCATAATATCCCTAATCCATAGAAGTTCTTAATTACCTATTATTACTTAGTTCATACCTAGTTCTTTATTGATAACGAAAGTTACACGTTATACATTTTCGATTAAATTATTAAATAATCAAAATTATTCAATATAAAATGTGTATATAAATAACAGTCATTGAAAAATTTTAAGAAAATTGACAAATTTATACTACCATATTAATATATTCCGATATATTGTAGAATGCCTTCTCGACAAGCCATTTTTTTGTTTTAATTTTGAACGCGTGTCTCGAGATACTTAACTAGGCACCGCTAGTAATTTGCAGGCATTTGGTCATTAGGGCTCGTAACCACACGAATCAGTGACGCTCTGGCTGAAAGATTCCTCTGATTAGTCTAAAATAACTGGCTCCCAAGCCAACACATACTGTTAGCGTTTGGTGACAGATTTCCAACTGGAAGGTGGTAGCTAACCAGGCGAACATCAACAATGCTCTCTTTCTTTCTCTCTTTCAAATGTGATGTAACCCACACCCTGCGGAACTTTAATCATCGACTGAGCTATCGCTTTTTAAAATGTGTTAGGAAAGTTTTCACGTTGGCAATCTCTTCTAAATGATCAGTTAAGATTCTAAATATTTTAATATTTAAATAGTTTAAACATGAGTTCGTGCTTACCTGAGCTTAATTCTTACTGACATTTATTAATATTATTTTCCTTGTATTTAAATCGCACATTTAATTTATTTTCTCTGTTACATATTTTAAATTCAATTTAATTTACTTACTAATATAATAATTTTATGTAATATTTAGATATGTGACTTGATCCTGAAAGAAATGAATTTGAATCAATACACATGTCACGTACAAAGCTCAGGTGTTTAGTTCTTAAACTCCTCAAAGGACACTGCAATATCAAAAAGAGACATTCAATCTAACTATTAAATTATCCTGCTCATAATAAATACATAATGAATATGGCGCCCGAGTCTCCAGCGCAACTAGGGGTGGCAATAAGGATTTCTACTAGCACACTGCAGTTTAGTAAGCATGCAGTTCGCATTTGCAGAGCGAATTAATCAAATTGGCCAATCTACCTGAACAACGACTGCAACGGACAAGCTTGTTAAACTCGCAAAATTTATCCACTTTAACAATTTGAGACACTGAAAAGCTTTCTGCAGCGACTTTAATATAACAAGATTATATCTAGGTAAATGAGCACTAGTCCTGCAAATTTCGCAAAATGTTTGTGAACAGATGCTTTTAACGCTCGGGACCCCTAATTTGACTGGGAATTGCAGTATTGGACCGTCCCTTTGGCTCTCGGTTGGTGTTCACGCACACAGATAAGCGTATTTGCATGTGATATAGATAATATGATTACTCTGTTACCTGTACAGTAGAGTGTATGAACAGTTAAACACTTGTAAATATTCATATTTCCGTGTATTTATACGCACCTTATACACACAATTTAAACTTTGTTAGTTTCGTGATTACAAGTACTAGACAATTAAAAGAGGCCGAATTGTGGACTACTTGATGTTTTTATGTATTTGTAGTGTGTACAAACTTGGTTGATAAAGTCAAATATTATGGTTACATAATTATGGTGTTACACATTAAAAGTAGGTATTTCATAATGGACCCTGTTCAGGTATCGCATGAAGAGTGTGTGGGATAAATCATTATTTTCACGCTAAAATAAATCTTCATCGTTAAGAAATTCGTCAATATTATAATAAAATTTATGCAACAATATGATTTTTAATTTATTTTCAAACGTACTGTCTTTGTCTATTTCTTTTAACTTTTCAGGTAGCTTATTAAATAATTGGACTGCCATTGAGTTGGGGCCAGAACTATGTATTTTTAACTATACTTTTTGGAACATTAAATTTATTTTTACTTGATATTTAGACACTGCCTGAATATAACTAGAGAGAGTAGGTACAGGGTTCGGCCATTTTAATACATTGTTGTACTTATTTACTTTGTTAGCAATTTAGATTATTCGAAGGTACATTTTGCCCCAAAACTTTTAGGATACGATTGCAAAGTATAATGTTTAAAGCAGTAGCCAATTTTGGAAGCCGAAAAATCTGTGGTAGCATTGTTACGCGATCCCTGAAAATGCCGACCAGTTTAAAACATTCTTTGAACATTTGTACATGTATATTTAAGTTAAGCACATTATTTACGACCAAATTGTTAACACGTTTTGTCTACTTCCGATCTAAAGTCCCTAGTACATATTTTTAGCCATTCTACTTCACCAGTGACATCGAAGTTGGCGGGACCCTATTTAGGGTTTTCATGTTAAACTCAATTATTACATTTTGTGACCTTTTTAATCAGTCTTACATACTCTAGTATTTACATTGGTCGATGCTGGCCCAGCACAGACCATGGCCATTGTGTTATGGTGGCGATTCAGCGGCACATACGACAAAACCAAATTTAAAGAAGCCCCGTCTCTTTTCATCTTAGGTGGCCAGAAAGAGACGATGTAGAAAATATAGGCGACTTTAGACCGCACTCATTTGTATCACCTCTAAAACTGCCTGCATATTCCATATTTGACGTGATTTTAGTTGTTTTGTCTGTGGTTCGGAACGTGCCGTCTCTTTCTGGCCACCTAAGATGAAAAGAGACGGGGCTTCTTTAAATTTGGTTTAGTCGTATGTGCCGCTGAATCGCCACCAATGGCCAACATTGGCCGACAACTCCGACAAGTGTCCATCGTATCCATCCAAGTTGTCGCTTCAAAAGAATCGTTGCGAATACTGGCCCATTGAGGTGGCTTTGATTGGCCCAGTGTTGACTAGAGGCTTCAGCATATATACGAGTACAATTATTAAGACTTAAACATATGTACCATCCAACCGTACAAATTTACTCGCTAGTTTAGCCGGCGATGATACAAGTTGTTCAGTGTCCTTCATTCTCGCACGGAATATGCTAAAACGGCCCCTACGCGACGTGCTATAACTTATCTTAACGCTATATCCGAAATCCGAGATACCAATATCTTCTGTAGTGCCATCACTAACATTGCGTGCGTATTCACGCTTTTAGGCTGACTATTTTATTGAATTATGAAAATGCATTTTACAAGAAATTCGATATCACTTTCTCCACTTTATAAAAACCTGAGTTGGTATACTGTTTTCCCTCAAGAGGTAGCGCTATCCCGCCCTCGGCCCTCGGGTCCTGATGACGGTATTGAGTTTACCTACTTTTTACAGGTGCTAAGGCAGCAAATAAGGAATAATGAAAATTAACGGTGTTCTCCAACTTTGTGGAACCGGCCCCTGTTATTGGTATTTCATAATGTGCTAATTTTTATGTTGCCAGAAAGAAAAGTTTAATGTGGAAGGAAGGTTTGATAAAGTGTTTTTATTTTTAACCCCCAAAAAAACAACGGCTTTGTTAAAAGGTGGACGTGCCTCTGTGTGTGTGGGTTTGTTCGAAAGGTGTGTTAGTCAAGTGTTCTAAGATTTTTTTGATAATTAGATCTAAAATGGCGGCCGCCATAAAATCTTAGTCGGGCATTATCTAAATTTTTAATGTACACTTATATTATAGTCATCACCTATGCTTTTGACGCCATTGACTCGTTAAGTTTTAGGTTATAGCTTACAAACCAAACTAAATTGGCAAAAAGCGTACCTTTAAAATCTTAACAAAGTACAAATGAAGAATCTATCATCAACCTTACTGTTTGATGATGACGATAAAAGATTTGATAACGATAAAAACACTCAACCTACACTTTTGAACATGGCCGCTCTTTCCCCATCTCTGTGTACACATGTACACAGAGATGGGGAAAGAGCGATTACCTGACATGAAAACAAAGTTTGTTACAAATAAAAGCGGCTTAATTTTCCTTCTACTCTCTAGCAATAGCGAGTGGAGTCCCTAATGTTTTCCCCAACCCATTTAGCATCCTTTTGTTCTTTCCTTAAGAAGCAACCTAATACTAAACTCCTAAGGGCTTTATCAGACCGCCCGTTCCAACAGTATGTTTATTGATACACTAGTTGTGTTTGTTCAAGGCTGAATTGATTTTTATTGTTCGAAAAAGGATTTACGTTAATTGATTTTGAGGAAACTAAATGCTTTATTCTAATGCGACAAAGTTTAATTATTACGTCGTTTCAGTGCACGATAATGATGAAATTATGTAGGGTTCAGAAGTGAGGAGACTGATGGAGGAATTTGGTCGAAGAATAGGGACTCCCGTTCTCGGTCGTACTTGGTGCAGAGCATAGCCATTGCTACTCAGCGTGGAAACACGGCCAGCGTTATGGGCACCTTTGCGCTGAGTACGGTCGTTGGCGGCCTGTCCTGACTTCATGTTTGGGAATTTAAAATTTATATACAATCAATTTATGAATTATGTACAAGAAAACATTATTAATACGACTGAAGCTTTCGGTAACATGCATATTTTATGAATGTCTTTGACAGTAAATCTTTTTTTATGCTCCTAATCGTTATACTTATAGCGACCTATTTATTTATTCAAATCATTTGTAAATATTTCTGTCCTGTTTTATTAATAACATAAAAAGCGGAAAGCTTAGCGAAGTTCGCTTCTCAGCTTTTAGTATAAAAGCGTTGCCTTTGAAAGTTGACCTTCTGAAACTGAGCCCGTATCGAGGCTTGTTTATTTAACGTCTCTCGAACAAGGTTGTAAAAACTTGCCGAATAAATACCTACTATAGTCAATCCCTGGTGTGTTTCACGCTCAAACTAGTTAATCAGACCGCACTACTATTCCTTGGATAATACCAAAACTTCTTGCCGTCTTCTCGGAATGAATCGAGATAATGTATTAAACGTATTAGGAATACAAATTATTGAGGATTCCGATCTAGGATCGAGAATATGTTTTATTTGAGCTCATGGTTCAATCAGTTGATGCGAAACGCACTGAATTGGTTATATCATATTAATGGTGGTTTTGTCTTATGTTTATTTCTTTCGGACGCTACATTATATCATCTGTTAGATAAACCGATTTAATAAAGAAAAGTAGCGCCAGTAGCTCGGCAAGCTAAGGTGATCCGACGCGATCGTCGAAGCTAAGCAACGGTCGATGCGGACGGTTGGATGGGTGACCATGCACGAGACTGTCGTTTTAAACGTAGAATTTTCATCTGGGCGCTACCGTGGTAACACGTTAAATTGTAGGTCCTGGCTGTTACTCTTGGTACGAGTAGTCATTAGGCCTTTGGACAGCTTGAAAACTCTCGACACCAGAGCTTAGCCACTTAGTTCAAACGAAGAAGAAGAATAAAGAAAATACTAGAAAAACACGTGTCTTCATTCTTGCTTATATAAGAGTACATTTTTTTTTTTCTATAGAGAAGAAACAAACACTCATCAGTTATCTTTATTGAATCAGGTTATATCATATTCCATACCGTAGGTACTAGCTACCAGTCTGTTTGGTTATATAAGCAAGAAACTGCGGACGCCTTACAAAAATATTAAGTTCCAAGTACCTTTAATTATTTTCTACAAGAGCTAATTTCGTCGACGGCGAAACATTGTTCTTTATCTTGAATTTTTATAGCTTCTTTTCCAGCTTCACTTTTTTGTTGTTATGCGTACTCTGACTCTTTGATTCTGTATTTCCACCTTTAGTTTTCATTACCGTAGGGCGGGCGGGAAGGTTCTAGTTCAGATTGCGTGAGTCATTGTAGTTCCCACTACTACCTTCAGTGGCGGCTCAGGGTTATATTTCACCGGGACTCTATGACGGCGCAACCAGTTGCCGTTACCAACAAGATGTACATACAGATGTATAGAGAGAGTTATTAGAGAGAGATAGAGATACAAGAGACGCGTGGACAAAATGTCGCTGCTTGCATCGCCCGCGGGCCACGCTTGTCGCGTTACCACTTTACTATAGCGTTATATGGTGTGGTCGCCAGACAGATATATTTATGGTGAAAGGATGTGTGTGTGTGTGTTTGTTGCTGTCTCCATAATGTTTTTGGAGATGGCAACATTTAGGGGAGTTATGGGTTGTGGTTTGATAAATCTACATATATGTATACTTGGATAGGTGTTATGGTGATAACTTACCACGGGGGGCTACAGTAAACATAAGTACTAAACTTATTAAAAAAGGTCATGTGTTTTTTTTATTTAGTATTTGTAACTGTCTCAGTGTGGTGTGGCCACTCTGGTATCTAGTTTGGTAACTTACGGTCACCACGGCGGCGCGAGTGGTTACCCGCCAGGGTGTCCCGGTGGAGTGTAACCCTTATACCTGCGTTGTTGTAGTTTTATAGCGGTTTCAAGGATGTTACGGCCTGAAAAGTGTTTAGGAACGGGCTTGTTTTATAACGAAGTACTTTGGGGCGTGACTATAACTCAGTTTTATGATTTTGTTAAGTTTTCAGAGACTGTTACACAGGTGGATTACCTATTTGTAAACACTTACGGGATGAATATATTCTACCAGTTTTGTGTACTGACACTGATGTATCTTAAATTCTGTATTTATGACATAAAGTAGTGACTAAAGGGACTATAATATACGGTACAATTGACTACGTATCTTTCACAGTCTTAGTCACACACACACACTCACATACATTCACATGCCATTTACATAAACAGACAGAATAAATTAAATATAGTTCCGTCACCAAATTACTATATAGAAAGGGTCTCCATCTAGTATGTCCCCGTACGTTTGACCTCACAAGACCTATATGACCTGAGTAACCCTATCTAAAAAGAGGTCCAGATTGCATCTCGCCGGAAACGGATGCAGGTGCCGAGCTGAGAGGATGTTCTTTTCAACGGAGGAGTGAGCTCAAAGGTCACTTACTAGGGTTGTCAACCCTATTTATACTTAACTATGATTACATAATTTTCACATTAGTAACCACTATTCAAGTTGAAAGCCTGGCGCCATATACCAACTGAAGTGTTCCGGTAGCCTCCATGAAAACCAGTAATTCCAGACTACATGCTTCACCATCGCGTGACGGAGACTCGTATGGTGACGAGCCGTGGTGGTCACATGCCTCGCTTTTTATAGTGTGAAATAATTTGGTTTTTGGTCTACTAGATCACAAAAAGTCGTTTACTACAATTCGACAGTCCAGATAGTGTCCATAAAGCAATATTATGAAGAACTTTCCTGATTTTATCTGACAGTAAAAAGGGTTATGACTTTTGAGCGTATGTACTGTGTACGTATGCCTCTCTATGTTTTTTTTTTATTTCTCTACAGCTTAAATGTATGTAGGAATGTGTTTTGAAATGTTACATGTGATATGAAAGCTTGTATTGTATACTATTTGTTTGATGTTGTGTTCGCAATATAAGGGAACCAAAAAGTTTTATTCAAGTATGTAATGTTTTTTTCTAGACAGTGGCAACCCTACTCTGTAAGGCGAAGTCACGGACATGTATTGAAAGGAGCCCTTCCTTAAATGGGGCAAACGCTATTGTTGGAGTCAGCGTTAAAAATTATTTGCCTGCGCATTTAGCCTTGTTAACTATAATGTATATATTTATATAATCTTTGGTCTTATTTAATCCAAGCGGATTCGAAAGCGATTCGAAATATAGAACTACTAAGCAATTAAAAGTACTAATTATTTGTCCTTTGTTTTGTTCACAAATCTATTTTATTCACAAATATATTTTGACTTGTAACTTTGGTGTTATCAATAAATGATTTGTATTTGTATTGGATTTGTATTTGTATTCTTCTTCTTCGTATGAGCAAAGTGGTCAAGCTCTTGTGTTGAGAGTTTTCAAGTGGCCTGAAGGCCTCTGACTTGGCTTAGCGACTGTTTGCACTTAGACTAACAGCCGGGACCTACAATTTAACGTATCATCTGACCCACAGTTACGACTAAATGAAATTGCCACACACTTGTGTGTCACCCATCCCAAGACTCTCCATAGACTGTTGCTTAATCTGGATGATCGCGTCGAATCACCTTAGTTATTCGAACCACAGGAGTTAGAATTACACATGGGAATTAATTAGCACACACGAAGAAAAAGAAGAAATGCGCTATTGGTACTCTTCCTCTCAGTATCGACAGTATAAAATAACTTATTGACTCAGGCGTTACTTTGCGGAAATCCATTGTAAATAGATGACAAAATTAAATATTTAGTGTACTTCCGCTGTGATCCGAAATCCAAATTAAGACAAGTAAAGGAAAAATCAACTAAGATCAATTAACCAAGCTTAATTAACTAAGACCAATTAACTAAGATTAATTAAGATTAACGTTACCTGTCACAATTCGGAAGTTCTTAACTCTACACGTGTTTCGCCTAACCACAAGGCATCATCAGGAGATGCTGACTCTTCGAACTTGACTCTCGACTTGTCGTTTTCCTTTACTTGTCTTAATTTGGATTTCGGATCACAGCGGAAGTACACTAAATATTTAATTTTGTCATCTATCGACAGTATACCTACCACTTTGTCAACTTAGTCGGTTCTCTCAAAGCTCCGATATGTTAACATTGTGCACTATTTACTCGTTGTTTAAATACAGTCTGGCACACAGGAAGCGCAGGTGCGCTGCCTTCGGAAGTGAGCCTCTATGATCGTGAAGCCTTACTGCATTTGCCAATATAGTTACACATATTATAGTATGCTAGCTGACCAGCCAAACGTTGTTTTGCCTTATAAGGCGAAGATACGGGCAAAATGTCAATTGTACAGTTTTTTCGCTTGAAATCATAAACGGTAATAAATATCGAAATAAAATTGTTTTAAAAAACAAAGAACCGACTTCAAAACACAACTAAAAAGGGAAAAATAATTTTAAGCCTACATCAAATCAAGAATAGTTATATAAGTAGAATCGAAGAGTTTGTTTCATGTACTTATAAAAAACTATTTTAAATTTTTATGAATCCTGTATTCTTGGAGTCGGTGCCAGCAAAGAAAGACAATTGAAAATAGTTTTTTTAACAAACATTAAATTGTTCTTCTTAGATGGCACCGACTTCAAGAAAACAGGATAAATAAAAATTTAAAATAGTTTTTTATAAGTACATGAAACAAACTCTTCGATTCTACTTATATAACTATTCTTGATTTGATGTAGGCTTAAAATTATTTTTCCCTTTTTAGTTGTGTTTTGAAGTCGGTTCTTTGTTTTTTAAAACAATTTTATTTTTACATTTTTAGTGGTTAGTCATGATATTTTTTAAGTTTTAGCTATAGAGAGCCAAATAAACTTCACGATCAAAAAACCTCTGGCGTATACCAGGAAGGCAACCAATTGCGAGCAAATTGAGCTGTATGCTAGCGAAGCGAGCGCGAAAATATTCACCGTATTTGTTCGAACCGTTTGAGCATAAAGAAGTCCAAAGCAGCACAAATTACATAATGTTTGTTGTGTCAAAACGTAATAGAACCAATTGCGAGCGAAGCGAGCCGGATGCGAGCGAAGCGAGCTATGCGCGAGCGAAGCGAGCGCGAAAATGTTCACCGTATTTGTTCGAACCGTTTGAGCATAAAGAAGTCCAAAGCAGCACAAATTACATAATGTTTGTTGTGTTAAAACGTAATAGAACCAATTGCGAGCGAAGCGAGCCGGATGCGAGCGAAGCGAGCGCGAAAATTTTCACCGTATTTGTTCGAACCGTTTGAGCATAAAGAAGTCCAAAGCAGCACAAATTACATAATGTTTGTTGTGTCAAAACGTAATAGAACCAATTGCGAGCGAAGCGAGCCGGATGCGAGCGAAGCGAGCTATGCGCGAGCGAAGCGAGCGCGAAAATTTTCACCGTATTTGTTCGAACCGTTTGAGTATAAAAAAGTCCAAAGCAGGACAAATTACATAGTGTTTGTTGTGTCAAAACTTACTAGAACCAAGAGCGAGCGAAGCGAGCCGGATGCGAGCGAAACGAGCCAGATGCGAGTGAAGCGAGCCGGATGCGAGCGAAGCGAGCTATGCGCGAGCGAAGCGAGCGCGAAAATTTTCACCGTATTTGTTCGAACCGCTTGAGCTTGAAGAAGTCCAAAGCAGCACAAATTACATAATGTTTGTTGTGTCAAAACTTACTAGAACCAACAGCGAGCGAAGCGAGCCGGATGCGAGCGAAACGAGCCAGATGCGAGTGAAGCGAGCCGGATGCGAGCGATCCGAACTATGCGCGAGCGAAGCGAGCGCGAAAATTTTCACCGTATTTGTTTAAACCGTTTGAGCATAAAGAAGTCCAAAGCAGCACAAATAACATGTTTGTTGTGTCAAAACGTACTAGGACCAAGGGCGAGCGAAGCGAGCTGGATGCGAGCGTATCGAGCAATGCGCGAGCGAAGCGAGCGCGAAAATTTTCACCGTATTTGTTCAAACCATTTGAGCATAAAGAAGTCCAAAGCAGCACAAATTATATAATATTTGGAGTGTCATAAGCCCAAAACATCCTGGGGGAAAGTCGAACGAAGTGGGATAACTCCTAGCGAAGCGAGCCCGTAAATATTTTTTTTATCCGTTCGAGTGTCTAGTCTATTAATATATTATAAAATTTTACATGAGTGAAATCTGTATTGCCGTATGAGCGCGAAGAAGTGAAATAGGTTATCGAGTTATTTGGGTATCCCAAGGGAATAGCAATGACTTTTAAGATAAAAAGTAACCTTCGTGTTATACAAGGTCTAGTCTACCCCCATATCAAATTTAAGCGAAATCAGTGTGTCATGTGTTATTTGGTGCATCCCACGGGAACAGTAATTATTTTCGGGATAAAAAGTAGCCAATGTGTTAACACATAGTCTAACCTATCTTCATCTCTAATTTCATCAACATCAGTACAGCCGTTCGGGCGTGAAGAAGTTATAAAGATTTATGTGTTATTTGGTGCATCCCACGGGAACAGTAATTATATTCGGGATAAAAAGTAGCCTATGTGTTAACACATAGTCTTACCTATTTTCATCTTAAATTTCAAGAATATCAGTACAGCCGAACGAGCGTAAATCTCTCTTCGGGCGTAAACATAACCTAACTTTTTAGGTTTTCCTTCGATTTCCCTAGGAATCCATCATCAGATCCTATTTTGGTGACAATGGGACCAATTCAGAACCATACTCTTTCAATTAAAAAAAGAATTTTGAGAATCGATCCACAAATGGCTGAGAAATCGGTGAACATACATAAAAAAAAAAAAAAATACATACACGTCGAATATATAACCTCCTCCTTTTTGAAGTCGGTTAAAAATAACTTAACGGGCGTTTAAAGAACCACTCTAAGAATATTTTTATTTATTTTGGTACGAATCAGATTTGTCAATATGAAACAAAACTGGTTCAAAAAACTTAGATATTTTGAACAAGTTTTATTCTAGTTCATAAAACTGATTGTAGTATTCTTAGAGTAGTTCTTTTGATGGTTTCTAAGCACACACACACAAACACATTATCTATCTATCTTCCTATTATACTCGTATGTTTTCTTTATTGACTCGTTTAATAGATAAGTCAGGCATTCTCATCACATGATCCGGCAGCCTACTATCTCGGCATAGCGGTCTCGTATCACCCCCATAACAACACGCAAGCTCCTGTAAACACGCCCCATCGATTCCTGCCATAGATTATCATCTCGCGAAGTAATTAGATCCCGCTAACGTGTCAGCCGCACCCGGCAGCCTCTTTTGTTACGGAATATTATTTATAATGGCAATACTGCTTGTTGTACCGACGCCGGGATGAATCGGCGAAAAAATGCCGCGTTATGTATGGGGAAGTGGAATTGTTTTGGACGAGTCTTCGGTCGGTTTGTTTCACGATGGGTAATGTTATGACAGGTGTATTATTCATTTATCATCGGACCTTTGACGGTATTTGAACACATTATCGCTTTATACACAATGCTCACACAGTCCTCCTCTCCAGCAAGCACACTATATTTTACGACAGAGCTTTTAGGAATGCTCCATCTCTGGCCAAGTTTGTCGCTGACTTTTTTTACTGGTCATATGAAGCTATAAAGTAGATGTATTTATTGTACACACCATCTTATTTATTGTAATATCCTCTCCATGCATTGGTTTACTGGAAGTGATCGCTTTTAGTGAAAAGGTCGCCATTTGTTTTAAGTTTAAATGAAAAAAAGAACACATTTATTTGAAACTCATACATACATATACATTATTACAAATTACATAAAACGAACATGAAAGGAGATAGACAGCATAGGTATGTGTCCAATAGCGTCCGAAAAAAGTCAGCCCTCAGTATAAACGCTACAGATTTCTCTGCAGCAGTTTGTTTTCCTCTGTTTTGTATTGTCCTTTTGTGTTGCAATAAAGAGTTTATCTATCTATCTCACTACAATGATAAAAAACTTTTACATTGATTAAACAACGGCTATCGCTTTCGGTAATTGTGTTTTATGTGTGGGAGGCGCTAAAACCTCAAATAATTAAATTTCGTTTTACGCCTAATGAATTCTTTAATCCCTCCAGTCAAAAATAGCTTCAAAAATAGCTCCTTAATCGATGGTAAAAAACACAATGGCCTCACGGCGCCAAAAGAATCGCGTCACGATTCGATTAAAAAAATACACCAATGGCTTTTTGAATCGCTCGTTTAATCGAGTCGTTGAACTCGCTAAGGAACTACCAGACCGGAGAGAATTGGTCGAGTTGACATTGTGCAGGTTACACACCATGGAATACCTACCGCGGGTATCGGAAGGTGATATACGTTTATTCGGAATCGAAACCGCAATGTGGTTGGCCTATGAAACTCTTGACTGACACTTATTTGTAATAACACCGTTTTTTTTATTAATTTTGCGTGTTTGTATTCGTTTTAAAGTTTTTAAACGCTATAACGTACTTGTGAGCTTTTTTAGACATTTCGATACAGTCAATGCTTTAGTTAATGTTAAAATGTCAAAAGGCAACCCATTTTTTTATTTAAAAATAAAATTGCTAAAATTATATTTCTTTATTTTTAATATGACATAATAAACATAACATGACCGCCGAGCGAAGGTCTACAATTTCGGTAACGAATGCGTGACAACTTCGGAGTTGTCCCAGACTATAGACAGTGTTTATTTATTTATTGTACATACAATATGTGAGCTTCACAGTTGCCCAATACACTCACTATTGCTTAAACTAAGCTAACAAAACAATTTACCTTCGTTTATTGTGATGTAAAAATTCTTTTGCATAAATAAATGATTATTATTATTATACAAAAAAAAAAAATACAGTCAGAAACAAAATAGTCAGTCGCTAACAAAATAAATACTAAAAACATTACAAATACAAAGAAGAGTAAAAATTAACTAATACATACATAGATTACATGCTATCTTATGAAACTACTTTATTATAACAAATTTATAACACAGCGGAAGTACACAATATTTTTTTTCTTCTATCTACACTAATATATTACAGCCCGGTTTTTGGCTTTGGTGGCCTAGTTTAACTGGGCCACCAAAGCCAAAAACCGGGCTGTCTGGAGGGAGAGGCAAGAGATACCTTTGCTCAGCTGTGGGATACAACAGTCTGAAAAATAAAAATAAAACACGGGATTAATAGGTTATTCCATGTGTGGAATCTATGTTCTAGTAATCTGTGTGCAGGCTAAGGGAGCAATTGAGGAGAAAATAAACTCTTAAAGGCTTTGTGTTGGCTGCAGATAGAGTGAAGGCTTCGCTCGCACACAGATTGTAACTCTAATATGTAACCGAGCGTCTCATATTTTTCTTTACGGGTTTTCAAATTGAAAAATATGGGGAAATGGTTTTTTGTGGCGTTTCGTAATTATTTTTTTGACGTGACAACGTCTTAAATTAGGTTGCGGCTGGGAGTCACTTATGAAAAAGTGTAACGCCCGGTAACGTTACGATGAGTCACCGAACGAGAGAGAGGCCCGCCGAATGCCTTGCGTCTCTCTCCCACTCAACTATGATCGGTCTGCCGCGCGCGCAGCACGCGGCAGACGTTGTCACGTAAAATCTTCGCCCGTAAAACCGACTTTACAGGCAACCATTTTTTTCATTTTGTTTTTTTCTTGTATTATGTTAACATAAAATATATTGCAAAATGTGCTGTGATGTAATTTAAACATTTGATTAGGTTATAAAGTTGAAATTCGTGACAAATATGGTCTACATTGCGCGAATAGTGACAATCTCAAAACCTGTCCCATTACCCATATGTAATGAAAAACCTGTAATAGAAAATAATAACCAACAAAATGCGAGTAAGTTTGTAAATAGAATTTTAGTTTTTCTGTAAATATATAAGGTGTCTTAATAGAATCAACACCCATAAAAGAGAGAACATAGAATAACACAAATAAACCTTTAAACCAACAAAATAGATTCTGATGTTGATGTTCGATGTTATAATGCTGATACTTCAATCGTTCAATCATCATCATAATACATACGTAGGTACATTTAAGTAAGTAAGTACTTCAATAAGCAAAAGAAAAAACTCAACTTAGGCCGTTCCGTAAAACTGTTAAAACAATAAACGTCTATAATTCCCTTTCAACTTTCCCTCTAAGTTTCTCTCTACATAAATCACCCGCTAATTCCCACTCGTTTACACCCACTTGGCCAGTTTTAAGATGGCTATACGGTGGCGCGGCTCTCTGCTCAAGTGATAAAATTGCTATTTTACGGAAATTTACTGTAGACGAAATTAATATTAGAATTCTCGTATATTTATTTTATTTATTTATTTATTATTATCACAAACAGAATATGATGAATTATAATTTTACCTAAAAAACCTGGGTTTATCCAAGGTAAAAGGTTCTCACTTCTTTATATAACAAATAAATCACGCGTTACATAGGTACTTATATTATAATAACTAGAACAAAAGAGCTCGGCACTCGCTCGCAGGCGGCGTTGCGCTATAGTGTGTCAAAAGTAAAAGTAAAAGTATTTTTACATCTAATAATATTTAATTTAGCAGTAAATATTATAAGATTGTATTTCTTCTCGAGTATTATGTAATGTTTGTTTGATAGTTTTCAGGTTATTCCACAGCATGTAAAAATACTTTTGCTTTTACTACATATACATTCTGCTATAATTGTTTTTGTACTTATGCTATGCATTTGACGCGTATTCCACACGAGTCAGCTACATTTCGGCCGAAGATGGATCATACTAAGTCTGAAATAATTATAAATAATTCGGACACATTTCACACACGGCTGGTTAACCCCATACTGAACCATTTCAAGTTTTTATTATTGTTGCTAATACAACTGATATACTACATATACATACACATATACTTTACATAATTAACATTTCGGCCGAAGATGGATCATACTAAGTCTGAAATAATTATAAATAATTCGGACACATTTCACACACGGCTGGTTAACCCCATACTGAACCATTTCAAGTTTTTATTATTGTTGCTAATACAACTGATATACTACATATACATACACATATACTTTACATTTCGGCCGAAGATGGATCATACTAAGTCTGAAATAATTATAAATAATTCGGACACATTTCACACACGGCTGGTTAACCCCATACTGAACCATTTCAAGTTTTTATTATTGTTGCTAATACAACTGATATACTACATATACATACACATATACTTTACATAATTAACACCCAGAACGACACCCAATAAATTTCGTTTAGTATAAAGAAGTTGGCCGTGCCGGGAATCGAACCATTATGCCATGGTAACCATTACGCCATCGAGGTCGTCAAATTGGACAATGTTTTCTATAAATCTCTCATGGTGAGCTGCGTAACCCAAAAAAGAGGTTGTAACCCGATAAATCACCAATTCTCTAATGGTCGGCGGCATATTGCGATTGCAAATTTGCGATGTGATTTCCGGACATATTTTTTACCATGACAGTTTTTTGTGGCGTAATTTATGTAGCACCCGGCGCGGCGCCTTGCCGCGTGACCCTAACACGGAATGTGGTGAGCGACCCAATGTATGCGACAACGGTCAGCCTTATTGTCTGAAGGTGTAGGTAGATATACTACCTGTATAGGTATACCTGTATTATGCGTACATATATTATAACACATGTATCGCTTTTAGTCCACGTATACTGGTACACGTAGCGTAGGACGTCCTGCAACGAAGTGGAGCGATGACATACGCAAATAATTGGCCAAGTGCGAGTTGGACTCGCGCATAAAGGGTTCCGACCCATGTTGTATGGGAGCCCCCCTTAAATATTTATATAATCTGTCCTAATAAAAAAAAAAATACAGTTAAAAAATACGTTTATTGTATGATGACGCCCCTTAATATTGTTTTATTTTTAGTATTTGTTGTTAAAGCGGTTACGGTTTTTAGATACAGCCTGGAGACAGATAGACAAACAGTGGAGGCTTAGTAATAGGGTCCCGTTTTTACCTTTTAGGTACGGAATCCTAAAAAGCGGGCAGTGGATGGTGAAGACATGCTCAGAAATGGGTCGCGTGGTGTGCCTTGGGAGAGGCGTATGTCCATCAGTGGGCACTGACGGTCTGATGATGATGACCGCTTTTAGTATGTCTTATATGAACTGACGTGGTCACCGAAGTCAAGCAATGGTCGATGTCGTTAAGACAAGTCAGAGGACCTTGAAGGCCTGGCCAATGAGCTCATACGTTAGGCGATGTCATTAGAAAAATCTTGAATTTATAGTTGTATCGTTCGAAATCACAAACTCTTAAATTTATTTGAGAAAGATTTTAGACCGTTTAAAGAACAACCATAAGAATATTTATAGGTACCAATTTTTATAACAAAATAAAAAAGTTGTGGATAAACAAAAAAAAAAATTTGGGCTTATTCATTTTCATATTTATAAATGTGATTGGTACCTAAAGATTTGGTATGCCAGACTAAACTTAGTTTAACACATCAATGAAGATTATATATGTGCCATTACTAACATCGCGGGTGACGGTTGGTTATTAGAAGTTGAATTTACGCACCACGCTTCTACTTTTATACGACATTAATTAATATTTTTTTATTTGGAATAGGCTCACGTTTGACCACAGCTTGCCTCATGTTAAGCAAAGCTTTACTGTGGTCAAAGAGGTAACACGCTTGCCTAGAAGGAACGAATTTACTCTAGATTTGAAGACCCCCAAATTGTAGTCAGGGAAAGGAAACTTTCCCACAATAAATTCCTGTATAACGTTTATTTTCAATTAAATTAATTGGATATGTATACATTCAGTTATCTGAAAACACAGTGTTCTGCTTCATACCATCTGATCAAATACTCCAATATGTATATTGTTCTCGGGGCGGACATTCAAACCGAGTACTGTTCTAGTTAGCAGTTCACAATGATAACACCAGTTGTTCTCCATATTCAATGTTTAATACATGCCCAAAACAATGTCACAAAGCCACAGCACAGCCCCGGGTTCAATTACCGGCATTTGTATTTGTTTTGCGCATTTTTTTGGGTGAGTATCCGATTTTAGTCTATTGCAGTTTTAAGCTCAACCACAGAAGGTTAAATTTTTTTTCTAACCTACACTGCTGGGCAAAATTCTCCCCCAACTTCCTCCACAAATCCAGGTGGACAGCCACCTCTCGGCAGGCATTCTAAAACTGGTCAAGATCGTGACGACAGCGGGTCCTCGGTCTCCCTCTACTACGCCGACCTTGAGGAATCCACTGTGTGACGATCCCGGCCCAGCGTTCGGAATGCATACGAGCCACATGACCCGCCCAATCCCATTTTAGTTTGGCTGCTTTTTGGCCTACATAAACAACAAAAACAACTATAAAAAATGACTAGTTTAAAATATGTCACCAAGCACCTAACGGTGTATTCCGGAGAGCCAGTGATTCCTCACTAGTCATTCTCCATCTTCGCCCAGTGTGGTTCGTCGCTGATTCGAATGGTAACGCGCCCTGGTCAAATGCCTATCTGTAAAGGGTAAAAAAATTGGAATTGGAAAAAATTATAAACTTCAAGTAAACTTTACAATATAATTAACTCTTAAGTATGTATGTACGTGTAGAAAAATAGTATAGTAGAGTACCAAATTTTAATGTTTCATAATAAGATAAACTACACAAAATATTAATCAGTGATTAAGTCATGGCATCAGATCCACGGGCGTGTTCAACCACCCGTCTGGTTAACCGAGCGTCTGCGGTTAGCCAAAGCTACAATTCCTGTTTGCCAGGTGACAGCCCGTTCCTGTTACAATATTGCGCACTTCCTCGTATTGTTAGTATTACAATTGTACATCTGTCATTTAAATTATATAATTTAAATGTTATGTGTATAATCATATTTGTCGGAATTGCAAATATGCCATCATTTGTGTATGTAGCAGGCTAAGTCGAATTTCCATTTAAGAATTTGGTAGCTAATGAAATGATAATGATTGGTATTCAAGATTAAATAATTATTTTTATAATACAACACAGATTACATCTTAATATATATAAATCTCGTGTCACAATGTTTGTCCTCAATGGACTCCTAAGCCACTTAACCGATTATAATAAAATTCGCACACCATGTGCAGTTCGATCCAACTTGAGAGATAGGATATAATAATAGTCGCAATTTTAATTTATTGCTAATTTTTGTCTGTTATTATTTGACAGTCACAATTATCTGTTAACTCCAAATGATTCTTACAGATGTCGATA
The DNA here is from genome assembly GCA_035578125.1 of Mellilla xanthometata. NCBI lineage: Eukaryota > Metazoa > Arthropoda > Insecta > Lepidoptera > Geometridae > Mellilla > Mellilla xanthometata. Next base: position 392,698 of record JAPUBQ010000023.1, on the reverse strand, counting down.
CCTTTCGACTGGGTTGAGTAAGTAATCGATAGATGGCGCTGCTATGGTAAATCTACGAAGGTGTCATATAAGCTACACGATCTATTTTTCATACGCCTAAGTGAGGTAAAACAACGTTTGCCGGGTCAGCTAGTACATTATATGTTAAATAACTTTGAACATCAACATCATGATGTTGTATCATTATTTTGCAATGTTTGTGCCATCTGTCAGTGTGTACGACCGTTTGTTAGCTCTGCATGTAATTTAACAAGCTGTTTCTGGTTAACTCGAATCATTGTCTGTTTGGACTTCGCGTTAATCACCGGTTACGGTTGCCGAACAACTGGCCCCGCTGGTGATTTTAATTTGGAATTATTGCATACGAATTAAAATTTATGGATAAATTCCGTAATAAATACTCGAATTATTGAATTTAATTCAATTGAAATATATTTTATATTATTTAAAATACGTTTAATTTGAAAAGGTGCTACAGAGACCAGGTAAAAAAGTAAAACAACCTGCCCGCAGGGTTTTACATTGCTGCTGTTATATCTTTAAAATTAAATATAACATTTAATTTACGTAACTAAAAACTTCACAAATTTTTAAATTAAATTTAAATATCTACTGGGTAAATTAGTAGAATAGAATGTATATTTTATTGGAGCAAACAAAATATGTTATGAATTTAAATTGGCATGTATGAGCGCCGCTTTTCATGCATAATATAACGTTTGAAACCCAGAGTATAAATGAAAAGCCATCGCTAATGGCTTACAAATTGAATTGCCGAAACCTCCGCAGTTTCCACACTCCACTAAACATCTATATTATTTGCACCCGACAATTGAATTAACACGTACTGTACGTGGATTCTATATTCTATGCTAATTTGATTTTATATAATTAAGAGTACATTCAGTTGCGGTATTTGAGTCATTGATAATATATATCAGTTGGTTAAACAAGTGTACATTTAAAAATTATGAAACTCCTGACAGAATTTTTTTTGTAGCGGTCATACACCCGTTATGAGATTCTCCGTTATCCTAATACGTTCTTATAACGGGTGTAATACCAAATATAGGGAAAATTGTGGAAAAATAAATGTAATCCGCCATAAATGTGGCGGTGGCTATATCGGACCGATTTTCATCAAATAAATAACAATTAAGAACACAAAATAAAAATAAATAAACTAAACAAAATATATTCAAATTGGGTCATCCGTTATGGAGCTATGATGTCACTACACTAGATGAAATTTTTAAAGAATATTTTCTTTATAGATGATTAAAATAGTCATTGAGAGTGCCATGTGGCCTCTGGACAGCAGAGCTCAACCACTTAATTCATCCTATTTCCGACTGTCATATCCCACTAATAATATAAATGTAAAAGTTTTTGTGAGGATGAAAGTTTGTTACTCTTTCACGCCAACACGATTGAACTACTTTTGATCCTGGATTAACGAAGGTAGCACCGCGGGACCAGCTAGTTAAGATAAATAATCAAATATAAACCATACTTTCTTCCTTAAATACGTGTCTTGACTTAAATAATTATAAACCGTTGAATGAAGTTAATTTCAATTGGTAATTTAAAGTTTGAAGTAAGGCTAGCTTACATAATACAGTTAATTTTATAATACGCAATATGCTTTGTAAAATCTTAAAGCGATTTTCAGACCCTTCAGCCTCCACTGAATAGATCCTTAAAATTGCCTGAATTTAGAATCTTGAGCGAGTCAAAACGGAAAATTTAAATGAAAGGTCAAAATAAACGTTTCTTCTAGATTGGAATCTTTTGAAAGCGCTATCTGTCGTAGACTCTGCCCACGCTTCAACTTTCTATTGTTAGACTATTTTGATTACGAGTCGAGATGACGAATTTCTTTGGATATATATTATAAGGTACTCAAGGTCAATGAACACACGAGTATCGGTAAATTATAGATTTACTAGCTGTCCCGGCAAACGTTGTTTTGGCTTATCACTTAGGGATATGAAAATAGATAGTAGCCGATTCTCAGACCGAATACGCATATAAAATTTGGTAAAAATCATTCAAGCCGTTTCGGAGGAGTAACTAACATTGTGACATGGAAACTTTAAGTTTTATCATATACTTACCATTATTGCACGCCGCTAGGCAGAATATGGTGCACTTTCTTTCTCTGACCCAATATCTGTCTGTAACTATACCTTATTCGCAATAAAGTGATTTGAATTTGAAACTTTATATATAAGATTCGTTTAATTTCAAAAAATATTATGCTGGAGCTATTAAACTGTGCGTTGATCGACAAAGCCGCCAATACTGGTTGCCTTTTATAAGATATCACTTCCTTAGTTATGATGCAGGTAGCATACAGCGTGTCTGCAGGAAAATGTACTTATATGTACGTTTTACATTCCACAGGTGCAAGGCGCCACACTTCTGCCTGTCTTAGGGCTGTCTCTGACGTTGTCAGATTAAATACACGTCTTGCGTACAATGCCTTACGTCTCGCGAAGGTGGTGAATTCAATCCCCGGCAAAGAGCTTGAGCTTTTTGTGAAATAAAAAAACACGTTTATTGTATGGACACTCCCCTTAATACTTTTTTTTTTTTAGTTTTTGTTGTTATAGCGAGACTGGAAATACATATTTTGTGAAAATTTCAGCTTTCTAGCTATTACGGTGTCCGTGATACTGCCTGGAGTTGACAGACAGACAGCGGAGGCTTAGTAATAGGGTCCCGTTTTTACCTTTTACGTAGGGAACCCTAAAAACCATGGTCGTAGGGTATTTTCTTATATTCGTGGCCTAGCAACCACCTTCAAGTAAATCAGCTTCAAAAGTCTGTCGCGAAACACGATTTTTTTAATAAATTAATAAAAGATTCGTTTCCGTCTTCTTTCCTTGATTCATTCTGTCAAATTCGATTCATACACTCCAATTTAACATCAAAACGTCTTCATTTTGGTTTGCACCACTTATATTCTTACACATAAAAATTATAATATTCTGTCTAGCAATATTATAAAGTTACGATTAAAATTTTCAAATGTCCAGTTCCTAAAGTCGAAAATTAATAATTACCCCACGTAAATATAAAATGAGCTAGTACAAGATTTAAGTGGCTATTCGCCAACGCTGGAACGGTAAAGCGTTTTCAAAGTTTTTAACTGGTCTAAATAAAAGTTCCATAGCTTATGTAGACAAGGTTAACGATTATTTTAACTGTTTTTGCGGTTTACTGTCAAGCTTTTAACGGGCAGCTTTAATTTTGTTTCTATTTAAGTCTGAGCAATTTGGTAACTTAGTCCATATTAGTAACCAAATACCAGACTTTGTGGTTGAATGTTCTTGATTTACTAGGTAGAAAGTATTTCTATTCTATTTAATTTTTTACTCGTCAAACATGATCCTCCTGTATTCCTCATTAATGAGGGTCGTGACTCCTCCGTAGGTTGTTTTTGGGGAAGTAGCGCCTGTAGCTCGGCTAACTAAAGTGATCTGCCGCGATCATCGAGGTTAAGCAACGGTCGATGCGGACGGTGTTTGGATGGGTGACCATGCACTAGACTGTTGTTTTAAAATTGGCATTTTTTTTGCTCTGGGCGCTACCGTGGGTCGGATGGTACGTTAAATTGTAGGTCCCACCTGTTATTAGTGCAAACAGTCGTTATGCCAAGTCACAAGCTTTCTAGCGGCTTCAAAAGTCTAGACACCAGAGCTTGGCAACTTAGCTCATACAAAGAAGATGGGAAAAAAATTTGGGAATGAAAATTGAAAATTGAAAAAAAAAATTGGAAAATTGAATTGAAAATTGGGGAATTTTTCTTTGGCAAGTACATCATGGTGGGAGGGCCCAGGTAATTCAACTTCCAGATATGCTATAGAGGGCTAAAAAGCTTGAGATGATGATGATGATGACTAGTGTTTATGTCTTGTGCTACGTACGCCGCACAACCCTACAGTGATATCTTGAAACGATGTCACAGAATGGATAAGAGTGCACCGTTTGATAGCCTAGTTACCGCGTACCTACATACTTTGCTGGGATTGTACTTATACTACTGTTTACCTCTCTATTATCTTTGTAGGTGTAAGTTCATTTTAGTTAGTTTTTAACTAGGACACATTTCACACACGGCTTGTTAGCCCTATAATAAACCATTTCTAGATTGTATTATGGTTGCTAACACAAGTGATATATAGTCCATACTTTATATCGATACATATCGTATGGCTCGGTGGCAAAAACGTCTGCTTTTCAGTCAGACGGCCTCTGGTACGATCACAGAATAATAACTTGTACTTCGTACAGAAGCTTCACTTCGCAATGGTTTTCAAAGAAATATGAACTCAATCTGATAAACAATATGATTTAATTTAGCTCGCGGTCCAGTCGAGCACGTGATGATTTCGTTACCTACCAATTTCTTGGCCTTTGACCGGCGCCCGTAGGCATGTTTTTAATACCTACACGCGGAGTGACACAGGCCTGGTACGATCCCAGTCCTGAACCAATACTTGTTTTTCAAGATTTGCACTCGCATTACGGTGAACAAAAATATTGTAAGGAAACCGATATGTTCTAAGACCACAATATCCGAATACGTGTGTCATCAGCCAACCCGCACTTGGCCAGCGTGGTGGATTATGGCCTAGAAAAGTTTGTACAAGTAAACATCCTCTCATCCTAAACGCATATATACGAGTATGTATGTATCATATGTACTTATAATATGTATTATACAGTCTTCATACCGTCGCGGGTCAATAACAGTATTTTTAGTTCATGTTTTTTCTTTAATTATTCATTAGCCTATATGTCCTGTAACTTTGCGGCTGGCGACCAAGCTACACGTATGAATATGAATCGTGAAATTCATGCATCCCAGGGACATGCATATGCAAGAGGGTTGCAGTTTTAGCGTGGTTTAGTGGCGGGGAGCGCTAACTTCGTTTTTGTACGTCGCTCGTTTGATGCCGGCGTGGGGTAATTGTTATTGCTTTTGTTGTGACCTGACGAGTACATAACGCAAGTAGGGGATGTACAAGACGCATATTTTGGGACCGGCAGTGTATAACTGCTTGCCTGATGAAATAATAAGTTCTGTTAGAGATAATGTGTTCAAAAACAAACTTAAATGTTATGAAAATGTAAATGAAAAATATTTATGTACTAACTTATTACTAGATTACATATTCTTTTGTGACTACTTAACTAGGCAAGGCCTCAATCTAAGTAGTCCAATTTAAACAGTTGGCGATTTAAAATAAACTTAACCTCTAACAAGACATATGTTATTTACATATTCATGTTATACAAAAATATTAATGTACAACAAGTAGCCAGAAATAACAAATATTTTTAGTAGATAGATAGATAGATAGATAGAAAATTCTTTATTGGACACATTAATTCTGACATACAAAAAAGTAAAGTAAAAATAGTAGTATGTTTTAACAGATAAAACATTTTTTTTATTAGTTTACAAACAGTTACACACTTCAAAAACTATAGTAACATCATTCAATAAACCTAGCTTACATATATCTAAAAAATAATTAAATTTACCTACAAAAGGAATACAAAAAAATTGACAGTGTAAAAAAAATTGAATAGTGACTTTTGTGAAAATAATTATATTTATGATTTCTAGTTTGTATTTTGGTTACTAACACAACTACACAAAAGATTAAAATGTATCCCACAAAAATAGCAAAGCACTGTCGCGTTGTCCGCAATATAATTAAGTCATTAAAAAAACAAAACACAAACGGATTAAATCCCGTTTTGCCGTTTTAATTCCATCCCTCGTCACGTTACCATTACACGTTATAATTTCCGACTGGTACTTACCATTTACTACTTGTTTCAGGTACAACTACAGCTAGCAGTACGGTCAGATACTCTGGTACAGACAGCAACACAAGCACAGTATGGACGCGGTTTTATTTTAATGAACAGTCTTCTTTTAAAAAAAAGCGAGTGTGTCTCGGTGGTAAAAACGTCTGCTTTTCAATCAGACTGCCCCTGATTCGAACCCAGCCCTACACCAATGACTTGTTTCTCAAGTTATGTGAAGATTTGCATTCGCTTTACGGTGAAGGAAAACATCGTGAGAAACCGACATGTTTAAGGACCACAATATCCGAAGACGTGTGTTTTCTTCTTCGTATGAGCTAAGTGGCTTAGCTCTGGTGTAGAGAGTTTTCAGGCCGCCGAAGTCTTCTAACTTGGCTTAACGACTGCTTGTACTGAGACTAACAGCCGGGACTTACAATTTAACGTGTCATCCGACCCACGATAGCGCCAAGATGAAAATGCCATTTATAAAGCTACAAGCTGACCCGTCAAACGTTGTTTTGCCCCACTTAGGGGTACCTATGAAAAATAGATAGTGTAGCTAATATGACACGTTCGTAGATTGACCATAGCAGCGCCATCTATTGATTACTTACTCAACCCAATCGAAAGGTATCGACATCTGTTAGAATCATTTGGAGTTAACAGATAATTGTGACTGTAATAACAGACAATAATTAGCAATAAATTAAAATTGCGACTATAATTTGAGATTTAAACTATCCTATCTCTCAAGTTGGATCGAACTGCACATGGTGTGCGAATTTTACTATAATCGGTTAAGTGGTTTAGGAGTCCATTGAGGACAAACATTGTGACACGAGATTTATATATATTAAGATGTGGGGATAGAACCCACGAACTCCAGGACGTAAGCCGGCCGTACACCGGATTGAGATGACATATTTCAGATTATCTCATATTTATAACTATTTCGTATAAGCAGTGTAGCTCTGTCGCTAGATAAGTGCGCTCGCTTCTAACATTGACTTGATCCTACTGTTTATACTCGCTAGTTTAAAACTAGGGACGAGACATTATCATAATACGACTGCCGGGGCCGTATGAAACCAAATTTAAATAAACCACTTACCATAATCCTTCGGTTCACCCGACTTCTGCTGACACTATTGTTTGACACTACTGGATGTACTGAACGTTAGTTAGAGACAGTGTCAGTAAAATATTATCCTGTTTTATTAATGAAAAAAGAAAAGAAAAGCGATTATTGTGCACTAATTGGGAAAATTCACATTATAGTATATGTATTCGGTCTAATAATCATATGTCCGATAGAAAATTAAATGATCGTACAAACAATTATTTTGTGACTAGTTGCGCGTTTTGATCCTTTTTAATCCGGAAAAGTAGCCATAGACTAAGCTATCTCTACACCATGCATTTCTTCATCTGAATCAGTTCAGTCGTTTGAGTGTATAAAAGAATCAAACATAAGAGTATATTTAGAAACAAAGTGTTGACTTTATAATATTTACATATACCTATGTAGTATAAGAAGAAGAAGTAAGTATTTTGTTTTTGACTGTGTAATTCAAAATAACTAGTGTTGTCCATTATGTGCCAGTTGATATTAGTCAAATATTTATTTCTTATTTTTCCTCTGTTTTGTAGCAATAGTCATTTATAAGTATTTTGCTTTACTTTCATTGTACTGTCCTTTATCTGTGTTGCAATCAAGAGTTTATGTATCGGTCTATTTGCCTATCTTATTTCAAAATCAGCTCATGGCATAGCAATGTTTGTAAAAGTTCTACAAGTGACGTACCACTCCTACTCATTGGTAGTGTCATTGATAGTTTTGAAGTCCATGCGTGTTGCCTGGGGGAGCGCGCGCGGGGGCGATGTGGCCCGATCGTTGTTCTGTGGGTAGTGTCAAATGTTAGAGTCATTAGAAAGACACGCTCGGTGTAGCGTTAGCAGCGGAAGCGTAGGGCCTCCCGGCCAACTCCGCTCGCTATTAATTCAGCCTTTACGGCGAATTAGGATTTTGTGTTTCGCATAATGATGTTTCGGGATAATTTCCCTTTTGTGTGTAGGTGTTTCTTTTCCCTTATGTTCTGTGTTGATCATGGCCATTTGTTCAGCCAGGCCGCTTCTGTTCGTTGTTATGTTTGTTTTTTAAACTTAATTTTGTATGATTTGGGTGGTTGCGCTCCGGTGTCGAAAGTTTTCAAACCGCCTCAAGGGCATTCATACTGAGACAAACAACCATATTTGACAATTTAACGTGTCATCTAGTCCGGTAGCGTCCAGATGTAATACAACTTTTATCAGCTTCTCAGTGGCGTGCCTTGGGAGAGGCCTATGTCCAGCAGTGGACGCAGACGGGCTGATGATGATGATGATGATCAGCCTGTCAAGACCTAACCGCATCCATCGCTTAATTTTAATCTTTAGTATATTTGTATGTAAGTATATACCGTAGCGAAGAGAAATATATTAAATATAGATGTCGTTATTTGAATTAGGAGTGAGAACGCAATGGAGTGTGTAATGTCTGGGTCGAACCTAAATTAAAGGACATCTGAGTAACTAGTAACATTCGGTCCAATGTCCCCGAACTGTGACGTCACCGCCCCGCCCACCTCCTCAGTAATTCGCTTCAAACTACACAATTTCCAGTTTGATTGAGAGAACTTCCCACAGTTCCCTAAATTGAGTAGGTTCTTCACTTTAAAACAATTTCGCGACTCGAAGAGCAGATTAAACCTAGAGAGGAGAGAAAAAGAAGTTGTTTTATCTAGTAACTGACTTACCGACTGGGTTTCCGACTGGGTATGATTTATCGATACACTTAATGTAAGGGAGTTAAGAACTGCCGTAGTCGTAGAGCGTACCATCAGGTGTGGCCAAGCGCTGACCTACTCAGAGTAAAAAAAACGTACATTTCTATTACTCAAATTTTATCTTTATCTTATGTCATCGATTAAAAGAAGGCAAAATTGCTTTTGAGATAAGTCTAGATTGTAGTTAAATTGCTGGCTACTCGAGATACTGGGATAAGGGAAAGTATAAATAAAAATAAAAAATTAAATAAACAAGCTATTATTTACCTTAACGGAAAATAAAAAGAGAGTTAATGGTTTTGTTATAGTTTTAAGTAAGTACAAGTTAGTAAAATGTTTTTAGGTAATTATTAAATGACAGTCGGTGTAAGGTCCGCCTGTGGCGGTAAAAGCCTCCTCCAATTGTTTCCACATTTCTCGGCTTTTGGCTGTTCTTGACCAGAGAGCCCCGGCTACCTTCACTATATCTGTTGACCACCTTTGTAGAGGCCGACCTCTCCTTCGCGCACTATCTCTAGGTCTCCAGTTTGTGATAGTGTGGGCCCATCTTTCGGGGTCTAGCCTTTGCAGGTGGCCCGCCCATTTCCATTTCAATTTCAAAATTTCCTTTATTACGTCTTTTGCACCAGTTTCTTTCTGATTGTTTCATTTCTTGTTTTGTCATTAAGTTTTAGATTTTTTAGATGGAGGGAGAGGGGACAGTAGGTTTATATAGTATTGGGTTGATATAGACTCATGATTATCATAAAACAGGACTTTTTGAGATGTATAAATATCAAGATTGCACATTTTACGAACTAAACGTGCGTTATATTTTTAGTATCCCGAATACTGTCTGTTACTTGTATCTATTTCGGAATCAAGATAGCTTACATTACATGTCTAGAAATAATCTCTACGTCGTGAGGCTTGTGGCTTGTAATTGGTTGAATATCTCATCGGCAAATTGAGTTTGCGAAGATTCTCGCTTGATTGATGTAAAGGATTGATGAATTCTGTCTTATCCTCGCTTCTGGGAGCTGGGAGATTAGTGCTCTCTGGCTCTTTGCTTTATTTTAATGAAAATTTCAGTTAAAAAAAGTTTTTTTTAACTTTTAATAGTAGGTTAAAAATACCTATATAATTCTGGCCCGAACGCAATGGCAGTCAAATATTATGTAAGTCATTCTACTGGTGAAGTACATAGCTGTTATTTGTAAATAGAAAAAAAATACTATGTCTCTCAGACTGCCAATTCTGATACCAAAGGAAAGCGACGTAACTGACATGAAAATAAATTTCGTAATACATCATAAAAGAGATGTCGTGTTTAAGTTGTGAACAGGTTTTACTGCGAAAAAACACGTGAAATATCTTATATCATACTTCAAGAGACCCGTCACTGCAATAAAAAAGAGAATAAACGCTAAACGTAGTAAGTTAATTTCGAAGGCTTTTAGTGTTCAATAAAGGCTTTATAGCTAGAACGTTGATCCCAAACGTGACGAGCACTAAACCTAGATCACCTAGGGTAGCTAAACGAGGATAGTGCATTCTAGCTTTAACGTGACATCGTCGTTTTACTTTACAACTAGTGTGGAAGTTATTTAGTTATTGCAGCAGACTAAGGTGAACTGACGCGATCGCCGAAGTCGGCAGTCTTTGGATAGGTGACTATATAAAAAGACTTCAGATGCATTTACATCTGGGAAGTACCATAGGTCGCTTGGTGCATTATATTGTTGGTTACAGTTTTTTTTTTTGTGTTTTAACATACTGGTGGTAAATCCCATACTAAACCATTTCTAGTTTGTATTATTATGGTTGCTAACACAACTGATATACTACATATTTTATACATACATATATACTTTGTATCCATACATATTGAATACCAAGTTGTCTGTTTTTTGTACGTTATCTGTGGTCTGATAACAGAAAAAAAGGATATGATAATCTAGGTAAAAACATCGTCTATAGTTTTGATTTGAACTGAAGTGACACCGCCATTAGTCTAGTTGTTTTCGATATAAGTTTTCCACCTAGCAAGAAATTACCGATTTTTTTTTTTTTTAGAAAAAACGTGTTCTTCCTTACACCACAATATCGTCATCAGGTGAATTGTGATCAAGCCTAAGCTCATTTAAGCACCTTCTAGTTATTCCAACATTGTCCAGTTTTGCTCTTCGTTTTCTTTAAAGGTATATCCAGCTGCTTTTTTAATAAACCTTTGAAGGTAACTTAAACGTCTGTTCTTTTTAGGCTAAACGTTTGTAGCTAGTCTAGAATTCTGACGGCAATTTGTGTAACTTAGTGCTATAAAGGATTCCACAGACTATTTGAATACGCTATTACCTACTAAGTTTGTTTCATACGTGAAAATAGAGGCTCTATTTTCTTCGTGCTATTATTATTATGCAAAATGTTTAAGGCGCTATTGTACCAAGTTTAACAGCGCCATATGTATATATTTCAGCGAAGCACCTGACACGCGGTAAATATTTCACGAAAACAATTTTAAATAAAAATTAACATATTAACATTATGGAAATTATAATTTCTTACGATTCTAGATGATAATGTCATACAAAAAAGTTTGATTTGTTTAAATTCCAAATAAAAATATTTTACGATTCTTAACGGAAATACATAAAGCTAATAAAATTTAAAAATAAACCTATTATGTACGCAGGATTTTGTCAAATATGTCTATTTTGATGATTATAATGGTTAATGGTAACCGCATATTAGCCGTAGCTTAACGCGCCGAACCAATCGAAGTTACGAAAGTGGACGGTGAATTCGAATAAAATGACGCAGGCAAGTGTGCGTGCTTACTTATGATGATAATAATCATCATGAAACTATTGTTCGAAAATCTATAGTTTATTTTCAATTTTATTTTCTTACTAGCTGCGTGACGTTAGCCACATTGATCCCGGATAAAATTTAGTCTATGTTAATCCAGGGTCTTAATTATCCCCCATACCAAATTTCATGCAATTCAGTGTATGCAACATGCAACTGTATGTCGTTAGAAAGTGAAATTGTAACAGACACAGACTCACACACATAAACATATCCTTCGTAATATTAGTGTGATAATTTATATCTATTCCATCTAGTATAAACAAAAACTTCTCAACTAATTATCCGTCGGTTGTCAGCGTAAAACACAAGTTGTGGAACTGGAAAATTCCGAATTACATAAATCTTTGTTGAAACCCGACGACGATAACGAAAAAGGGCTTCCATTAAAAAAGTAAAGCATAAAACACGATATCTCGCGCAACGATCGCTGAAAAACACCAATTAAAAAAGTATTATCTGATGCCAACGTCTGTCCGATAGCTCCGCGCTTGGCAAGTTTTTTAAAGGGAGGAAAATTATGGGAAGATAAACATTGAGAATTATTTGTCTCAATTTCTAGATAAGTTTCGGAACGCTCGATCAAGTTAGCAAAAGATAATATTTATTTTGTAAATTTTCTGTTTGATATTTGTTATTTTTTTATGTTGGTTTTGTAATTTAATTACAGAAATACAAAACTTTATTAGCCATTAATAACATACGTTAAAGGCATGTAACGCTACAATTATTACTTAATACTTAAAAATGCTAGTTAGATTAAATTAAATAAACTTAATAGATTACCCAATTAAATACTACACACAATTAGCACTTGTTTTTCATATGTATAAAATTTAAAATACCTATTACTACTTTTTACACCTGAATAACGATTCTACAAGCTCCATAGTAATATATTCGCTTATTCTATTTGACGCATGACCACACGAGTCAGCGACACTATTGGCCTAAGGTGGAGCATGCCTAGTCTGGAGTAACTAGCTCTCGAGGAGACTGCTGAAACACACCGCTAGGTGATTTTTCAACTTGAAGGTTCAACTTTTCAACATTTTTTTTCTTACCTTTTTTAGGGTTCCGTGCCACAGTAGTAAACAGGGCTAACATCGGCTTGAAGTAATGACATCTCAGTTGGGCATGTGACCGTCTTACGTAGCGCCAGGTCGTGGGTTCGTTTCCCACCTCAGCCTTAAGCAACCGGGTGGTTGCTGGCCATGCGAGGATCAGAAAAAGCCTTGCCACCATGCTTTTTATAACTTATAGGTTTGCGTTTGAGCACAGCTTGCCTGGTGTTAAACAATACTATGACTTACAATGTGACTTACACGCTTACCTAGAAAATGCTATAGTTTCCTTCACCGAAAGCTCAAGCTTGTTGGTGGGAATTGAACCCACCTGCGATGCGTAAGAAGGCCGAACGCCCGCCTGAACTGTCTTTGCTTCAAACCGATGTCAGCCCTGTTTACTAACTACTGTGGAACGGAGTCCCAAAAAAAAGGTAAAAAAATAGTTGTAAAAACTGGTGCCGGTGCGAGCCAGGGAGCTCAAACGTTTAGAATGTGAAGCACGACATTAGGGCGCGGCGAGTCAACAACGGAAAAAGTCCAATTCTGTTTGGGGAAGTCGGAAACTCGCGCGGGACTTTTACTTTACGATGTGAAAAGGCTAACTTATGTGCCGACACGGAAAGAGAGTTTTAGGAAAAAACATTTAGTTTATGAAGTTGTGGCTTCCAACTTTTTTTCGCTTGAAAAAAAGAAGCTTATTAGCTTAAAGTTTAGTACTTATTTGAGTTGGCTAAAAGAGATGAAACTAGTCGCATTACTTGGCATAATTATCATCATCATCAACCTATGTTAGTTCACTGCTCTTGGCTCGGCTCGTAAGTCATGACTGTTAGGACGCGGTTGAAAACTCGTGTCTTCAGCCTTTGCCGCAAACACTTTGCATATATAGCTTAGAAATGATTTTTGAAATCGTATAGCTTGTAACTGTAAGTAATAGCCCAGCAGGGCGCCTCACCACAAGAGTGGCCGCAGGTGAAGTATGCTTAGTCTGGAATCACAGGCTTTCAAGTAGGCAGCCATGACTAATTGTAGCGAGAAAATAAAGACAATTAAGATAAGGACTGGGCCACCAAAGCCGAAAACGGTGCTGTCTAGAAGAAGAAAGAGGAAGTCTTTACACGGTTGTATAAAAAAACAATATGTTCTTTTATAGTAATAATGCTTCTTTGGCATGTTTAGGATTTCATAATTCTAAACGAACCTTTTCTTATTATAGTAGTTTTTCTTTGAACGGTCGTTCATCAGCGGCAGATGGCGCTAGTGATGCACTAAGTTTGAGATAATTAAGTTGTGATGGATTTATTATATGGAATCCTAACCCGAGAGGGTCTATACAAACTCTTGCTAATTTATTATTTCTATTACTATAAATATATTTTAATATTTATTTTCTACTGCTACTAATAAATCCTAAATTTTGTGCTCGAACGCCTGAACTGGTTTCAAAGAAGACCCTAGATAAACACATAAGCTACTAGTAGTAAGGGCCGTTAAGCTAGGATATACGCGCCGCTGGTTTCATACTGCCCTACTATTTCCAACAAAATGTGACGACCTCGTTAGCGTAAAGGTTACCATGCCGGACTGCTAATCAGAAGGTTCCGGGCTCGATTCCTGGCCCGGTCAACATCTTTGTGCTTAACTAAATTTGTTGGCTGTGGGTCTGGGTGTTAAATATGTATGTATTTATATATAATATGTACCTACGTATGTATATGTAGTATATCAGTTGTGTTAGCAACCATAATACGAACTAGAAATAGTTCAGTGTGGGGCTAACCAGCCGTGTGTATAATGTGTAAAAAAAAAAACGACCATATAATTTGAGACTTTGACCATTATCGCACAAAACATTCAGTAAGTCGGCCTTATTCCACGATGCCGTAACCTCAAAGTGCGGCGACCACGTTATCGATCGTATGGCCCGTAAACTACAGTTTGCATACATTGATACCGCCCGCGCCTCGCTCTGCCATCAATCAATCATTCTATCAATCAGGCTTGATGCGTCAAGCCTCCGTCAAGCCATTAGATTTGTAACTTATTTTATGATCGCAACGTGATATCACTGTTCACTTGCATAGGTTGTTTCGTTTGTGTATTTAATTTCAATAAACAGCTTTGTACTAGTCTATTTTAAGGTGTCGTCACAGAAGGCGAATGCACCGGACGGGACAAATTTTAGTTTTTTTTTTTTATAAGACTATATCTTAAGAACACTCACAAGAATCATCCTAATCCACCCCTTTGACATAGGCGAAGTGATGATCGGTTTGGCCTAATGGGCGTTCATCTTTTTTTTTTACACGCTTTTTATTAGCTTCACCTGTATGTTTGTTTGTAACCGACTTCTTTGGGCGCGATTTTGACCCACTTTAAACGACCAGATTTCGTTCAAACTTTGTAGATTTATTGAGGACCGATGACAATACACTGATTTGATAAAATTATTCCATTTTTTTGTATTTTTGTTTGTATGTTTGTTTGTAACCGACTTCTTTGGGCGAGATTTTGACCCACTTAAAACAGCCAGATAAGCTTGTTTAGTTTTTTTAAACAATTATTATTTCTTACTGTAAGGAAATGCCCATGTATTTTGTAAATAAAATAAATAAATACTAAAAGCGTTAAACTTATTCAGAAAAGCAAATTGGGTTTGGAACAACTTTCAAAACGCTGGATATGTGAAAATTGTAATTCTGTTATGATTTTTTTTTTCATTTTTATTTGCTTTCAATACAGACATTAATAATACATTCTTATATAGAATCCCGTTAACTTACAATAAAACACTCCTTTTATACATAAGATGTACGAAATACCAATAGCGTGCAAGGTGGAAGATAAAATCCTTCCACCAGAGCATCAATTACTGACCACGAGTGCTGTGCCGGAGCCCTGTGCCTGCTGCGGAATATGAGATGCGATGAGATACTTCACTTCTACTGAGAGATATATATAGATACATGTGTACCGTGTGGTATTTCTCAGGTTATATATATCCAACTAGCGATTGCCCGTGGCTCCGCCCGCGTATAGGTCGAAAAAAATACACCCTCTAAATTTCACAATTCTTTCCACATCACAGATCTTTCCACCCAATGGCATCCCCCTTAATACACCCCTGGAAAATGAATTAATATGTTATCAGAATTTTATTTAAACTATTTAATAATGTACTACCATAATAATTTTCAAATAACTTGATAGGGACCACAATTGGTTTCGGGATAAAAAGTTGCTTATGTGTCAATCCCAGGTCTAACCTATTTTCACACCAAATAAAAAAAAACAAGATATAGTAAGAAACATACACACTTACACACAAATATTAGTAGCATTCCGTAGCGCCTATAGCTCGGCTAGCTAAGGTGATTCGACGCGATCATCGTAGCTAAGCAACGGTCGATGCAGACAGTGTTTGGATGGGTAACCATGCACAAGACTGTCGTTTTTCAAGTGGCATTTGTATATGGGCGCTACCCTGGGTTGGATTACACGGTAAATAGTTTAATGTTCCTTCTGCTAATGTTCCTTCTGTTAATGTTCCTTCTGTTAATGTTCCTTCTGTTAATGTTCCTTCTGTTAATGTTCCTTCTGCTAATGTTCCTTCTGTTAATGTTCCTTCTGCTAATGTTCCTTCTGCTAATGTTCCTTCTGTTAATGTTATAAGTTAATGCTATAATAAATAGGTTGATGCTCCTTCTGTTAGTGTTAGTACAAGCAGTCGTTAAGCCAAGTCAGAGGCCTTCGGGCAGCTTCAAAACTCTCGACTATAGAGCTTGGCCACTTAGCTCATACGAGGAAGGAAGGAAGTAGCATTCCCACGAAAGTGAAGTATCTGTGTATGGGCTAGTTTGTGCGTCGACCTCGGCGCCAGTATAAATGGTCGCCATTATAGCTCGCACCCCTTGAGGTCGGCTTTAATTGTCGATCCATCCGGGCGCGGCCTCTGCCGAGATTGTCTTCCCACCGCGATCTATGTGGCTCCCCCTTCTCGAAGAACGCGGGGAGATATTGAGGTGTTGGTCTCTTCTACTTATTCTTCACCTAAATATTCATGTTTCCAATATGCCTGCCCTATGGACTCGTGGGACTCTGGTCACTGCTGGACCTTCTCTCACGAGGAGAGAGATATATGTAGGCTATAATCCACCACGCTGGCCGAGTGCGGATTGGTGGATGACACACGTCTTCGGATATTGTGGTCCTCAAACATGTCGGTTTCCTCACGATGTTTTCCTTCACCGTAAAGCGAGTGCAAATCCACACATAGCTTGAAAAACAAGTCATTGGTGTATGCCCGGGATCGAACCAGGGGCCGTCTGATTGAAAAGCAAACGTTATTACCACGGAGCCTTGGCTTTTTACAAATAAATGTATCTCTTACTGCCGGTAGATTGGGCCTTGCCCTGCTTACTGTGGCACGCTAGCTTTTAGGTTTCTTTTTATATTTTTTTGTATTTCTTATATATGTTTGTATTTTAGTATTGTAAAAATCTTAAAACTAAGATAAATAAATGAACACGAATATATATATTGATTTCGACGCTTTAGAGAGTTTGTCGTTAAATCGAGTGACGTTACATGGAGTTTACACTGAATTTAAAAACCAATGGCCTCTCGCTTGCGTAAAAATGCGAGCAAGAGGCAAAGTACTTTTAAATATTTACTGAATCGAGTTATAGTTTCTATGTTACATTAAAAATCGCATTACAAAAGCTTCCAGCGTTGCCGAACTGTTTCTATTCTTTCACGTAAGGTCGTAAACCAGTGAGTGCTTCGAACAAAGTTGTTTACAACTTTAACGGTTAGCTTTCAAATTGTTCCGAGTTAGCAAGAATGGTATGTACACAGTACAAACTTCATTATATTAACCTTTACTATACAACCTGCGTAAGATCCCAGTCGCTAACAATAAACTACAGAATTCTGAGCTAGTTTACTAGCTGCTAGTTGGGCGGGAGTAAATAATAATAGTGTAATATTAATAATCTTTATTTCAGGTAAAATAACATAACCCATATGAAACTACGTACTTAAAATTTAAATAATACGAAAAAAAGGTGGCGAGTGAACGAGTTTTTATTTTTTCTATCGATCACTCGAAATAATGTTAACAAGTCATGTTTAATCGAGTTTTTTAAGGTTCCGTATCTTAAAAGTAAAAACGGGACCCTATTACTAAGACTCCGTTGTCTGCCTGTCTGTCCTCCAGGCTGTATCTCAGAAACCGTAATAGCTAGGAAGATGAAACTTTCACAAGAAAACGTGTTTTTTTTTCGTTTTTTAAGCTATTTATCAATAACGGGAGCTACTAGACTCTTAAAATTATCACAAAATATATAAATGTATATTAGCTATCAAGTCATATTATAACATTTAAATAAAATAAATATTTGAGTGGGGCTCCCATACAATAATGGTACGGAAACCAACTCGCTTTTGGCCAATTATTAAATACCTCTTTTGATATCAAACGCCAATTTTGATACTTACTATTTTAAAAGAAACGTTGAGTTTTTGTAAAGTAGGTCAACTTCTCGCATGTCATTGGCCTAAATTGCGAGTGCTTTACGTGAATGAGCTACAAGATTTATTGATTAGAGGGATTTAGGCAAGTGTTTCAGGTAATGTCTTACTTTACTGCTTCATTGGCGAGGTAAATTAGTTTTTTTAGTGACGGTCGGTTGCGTGTTTGGTAGCTTCCTATCTCCAAATTACAATCATCATCATCATCCACAGCCTTTCTATCCCATTGCTGGGTATAGGCCTCTCTCTTGTCATGCCATCTGTCTCGGTCCTGTGCTAATCTAGTCCAGGTTCGACCTGCGATAGCTGTAATGTCGTCGACCCATCTTCTTCTTTCACAAATTACAATAGCCAATTATTATTATTATTATTTTTCAAAGCAAAGGTCTCCCCCAATGACCCCCACGCTTTTCTGTCCTGGGCCAGTTCCTTCTAGCTGGTGTGGAAGTCCACCAACTCCTTGCGCCATCGAGTTGGCGGCCTGCCTTGTCGTCTTCTGCCATCTAAAAAGTCCCACTCCATGGAAACCTTTGCCCAACGGTCAGAGTGCATCCTGCACACGTGGCCCGCCCAGTCCCATTTGAGCCTGGCAGCCTTTACCAATTAAGATAATAATTTTGTTAATTTATTTATCTAACAGATTACAAATACAAATCGTTTATTGATAACACCAAAGATAGAAGTCAACTAATATAATATCATTTACAAAAGTATATGATATGATTCAATATCAATTTTCAATTCTAATTCTAGTAATATAATATCAATACAATATAGTATATGATATGAATCAAATGTCAATTTTTAATTCTAAATAATAATTTATATTAAAATGATTATAAACATACCTAAGTTAAAGATATAAATACGTGAATAGGGTAATCAAATCCGAAATCTGTATATATCTATGTACAGTCTCTATGGCTTGATCAGTTGTAATTTGTAATTATAGGACCCTAATACACCATTCTTTCCATTTTTTAGTTCTAGAAATGAGAAAATGTATTGACTTTGCTCACTACTATAAACTTTAATTTCTAAAAAATCTTTTATAGTATTAACTAAATCTCTTATCACTCTTACAATAATTTAATAGTATTTATTTCATACTTGTGTTTTATACATAAATCTATCCTGAAAGTCATAAAATTGAACTTCTCTCAAAGCACTTTCAAAATAAAATGTTATGGACTCATATTTTAAATTTTACAACACCTAAAGTGCATCATCGCAAATCTGTCTCCCAACATCTATCGGCATCCATAATACTTGTAAAGGTAGGCAACATCTTGTAAAGCAGTATCGACGTGCCATGTTAGAGGCAGTAACGTGAGCGGGCGACGTGCCAACTCTCTTGTAACGCGGTTACAGCAAGTGAACTGCTTTATAGGTCCCACACACTTGAAGATTAGTACATACTCGTATTTACAGTGAGTAGAGAAATGCAATACCTTTTTTTTTCGTGAGGAAATGCATTTACGCATCTCCCGCTACAAGCCTGGACGAGGCGGGCGGGGTATGTCGGACTCGACGGCCAGAAGGGCAGTCACTACCGGTAAACCTCAAAAACAAAACCTCACGGTGTCCCATCTCACAACGGGGGCAGGGATGCAGGACCGCTTCGCGCATTGCCGCTGCTCTCTCCGCCCAGGCCGCTGTCCGCAGTCCGAGCGGACCCACCTCAGAGATGCAATACCTAGATAAGCATAGTCATCTTCGTATGCGCTAAGTAGCCGAGCTCTGGTATCGACAGTTTTTTTCCAAGCCGCACTAAGGTCTCTGACTAGCATACTACTGCAATAGAATAAAAAACAGTGGCGCCTGTAGCTCGGTTAACTAAGATGATCTGGTGATGTCGTGAGGCGGAGTCCTTAAATATTTAAAAAATAAAATAAAAACATTTTTGACAGAAAAGGCTCCATACACTGTCGAGAAATACGTTCCACATTTATTTAATTGTGTATAACATTATGAGTAGGTACTGCAGAATTGTCTACCTATATTCTAACTACATATAATTTTTTATTTATAATAATTATATAACCTTTGTTATACGTGTATCTTTTTAGATATTAAATAAATATTACAATAACAATTACTGGCACTTTCATCCAGGTTAAGCAACGGTTATGTGCCTTTACAAAGGTGAACATGCAGAAGACCGGTATTTTAAAAAGTTGCCTTTTCATCGTGGGTCGGAAAACAAATTTCCCATACATTTGCATGGTATAGAGTATTTTCTAGTGCTCCCCTAGCTAGCAACACTGTCTCAAGTTGAAAAATCCATTGCTATTCACTTAACGGTGTATTACGGCAGCCACCATGAGAGCCATAATTTTCCTTAGTAATGCTCCATCTTAGGTCAGAGTGTAACTAATTCGTGGAGTTACGCGTCCCGCCTGGTCAACTGCCCAACTGTACTGTGTAAGAAAACTGGGAAGTGAGTAAATTGAGACATTTTGAAAGGCGACTGTTAGCAGAAACTAAATTATCCCTTGTAAATTGTACACAAGCGGCAGTCGAAGCACGTAACCTATTACAAATTACATTGTAGTTCGCGCTGTGTCCGGTAAAGTAGGTATCGATCCAGGGCTTGTTTGGTGACAGGTGCTTGCAGGTCACTCGGGTCGCCTGGGGACGTGACACCTGACAGGGTGACCACGGGTTTCACGCCGGTTTTCATATTCAAGGACAAATATAGGGTGGCCGCAGTTTTCAGTCTAGTTCTGATTTTTAAGGACAAATCAGCTAAAATCAAACATTTGAACAAAATTTTATTGTTCACTTGGAACAAACAAAGATTTCAAATGCGACTTCATTAAAAAATAAACAGTTTCAAAATAATGTATATGGGTCTACTAATGGGTCTACTTTGGGAGTATGAATATTTTTTTCCAACACAAAAATATTCAAAATCTTAATATATATAAATCTCGTGTCACAATGTTTTTCCTCAATGGACTCCTAAACCACTTAACCGATTATAATGAAATTCGCACACCATGTGCAGTTCGATCCAACTTGAGAGATAGGATAGTTTAAATCTCTAGTTATAGTCGCAATTTTAATTTATTGCTAATTATTGTCTGTTATTATTTGACAGTCATAATTATCACAACAGATGTCGATACCTTTCGACTGGGTTAAGTAAGTAATCAATAGATGGCGCTGTATCCTTAAGTGAGGAAAAACAACGTTTGCCGGGTCAGCATAAGCTTAATAAATGATAGAGGCTGGCTTTTTAGCCCCATACTTAATCATTTCTAGTTAGTATTATGACTGCTAACACAACTGATAAACAGTGTAAACTCCATGTAACGTCACTCGATTTAACGACAAACTCTCTAAAGCGTCGAAATCAATTGGCTTTAGTTGGTTTAACTAGTATTGCATATGATACCTTCTCTCCATTTAACGTCTATAACGCCATAAAATGCACAGTCCCTTCGGTGTCTATTTATCGATACTACTTTAACACACAGACCGACAGCCAATAAATTTAGTTCATCACAAAGACGTTGGCCGTGCGCCGCCTTCTGGTTGGAAATCCGGCATGGTAACCATTACACCAACGAGGTCGTCAGACATCTTTTTGTTTAGGGTGTTTTTTAGTAGGCTACAGCGTAGCTTTCCATCAAGCAAACTTTAGTCAAACGCAAACCTGTCAACTGTAAAAGAACATCTAGTAGTGATAGGGCGGCAGGCTGTTGTCGATACTTGGCAAGCATCCAGCTCGCTATGACAGGAACTGTTTACTGCAGTAATGTCTGATTGAATGCGATCATTGCGCTCTAATGATAGGGGTAGGGTAGGCGTGCCAAACTCTTGGTACTGATCGGTAGTGGTAGTATTACATCTTGGAGAATAATGCCCACCACAAAATATGTAAAATAATTAATTTTAATTATTGTGAAGCTTCTTCTTTGTTTGAGCTACGTGAACAAGCTCTGGTGTCAAAAATTTTCAAGCCCTTCCGGTGATATGACTTAGCGGCGAAAATATCCATATAGTGATGGATAAGCAGTGGCTTATCCACACAAGATTAGGGAAAACTTTAATCTATCTACGTTTTTAAAATCAGTACTTACTGTCTAAATTGGACAAACTTATTTTACTTATATACCCTTCAAAAGTTCTTACCCATAACTTCGTTTTAACAAAAGCCATGTTAAAGATTTTTAAAAATAACCATGTTGTAATTAAATACTTTTAATTTTGTAAACATAAAAATTCTATTAAAATTCTTCGTCATAAATATAATAAAATCTCACCAATAAAACCTTTCTAAGTATAGTTTTCGCCTTAAACCAATTCTCCCTAATTCCAGCAAATATTAAAAGAAACGTGATTTTATTGAATACCATAAATCTTATTGCAGTATAAAACATTTTTTATTAAAATTTGATAGGATTATAAGCTACACTAATTTTGTAAGTCCAAATACTGAAATATCTTTTGTTATAAGACCTTTCAAGAAACGTCTAGTTCTATACCGATGTAAGATAGGCCAGTAAATCTGTCTCGGTATCGGCTGCGCTTCATCTCTCACTCGAGTTTACCATCTGGCGGCGGCGGCCGGTGAGGCAGGTTATGGTTCTCAAGTACCCTATTTGACTGGTTTGTGAGTGCGTTTAACGGTTTATTTATTTAACAGATGCAGTCTGTTTTTAATTTTTACCTTCTTCTTCGTATGAGCTATGTGGCCAAACTCTGGTTTCGAGAGTCTACTAGCCGCCCGAAGGCTTGAAAACCTCTGATTTGAAAACCTCTGCTTGTACTAATAACCCTACAATTTAACGTGCCATCCGACCCACATTAGCGCCCAGATGAAAATGCCACTCATAAAACTACAGTCTACTACGGTCACCCTTCCAAATACTATCTCCATTGAATAGCTTCGATGACCGCGTCAGATCACCCTATTTAGCTGAGCTATAGGTGCTATTTCTATAATTTAATGACCAGTTTAGTTGCAGGTTGTGTGCTTTATTGATTCAGTCATTTTGGGTATTCTAGCTCAGATAAAGGGCATAGATATTGAAGTTTTATTTCGCTGGGCTCGCTATATTATATGCTTATTGATAAAAAAATATATTCCTTTTTTTCTACTAGATGGAAAGAATAGAAAGTGAATGGTGTTTTGGTTATGCAAGTTGGAGGACATAAGTATTTTTTTTAAATATAAGGACACATTTACACGCACGCACTGGTTAGCCGCACACTAAGCCGTTTCTAGTGTATATCGATACATATAATATATTAAAAACATCAAATGTTTTCATTAACGACGCGAGTTATAAATACCTATTTACTAATACTTATTATTATATTTTCTTTACTATTAATAAGTCATCGCCTGACCACAAATTCACCTGATGGTAAGTGACCTTGAGGTCTACGGTGATGCGCGCTTACCTAGAAGGAACCGGCTTGAAAATCGGTAGGTATAGGTGTTTACTACAAACGTGTGACAAGTGCGCAGTTGTCGGTCCGAATGAGCAAATGGAGAGCCCTTTGAACTCTGTTTGATTATTTACTTGCATAATTAGCGGCCGCCTTACGTCCCCTTTGATCAAAGGGACGCGCGACACATGACCGTTATCAATTCACTTTGCTGACTGGCGCTGTCTGACAACCTCATTGCCTGGACAATGTTACACGCATGTTAATACAAATGTTTTATAAATACAGTGGAAACTGTATATAACGACACTGAAGTGACTGTGCATTTTATGAGAGTGGTCGTTAAATGGAGAGAAAGTATCATTAAATAAAAATAAATTAAATAAATACTAGGACACATTGCACACATGGCTGGTTAACCCCATACTGAACCATTTTTAGTCCATGTTATGGTAGCTAACACAACTGATATACTACATATACATACATATTTTATATAGATACATATTTAACACCCAGACCCACAGCCAACAAATTTAGTTAAGCACAAAGATGATGGCCGGGCCGGGAATCGAACCCGAAACTTCGGCATTCCGGCAGTCCGGCATGGTAACCTTTACGCCAACGAGGTCGTCAAAATTCCAAGTATTCCATACAGATCATTGTATGGAATACACGCTAAACAAACTAAAGCCAATTCATTTCGATGCTTTAGAAAGTTTATCGCGTCAAGAAGTCTATTCGCGTCAAACAAATAATCAAACTTTACCGTATGAACAGAAAACCTTAAAAACTTATGCAAGTAAAGAAAGAACCCATAGCATTAATATCGAGTAGGTTTCCCCTGTCCAATATACCCCCTGGTTCAATCGTGAAGGAGTCTCCAGGACAAAAGGAGGGCTTCGTTTGATGCCCCTCATATTGCTACTTTGAAAGGAACTGTCGATTTATTACCCTCTTCACTGGAATAACGGTTATGTTTGATAGTAAAACGTTCCTCTCACGTTGAAGTACTTTCTTCCTTAGGGCGACTGTTTTCTTTTGATTATCATTTGCAGTGTCTTTATCATTCATTCATTCAATATTTAAGAGCTGGGCTCTTGTCCGTGGAGTTTTTTCCAGGTAGTTCTGTCTTCGGCCAAATCCTTGACCTCCTTATACGACATGACTTTCGCCTTCTCCTTAATTTGGTCTAAATATGATCTTCTAGGTCTTCCTCTTCCTCTCCTGGCTTCTATCTTTCCTTAGATATTTTTAGTGAAATTGTCATGTCGTGTAAGGTGGCCAACCATCTTTCCTCTTTTGTTGTTTATTGTATTTATTATGGTTCTTGGTTCTTGTACTAGGCAGAGTACCTTTATATCAATAGTAAATGAGTGTCTTTAAATCAATAGTAAATAACGATAACAACTAAGGCTATCTGATACGATCCACCAGGCTAAGTATCGGTCAATATGTGTGTAAAAAGTGGTATTTTCATCCGGCGCTACCATGGGTTGGATGATATGTTAAATGGTAGGTCCCGGTTGATTCTCTTAGTACAAGCAGTCAATCTGTCAATTAGCTGTGTTTATCATGTTTGTATTTATATGTTTATGTTGTTACCACTATTAAAATCAAGGTTTATGGTATTCAGTTTACCTTCTATCAATTATATAATTAGCAATTAATTCATATTTATATTGCCTATTAAAGTGTATATAAGTAATTTTAACCTTCGAAACCACGCTGTCTATAACTACTATATTATATTTATTCATTAATTGATTTAAAGAAAAACTCTTTTTGTACTTAAGTTTACCCAGAAATAACTTGACAGAACACCCTTGATTGGCTAACGCAAACATAATGTTACCTTTCTTGGTATATACATACGTATGTAAGTGCTATACCAAACCTAGATTAATGATTGTTTTCCCTAAGCAGTCAACAGACTGTCCTTCTTTAGACATCGGAACAGATTCTACAAGTTCCTATCTATGTCGTTATACTTAGCTAGTACTGCTTATACTAGTTCTCATAGTCTCAATATCAAGACTAGATAATTTATATCACTATATTAAAACTTTCGTAAGGCATATTTGAATAATGTGTGTATAACCAACCGGCTACCACTTACGTGTATGTTGTAAAATAAAATAAAAGTAAAAATTTACGGCGCCTTTAAAAATAAAATTCACAAATGTTAATAATTTACCGCGGCTAGCAACCACCTTTAAGTTTAAAAATCTGTCACCTACTATCTGCCAGGCACCTAATGATGTGTTCCAGCATCTTCCTTGAGACCCAGATATTCCTGACTTAGCATGCTCCATCTTAGGCTAGAGAGTCGTGGATTCGTGAGGTTTCGTTGTATATTTAATTCGGATATTTTATTTGAAATTGTATTTTGTAGTTCATTAAAATTTGATCAATAAAGGAACTAGAAATTTTATGAAAAAAAAATAACTAAAAGTGAAGCTCCGTTGGTTTGCCATCATTTAACATTTTCCTCATTACAGATAGTCTGTGCAGTTCAAAAACTTGAATATTGTTTAGTTTGTCCAGTGTAGTGTATCGTTCCAGTCGGCATTCCAGTCACGTGTAAGATGACTAACTCGCTAGAACTAGTTGCAGGATATGGCGCTCGATCGAACGATTTACGCATTTTAATTGCCAACTATTATTAATATACAAGCATATGTATATTGAAAGTAGCCGCAATCGCCTTGTTACTAGCTGTAATTCCAGATAACATGTATAAAGGCGGTTTTCTAAATTATTTACTTTCTAATTATTACCTACATAGTATTATAGCTAGATATTCATATATTAGTTTCGGCGGCCATGTTGATTTTGCAAATTAAATCTAGCCCTTTAGTAAATGATAAAATTAAGTGATCCACTGTTCTATAAAACGACCGACAGATACACAGTTCAAACATGATACAACACACGGCAAAAATATTTTTTACAGAACACATTTTTTAATTTTTAATTTAGGGACAAAGGTGTAAGAACATTGTAAGCAAACTAAATTACTTTTTTTGTAAGACGTAGTGTCCGAGATATCGCGTAATTAGAGTTTTATCCCCTTTTTCTAGATGGTGACCGGGGACCATGGTGGTGACCCCACACACTAACTTTAGGTTAAACTTCTATTACCTCTACACATGCCCCAAAAGTAAAATTGCGTCGTCTTAAAAATTCAATATTCGGTCTTTAAATTGTAATATTTCAATAGACTATAAAATCAACTTTGCCAGTTGTCTGTTTCCTTTCATATCGCTGGCCTAAAATCATAAAACTTTATTAACATTGCGTTATACTAGGCACGTCAAATTTACATTATATATTCATCATTAATTATTAATTAGACATAATAATATAAAATAACAACACACAATTCATGTCACTTTACAGTCCGTCATACTTTAATAAAGATTCTGTAAGAGGCAACCTCATATATTCATTTGACATAAAAAGGGTTTCACCTGTCCGTGATTCCACCGACTGCCCCCTGTGAACGCGCCGCAGGCTTGATGAAGCCAGTCCGCAGACCAGATTAATTACTTCCTGGCCGTGTAATTGAAACAGCTTCGATCTTCCTCACTTTTTCCTCAGTTTCCCCACTTTCCCCCCTGTTTTTTTCCCCCGTCGAGCACAATCCGTTCATTCCTCTCGGGGGAAATGGGGGCTGATTGATATGTACAACGGGTGCTCCCATATTATCTGCGCAAACGTGACGTCGCCTTACAAGTGTAATATTTTCTTGAGATTTTTTTTATTAGAATAGGATAAAGGTTGACTTAAAACGTATTTATTCAGTTTTTAACTAGTGTGGTTTTCAAACATGTCGGGGCCTTCCCTCACAAGGAGAGAGACCTTGTCTAACAGACCACCACACTGGCCAAGTGCAGCTTGGCGGATGACACACGTCTTCGCATATTGTGGTCCTCAAACATGCCGGTTACCTCGCTATGTTTTCCTTCATCGTAAAGCGAGTGCAAATCCACACATAACTTGAAAAACAAGTCATTGGTGTAGGGCTGGGATCGAACCAGGGGCCGTCTCATTGGAAAGCAGACGTTTTCCCACCGAGCCACACTCGTTTGTGATGATGGACTATAAAATAAAGCATATCGTTCCACGGTGGGACGCCCAGGTCTCACTCCGCGGCCGCATCACACCCTCGACAGTGATGAATCAGCGACACGCGAAGAAAACCAATTTTTAACGTCGTGACCTACTTATTTTATTTACTGAACACCAGCGGCCGGCGGACGGCGGCTGCTTTTAAACATAATTGAGGTAATTTTCTTTTTAACTTCCTAGTGGGGACGAAGCGTGAAAATTGTTTTTTTTTATTCCAACACCGATCACATCAAAATATAGATTAAAGATATAATTACTTTAGCTAAAGTGATCTGACGTGTTTATTAAGATTAACTCAGGTTATCTATCTGTAAAGTGATTTTGAAGCGATCACGGTATAATCGGGCGCGCGATCGCATTACGTTACGCAGGGCGAGGTTTCGATCCCCGCCAATTAGATCGAGCTTTCGGTGAAGGAAAACACAATGAGAAATCCATAGCATGATGGTAATGGTAGGGCATTTTCTAGTGCTCACCTGGCTAGCAACCAAAGCTCTTGTTAAATAATCCGTAAGTATTCCGTATCCGTAAGTATTCCGTATCCGTAGTATCCGTATGCACTGTCCTTCCAGTAATGCCAGACTAGGCATGTTCGACCTGAGGCCAGAGTATCCTTAAATCGCGTGGTTGCGCGCCCTGCTCGTCAAATGTTTAGCTGTTAAAATGTATTGATACAATTATATACTGAAGCCATGACATTTGTAATTAAGCTTATAGCGCCTTTAGCTCGGCTAGGTAAGGTGATCTGACGCGATCATCGAAGCTAAGCAACGTTCGATGCGGACGGTGTTTGGATGGGTTACCATGCAAGATTATACTGTCTTTCAAAAAGTGACATTCTCACGTTTAATTGTAGATCCCGGCTGTTAGTCTTAGTGCAAGTCGTTAAGCCAAGACCGAGGCCTTCGGGCGGCTTGAAAACTCTTGACACCAGAGCTTGGCCACTTAGCTCATACGAAGAAGAAGAAGATGCTTGGTATCATCATTACGTTCCTTACATTCCGAGTCGTCCTCTAAACACACGAGTTTTTACAAAATATCTCTCAGCATATGCGGAGCAAGCTTGTTTACAAATGCTCAAAGCAGACCTCCGCTTAGAAGAGATATATTATGTACTCGTAGAAGCAGAGGCGACAAAGTGAGAAGGTGAAGCCGAGAACAGATAATACGTTAAATAATTTAGGTATTCTGAGTATATCTTATATTATATTAAATAATCTAGGTATTATCAAATTATTGGAATATTAAAGTGGTGAATTCGTTAATAGTCTAAAACATTATAAATTTAAGATTTAGGTGGTTAATGATTGGAAAATGTGAACTGAAGTTTTGTTCTACAATTGTTGCATTTACCTTGAGTTTACACTATACTTGTTAAAGGTTGACGGCAATGAAAAATCGTTTCTAGTACGTCTTAAATAAGATTGACTGAAGTATATTTTTATGCCAATTGAGGTACTTAATATTCAAACATTTTGAACAAAAAATACAAATTGAATGAAAATATCGATTTAAAAAACAAAGATTTTTTCCTTATGTTTTCCTAAATTGGTACAGTATCATAACAAATATTGTAATAAAGGCAGATACCATCCGAATAATTAAGCTTCTATTTAATCAGTATTATGCTGTACACAATCTGACAAATAATATATCCTATGTCAAAACACCAAACAGCTCCAATTTAAACTTTCATACGTTCACGACACGCGAGATGTCACGTGTGACCTTTATGCCAAAGCCTTTGAAAGCAAGCCACGAAATTTGTCCGGGAGTTTGTATCTGGTAAGTGGATTAACTCGTGCGTTCGCTGGATTAACATGGATTAACATATATACATAGGTACAGTGTACCGTTGAAAAAAGGTTCCTCTGACTACGAAAGTAGCTAAATACCGGGCTTAATATATGAAACAGCGTCCTACACTAATCATATAAATATAATAGCATTCTTGTCTTTTCTGTTTTGGCTCTACGTGCTTTGACAACTGTTATTTTTTTATAATTACCTACATAATTAGTGCTTGTCCCAAACAAAAATTTTTCACTCAGCTTTTAAACTTCTCGTGGATGCAAAGAATAGCTTGAAAATTTAATTTTATAACTAAGTATATAATAGTTTAATGGCGACACTGCCACACGTCATCTCTCTCTCTACCAATCACAGCGCAAGGTCTGAATCGCACAAACGAAATTTCAACGCGCTTTCAAACAGTTCAAACTACAATGCGTGGCTATTGGACGGCTGTTTCCGAAGACAACGTCTGACTGAATAAAAAATAAAAAATCCCTTGCTAAATGGATGCAGATCGTCGTTGCTCCATATTTTCTGTTTTGTTGTAAATATCTTACTTTACAGAATTAAAAGAATAAAGAGCGTCCTAAAAAAGAGTGTCCTAATAAATTAAAAAAAATATATTAGGACACATTTCACACACGGCTGGTTAGCCCCGTACTAAACCCTTTCCAGTTTGTATTATAGTAGTTGTTAACTCAACTGATATACTACATATACATACGAGTACATAAATACTTTACATCGATACATATAATTCAAGTTGTATCCAATTAAAACAGGCATGTTCTCGACTTACAAACAGAATTAACAATCTGTACTAACTGTAATATCAATAAACCCTAAGAACGTCTCCACTTAGACTAGAGTGTAGTACTCTCCACTGAGCGGGGGTTTAGAATAGTTTACGGAGTGGCGACGTAATAACTGAAGTATGCGCCCTCACGGTGCGGTGGAGGGAACTCTATCGGAACCGGCGAGCTCTGGTGCGGACCGGATTTAGACGGCTAGTATAGTAGGTACGTAGTAGGTACGTTACTTGGAGGTCGACCAATGAAGACGTGGATGAATTGTGTGACGGAGGATACGAATGAGTAGAGAGTGAATGTGGAGATGACGGCTGATAGAGTGGCGTGGAAGCGAAAAGCAGGCTGTGCCGACCCCGTCTAGTGGGAAAAGATAAAGATAATGAAGAAGAAGAAGATTAGATAATGCCTAGAAACGATGTCAACAAAAGATCATTTATCGTTCCAAAGAAATTAACTAAGTAGGTATAAGATCTCTAAGTAAGTAAGAGCTTTTCATTGTTATAAATGAACGCAATTCTATTGACTATAGGGGCGATAGTTACTGTCCGTTTTTAAAGCTATGCGACTTGGACCGACGAATATGGCGAATATAAATGTTGGTGTGTTCGTTTGTGTCGATGGTCTCATTTGTTTATGTTTGTATATTCGCATAATTCGATAATATTTTTGACTAATACAGAAAACACGATATTTTTACATCAGCATATCACTGTCCTTGCCTTTGACCTCTAGTTGAGGTTGGCACAGTATATTTTCTCCTTCCATTTCACTCTTATCAGTTGTCATTTCCCCAGTAGCGCCTGTAGCTCGGCTAGCTAAGGTGATCTGACGCGATCATCGAAGCTAAGAAATGGTTGATGCGGACGGTGTTTGGATGGGTGACCATGCACAACACTGTTGTTTATCAAGTGGCATTTTTATCTGGGCGCTACGGGCTGTTGGTCTTAGTATAAGCAGTCGTTAAGCCAAGTCAGAGAGGCCCATTCTTTTACTATTATCATTACTAGTAACTAAACTAACAAATTGTCATTACTTGTAACTTATACTATTAACATTACTAGTGACGTTTCTGAGCATTTGAATCTGATTCTAGTATGTGCATAGATTGTTAGGAAGGTCAGCCTTTACAATATCAATATGAAACCCAGCGAGCCCCTGACTCGGCACATTACATTTAAGCTTGTGTTTCGTATATTTTGTTTGTAAAGGACTTGGGGGCTCGTTTCCAATTCTGCTGACTCTGGAAACGTATCGAGCTGCTTAATTGATTCTAAAACAATTTTCTCTAATCGCAATTGAGTGTTAAGCTTTGACAACATTGTTTACAATGTTAATGAAATGTTTTTTTTTAGTGTTGACTGTGATTTTTACGAGTAAACAAGATAAACCAGTAATTGATAATGATTGAATTACAAGTCAATTATTTATTTAAAAAATAGAAACATGTCAATATGTATTTTATACATAATCCAATCAAATTTGGTATTTGTGAAAAATACTCACTCACTATAATTTTCGATTACTCAAAATCAAATTATATTATATTATTATAACTTATTTAGACAAAAAATATTAAAAAAACTTTTTTTTCCATATTAATAACTTCTCACAGACCGTAAACATTATCCAAACAGTTCCGTACAACCGTCGTAAATGAGTAACAAACATACTTAGTACCTATGTAAAAATAACCATCATTGTAATGAACATTATAACATAAATATACCTCTAACCCTAGAATGTGTGTCGATGTACTAAAATGTAAATATTTTTTCTCAAATAAAGACGTTTTATGTTTGCGTAAACACTCACAAACATTCCCCTTTATTAATATTAGTGAGAAATATTGTGTTGTTGTTCTACTTTATTTAATACTTAATTATAATGTATATTGTTCCAGGTAAAATGTTTACTGAGACACGACCAGCCTGGATGATGATAACTCGTACTTATATTAAGTTACGTAGAAATACCTAAATTTATCATTTACAAACTACATATAGTCTTTTCGGTATGATTGATGGACGTAAGTGTGTTTTATTGCAACACAGTGGGGGCAATTCTGGCGAACACACAACTAAACTAAATTTGGTGTAGTCCTGTACTCTTCATCTTTGTTGAACAAAAAGAGACAGCACGATTTGAACCATGTACAAAACAACTAAATTCACGGCAAATATGGAAAATTTAGGCGATTTTAGAACACACCCAATTATATCAGCTCTAAAATTACCTAAATTTCCATATTTCACGTGGTTTTAGTGGTTGTGTCTATGTTTTAGATCGTGCCGTCTCTTTCTTTTCACTAATAGTGAAAAGAGACTGAGCTACTTTAAATTTAATTTAGACGCATGTACACCAGAATCGCCATCAGTAACTTAGTTCAATGTAAATTCTTCTGGTTGACTGCACTTTACTACTCGTAAATTCAACACTTACATTTCGAACCGCCAAAATGTTACCCAAAAGCAAAGTGAACTCGATGTAAGCACACACGGAAGCAGCGAGCGTATTCAATTAGTACCTTCTCATCGGGAGCAAATAATCGGGCAAATCGGGCCAAATCGACGGATTCCCTCATTAACGGCGGGCTTCCAGTCGACGGTTTATGAATGCTAATGGCAACTCCGGCGGTCAGCGGCGTGCGCGACAGAGAAATGTCTTTACACGCGCTAATGGGATCTTATGACATATTTATTGAGTGAGTTAAAAGTCCGGTCGCGTTGCACGGAGAATTTCGTACATTGGTGGCGATTCTGCGGCACACACAACTAAACTAAATGTAAAGAAGCCCCGTCTCTTTTCATCTTAGGTGGCCAGAAAGAGATGGCACGTTCTGAACCACAGACAAAACAACTAAAATCACGTCAAATATGGAATGTGCAGGCAGTTTTAGAGGTGATACAAGTGAGTGCCGTCTAAAGTCGCCTATATTTTCTACATTTGACGTGATTGTAGTTGTTTTGACTATGCTGCAGAGCGTGCTGTCTCTTTCTGGCCACCTAAGATGAAAAGAGACGGGGCTTCTTTAAATTTAGTTTAGTCGTGTGTGCCGCAGAATCGCCACCATTGACCTCTTGGTCTGACTGATCTACCTATCTGAAAGAAAGAAAATGATTTATTGTGACAAATTAAAACACAGGACAAAATATAATAATTAAAATAGGACACATAATAAACTTTAGTTAGTCACAACACAGCCTCAACTCAGCACAATGCTGGTTGCTGGGGAGCAACCAACGCTGGTCTTCCGTTGAGGCTGGCTATGACGTCACACACGGTACACAAAGATGAAGTACACGCATTTACATATAAGGATATAAGGATCTGACAGTGAAAGTCACAAACAACCCCTTTTTTGTATAAATTGTAGTTACTCGTCAGTAGCATAATTAAATTGTTAAGGTTGAGGATATACACAATGTCTTAGACAGAGCTTAGATAAAAGAAGCTCAGCAATAAGATGTGCCATGTATAGCCGATAGCTGACTGACGATGATGATGGGGATTGAACATACTTTAGTTAACTGTCAAACAAATAAATTAAAAAAGTTTTTTTTACGCTTAATAGGCTTGCTCTTGACCTAAACTCACCTGATGGTAAGTGATATTGCAGTCTAAGATGAAGCGCGCTTGCCTAGAAGAAACCGGTTCACTCTCGCCTTGAAGACAGTAAGGTTGTATGCAGTTCATTGGGATTCCGGCAAGGAGTTCCACAGTTTTACCGATCGCACTATAAACGTGGAAACGAATCGCTTAGTACGCATTATAAAAAAAAAGTTTAAAATCTTTATCAAACTCAACGAGATTTGCCGTCAGTTAAAATGTGTCATAGATAAACTGCTTTTTTTAGGTCTATCATTACCATTACCATTTCTCAGATAAAGGTCTACCATTTATCTAAATGTGTTACTATTATGTTATCTACTTCTCTGTTTTATATGTCTAATCTGGGAATTGGTATCATTCAAATGGAACACATTTCGACTTCTGTAACTTGACGTGCATGCATTGTGTGAAATAGCAAGGATCGGCAAATAGTGTAACTGCAGTCAGACAGCTCTCGGGTTAGAATACCTAATTAGCGGGTTATTTTAGGCGAAGCTGACGGAACATGGATTATATCCATTTGAAGTTTGTTATGTTTCTATAACTTGTACAAGGTGACTCGAGCATAATATAGTATATGTAGTTTTTTTTTACACAGTACAGTTAGGCATTTGACCAGATGGGCGCAGAACCGCAAGACCTAGCGACTCACGCACTGCTTAGTTTGAAGATGCAGGTTTATCTACAGTAACTCTAAATATGAAATTATATGTATAAAATAGTATATAAAGCACATTGCTACAAAATTAGAAAATAGTTATTTATTTTTTGGTGTAATAAAATGGGTAAAATATATAATTGTAATATGTAAGTCGTAGTATAAATCCATTACTTTCAGATTTCGAGGACCCATATTAATTAAAAATTACATTGCACTAAACATTTTTCGATCAATTTAATAGCAATAACTTGCCCATAAGTTTCTCTGCAGCCACAGGAAACAGCTTAGGACCAACTTAACTTACAACTCTTATTGTTTGTAAAGTCAAAGTCCAACCAGTCACCTTGTACAGCGGTTAGTGGCACGGAGCAGATTAACTTGTCAGTGTACTTTGGGCAAGCGTTTACTTTGCGGTTCCTAGTTCGCGGTTTGTTTTTGACAACCCCATTCAATCTGATCTGACGCGAATTCGAGTTATTTGTATATAAGTAAGATTTGTTTGTTTTGGAAGCAGTCGTTGGGCTTGGTAGAGGCTGTAAATTTATAATTACTTTCAGTGTCTGACTCAAAATGCCTCGCTATATTGTGTTAAAACATATACTAAATGACTACAATCTAGCGATTTTCAAGGCGAGAGTGAACCGGTTCCTTCTAGGTAAGCGCGATCCACCGTATATTACTTACCGTCAGGTGAATTGTGGTCAAGCGCTGGCCTATTAAAAGTAAAAAAAAAACGAGTATTCTAACGTAGACTTCCTGGGGTTAGGAATCTGGAACTTATTTATTAATGTTTATCTAGTTTATATCGGGCGTGATCTGTCTTTAATCTGTCTACAAGAAATGAAATAATAAACACAATATCCTATGATACGAGTATCATAACTGTAGTATCTGTAGAATATCAGTTGTGTTAGCAACCATAATACAAACTAAAAATGGTTCAGTATGGGGCTAACCAGCCAAGTCTCAAATGTGTCTATAATATTTATTTATTTTACTAAAGTGTCGGTCTTTATTTGCAGTTATTCTTTTATTTGATCAAGTCTTTTATTTTTAAGGCTAACCTTGAACCACGCATCATTCCACTTAAGATGTTGTTGTCACTGTAAATTGGATTACGATAACGCTCCTCAGTTTAACTGAGATAAATGAACCTTGGTAACGTGATCATTAGCAGTAATAGATTGAGTCATTGTGGTGTTTGAAACACCCACATGTCGTGTGAAACATAGTTAAGTTATGTTTTACGGAGTTTTGTTATGTCCTACATTTTGAGCGGCACGATATTGAGAATCAATCTTATCTATCTAAGGCTATAATTCAGCCCACTGCAGGGCAAAGGCCTCCCTACCGTACCTCCACTTTTGTCTGTCCTGGGCAACAGTCTTCCAGTCTGGGTTGTGTGTGTCGAGGTCGTACCGCCATCTTATCTTAGACAGGTCGGGACGCCGTCTATTTGGTGGTTGGTGTTGGTTTTTGCCCAAAATGTATCCGGCATGCAGGCGACGTGTCCAGCCCAGTCCCATATTGAAGATGCTGGGAAAAAATATATCGTCCGAAATTTTGTTGTAGCGTCCATCTTTGACCGATTTTCATTAATATACGCAATTCAAACAAAACAAAATCGGTTAATCTTTTTAGGACTTACTACGTACGGACCTTTGCTTTTGCATTGCGCGTTAAAAATGAAAATAAGAAAATGAGACAGGTTTGCGTTTGACTACAGCTTGCCTGATGGAAAGCTATGCTGTAATCTACGATATGGCACGTTTATCTAAAAAAAAATGTCTGACAACCTCGTTGGTGTAATGGTTACCATGCTGGACTGCCAACCAGAGGGATCCCCCCCGGATTCCCGGCGCGGCCAACATTTTTGTGATGAACTAAATATGTTGGCAGTCGGTCTGGGTGTAAAATGTGCATCGATATAAAGTTTTATATGTATTATATCAGTTGCGTCGGCAACCATGATACAAACTAATAGGTTAAGTATGTGTGAAAAATATGAAAAAAAAGTATATACATCACCTTTCTTATTAAGTTTATGTCCTAGTGCTCCACTGCGCTTATAATTGGTACTTACAATGCCGTCCCCGACTCCCCGCTGTAAGCTCTATATCCCGCCCCGCCTAAGCCCAGGAATTGAACCCGGCGAATAGGCCCCGTATGTTTTTACGCTCGTTTTATCGTCCCCCCGAAGAAATAGGTTTTCTTTGAACACGGCGATCAGTCGGTCACAGAGTGCTTACTCCACTGGGATTTGAGGGCTATATTAAACTTTTGATTGCCCGGATTAGATTGGGTTCCGGGACAGGTTGTTATTAATATCTCGTCCCTTGTATACACAGAGGTTGGTCAAGTTTTGTTCGACTAAGGCGCGTACTAAGTAAGCATTGAGAAAATTTTAGAAACGCCATTAGTTCCCATAACACAGTTTCTTAGAACTACTTTGGGAGCTTTTGGCATTAACCATTTAAAAAATCGACTCATCGCTAAACTAATACTGTATTTCAATTGGAATTGTCCTTATTGAACCTTTGTCTTTAATTTTTCACAAAATATGCTGCTTGATAATGATTTCTTTTCTTGTGCTTTGAGTTGCTAAAATCTCTTCTATTCAACATACTAGTGTTTCTCTCCACTTCATTGCTTCTCCAACAGGGGCCTAAGGCGCGTACTAAGTGGTGTTTGAATGGGTGACCATGCATAAGACTGTCGTTTTTCAAGTTGCATTTTATCTGGGCGCTACCGTGGGTCGGATGACACGTTAAATTGTAGGTCCGGGCTGTTGCTCTTAGTACATGCCGTCGTTAAGCCAAGTCAGAGGCCGTCGAGCGGTTTGAAAACTCTTGAAACCGGAGCTTGGCCACTTAGTTCATACGAAGAAGAAGTTAGATATTGTGACCATATTAGTTATGACTAAGTTATAACATTATATGTATATAGTTTTGACAAAAGTCAATAACAACTAGGTATATATTACCTGCGTAGTATTAGCAAAAGTCACCACATGTGCATATATTATGCATATGTATAGAACATTCATTCATACATGAATGCACATTCAGTCAGTCAATCGATAGCATTCATTTCCAACTCGGGTATCGCAAAAGCCTGAATTGCTGTAAAGCTGTATTCACAAAGAAACCAGAGTGGTTTCACTGCAGTTTAATGGCTTATATTCAGTTTATGTTATACTTGTATATGTTAGGGACGAACAGTTTATAATAAACTACTGGTCTCGAGGTATGCTCCCAGTTTTACTAGTTATTACTTCGGCATAAGTGTAAACATACCATTGAAAAAATTTCGGAGACGCCATTGGTTCCCTTAACACAGTTTCTTAAAACTACTTTGGGAGCTTTTGGCATTAACCATTTAAAAGATCGACAAATCACTAGACTAATAATGTATTTCAACTGGAATCGTCCTTATTGAACCTTTGTCTTTAATTTTTCACAAAATATGCTGCTTGATAATGATTTCTTTTCTTGTGCTTTGAGTTGCTCTTCTATTCAACATACTAGTGTTTCTCTCCACTTCATTGCTTCTCCAACAACGGCCTAATATGAACACAGCCTACGGCGGCCATGCGTGACCGCTTCCTATACCTCTATAGAACGATAATATTCAAAGAGATAGTTTACTAAAGTCATTTTTTTTTCTGCATCTCACTCACCTGATGTTAGGTAACATCGCTTACATATTATCGAAATTCTTGAAACGAGTCAGGATACAAATAAAAAATAAAATATAAATGGAAATCGAAGCCAGGACCTTCTGGTTGGCACTCTGGCATGGTAACCATTACGCCCACGAGGTCGTCACATTCAAGACAGGGTGATATTGTTCTAGACAGCTTACTGTAATACAGTAATTGTTTCAGATATAATAAGGGCTCTGTTTCTGAGTATATTGTGTTTGTCCAATCCAGAAGGATGGTTATATTCCAGTGAAGTCTGTTTTTAACAGTATGGAAAGTAGCGAGTCCAATAACGATGGATTTGACTTTATAATCTGCTTAGTAAGGCATATTTATAAGTTTCTTGAAAAAAAAACATTTACATGCATATCTTCTTCTTCTTCTTCTTCTTCTTCTTCTTCTTCCTTGCCTTATCCTAGGTGGGGTCGGCACAGCAAACCTCCTCTTCCACTCTCCTCTATCAGCCGTCGTCTCTACACTCGCTCTTTTCTCTCTCATGTCCTTATTCACACACTCCATCCGTGTCTTCTTCGGTCTGCCCTTCTTACTAACTTCTACTAAGCTACTAACATACATACCTACGTATCACATGTCCATACCACGCTAACCTCCCACTCTTTAATTTCCCACTCACTGGCGCTACTTTCAAACTTCCTCGATAACTCGATATATATACAAAAATGCTCAATATGAACTACATATACAAAAAGCTAAATAACTATAAAAAAGCGCATACAATAAAAACCCATACAAATATCGCAAATGGTAAAGTTAAACACATTTCATTCGGTCAAGCGTCGAGTATTGGCCGAGCTTATTGCAGTGCGAGTCGCGCTTTTTGATCCTGATTGCGAAGTTCCCTCTCCATTGCCGGCTCATAAAAGAGCAGTTAATATCGCCGGTGAATGGAAGCGGCGATGTAATCAATGCAGCCGGTGATTCACTCGGGAGCTTTATTGCGATGCCTGATTTGGTCAATATATACGAGTATAGGGAGGATAAACGAAATTCTAACATAATTAGTTCAAAGCAAAGAAATGTTGTTGTCATTTCAAATTAACAATTGATCATTTTTACATGTCTGTCTGTGACATCGAAGTTCCTTAACCGATTTATATCTCATGTTTTTTTTTTTGTAAATCCGGAGTGTTTCTAGTTGTATATGCTATAACAGTAAATACTGTTTTGCTCGGTAGTTGGATATTTTTTAGTATTCATTTTCTTCTTCGTATGAGCAAAGTGGCCAAGCTCTGGTATCGAGGTTACTCGAGGATACCAGAGTAGTAAATCGGCCAGTAGTTTCGGAGCATACGCGTCAAACAAACAAACAATCAAACTTTTCCTCTTTATAATATTGGTATCTCTCTACTCTTTATATAGATATACTCAGTGATATGCCGATAGCTGATAGAGGAGAGTGGAAGAGGAAAATTCGCTGTATCGACCCCACTTATTGGGATAAGGCAAGGAAGAAGAAGGAGAATAGTAACTGTCGAAAAGCCAATCAAACTCACGTTTAAAATGAAACGCTTCCTCTGTATATATCGGTATAGATCGGGCAGTAAGCGTTGCCGGCGTGACGGTAAGCTGGCGGTAATTTCCCGCGGGGCCACTAACGTAACGCTGCGTACTGATAACTCCGCGTCGGGACTCTAGCGTTTCCATCACCGCGCTACCGGGGCGCCGGCCTACTCGATCTATCTATCGCTCCGTCTCCA
Organism: Mellilla xanthometata; assembly: GCA_035578125.1. NCBI lineage: Eukaryota > Metazoa > Arthropoda > Insecta > Lepidoptera > Geometridae > Mellilla > Mellilla xanthometata. The sequence continues at coordinate 352,767 of JAPUBQ010000023.1, read as the reverse complement.
ATGTGAGAGAAACGAATAAATTACACTGAACCGACATGTATGCGTAAAAATATGTATTTGGAATTTCTTTTTTCTTGAATTCTTGTTATTTTTCACTAACAGATCTTCCCGGCTTCGTACGGGCTATAAAATAATCTAGTTTGCAAAGAGAAACCAAATATAGCCTATGTTACTCTGGGATAATGTAGATTCCCAACGGTTAAAGAATTTTTCAAATCGGTCAAGAAGTTTCGTTGCCTATTTGCGTTAAACATACAAACAAAGATTCAAACTTTTCCTTTTTATATATTGGTATAGATCTTTGGTTTAGAGGCACTTACTTCGTCCTGGACGTCCTAAGATAAGATGGTGGTATGACCTCGACACACACAACCCAGACTGGAAGGCCGTTGCCCAGGACAGACAAAAGTGGAGGGATGGTTGGGAGGCCTTAGTCCTGCAGTGGGCTGATTTATAGGCTTGGATAGATACATAGATGCACTTCGTGATTCATTATATTAACTCAACCAATCTATCGCCCCTGTCTTAAATGTGTGAGAAACGAATCTGTTCAGAAATGCAATGTATGGTATAAAAAAGGCACAACCTTTCGCTTCTATTGTATTCGAAATTCATTTTTTTTGCATGAAAGTGGTTTGACACAGTGGACTAGATGATTAATAAATTTGGAATGTGGCTCCCAACATTGGCTGACTCTCAAGACCTTCTTTCGAAGATTCGAATTACGTGTTTTCTTTTCTTTTTTAATAAAGATAAAACTAAGCCTCGTGCAAATCTTCAACAATCAACTCATTGTCTTTTATAGGCCATATTTTTGAACTATATGTACGTAGAAGAAGCTTACAGAAGCGGGCCTAGTGCCTTACATACATTGCGATAACCTCATTACGACTATTGCAGAAAAGCTCGGCAGCTCCTCCTCTAATCCAGTTATATCGCGTAACTATTTATTAATGTACCGGGTTAGGAGGAAGATTAACTGAAATTGTGTTGTGTCTATGTTTTCTCATAGAAAAATAAGGAAACTGGTTTCATACCTATGTTAAGGGCTTACTTAATTTAATTAAAATTGGTCCAGTTGTTTAGCGTAAAAAAGTAACAAACATGCATAAAAAAATCGCATTTATAATTATTTATAATACGATATAAATATTACAAATAATTATGTAAAAAATGTAGAATATAGAATAATTGTACTTGTGGTCTTATTTTCCTTGCCGTTTTTAGATACGTCACCTTAAACCTAGTACATTTTGATCGAAGATTAGAACATAGATGTGCGTACGTCACTATAGTTTGATCGAGGAGTGAGGCAGGAAAGTCAAACCACTTGATACGAAATTAATAGTCTATTTGGTTTAACACGACAATTAGGTACATCCAGTTGCGTAATATTAAATAGTAATAATTAAGAGTGATGAATGAATGTCGGATGTACGTGAGTAATGTATGTGGAGTGTAATACTATAAATACGTTAATGTAAATGGATAATTTATATTATGTAATATGTATAGTATAAATATATTAAAATATAATAAATATTTGGTATATGATATGGAGCACCAACAATAGAAACTTAAAAAATAATGCAGATAGCCATAGTACGCGTCGTAGCGTCCGAAAATGTTACCTCAGCATACGCTACAGATTTCTCTGCAGCACTGTTTTTATTGTAATTTCAAACGTGCTTTTTCCCCATACGAGTTGAATATCGTTTACCATAACCGTGTAGAGTGCAGCACTGCACGCTCGCTCCTGTATCGAACACACTCAGTATTGGGGGTATATCGTAAAAAGGTACGGTGCAGTATTTTGAGAGGATTTGCGTTCGCTATTCCGAGTTATAAGGCGGGAATTTGCTCTCGACTCCCGATTGGATCCGCGGATTACACTGGTGCTTGTAGAATGTAGATACTACATTAACCTAGTATGTATATTTGTTTTTTTTTTACACCGCATAGCTAGACATTGAAACAGGAAAGCGCGTAACCACAAAGCTAGTGGCTCTCTGACCAACGGCGGAGTATGCCTAGTATGGAATAACTGACTTCGAGATTGCTGCCTCTAAGGTACTTGGCGACAGGTTTTTCAAGTTAAGTTGGTTGGTAGCTTTAGAAAGTGCTCTATCATGCGTACCGAATGCACGTACGTGTTAAGTCGATGTACATGTTTGTAATTTGACAGCGTAATAAAGCGTCCAAGCTTTTGACTTTAATGTAATAAATCAGACATTGATTTATTAGGAATATCGTCAATTCGTATAGTTTTATAATAATTTACTGTTGAGTTAAGTGTATTAACCATACAGATAAATAGATGTTTGGATTTTGAGAACATTAAAAATCTAACCACCTATCTAATAGAATTGGAAAATAAACCTATATTTAATTTAGTGTTTTTTTAAAGTAGCACATATATTTGTATATATGATTAGTGTAGTCTCCATAAAAAATCCCTAAATATAATACAACGCGAAATTTATAACGTTTTTTTACCTACAAACTGTGCAACACTAGCTGCAAACGGCTTACGAGAATCTACAGGTGGTAATCTACGTAAGGGTCGGATAGCTATAGTATCGACACATGATGGTGTAGAGGCTAGGTTAATGCTTTACCGATATTACTGCGGCTTGCTTGTAACACTATACGATACATAACCATTTTATATATTCATGGCAGTTTTAAGGTGACCAACCCACATAACCCGCCAAAAGCGCCGAGCAAATCGAATTTTAGATTTTGTTTTTCCTTATTTTACTCCTTACAGCTAAGCATAACCACATGAGTTAATGATACTCTGGACTGAGGTGGAGCATGCCTAGCCTAGAATAATTGGCCATTAAGGAGTCTGCCGGAATACACTGTTAGGGGCTTGGCGACAGATTTTATACAACTCAAGGATGACTTTTCTTATTGAAACGTTGATTATGATTAATGTTTTTAAATAAAATATTATTTTATAATATTACTAATAGCACCAACTATCTAATAGAATATCAATAGTATCAACCTTTACGCTAACGAGTTTGTAATCTTTTATTCAATGATAAATGTGTATTGAAATACCGCAGTAAATTATTTGACTTTGACTTTATTAGTCAAAGTTACAAACAAAGAGTATTATTTATTTGTGTTATAATCGTATATATTCGATGAGAAAGGATTTGTGTAAAATTGAAATGTTTCTCCATTGCATGCACATCGTATCGTAACCATATGCGGAGGTTTAAAACTCTCGCAATATAACCTGCTATCGTATCTTACAAATCTACCCGTAAGTGTATTTTTTCTTATTGTATTAAAGTTATAGCTCGATCTAAAGCATATGCAAATGATCTTATATCTAACGTCAACTTAACTAAAAATTATGTGTTTGTGTTTAAATGTATCCACGGCTAAGTTCTGAATGCATTACGATGTAAAAAAAAACTTAGCCCGCGTTTATGTTTTTAAACAATTCACATAATGATGGTTAGTTCAAACCTAGTAATAAAAATTCAAGCACTGGCCGTTAAACACCTAAAAGTTAATAACGAGACAGAAAGCGATTAAGCAAAAGTTCAGCAACCAATCAAGAGATAAAATCTCAGTCTTCGTACCTGAATATTGTTAATTTGGTAACTGAAAGGGCTCTCAGGTAAGCAATCTGGGTTTACTTTCGCATTAAGCATTTTAATTGGCGGCGCCTGATTAGGCTAACGGGAACACCGTTAACCTCAGTCTTGGGGGTCAAGTAACCCTTAACCTGGCTTGGAACTATGGCTAGCCTTTGACGACCTCGTTGGCGTAAAGGTTACCATGCCGGATTGCCAATCAGAAGGTTCCGGGTTTGATTCCCGGCACGGCCAACATCTTTGTGCTTAACTAAATTTGTTGGCTGTGGGTCTGGGTGTTAAATATGTATCTATATAAAATATGTATGTATATGTAGTATATCAATTGTGTTAGCTACCATAACACGAACTAGAAATGGTTCAGTATGGGGTTAAACAGCCGTGTGTGAAATGTGTAAAAAAAAAGTTGTTACTCAGATTTCATGTAAGTATGGTTAGGTTACAAGGCCTTTTTCTAAGGATGTGTGTCATCATCATCATCATCAGCTAGTAAGTTCGTCTGTCCTAAATAAAGTCAGTCGATTATTCAAAGCAGTAAAACTTTTATTTAATTTTGAGTGTTATTTCATCATTAATTAATAATTCATATGTTAAGTCAATAAAATAATAGTTAGATTTAATGTCAATATTGGTTTTATACATGTCACATATTAAAAACTATTACTTATCAAATAACCCGCCCCTGCTCGCCCCTGGTGTAAAGGTGCCCATCACGCTCGCTGCATTCCCGCGCTGAATAGCTATGGTCAACCTCTGCACCAAGAACGACCCGGAGCGGGAGTCACCGGTGATGTTATTTATCCTCAGACCCAGCTCGTGAACAAAATTCTTCGCCTCACTGATCCAAATCCAGTTAATAAAATTGTAATTTATAAATTATTGTCATACAAAATACAAGTAGGTACCTACGTAGTATGTCGCGAAACATTTATAGTTGTAACCAATATTATAAAAGGGATGTGTGTGTGTTTAAAAATAAAATTTGAATGAGAAAAATCTTTGAACTGAATTATTATTTGATTCTTTAATTCGTCCTTGCAATAACCCGCTACTACGCACTTTCCATCGCACATCAAAAATTTCGCTTTCAATCAAAACTTTAAATTAAAAAGCTCAACAAAAATGCCTTCCATTTTGTGTATTGACATTGGCAAGCCTGAAAACTTTCCCGAAATTAGAGTGAAATTAGGCGATTCGTGGAAACATTTTCAGGTAAAATAATTTCAATTTATGGCCTAATTTAGTTTGAAACGACTTGGAATATCGTTTTAGGCTTTACATTTGATAACGTCTGGGGTAAGGGCGTGTTTACACGTCTGTGTACATAATTAGCGAAATTAACAGTATTCTCGAATTTACGAGACACTTGTTACATTAAGAAGACAAACACATCCCAATATGTACACCCGAATTTGTACACAAAATTTAATAATTGGTTTATTACACTGATTTCAGCTAGCGGCGTAAAAACGACGGGGTGTTATAAATGAGATTTGTGCGTGTATGTGTGTATGTATGTCAGTGTATAGTTTTTAGTATGAAAGGTGTGTTTACTGAGTGTTCTAGCTATCTATACCAATATTACGAGTATAGAGAGGAAATGTTTGATTGTATGTTTGTTTGTTCGACGCGAATAGGCTCCGAAATTACTGGACCGATTTGAAAAAAATTTTGGTCCTGGCCGTTAGTCTTAGTTCAAGCCAAGTCAGAGGCTGTTTCGGGTTGTTTGAAAATTCTCGACACCAGAGACTGACCACTTGGCTCATACGATGAAAAAAAAGCTACAGGAAAGAAAAATTGGTTTTCTTTTATTGAGATTTGCCTTTACTGTGATTTGGCAGGCAAAAGCCTAAAGTCTTTGTAAACTGAGGCCTTCAATCTACATTATTATTTATTTAAATTTTCTTTTATGCCTAGATGGGTTAATTTTATTTTATGTATACTTACAATTTGGTTAGAATGACTTGGAACTTTTCGGAGACTTTTAAAAAGCTTTTATTATTTATAAGAAGACTAGCAAATATATGAAAAAAGCCCTACCTAGCTATTTACTTTTAGTCTGGTTGTAAATCAAAGAAAAGTGGTTCAGTAGCTAAGCTAGACTTGTTCTTAATGGCTTATATACACACCACGAAACAATCGTTGTGATTTGAACGGTACAGTTCGATCTGTGATAGTTAATGTACATACGTGTGTGTTTAATGAAAACTATATAGTTGATCCGTGTGTGGATTAATTTAAACTGTGTTTTTTTTGCACACACATCTTAACCCCATACTGAATCATTTCAGCTCGTATTACGGTTGCTAACACAACTGATATAATACATATGCATACATACATATTTTATATAGATACATATTTAACACCCAGACCCACAGCCAACAAATTAGTTCAGCACAAAGATGTTGGCCATACCGGGAATCGAACCCGGTACCTTCTGATTGGCAGTCGGGCATGGTAACCATTACGCCAAACAGTTTAATTGGTACCGTCTGATCGTAACATTTTGTTGTATCGTGTGTAGCGGATCTGTAGCCTTATAGGTCAGTAGCGCCTGTAGCTCGGCTAGCTAAAGTAGTCTGACGCGATCATCGAGGCTAAGCAACGGTCGATGCGGACAGTGTTTGGATGGGTGACCATGCACAAGACTGTCGCTTTTTAAGTGGCGTTTTCATCTGGGCGCTAACGTGGGCAGATGACACTTTAAATTTAATGTCCTGGGTGTTAGACTTTAGTACAAGCAGTTGGTCAGCCAAGTCAAAGGCCTTGGGCGGCTTGAAAACGCTTGACACCAGAGCTTGGGCACTTTACTCATAAGAAGAAAAAAAAACTAAAATTTGCTGAGACTGAAGTAAAAATAATTTACATAATTTTTATATGTGTACAAGTATGTATGTAAGTATTGCCGCAGTCTAAAAATATTTTTTTAACTAAAATCCGTTGTCCAAATCTAGAAGTTTCTCCATTTGCTCTAGTGCTCGGATAACGTAACCTAAATACTTAGATTTATCTTAAACTTCAACAGCACTCTAGATAAACAAGGTCCCGTCTGAGAGGGATGTGTGTATTCTCCCTACACGGTTACTGGAAATCCTTTATTCGATATTTAAGAGCTTGACAAAAGCTTTGTGCGTGAAAAGGTTTTTTTTTTTTCAATCTGCGGCCATAACCTTGTCTGCGTCATTCGCTCTATAAATGACCTTCCAGCCCTGCCTCGTTCGACCTTTGAAATCTAAGAGTATAAAATGAAATAAGAAAGCCATCTATTCTATTACACTGAAGTAAACATATTTCAAATAACAACACTATACAAATTGTTTCGTATTTACTCGTATGTACTATCGATTATTATTCAATAATACATACTTATCAGATAGTACGAGTAAGAATACTCGTACTACCTTAGATCATAATGTAGTTTACCATCCGGTGAATTGTGATCAAGCGCAAGCCCATTTGTTGTAAAAAAAAAACCCATGCCACGCCTTGACGACACTATGAAAGTGGAGACTTAATGCGTATCTTTATTTGTAAATCAGTTTTTAATGTGTAGTCTTTTCAAAAGATTCTGAAAGACAGTTCGTCTTTAAATATTTTGCTAAGATTTTTTTTTTGTTGACGAGGGGGAAATCTTCAATAAGATACCTGGCTACGATGGGGCGCAGCCAGGTTATGTGGGATTTGTACCCACTAAAACCCCCCCGGCGACCTGCCTCTGTGCTTAACGGAGATCTCCGGATTGTTTTCCAATCTGCCTACGATAGCGACGGTCACGCGACGCCGTCGTAGACCCCCCGGACTCGAAGAAGCGGGTGTCGGAGCCCTATCTCCGAACACCCTCGAGTCTGATGCCCCGTTTAGTCGCCTCTTACGACAGGTAGGGGCAATTCCACAGAGCTTTATTCTTCTAAGAAATACCTAGGAAGACCTTTAGATAACGAATGTTGGTGTACCCTGTATGAATATATCCACAAGGAGACCTTGCGCCTACACCTCCCCAGCCCTTTATCCGTTTAGTCTGACGCACTTATTCTTACTTAGCGACGTAGGCAGTAAGGAAGCTGAGAAAATTCCTAACTTTATTTAATGGGACTCCAAGTGTTTTCAGTCTTGAAGACTTCAATCAATTTGTTTCTTGAGATTGGCATTAAGTATTTCGTTATTCTTTGTAATATACATACGTACGTATAAAAACACAACCTATTGTCTCAGGCGTTAGGTACTTTGCGGAAATCCATTGTAGGTAGAAGGAACATTTAATATTTAGTGTACTTCAGCTGTGAAGTTGTTTTTTTTTTGCTTATAAACAAAGAAAATATTTGAATAATGTTTGGATCTACCACGTCACTTCCACTACAACTCACACCAGTATGCATAATCTACCTTCCTACACACAACAGAGTTTACAAACAACGAATGTTACAAAACGTCTATAGTATAGTTTTACAACGCAGTGTCGACCGCTAAAAGGTGTAAAGGTAAACAAAACTGCGAAATGGGTGTACTGATTGGTTATGTATTCTGAAATGAATATCCGATCCTGATTATATCAACGTCTGTCGGGTCAGCTAGCCATTTATAATTATTAAAAGAGTAAGAGAAAAGCTAGTGTGGTTCGAGTCTGTTTTTCCATCTGACGGTCCCTAGCTCGATCCCAGCCCTCTATACCAATGCTCTCCCCAGGATATCCGGAAAATTTAGCGAATTTCTTAAGAGTGGAGAATCGAACTCCTTGTTATGGAGAGGAGTGGGCGAATGAGGGGAGTGGGATGATGAACGTTATATTTGGATCACGCACGTTTCTTGGAAACCCTAATGAAAAAAGACGGTCGGATGTTTGAAAGGTGAAACTCTAATTTTAGCAAGGAAAATAAAGAAATGCTTAGCCCTATGTGCAAATAAGTACGGACTATTTTTATCAAACGTTGCTATTAAATTTGCGTAGGACTTTTCGCGAGTTGGAGTTGTAACTGGCACAAAATGTAATGAAGGAGGTTCGCGATACAACTGTACGTTGATTTTAGTGTTTAGGTACTGTCTCGATACCTGATTCTACGGGTAACAGAAACTGATTCCACGGGTACGTCAGGAAAAAAACATAGATTAGCTTTACTAAAATTGAACAACCATAAACATAATTTATATTTTTTCTATGTTTCTTAATGAAAGCTGTGTACAGTCGTAATAGTACTTGGAGATAATATTTATTATTATAATTTATATTAGGACTCATTTCACACAAGGCTGGTTAACCTCATACTGAACCATTTCTAGTTTCTGTTATGGTAGCTTACTCAACAGAAATACTACATATTCATACGAGTACATACCTATTTTATATAGGTAGGTACATATTTAACACACAGCCAACAAATTCAGTTAAGCACAAAGATGTTGGCCGTGCCGGGAATCGAACCCGTAACCTTCTGATTTGATTGCAGTCCAGTATGGTAACCATTACGCCAACGAGGTTTATAGTGGTGTTTTCTTAATTAATTTAGTAGAACTGTAATTGTCAAATTTTTGGTCTGTGACAGTATCGAATAAATAAATAACGAATTAAATAAGTAACGATGTACTACGCCGTTTTTAAGTTCAGTTAATTCAAATTTCGTCACAAGATCTGAGGAATTATTTATAAAGACCATGTTTATTCCTGCGCTTATCCATTTGTCTGTATAAACAGTGAAAGTACAGGCCGGCGGTCGGTCGCGCGGTAAATAGGTGAAGGCAAACAGAGCGGGCGGACATAAATAGTGTGAGGTTTTACGATCGACTCGCCACTGCTAACGATCAAGGTGGCCGAAGCGCGGCTCGTGCATCTGGGACAACACGCTTTATTTCGCTGCCCTGGTTACTAAACGACTATCAGAATCTTCTTCTTTACCTTATCCCAATTAGGAGGGGTCGGCACAGCAAATCTTCTTCTTCCACTCTCCTCTATCAGACGTCATCTCCACACTCGATCCTTTCTCTCTCATGTCCAAATTCACACACTTCATCCATGTCTTTTTCGGACGGCTTCTTGCTCTGTCCATGCTGTGAAAGGTTATGGCTAAGTTTTTATGACCGGCCTGCCTCACGTCAACCCTCCGACCTTCATTGTGAGAACTGCGAAGCTTTGGAACTCTCTTCCTGAGTCTCTTTTTCGCGAGTTGTACAATTTGGGGGGCTTTAAATTTAGAGTAAATTGGTTCCTTCTGGGCAAGCGTGATACATCTTAGACCACAGTAAAGCTTAACGTTAAGCTGCGGTCAAACGTAAGTCTATTTAATTTATCATTTATAATCTTCCTAAAAAGCACTTCGTATATAACGTCGCCATATTGACTTGAAAATGTTGTATTCAATAAGTGTTTATATCCGAATAAAAAGAACATCCTCTCTTATCCTTGAACAACTTTTCGTTTCAAAACCAACAAACTTACATAGGGAAAGTGAACTTCCGACTGCACTTACTCGATATGGTGAGATGTTGTCTGAGCAGTGTGGCCACATTAGATGAATGCGTGCAGGCATCCAGTAATTGCAGCACGAGCGCTCTAAGACTCCATTCAGCTAGAACCCGAGTGCTCTTTGCGACTCGTAATCACTTAGGGGATGTGCGCGTAAAGCGCGCCGTTAAGGTGCTCGGAATTTTCCCCATTGTCCCCTGGGATCCTTCGCTCTAGATTTAGCTTTGGTCTGGAAAAATGTTGCAGATAGTTTTACGAGATCATGTCCCAATTACGAGGTGTGTCGGCCTTAATACTACTTGACAGGGGTCTAGAACTTTTTCCTTCATTGAACACTATTGGATAAGCTAAATAAAATAATGTATGAGGTAGTTGATTTTGTTTTATTCGATTTGGAATCGACGCGGCAGAAATTACAGGCCTATCCAATTTTGCTGTAGTCGGTAAATCATCTTGGTTCCACTATACTTATTCTTGTTACTTTATAAGTAGCTGATAACATTTTTGTTTTATTAGCTGTGCCCGCGTTAATCTAGGATAAAAAGCCCATGTGTTGATCCAGGGTCTAAGCTACTACCATACCAAATTTCATCGAAATCTGATCAGTCGATTGATCGTGAAGAATGATTGTTACACATACACACTTACTCGCTTACACACAAACTTTGGCAGTTATTATATTCGTATGATTTAACTTCTCCGCTATATTAAATGATTTGACGAGTTTCATAAGGGCAAATCCTGATTTTATAGTTTATTCACTATATCATACTTATAAATTTGAAATAAAACTGATGCAAAAAATCTAAAATTAAGTTTTTTGAATATTTATTTTTTTCATATTTTGGTTGGTACTAAAATAAGTAAAAATATACTTAGATTGGTTCTTTAGACGGCCTTTAATCTATTTTTCAATATTTTTTCCGTTTAATATTCAAATTCAAGACCTTATCTTCGCCCTAAAACATGCACAAATGTACATACTTAATTATGTTTCTTTCATAACTTCACAAACTAGCCACCAACCTTTCGAATTCGTTCAACTGCCGTACAACTCAAACGGCAGACAATTCCTACCATTTCACAAGCGAAGTGAGGCATACTGGTGAATTTATAACCCTGTCGCATAGCCGCGGGCACTCGCCTCTCTTACCAAGAATCATACTTTAAAAAACCCTATTGTATGATTTAAAATTTGACCCTTACAGTTATGTAATAAAGCTCACTTTTCTAGTTCATTCTTCTCATGTTGACTTGAAAATTCTTACAAAGGAATGCCTCTAACATTTTTCATCAGTCGCTCGACCTGTATTGCAACGAAATAAAGTTCAGATTTGTGCAATCGGTCTAGGGTTTATTTGAATATTTCTCGGTAAGGAAGAACCTGGAAGGTTGAGTCTGGTGACGACACCGTCTGGCACAAAGGCTGGACCCGACTGCGGATGAGTTATTCTCGCTATTGTTGGCTCGCAAAGGTGAAATGTCACTCTGACTGCAGAGTGCACACAAGATTATGCAAATCTACTATACTATCGTTATACCGTGGGAGTTCCAATAGCATGTACCAAGTGGTATACCTCCTCATTGTGCGAACCGCGAAGGTGTGGAATTCTTTGCCAAGTTCCCTGTTCCTCGAAAACTACAATCTGGCGGAGTTTTAAAGCAAGAGTGTACCAGTTTTTCTGGATAAGCGCGCTCCACCTTAGATCATAATGTCGCTTGCCATCAGGTGAATTGTGATCAAGCGCAAGCCCATATATTGTAAAAAAAAGGATCTTTGTTGTGATTCATTCATTTATCTAGAGGCAACGCAAGAGCCCTAACGGAGAATGAAATTTGGAGGTTTTTTTTTTAGTACATAGAATTTTACTAAGAACAGTTTCTTGGAAATTTGACCCCTAAAAGAGTGATAAGGGGGTAAAAAAGTTACATAAATACTTTATATCGATACATATTTAACACCCACACCGCGGCAACGACAGCCAACAAATTCAGTTCATCACAAACACGTTGGCCGTGCCGGGATCAAACCCGGGGCCTTCTGGTTCGCAGTTACGGCATGGTTACCATTACGCCATCCAGGTCGTGGAATATATGACCTAAGAAGACGTGGATGAATTGTGTGAAAGAAGATATAAAAGAGGAAGGAGTGAATGTAGTTATGACGACTGATAGAAAAGTGTGGAAGCAAAAAACGGGTTGTGCCGACCTCACATAGAGGGAAAAGGTGAAGCCAAAGAAGAACATACTCGTACATATACATATATGTGGCTAAGAATCTACAATAGCATTCAACCAATAAGAATATTATTTTCAAGCTCATCATCATTATCATCAGCCCCCAATACTCCAATGCATAACTCCTCTCACCAAACTTAGTTAAGTCAGTCCCCAATTATAATAACTCTCAAGATCAAAGTAAACAACACAACTCGCCGTGTTTAGCGTTGACAATGGAATTAGCATAGAGAAGGGATGAATTAATCACACGGTCTGATCTCGGATCGATGGGGACAATAGCGGCGCAAAGGCCTCTTCTATTGTATTAGCATTTCAAACACAATAGTCGGGCGTAAGCTGCGTGTCTTAGTAGAAGAGGCGTGGTAAATTATCTAGTCTAATTTTACACATTGCAGCTAAGCATAGGTCTTTTTATAACTTACTAGCAGTTGGTCCTGGATTCGCACGGGCTATAAAATAATATAAGTTGCAAAGAGAAACAAAATAAAGCCTATTAGTTACTCAGGAATAATGTAGCTTCCCGACGATGAAAGAATTTTTAAAATCGGTACATTAGTTTCGTAGCCTATTTGCGTCTAAGCAAAAATTAAACTTATCCTCTTTATAATATTGGTATAGACTAGCTGCGTCCTGCGGTGTAACCCGTGTTAATCTTGTAATAAGGTTCCATACATTCATATATCGACGTCAGGATTTTTTGAAATGTGTGTATAGTAGATATACTCAAAGAAAATATCTTAAGGGTTAATAAAAAATAAAATAAATAAATAATATCCTAGATTAACTTCTTTTTATTTATTTAGTACACTTATAATAAGCCTTACAGATTTAATCCAATTCGCTTATATAAAGTTCATTAGGGTACCTAACTACTTATACACAACACACACATATATTATATTAAACTACTTAACTAATTGGTTTCAAATTTATACTGTTATACACATCTGTGATTACTTGTACAAGCTTTCTCACCTTACAATTAAAAAGATCAAGATTCTGGTTCTGTTTTATTAAGTCATTGTACATGAACATAGCTCTTGGTAAGGGAGCAAGCTTCTTTTTTTGCCTCGGATTAACGCGGGTAGCACCACGGGGCGCAGCTAGTGTAGAATAACTGGCTTTCAATGAGGCTGCCTAAACACACTGTTAGGGCGACAGATTTTTCAACTTGAGGGATTTGTCAAATATAAGCGAAATACTCTGTCGAGTATCTGCAAGTTTATTTCTCATAGCGCCGCGGCCGTTGCCCTGTCCCTACTACGCTCAGAGCTTAAGGTTTACAGATTCATAAACTTTCTAGCAGCCAATAAAATATGCTACAGCCTGGAGGTTTCGTCGAGCGCTCGTAAACACATTTCCAGGCAAGCGCGAATTTATAACTGCCACATGTTTCTTATCTCATCTTAATCACTTTGCGCGCTTTTCTTTCCATATTTGAATTCTAAACATATGTACGTATAATAAGGAAAGAAACAAGAGCGAGTGTGTTTCGTCGGGAGAATATAGGACTACAGTTCGCGACACCTCGGGTCGAATCCAGCCCTACCCACACCGACTTGTTTTTCGAGTTATGTGTGGAATTTTCCTTACACTTACTTTCTTATTCACATTGAGCCTGAGTGTCGATAACTCGAGTGTTTACGCGCCCTGCTAGTCTAATGCCTAGTTGTAAAGAGTAAAAAAAGTACGCCTGGCTTGGTTGGAGATTATGACTATTTCTCTTTTTGTGGTAGAAGGCCTCGAATCTCAACAACGGGAATGTGTAGATAGCTCATGCTATCTGAACCACAAGTAAAACATTTTTTAGACAAAAAAAAATGGTTGCCTGTAAAGTCGGTTTTACGGGCGAATATTTTACGTGACAACGTCAGCCGCGTGCTGCGCGCGCGGCAGACCGATCATAGTTGAGTGGGAGAGAGACGCAAGGCATTCGGCGGGCCTCTCTCTCGTTCGGTGACTCATCGTAACGTTACCGGGCGTTACACTTTTTCATAAGTGACTCCCAGCCGCAACCTAATTTAAAACGTTGTCACGTCAAAAAAAACTTGGAAACAAAAAATATTTCAGCTGACCTTTGAACCTGGCGGTGTAGTTACGTCATAACTCGTATATTGCGTGTGTCCAGACTGCAGACTAACGCCAGATCTCATAAGCCTTACTAAGTGCTATAAATCGCTTGAAAGCTTGTTACTCCTACATACGTCATGAATTACAGTTTCGCCGAGACTAGCGAATGAGTAATAAAGCCTAGCCTTCGCCTGGCTAGCTACCATTCTCAAGTTGAAAATCTTTCGCCAAGCTCCTAAAGATGTGGCTAATCTGGCAGTCCCTTTGACAGCTAGTAATTCTAGACGCATGCTTTTCCAGTGTGTCGCTCGTATGGTTACACTCCTTCCTCCACAGCTGTGCTAAGATCTTTCAGGGATTTTTAGTAGAAATAAATAAATAATAATAAATAAATATTAAGACACATATCACACTCGGCTGGTTAACCATACACTGAACCATTTCTAGTTCGTATTATGGTTGCTAATACAACTGATATATACTACGTATACATACATACATATGTACATATTTTATATAGATACATATTTAACACCCAGACCGACAGCCAACAAATTTAGTTCAGCACAAAGACGTTGGCCGTGCCGGGAATCGAACCCGGAGCCTTTTGATTGGCATGGTAACCATTACGCCAACGAGGTCGTCAATATGTTCATACATTTGTCCATGATGCTCTATGGGTCTTCTCTAATTTTCTCACTCATTATTTTATACATTTATATTATTATTTTTTGACATGACAACGTCTTAAATTAGGTTGCGGCTGGGAGTCACTTATGAAAAAGTGTAACGCCCGGTAACGTTACGATGAGTCACCGAACGAGAGAGAGGCCCGCCGAATGCCTTGCGTCTCTCTCCCACTCAACTATGATCGGTCTGCCGCGCGCGCAGCACGCGGCAGACGTTGTCACGTAAAATCTTCGCCCGTAAAACCGACTTTACAGGCAACCATTTTTTTATTTATGATGGATAGGCAAGCGCTTGATCGAAACTCGCCTGATGTTAAGTGATGTTGCGATCTAGGGTGGAGCGCGCTTGACTAGAAGAAACCGACTCACTCTCGCCTTGATGACAGTGATAGTTCAGAGGGAACAGGGATTCCGGTAAAGAGTCATAGTTCAATATCACTTGAATCTGTCCACTAAAGAGTTGATCTGTATATTATTACTATATCTGCGTTGTGTTTCGACAACATAAGCCTACTGTTTCAGCCGGTTTGGTTCGTCATTGCGCAACATGTGCAGTTATTTGGCTGTACTACACACAATAGAGACGGCTGAATAAATACCTGCTAATTGAAGGCTGCTGTAGTCGCTTGTGATAATAGGATGACATATTTTATGATAACATTGAAGTTTTTGGTATCTCTTTTCACATCTCCTTTTGTCTATACTAGCTGGATTACTCTTCATTTTTGTGCCATGATATATTTATATTGCTTTTAAGACATTTCCTATCAGTAATAGGCAAGAGGGAAACACTACTTAAGGAACTGAAACAGAGAACTTATAATTATTTTTTTTATTTATTTTTACGAGGGGGCAATCGTCTTAGATCCCCAACTGCATTTGGGTGCAGCCAAGTGGGATGTTTACCCAATAAAACCTCCTCGGTTGCCATCTCTTGTGCTTTTAGGAGAGTTCTCGGCTCTCACCAGGAATACACCTAAGCTCCTCTGCACTTAGTTCAACACTTCTTTACCTTCATCATGCAACAGAGACTTATATATAATTCTACAAAAGTATTCTAAGTGTATTGTTGCAGTACTTACTTAGACTACTCTTGTAGAATTATATGTAAGTTCTAGAGTCAGACATATATAGTAAATTAATGAGATTTTTCTGTTCTTATTGCCTTTATCATGCACAATACGCGTTATAAATACATTTTAGTACATTGAGCTCAAAGTCCCTGAAGAAATACCTCGTCTGCGTCAGTGTTGCAGACACGTACATTGCTCAGATTGTTTTAAATTTCATATTCACAAGGTTTTCTCTGCAATTTACAACGAGATTTTAAATATTTTATTTAGTTTTTCTTTTGTAAGAACAAGTTTTACCCAGTATATTTCAAATCAAATGTTCTATTAATGTTCTTTTATGACTATTTTCTTGAATTAAATATGTTTTTTGAAATGAATTATGAATTAAGGTAGAGTGCTGCAAAATGTTAAAATGAAAAAGGCTTGATTAAATTGGACATATTTACATACCATGTAAAAATGTAAGTAACAACTAGATAAAAAAAACCATTGGGTTTGCTTTCAGATAAGTTAAATTTCACATTTCATTCTAAAAATGTAATCCAAAATTAGCTCGATAAAAACGGTTCCAAAATTTTGCAACATCTTTTTAACAATAGGTACATTTGCAAAACAAAGTTGGAGAAACCGTGGCCTGCCTTGGGCTTTATAAGGAATCAGCTCCAAGAACGTGAACCATGACATCATTGAGTGACGAAACCTGCGCTCGCGCATATGCCAACAAACACTCCGGGCTGAACTAAACTCAACCTAATTTACTAGGTGTTAATGTCGATTTTAGAACGATGCAAATGCAAACTCGGTGGCATGGTTTGTATTCAAACTGGACAAGATAATGACACCGCTAGTGGCTTTAACTACAGCTATAAGTGTTGTCGTTGACGCAGCCGGTTTTTATAATAATAACTAGTTGCACCGCACCGCGGTGTACCCGTGTTAAACCGGGGTAGAATATCCGGGATAAAAAGTAGCCTATGTGTTAATCCCATCAATATCTGGCCCTCGAGCCCGACATACGCTTCCCCCAGGCTTACGGCGGGAGATGCGTAAATGCATTTCCTCGTAAAATTTTTTTATCAGAATCAATTCAACCGTTTGACCGTGAAGAAGTAACAAATATACACACTTACACAAAAACTTTCGCGTTTGAATGTGAAAAAAAAAAAAAAAAAAAAAAAAAAATGCACAATCATTTTTAGATAAATGATTAATCATTAAGCTTAAAAAAATCAACATCTTTTATGTTGATTTTTAAGCAGCTAAAGATACTGCTCTATATATGTATAACACAGATGGTGCTCATATTGAAACCTTAAATATTTTTATGTGTTTTAGTCCACGTAAATAATTGTATTTAAATTCAAGTCGTGCACCGTGTTTAGAATGAATGTTGTATATCTGTCGTCGGAATTGTAATATCTCCTATAAAATATGCAGGAGGAGCATGATTTGGGCAAACGGTCCGTGCTCTCTCAATTTATAAGAAAGCTGAAATGTGAAATTGCATTAATTTGATTCGTATCAGGATTTTTCTGGAACAAATTGGCCCAATTTGTTTGGAGGCTAAGTAATTGCGTTATCTGAGCTTTTGCGTCAATTTGTCTTGTGCTCCGGAGGTTTGGGGGATTTGTTTTCTTTTTATTTTACCGTGTACCGAGGTTTAGGACCTGTAATTTTAGCTGCGGTAACGTTCTCCAGGTTTCACATGTTTGCTAATGTTACACTTCCATTTGTTTCAGGTAAGAGCAGAATGATATTCGAGCCACAGAAACAGATGAAAAGCCACGTGCGTAATCAACTTAACACTTGGGTGCTGAAGTTTACAGTGAATATTACATACATTACATATTAACTTTGAGAGTACATCACACATTACATATTAACTTTGGGAAGGAAATATTTGACTATGTGAAAAGAGCGGCAACTACGAATGATTTTTACTTTGTTGGTTATTTTTTGTTCCATACAAACAGGTCATATAATATAATACGCTCACAGCATCATGCAAACTGTTATATAAATAGTGAATTTTCATCAGGGCCCTACCGTGGGTCGGGTGACACGTGAAACTGTAGATCCCGGCTGTTAGTCTTCGTACACGCAGTTGATAAGGCAATTAAACGCGTATGAGCGGCTTGAAAACTCTTGCTACCAGATCTTGCTTGACCAATTGGTTCATTCGAAAATTTTACTATCATATTTATTTTCTAATAATAAAATTGAAACACAAAGATATGTTTATAAATAAGTAATTATTTTTATTTTAATAATAAGTAAGGTTTTTTTTTTACACGATACTTTGATCGGCTTGAAACTTATAACTCGTCTATAAAGAAAACGCTTAAAGTTGATTCCTATCACTTGTAGCTTAATTAATAAGTGCGAGCAAGAGGTAACTAAACTTTCAACTGTTTTCTTTATTGACACATTAAGCAAAAGAATAGTAAATTTTCACTACTAAAATCCTATTAGTAGTGAAAATTTACTGGAGTACTTGTGCTCTTAGCATTATGCTGAATTTGCTCCTTTTGTGCACACACTATTAGTAATTGTTATATGTATATCATAAATTGTAAGTGTATTTTGATTGTTGTGCACAATAAATTTATTTTCTTTCTTTCTTTCTTTCTTTCTATTACGCCTCTCTCTTTCCCACTCGAATGTGGAGGGTAATTAAATGGGCATGGGTCCCATGAAGTTGGCGCCTCCGTACATGTTGTTCCCGGCTCGGTCGTAGCCGTAGCCCTGCCCGCCCTGGTTCAGGTAGCCCATATTGTTGTTGGCGCCGTAGGTGTGGGTGTTGTGACCTTCTTCTACCTGCGGAACATACACTGTCAGATACTCTCTAGCACTCTTGATCAAATAACATCTACTACACAGCATAAGCAGCCCACTATACGTTCCCACTGCTGTGACTCCTCTCCCTAGGAGAGATATAGTCTGTAATCCACCACGTTGGCCAAGTGCGTGTTGGCGAATGACACACGTCTTCGGATATTGCAGTTCTCAAACGTGTCGGTTTCCTCACGATGTTTTCCTTCACCGTAAAGTAAGTGCAGAACCACACATAACTTGATAAACAAGTCATTGGCTGGGATCGAACCAGGGGCTGCATGATTGACCATCAGTCATTTTTACAAAATTCATTTTAGCAGTTATTTTTTGTTACATGGTTAAAAAGATTTTTCAAACATTCCATTTTTTGGCGGAGTTTTAGAAAGATTGTCAGCGTTGAAAAACGCAGGTTCACAAAATGCCGGTGCTGTTTCTGTGGGCGAAATTTTGACTCTGAGATCCTTACTGTTTATTTCTATTTTTAACTCTGCTAAGGCTTACAAGGAAAAATATACAAAGGGATTCGACTTGCTTGTAGCGCTCAGTATTCGTAATTTTACAAATATCTAAACACATTTTTTTCTACAACTTTAATTTAACTAGCTTAAACGGAAGCTGCCAAAACACACCGTTAATCGTTTGGCGCTATATTGGCAACTTGAAGGTGCTTGCTAATCAGGCTATGGTCAGAGTAAGTAGGTATATACTCGAGATCGCAGCTTACTTCCAAGGCTTCTCTAGAGACGTTACCATTGTACTAGAGCTAAAAGTAGTTAGTACTGTATTAAAACAGATAAGTTTATTTTATGTACTGTTATTATTATTTATATCGAATTGAGATGGCTTCCCTAGAGTTAAAGATCTCCGGTGTGTGAAACACAAGCTTGTCGCTCAGTTCGGAGCTGGACTCTGACCTCTGGGGAGTCTCACTGTAATAGGTAAATCTTATAACTTAAAAATATGTACCTACACATGATTTTTGTAACGCTTCAAATAAACAAAGATTTGAATTTGAAAACAATATTTGAATAAACATGGCTGGTAAGGGGGGAATGCACAATACGCCCCTAGCAGGATGTCAGTGCAGGTCTCATCACCCCCACTTCAAATTAGAATTAGAAACATATGCTGTATCATGATAATGTTCTCACCCGCCGGTACCCGGAGCTGCCGTGGTCGTAGACTCCGCCGCCGCCGCCGCCAGTGGACAAGTGGTTAGACCCGCCGTAACCCCCCTCCCGACCGCCGCCCCCGCCGTAGTACCGCCCGCCCCCCGGCCCTATCGGGTATGCCTGGGAGGATACCTGGGAGACCGCCACCGCCAACAATGCAAGGACCACCTGGGAACAAGGATGTTTTTAATCAAAAACAAAAATAAAAAAAATAGTTTATTTATGGACATTTAACAGGGCTTACGTACATACTATAATTATCATACAATGAATCGTCCTATGGCATATACATATTGTGCCTTATTGTATAATTTGGATTTCTGTTTATATAACTGATTAGTTTTGAGTAAGGCCGCTGAGTTTACTCCATGGACCCCAACCTAGGCGTGAGCCTGTGTCTTGGCGATCCATATGTTCTCTGTTACCTTATCTGAAATTCAAAAGATGCATTTTCATATAGGTTTTACATGCGGTATGAGAAGTTCTTGGCCGTTCGATTTAGTTGTAAAAGTAGATGTTTGCCTTTCGGTGGCTTGTAAACCTGGACACTTAGTCATAAGAAGAAAAAAAAACAAGTACTGCGATGCTATTTTAAAATTACTCTCCCGAAAACTCTATAAGAGCAAGATATAAAATGTATAGAAGTAAGATTGGGTCATGTAGAGATGATGGCTGACAGAATAGTGTAGAAGAGGAAGAATTGCTTTACCGATACCACCCAGTGGGAAAGTCAAAGCAGAATAGTCGAAAAAGAAGAGTAAAATCGGTTCTTGTTGATTTCGAGTATGAAGATATAAAGTCTGAAGTAAACAATGATTTAAAGTTAAGACAATGTAAAGAAATGTATCACTCACCAAACAACGCATGGTTATCTTTCCACTATCCTCGGATACAATGAAGACATTAACTATTAACGCATCGTTTTATAGATATCTGATACAGTTAATAACTTCTTAATGGGTCCTTAATTTGGTGTCGTAAAGGGCATTCACGTCAGATATATCGTAACCGCAGTGGTGATAAAATTATAACGACGCGGACGGGAATTTTGCTTCCAGTCATCATTATCATCATCATCATTCTGAATTTGACAGGTCTTGGCTTGAAAGAATTTAGATGTTAAGTCTGAGAGGTCAACACTCATAAAGGTGTTAGTATAAGTTAAATGTCACTGTCAGTTGACAGTGTCATTTGTAATGTATTATTTTTTTACTAGAGTTATATCTACCTTCATACTACTACATATAAGTAAAAACGTCAAGGCGGCATCGGTTTACTGTTGAGGTGCCCAAGGCACGCACATAGCGTTTTGCCTCCCCCTTTGTTGTCCGAATCGCCAAAAATTTAAATTCCTTGCCGAATTCCCTGTTCCCCAATGACTATATTCAAGCGATTTTTAAGGCGAGAGTGAACCGGTTCCTTCTAGGTAAGCGCTCTCCACCGTAGACCACTTACCATCAGGTGAATTGAGGTCAAGCGTTGACCTATTCAGTGTAAAAAAAAGTTTTGTACAAATCAGTGATGGAATTACCCATACGTAATTACGATAAGCCATGTATTGTCCCAAGCTAATTACAGTTTACATTCTTTATTAATCGACCATTAGTAAATTTAGAATTGTATATTTTTTGGGGATTCCTAAAGAAGATATTTTTAGGTTTTCGTACCTAATAAGTAAATACAGGACCCTATTACTTACTAATCCTCCGTTTTCTGTCTCTCTCCAGGTAGTATCTCAGAAACCGTAATACCTAGAAAGCTGAAATTTTCATAAGTTACGTATTGTCTTTGCCGCTATAACAACAAATACTAAAAAATAAAAAAAAATAAAAATGATAGGTACATACAACGAACGAGTTTTTTTTTCTATATATAAAAAACAATAGCGAGCAGACGCTAAAATTTTTGAATATTATATATGTTTGATTTTTTTTATTTTTTACCTTTGATTTTTTTTAAATAAAATATATATTTAAGAGTCCCATACAACAACGGTACGGAACTCTTCAAGCGCGAGCCCGACTCACTCTTGGCCAATTATAAGGGTTCCGATCGCCATGCTCGCTTTGGCGACTTTTCTCCATTTGTCACGGTGTTCTGCAAGGTCTATAATTTTATTATTTACTCAGTACAGCTAGGCGCTCGACCAGCAGGACGCGTGACTACCTCGAGTCACCGACACTGGTCTAAGGTGGAGTATGCACAGTCTGGAATAACTGGCTCTCAATAAGATTGTCAGAACACACCGTTAGCTTGTTGTGAGATTTTTCAAGCTAGATATATCACTACAAATAAAACGCCAAAATACAAACCACTATGCTAGATTTTTTTTTAAATACATAATCTTCGAATACTTTATAAATAAGTAAAAACAAACAACTTGTCATATTACTAGATTTTATTCAGGCCTACCTGTATACTCATATTTTATAAACTCGTAATGTGTCTCCATATAATTTCTTTTTGCGCTTATACATGACTCCTTTAGGATTAAGGGTTAAGCTGAGACACTAAACTTACATACACTTTACAACTTACACACAAACATACACACAAAGTCTCACACACACTAGCACACACACTAACACACTAGCACACACATACACACTATGCACATACACAACACACACAAACATATATACACGCACACGCACACAAATACACGCACTGTGTGGAGGACTGTCACACCTGCTTTGTCTGGTTGTATTCAGTCCTACTATTATGTATATGTACTTACACATTGGCACTTACTATTACAAACACAACATATGCGTGCATATTATCTGTAACCTATGTATAGCATATCATTAATATTTTTATATTTTTTCTTTTAATTTAAAACTTGTTTTAGTTTGGATTTATATATAAATACTTATTTTTCTTTTTTCAAAAATGTTGACTTAAGTTTCAAACAACTATGTTTGCAAATCTAAATATAACTTACTAGTACTTTGATGAATAGATTTATATAAACTAACTTTGTATTTCCAATTTTCAAAATTTTATTGTTTAATTTCCAAACAACGTATATGGATAGATTAATTTTTTTGGGAGAAGACATTGGCTTCCAATATACATTTCTTACAACTAGTTTGGAAGCTTTTGGATTCCATAAAATTTTATTGATTTAAATTTACTTACCATGTCAAATAAAGATTTTGTTTGTTTGTTTGTTTGTTTGTTACATGTATGTAGATGCTATTGATTATTATTTACTATTTTCATCAGACTAAAATATTTGTTATTTAATTTCTTTTTGTACCAAAATAGCCATTGACATCGTTTAGTGTTATTTACACCGTAGCAAAAACACGGTTAGTTGCTGGAAAACAAAGATAGTGTTTCCAAGAAAATCTCATTAATTTCCTGCGCGAAGTATCTGGAAACCACCTGGTTGTTATATTGAGAATGCAATGTAATACGGCGTCATAATTACTGAGTCGAGCTGAAGAGAAGCGAGGCTGGGGTGGATAACGAACCTGCGAGCAGATAACTATGTATAATTAAATATAAATATTAGTACACATTTCACACACGGTTGGTTAGCCCCATACTGAACTATTTCTAGTTCGTGTTGTGGTAGCTAACACAACTGATATACTACATATACATACATACGAGTACATATTTAACACCCAGACCGACAGCCAACAAATTTAGTATCGAACTCGCCGGAAATCGAACCCGGAACCTTTTGATTGGCAGTCCGGCATGGTAACCATTATGCCAACGAGGTCGTCAAAATATTGTCAATGCCTATGATATTGGGGCGTCTGGTTATTCGCTGTAGACTGCTGTAAGACGATCTTGCTGACAATATTACAGGAAAAATGCCAGTAAAGCGTAAAAATATTGCACTCCAGGGAGGCGAAAAGGAACAGATCAAATTAAAGCCGGCTCGTTTTGCTGATGAGCCGGGGATCTCGTCGCTTCTCTCGTGCTAGAACATAATTATTATGAAGTACCCGGGGCTATTTAATTACCTCTTCTTGGAAAAATACATCTACCTAGGTCAGGCGTAGTACTTAGATTGGAACTAGAGAATAAACTAGCGTGATCATTTTGCATGGTGAGAAAATCTGTCTTTTGTTTTCTTTCTACACAGAACAGCTAGGCATTTAATTAGCCACACTTAGCTAGCGATACTTTGGCCTTAGGTGGGGCATGCCTAGTCTGTAATAACTAGCAAGAGCCTGTTATTTCAGACTAGTAGGCTGCCGGAAAACGCGGTTCGGTGCTTGGCGACAGATTTATCAACTTGCGGATGAAAATGGGTGGTAGAAAATGCTGACCACCATGTAAGATTTTTTACAAAGATACATTATAACCGACTTTACTTAATCTTAAAAAAATACTTTTACTTGAAATGTCTTGCTGTTTATACAAGTATAACGTATATATATATTTACGTTTTTAAACTTCTGTATTCAATAATATGTTATCGTCTAATATTCTATTGAATCCATACATCTATTAATGAAGAACATAGTCAAATCTGTTTAATCAGACTATAGTTTACTTGCGGGCGATTCGTGAGAATTTGCAAAATAAAAAAACTGTTTAGTTCACATACGAGTAGGTTTAGTCAATGTTTACTCGATCTCCTACTTGAAAAACCTAACAGCCTTGAGTGACGTAAGCCCAAAACATTAGCCGTATGTCTTGTACATATGTAATCATAAAGGAGTAATGCAGGTATTGCTTGTTCCAAGTTTTATCCAATTTTCTATACAATTTTCAATATATAACCGCCAATAAGCAGCAGATAATAATTATTTTTCCACAAATTTGACGTCCACTCCGGCCCGCTCGATGGAGTAAGGAGTTGGTGGATCTCCACACTAACTGGAATGAGCTGCCCAGGATAGAAGGGCGTGGAAACCATTGGGGGAGACCTTTGCCCAACAGTGGGACAATACAGATTAATTTAAATAAAAAAAACTATTTATACAGATGTGAGGTATATACGCGTTTTTTGAGAAAGTAAAATAGTAGAAAATTAAAATGACGTATAATTTGACTGTAGCCAAGTTAAGTTATCTAAAACGTTTATAATACGATTAGCACCCCGTCCCGGCTTCGCACGGACTCTAAAACAATATAAGAGATACAAAATATAGCCTATGTTACTCAGGGGTAATTAATGTAGCTTCCCACCGGTGAAAAAAAATAATCGGTCCAGTACTTTCGGAGCCTATCCTCGTCAAACAAACAAACAATCAAACTTTACTTCGTAAAAATATTAAACTTAGGTAGTAGTAGAACTATTGTATATTAAGTAGTTTAATGAACACGAAAAAAGCTTGTCCAAAAAATTTTAATATAATACGAAAATAAATGAAAGTATCGATGAAAAAAAGTAACATTCTTTATCCAACCTAATAAAATTAAGGAATTTAATCAAGTTACATCTTGCAAAGAGCAAGAAAAAGAAACTCTAACCTCATATTTTATTTATTTAGCTAAAACAATTACTTCTCTCCCGACTGTTTCCTTAAATGAGATACTTAATTACCTCAGCTCTCTAATGCTGTGAAACCAGAGATTTATTTAAATGGTAGATAAGAATCATACGTATACATATGAACGTGTACTCTATGTAGTAGATCTGAATATATCTAACTTCAATTGAAATCACGGTGGTGATACAAGTGTATGGCATTTTACAACTCAACATATATTTTCTAGTAATCTTAATATATATAAATCTCGTGTCACAATGTTTGTCCTCAATGGACTCCTAAACCGATTATAATAAAATTCGCACACCATGTGCAGTTCGATCCAACTTGAGAGATAGGATAGTTTAAATCTTAAATTATAGTCGCAATTTTAATTTATTGCTAATTATTTTCTGTTATTATTTGACAGTCACAATTATCTGTTAACTCCAAATGATTCTAACAGATGTCGATACCTTTCGACTGGGTTGAGTAAGTAATCAATAGATGGCGCTGCTATAGTAAATCTACGAACGTATCATATAAGCTACACTATCTATTTTTCATACCCCTAAGTGTGGCAAAACAACGTTTGCCGGGTCAGCTAGTCTTTTATAAATATTTTGCGTCTACTTTTGAAATCATTCTAGTTGACAGTTATTTGAAAAAGTAAAAAAAATATCTCATGAAACGTTTAGTTATAGGCAGCAAAATATCCTATCCCACTAAAATAATTAATACAAAAATGTCTGTACGTGTGTTCTTCACGCTTGAGTAGCTGGTCTGATTTGAATGAATTTCAGTATGAGAACAGCTTAGACTATGGATTAACACATATGCCACTTTTTGTCCGGGGGTAGCTACTTAACGAGGGTGACACCGCGACGCGCAACGAGTCACAAAATAAAGCATAATGAGTGAATCATAATCAACATGAAAAAAGCTTGTACGAAAATATTTACAAACAATTGAGTTAGTGTACGAAAATAAATGAATAAACAAAGTATTGATGAAAAAAAGTGTTATAATCATTTTTTAATAAGGCCTTTCAGATATGATTTTTTATCACCAGTAAAAAACATTTATTGAATTTCTGTGACAGGCTTTCAACGTCAGCCCTTGTAACGCTCATTCCCTTGAATCTTCGCGAAATATCCCGTAGCCGGCAGGTTGACACATCAATGATATACGAGTATATACCATTTGATGGCGCATAGCTTTCTTTCCCCCCCTTCCGAACCAAGTAAGTGATGTATCTATAGTGTAATCACGTCTAGTTTAACGTAGTTAGTGTTGTAACTTCTTCGCGGATGTGCTACGCACTTATTTTTGTCTTAATAAATAAAATCAATCCGCCTGAAAGCTTGAATTTCTAGCTACAGGGTAAGCTTAATTTTTCCATTGTCCGTAAAATATTTAATCAGCTATTACAGAAAATAAGACTGACACCCGAAAATTAGAACACTGACACTCCATTGTACTCTTTATTAGTCCGTCCTGCTTTACCACACGGACACATTATAGCACTGTCCTTTGCTGTCCCGCAACCGCAGCAGTGAACAGCGCTTATTACGAGACTTTGCTTACATCGCCCATCAAGTGGGATATGATCATTGACGTGGATCCAGGTTGACGCAAAATATCCCGTCTCGAAGGCATCCTGCCTCTGACACGTGCCGCCGTCAATATGAACCCATAAAGGATAAATATTTTATTCTCGAAAATTTAGCGTCTGTTTGAATTCGCTCAAGAATTGGAAAGAATTGGCAGGTTCAGTGAATTTCATGTTGGCTTAAAGTACTTCAGAAATGAATCGCAAACTTTATTGTGTTTGAATTTTTATTTTACGACGAGTAATCGAACTCTATCCCAGTGTATTGAAATCTAAAAATCTAAATCTTAAATTCTAACACTAGAATACTTTTAGATCTCTAAAAATCGTTACTTATATTATGTATGTAAACATATTTTTTTGTTATTTCTGTAAAATATGGATTGTGGTGAATATTCTTATGAGTATTAATTGTTCTTATATAAATAAGTAATTAATGTATTACCATACTTGAGCCCCGGTTGAGGCCAGATTCTGGCTGGATGGCTCTTCACGATAGACAAAAAGGACATTTTTAAAATATATATAAAGCTTCAGAGAACTGACCATAAAAAAGCTGTACCCGCCTAATTCATCCCTCTCAAAATGTAGAAGCCGAGAAAATATCCCTAAAGTTCCGCCCACGCGTTTGTCCAACACAAATAAAAGTCAAACAAGTCTTATTATAACTGCAGACAAAAGTACTAAACAAGCCCCAACTTTATTCCACTAACTTTTTTTGGACGCGAAGTGATCGACAAAGCCGATTCGGGGCTTTCGGAATGGAGCGTGTGCCGAGTTGGCTTCATGTCAGGACTTGAAAAAGGCCTCGCTTCAAACTCATTAGGAAGTTCCGACCATTACCAGCCATGGGATAGTTTGGAACTCATTAATAATACCCTAAGTTGGGAATGTCAGGGTTTCCGCGTCCGCCTCACGTTATGTGTGTTTTATTTTGTTGACTGCGGATGTCCGGGAACTTTCCCAACGAGGGTTTGTCGAGGGGAAAGAGTATTGACGCTGGAACTCCAATTACTGTTTGACTGCAAGGTATGGACCCCGCTAATGGGACATCTTACTTGGTAACTGCGATTGGTTGCTCTTCGCCTCCGGCTGCTGTTTTTGAAACTTATGTATGTATCTAAACCTCCATTTCTATACAATACAGCTACGCAAGTGCGCTCCATCCTAGAACACAATAACGCTTAACATCAGGTTAGTTGTGGTCAAGCGCAAGCATAAAAAAAGGCATTTGAAGAGCACGACACGAAACCTCACAAGGCTGAATGTAGAATATGCCTAGCCTGGAATTACTAGGTATTAAGAAGGATACCGGAACAAACAGTTATGTGGTTGGCGACAGATTTTCAACTTGTGGATATGTAGTCTCCCAGACGAGCATTTGAAAATGTTTTTCCACCGTGCTATAGTTTACTTCACGTTATTTTTCTTCAACGAAAGCTTTAGCTGGTTGGCGGGGTCAGAACTCACGCCATGCGGGATGTAATTCGCTTAATATGATCTTTCATAAACAAAACGCTATCTCGACAAACAAAGCTTACGAGTTTTCGATAAACAGCCCGTATTTTAATCAAAGAAATCTTCTCAAAATGGATTCAAACAAACTGTTAAACAAAAAATTAACTCAGTTATTCAGCATCTCAAACTCGAGGCACCGGTGGCAAGTCGAAAACAATCTTGAAATCGATAGCTTCCATTCCAGAGATGGCAAACTCCGCCTTTTCAAAGGGGGATTGTTAACAAACTTGTTTCAAACATCATTATACGAATGCCATCATTATGATGCTAAACAAATTGTTTCAAACAAGGAGGAACAATGTAACTTGACGCCGGCGCGGTGTTGCAATCTTTATCGTGCTTAGCTAAACTTACCGGGTTCTCTGTAACGAGATCTATTTCTTCTTATTAATTGATAGATAATAGGTACCTTCTCCCCTATTCTTCTTCTTCTGTTGAGGTAAATGGCCAATCTCCGGTACCGAGAATTTTCAAACCTCCCGAAGGCCTGATGAATGTACTAAGATTAACAGCCGAGACTTGCAATTTAACCTGCCATATATCCGACCCTCGATACGAGTAGTGTCCATATGAAATGGACACTTTTTAAACGATAGTCTTCCATGCATGGTCACCCATCCGAGGATTATCCATATCGATCGTTGCCTCAATGATCGCGTCAGATCATCTTAGTTTGCCGAGCTGACAGGCGCTACACTACTTAAAATAAATATAATGTTTCAAAGCAATAACAGCTCAGTTCGACGTGTGGTCGCCTTGCGTCTCGTAGGGCGCGGGTTCGATCCCCGCTTATAAACATGAGTTTTCAGTGACGGAAAACATCGTGAGAAAACCGTAGTGTTGGAATAGTGCATATTCTAACTCGCCTGACTAGCTTCCACCGTTAAGTTGTGAATCTGTCGGCTAGCACCTAACTGGTATGCTCCGACAGCCTCCAGCAGCCTTCTTGAGATCCAGAAATTTCAAACTAGGCATGCTCCAAGTTCAGCCAGGGTATTGCTGACTCGTGTGGTCACACACCTTGATGTATTTAATGTAAAAATACTTATGTATTTGTAAGAAACTTTTGGCAAAAATATTTTTCCTCAATACTCTTTGGTCTAATCCAAGTATCCTATTTCAGTAATCTTATTTTCGTAATATAATATAAGGCACACTGACCTCACATCTCATAATATAATATAACCCGCATCTACGAGCAATATTACAGGAATCTCATAAATTTCATGTTTCAATATTGACAAGCTCCATCTTATTAGAATCAATTGTACACCCCTGGAAATTCATTTAGCTTTATTCTGCAAATATTAATAAAAAATATGCCGCTTTATTGCCTTTTATGAGTTTCTGAATACCACCCGTGATGTATGGAATATTTACAAGTACCCAACATACAGCCATAAAACATGTTGCCAGAATCCACGCTGTAATGAAATCAGAAATAGAACGAATCTAGAATATAGTATTTCTGATATTTTCAACAGGCTGAGTTGTGTGTAGGCAAGGGCGATAAATTCTTCTTCTTCTTCGTATGAGCTAAATGTCCAAGCTCTGGTGTCGAGAGTTTTCAACGCGCCAGAAGGCCTCTGACTTGGCTTATCGCCTGTTTGTACTAAGTCTTACAGCCGGGACCTACAATTTAACGTGTCACCCGACCCACGGTTGTGCCCAGATTAAACTTTCACTTGAAAAACGACAGTCTTGTACATGGTCACCCATCCAAAATCCGTCCGCATCGACCTTTGCTTTGTTTCGATGATCGCGTTAGATCACCTTAGCATTTGGCAAATTATAGAGGTTTTCTTTTTTACTCTGAATAGTTTTTCTGTTAGAAGAAGTGGTAGTAGAAGGAACCGATTCACTCTCGCCTTGAAGACAGACCACTTGGTTATAGTCATTGGGGAACAGGAAATTCAGCAAGGAATTCCAAAGTTTGGGGGTTCGGACAACAAAGGTGGAGGCAAACGCATAGTGCGTGCCCTGGGCACCTCAACTGTAATATGTTTTGTCTGTTGCAAAAATAATAGCGAAATTTGGATTGCAGGGGTCAACCTAGAGGAGCATATTTGAACAGCCTACAGGCTGCATATTTGTAAAACAGCCTCTACATCCACTTATATCCATCAACCATACATCCACTTATAACTCCCGAGTAGCAATATCCCTAAATATTAATTAGTAAAGGATCCCTCGCAAAACACTCGAAACAATAATTGCTAAAAGTTTTCAACTCGACAGTTCGAGATGTTTCCAGAAAAAAAAACTTGAGATCGTTCGAGAGTTTGAAACTGTTGGAGTGTATCTTGGTGAGCGGAATGGAAAGATGGGCATATTGATTACTTGATGGAGTGTCTACTGGGTGGGTTCAAAATTGAGTGTCAGTTAAGAATTTAGGATAGTTAGAAAAATCTTTATAGGACACAATATTTTAATAAGGCTACTACAACAAAATAAAAAAAGTTTGACTTAAAATTTGTGAGCCACAATTGGCGGCCTTATCGCTTAAAGCGATTTCTTCCAGGATCCCTAACGCAACACAATATGGTGGCCACCAATTTGTATTTGAAGTGTACTTTAGTTGTGTATGTTCTACTAGTGAGCCCTTTAAGTCATTATTAACATTTTTAAAGGTACCTACGAGTAACACACTATATCTCAATTTTCTAAAAATATTACATTAATTCTTCTTGCCTTGAATTTTTGACGGGCCTGCAAAGAATCTAACATACGAGTACAGTGACTATGTTTGTATAATTTGACCCAATCGACGATTCCTGCTTGGCTCATCGGTCCGTGGCGTCGCCTCGCATTCACGAGGGTGCGAGTTCGCGGCCCGGCGCCCGCATGTCTTTTCGCACAGGCGGCCGGTTTATATAGCCCGCTGGCCTGCAACAACATGCTAGAGCGAGACGGGAGATAATTTACTTGGCGCTTCCTTGGCCGTCCGGTTGTGTACTCTTCCTACAAATATACTTTTTTATAAATGAATCCCATTCAACAAACGTGATTTTTTGCCATTTATTTAGGTGCGGAAGGAACCCTTCATGCGCCAGCTCGATTCGCACTTTGTCATTTTTTAATCTGAATGCTTAAAGGTATAGAAATACAAATGGATATTTATATTTTATTCATAAATGTATATATTTATTATCACAGATAGAAGATAATAAGATTAAAAACTAAAAAAAAAACACTCATAAAATTAACTTAATAGGCCACTCTGGATAGAACCTGACGAAAAGGTAGGTACCCATAACGCTCGTGGCATAAATGATTTCGTTTGTATATATCAATAAATTATATTTTGTAATTAGGCGCTGCAGAGAAGTGTAAATACAACAAGCACTGATTTTAGCTTACTTTTCTTCAATTTTCAAAGTCACACACTCGTAGTTACGAGTTTTAAACCTCTGCTCTCGTCTGAATTATTTATGTCGCTAAAGCGTTTCTCGTGTTCTCTACATCGTATCTGTAGAATATCTCGAAAACGTACTTTGTTCTTTTCCCTTTAAAAGTTTTAAAAGTTAGGTTATCTATTTGTTGAAAAATGTTCTAATGAATATTAAAAATGTTCTATCCGATAACAAAATTTAAGACTTTTAGTCAACCCTATTTTTGCATGTTTTTGCTTAACGCACAAAAGACCAAACAAAGATTTTTCTAAAGCTTAAAATACTTATACTACGTATACTCGTATTATACACAAGACTAGAATAACTGAATCCAACCCGCCTTATTATATTTTAAGTTATTATTTTGCATAATGCTCAAGCTATGTTTCTTTTTTTTTCAAATTTAAAAAGATATATTGGTCACTTGAAATTAGATAGATATATTGTTCACAAGACTAGAACTACTTAGGTGTTTTTTTTTTACTTTGAATGGGCTTGCGCTTGGTATTCTGTGATATAGTACCTATATATTATTACATAGTCATTATTCTCTCTCATCATTTACTTCCAAGAATAATTAATAAAGATACTTAATATAATAAATATACCAGTCAGTATACATAATACATAAACTCCCAGAAGTTTAATTAGCTAAGTAGCTGCTTCTCAGAGGGAATCGGAAACGGAAGTGGGTTATTAATTTATTAATGAGCGGGAAAATCACAGCCGCTCCAAATAATTGAGTATCACGTCACCTGTTTCTTGTAGTAGATGGTTACTAAACTATAATATCTAAATCTTTACGACTAGTTTTTTGAGAGTTTTAGGCAAGATTTTTGATACCATTTTGAGGAAAGTGTGTAGCATAGAGGCAGGTCACCGGGGGCTTTAGTGGATACAAATCCCACATAACCTGGCTGCGCCCCATTGTAGCCAGGTATCTTGTTGAAGATTTCCCCCTCGTTAACAAAAAAAAATGTGTGTGTACCGACTTAATCTTGCCTGTGTTTGTGTATATTTCATTACCTATATATATTATTTCAATTACGTGGCACTTTAAAGTATGTATATGAATATCATTGCGTTTGTAAAAAGTTATCTAATAAAATACGTGAATTCATTATGTGGAAAAAATAAATATTAAAATTTGTCTCGTACTAATGTTACGCTATATTTCTTTACAGGTACAGTGACATATCAATCAAGAAGCTTCCTGAAAGTAGTGTAAGATATTGAAACTAAAAATCTCCGACTGCGGACAAATAAACAACTCGCACTTTCAAGTTCAGATAACATAATATGATCCTAGACAGTTATGTTACCATAATTGCTAATCTAGCGAGCCATAATAATTAGAAATTACTTCTTTATGACACTTGACACGTCGACATAAAATTAAAACAAAAAGATGTATATCTATACAATAACAAAATGGGTTCGCCACATTTATCCAGCGGCGGCCATTCTGACCGTAATAACCTCCATCAAACGTAATGAGGCTTACAGCAAAAATTTTAATTACTCTATCGTGCGAAATAAAGGATAATATAATATGGCAACATTTTTGACCGCGGAACCACTTAGAATAATAACTGGCGCGTAAATGGACGCCCCTTGGTCTGCCGACGTCCAATGTGCTATAGAACAGGTATGGCAGTAGGCAAACTGTTCACAAGTTGGAGGCTTCTTGATGAATGACTGTAGCCGGATGACATCCAGCAGGCAGAGATGGCGAGATGTCGTGAGGCAAATAGTATCCGCCCCCTCCAGTGACCCGCCGTCAAGAATAAGAGGAAAAAGAAATTATACATTGTAAACTGTTCACGTAAGGCATCTTAATATTTTCGCGTAGAAAACGGTCACACTTACTTATTATTAATAGTTGGATCTCGTCGGCGGCGGTCCGTGTAACACTCGCCCCTGAAGATGGTGCTCGGAAAGCACCGAAACTGTTGGACCAATTCCAACTTTTAATAATAAGTAGGTGTGACCGTTTTCTACGATAAGAAGAAATGTTAATAAATCAAATCATATTTATTACAGACATTGTCCATGTTAAACATAATCATAATCAAAATCATAAAAAATATAATTATGTATTAATATTGCATAAAACCACCAAACCACCGCCGCAAACCACCACTAATATGTATTATAGACACTCAACCTCATGTTTACAATCGCATTACGTGTATACACGAAGCGCCATGTGGTGTAATTGTTTTTTGCGCTTGACCACAATTAACCTGATGGTAAGTGATATTGAGGTCTACGGTGGATCGCGCTTACTTAGAAGGAACCGGTTCACTCTAAGCCTTGAAAAACACTAGATTGTAGTCATATCATCATTCAACAAGGAATTCGGCGAATTGTTGACGGATTGTATCCATAAAAACAGCAGATGTGTAAAGCAATAGTTTCTTTAAACAACGGAGGCTTACTAATAGGGTCCCGTTTTTACCATTTAGGTATGGAACCTTAAGAACACCAGAGTTGAAAATCTGTCGCCTACAAGCTATCATCGGAGTGTTCCGCAACTGCTTTGAGAGCCAGTCATTCCAGACTAAGCATGTCCTTGTACCAGTGTGGCGAGACTCGTATTATTACGCGACTTGCTATTGGAATGCCAAGATGTATATAAGAGAACATATATTTGGGCATATTTAAATACAAATTAAACCTTTTAATAGAAATTTCTTTAGTCCAATAAATCTTGGCATTTAAATAGAATCTTAAGTAATAATCTAGAGGTAGCCGTACAAGATGTTAGCTGTGGACCCACTGTGTGCGCCGCACTGCTCCCCGGGATATTACCTTAATATACTGATTTAACTGGCGCAGTACGTCGTAAACTGAACTTTATATAGCTCGACCTCTGTTCTGGGGGCGATGCAGATTCTCACAGATAACCACAATATTGCGTTTTACGGAATCGTGTTTTGATTTAAATTATACATTTTAAACAGATCTTCTCTTTTGCTCAGAGTTACTTACTTAACACTTTGAGCGCGTTAGTGCAAAAATTAATCTTACTTGAGATGTATTAAACAAAAAAAAATCGAACACATCAAAGCTAAAACAATGTGCCCAAACTTTCGGCGAAGGAATCCGTAGCTTGACGGTATAGCATTTTCTAGTGCTCGCCTGACTATAAACCCTCAAGTTACATAATCGGTCGCAAAGCACTTACCAGTGTGTTATGGTAGCCTCCTTGAGAGTCGGTCATAGTAGTCATCATCGTTGGCGTAATGGTTACCATGCCGGACTGCCAATCAGAAGGTTCCGGGTTCGATTCCCGGCACGGCCAACATCTTGGTGCTGAACTAAATTTGTTGGCTGTCGGTATGGTTGTTAAATATGTATCTATATAAAATATGTATGTATGTATATGCAGTATATCAGTTGTGTTAGCAACCTTAATACGAACTAGAAATTGTTCAGTATAGGGTTAGCCAGCCGTGTGTGAAATGAGTCCTAATATAAAAAAATCCTCTTTTTCTTTTAATGTTAAGTAGGCCACA
Source organism: Mellilla xanthometata (assembly GCA_035578125.1). NCBI lineage: Eukaryota > Metazoa > Arthropoda > Insecta > Lepidoptera > Geometridae > Mellilla > Mellilla xanthometata. Next base: position 317,129 of record JAPUBQ010000023.1, on the reverse strand, counting down.
GCTTTCCTGATGTTAAGCTTTACTGTGTTCTAATATGTAACACGCTTGCCTAGAAAGAAGCTATTTACTCTAGATTTAAAGACATCCAAATTTCTAGCTAATTAATAAAAAAAACTAGCTAAAAAAAGTGAAAATCCGTCGCTGCGATGAAAGACAGACTAATCAGTTTAATTGACAGTCCGAGAGTAAGTCTGACTGGAAACAACCAACGCTGGACTGTAGCGAAGCTGAGGCTCAGGGAAGGTCACTAACCGCGGACGAAGCGGTCAAATGTTCCACCATCGTGATTAATGATCCATCCAGAATATCGCAAGTTTTGTTCTCAAATTATTCCAGTAAATATTTGCTAGTTAATTAAAACTTCGCTCCGTTTGTAGAGGGAAGCCAATTACGATGTCTTCCGTTGACATGTTCTGCCGTAATCATTTTGTTAAGATGAGCTTTCAATTATTAATTTGTAACTTGTCACAAACTTGTAAGGGAAGCGGTTAAATTTCGTGTTAGTAGTTAATAAATAAATAAATAAATATTAGGACACATTTCACACTCGGCTGGTTAACCCCATACTGAACCATTTCTAGTTCGTGTTACAGTTGCTAACACAACTGATATACTACATATACATACATACATACATATTTTATATAGATACATATTTAACACCCAGACCCACAGCCAACAAATTTTGTTCAGCACAAAGATGTTGGCCGTTCCGGGAATCGTACCCGGAACCTTCTGTTTGGCAGTCCGGCATGGTAACTAACCATTACGCCAACGAGGTCGTCGTAGTTACATTTATAGGGGTAATATTTTTTATTCATGCTTAAGTTATATGACAAATTTTAGTAATATGTGAATTGCCTTAGGCTAATAAATAAAGGTAGATTATTTTCTATTGCTCACATTAGAGTTGAAAATCTGTCACCAAGTCTACATCTAACACCGTTAGATAAACAGTGTGTTCCTGCAGCCTCCTTAAGAGCCAGATATTCCAAACTAGGCATGCAACTTAAGGCCTGAGTGGGGTTCTCAACTTGTCTCTATGTTTATTATTTTTAATAGAATAGAATTTATATATTTATTATTATAATGATACATAGTTATTACATTAATTTACATTAACTAGCAGCAAAATGGACTCACACGTATAAAATTGAAAGTGGCTTTTGCGAAACAGGGCTTTCCTAGTGCCACAAGAAATCTATATACCGTAAATTAATAAGATACCATAACAACGGATTTTTGTAAAACTAATTATGAATGTACATGTGTTTTTAGATAAATAAACTAACTATTTAACTATAAAAAAATATGATATTTTAGTGCTTTGGATGAGATGTGTAGAACAAGCCATGCCTGATCATTCCTGTTCTATAAGCGTTACAGTTAAACATACACACACGGTTATTTCATATCGAGTTCGCACATTCATCAGTACGTGATAATTTATGGCCCAATGAACTCAGGCTCGGATCACTGGCCATTGTTTTGATTCCGAGGGGCGCCACCAAGGGAAGCCACTGCTATATCAAGATAAATTCGTATACTGATATAATCTCCGTGATAACTGATAATGGAATTTAGATTCAATGGAAGTGGAAAATTCTCATTCTTCTTTTTCTGGTGTCCAAATTTTTTCAAGCCGCCCGAAGGTCTCTGACTTGGCTTAACGAATTCTTGTGCTAAGACTAACAGCCGGGGATTACAATTTTACGTGTCATCCGACCCAGATGAAAATGTTAATTTTTTGAATACCTAACAGTATTGTGCATGGTCACCCATCCTAACACCGTCCGCATCGACCGTTGCTTAGCTTCGATAATCGCGTCAGATCACCTTAGCTATCCGAACTACAGGCGCTATTATATAGTTACTATGCGTGCCAATTAAGAATAGGAGTGTCAAACCGCCATCTTGCTCAATAATACGCGCAAACGTCATTACCAAAGTGTATGGTGAGCAACAAAAATTGTAAACAAAATATATTCAGTTCATATGTTTAAGGTACGCTGTTTTGCTATTTCTTATACATTTTACGACAAACTAATAATAAATGAGTAAGATTTGAAAGTAAAAGCATATTTATAAATAAGCGTTATTAGACAGTTTTGCGCATTCGATATATCGAAAGTATCGAAAACTTTAAATAGTCCTACAGATGTTTTTCCAGTAACGTGTAACGTAGAGATGCGCGACTGCGAATAATCTGACCAGTAGAATTATCTACAACTACTAATATACACGTTCGACTTGGATGTTAGTAATATACTAATGTTAATAATCGAATGATGACTACTAATTAGTTACTAATGGCGTTTTGACTCGATTGTTAGCGAATCTTGTCAATGTCACTTGTTAGTTTCAAATGAATGAAATATGAATGAATCGTTGGAGTGGAGTCGGCTCAAGTAGTAACTAATGTATTATTCATTCGGTTCATTTTGAGTGGGTATCATGTAAGTTACTAATATTCGGAGATCATTCGAATGAGTCGAATGATTTATAAAGTCGAATAATTCGACTGGAATCATTCACAGTCGCGCATCGCTAGTGCCTACAAAATGTTGATGACAGAACAGGAAAATGCCCAATCCTCGTCCCTTTCCGACTTCATCACCCATCACAATAACCCGAAGGCGGTTGGTGGGTGCGTCTCCCTGGGGGAGGCGGGGGCTGCTCGGGTCAGCGGGTAATGGGGGATGACCATGGTGCTTAAACGTGGGCCTGCACAGGTGGGTAGGGTCTCGAAACTTGTGAAGGTATTTTAGTGAAAGGTCTCGGTTTTTTAAGAGGTATAATAGAGCTATTTTTAGATCTTTGTAGATCTTTGTATGTGTAAAGAAAGAAGTGACATGATGAGTGAGTAGTAAAGCTGATAGTGAGAAATATAATTTACAAGACTGTTTTTACGTCTTGTACGTGACTCTTTAGCCAAGTGAAAAGCATATACATACATGCGGTGCCTCATAGTACAGTACAGTACACATTTTACATACGGCTAGTTAGTCACATACTAAACCATTTCTAGTTTTTATTATGGTTGCTTACACAACTAATATACTACATATATATACTTTATATCGATACATATTTAACAACCAGATCGACAGCCAACAAATTTAGTCATCACCAATATGTTGGTCGTGCCGGGAATCGAACCCGGGACTCTCTGATTGGCAGTCCGCTATGGTATTTTTATAATATCCTTTATACTAAAATTTTCAACCAAAACATGGCAGCACAGCACATCAATTCTCATCACGTGTTGTAAAACGAATGCTGACCACACTGGTCGGACATCCCCTCTGTCTTGGGAGCCGACTCACCCCCCTCTCCCCTTTGACGGGTTCTGCTTGTGACAGGTTGAAAATAAAGTTATCTTATACTGAAGTACCATTGGTTCAGTTTTGTGCAGGCTTTACTAATATCGACCAGTGTTCGACCGCCTAACGAAAGGTAATTGTGATCGCTTTGGTTAAACAAGTATACAAGGATAATATCACAAGGACACATTTCACACACGGCTGGTTAGCCCCATGCCAAACCATTTCTAGTTTGTATTATGGTTGCTAACACAACTGATATACTACATATACATATATAAATGTTTATATCAATACATATTATAACACCCAGACCGACAGCCAACAAATTTATTTCATCACAAGAGATGACCGTGCCGGGAATCGAAGTCTCTGATTGGCAGTCTGGCATGGTCACCGTTACGCCAACGCGGTCGTCATAGGAACTGTTAAAGTAAAAATAAAATAAGTACACAACCTATTGACTCAGGCTTTAAGCATAAGCAGCTCACCATACGTTGCCACTGCTGGGACAAGGGGCCTTCTCTCACTAGAAGAGAGATATATGCTATAATCAACCACGCTGGCCAAATGCGGGTTGGTGGATGACACACGATTTCGGATATTGTGGTCCTCAAACATGCCGGTTTCCTTACGATGTTTAATCAAAGTCAAAGTCAATCATTTATTGCAGAATTAAATGTTATGTAACAATCTTTGCTTAAATAACATTTAAAAAACATATAACTTGAAAAACAAGTAATTGGTGTAGGGCCGGGTTCGAAGCAAGGGACGTCTGATTTAAAAGCAGACGTTATTTCCACCGAGCCACACTTGTTTTTTTTTTCGAATCTATTCTAAGAAAATCTGAAATAGGTATTTAATTTACTTCCGCTGTGGTCTCAGCTTCAAGCGCTTCGCTCATATTTGCCCGCCTCGGCGGAAATCAGCACAATAGCGGCTTGACAGTCCACGTACCCCGAACGCGTAAAAAGCATCACTTAGCCAATCGTGAGCTAATCGTGGAGCATTGTGCCTCTGAATAGTCGGATAGCTTTGTCTGAGGACAATGGCTCGCCCCCGGCCGCGGTGATTAATTGTACAAGCTAATTTGTGTATTGATACCTATACGTGTCTAGACAATGCACCTTGTATGCTGGGTAGGTTATGTCATAGGGCTTAGTTTAGTAGCTGTCAGGCTTTTCGACTACGCATTGTGTTTGAGACAAGTCACTTAATTATATTATTTATTAGTTGAGCCGGGCCGCCAACTCGATGGCGCAAGGAGTTGGTGGACTTCCATACCAACTGGAAGGAACTGGGCCCAGGACAGAAAGCGTGGGGGTCATTGGGGGGAGGGGTGACCTTTGCCCAACAGTGGGACAATATAGGTTAGATAAAAAAAAATACGACAAATATGGCTAGCATTCTATCAAGTCTATCAAGGCAGAAAGTTTGTCATTTAATTTTGAATATGCCACATTAGTGTCTCTTGACGTTTGCCCTCCAAAAGTTACTTGACATTCGTTTAATTTATAAATAAAGTGAAATAATTTATAATATACGCAATGTTAATTAATTTCGAGAAATTATTTTTTCTTTCTACCATAAAATATGCCTACGCGACGTCTACTACGGTAGCGCCCAGTTGAGAATTCAATTTTTGAAATAATAGTCTTGTGCATGGTCACCCATCCAAAGACTGTCCTGCACCGAACGTTGCTTAACCTCGATGATCGCGTCAGATTGTCTTAGTTAGCCGAGCTATTAAAAGCCTGTGAAAACGTGTATAAAGGTGGCGATTCAGCGGCACACACGACTAAACTAAATTTAAAGTAGCTCTGTCTCTTTTCGTCATAAATGGGCAAAAAGAGATGGTACGATCTAAACCATAGACAAAACATCTAAAATCACGTCAAACACGTCAGATTTAGAACTGATATAATTGGGTGCGCTCTAAAATCGCTTACATTTTTCATATTTGACGTGATTTTAATTGTTTTGTGTGTGGTTCAGAACGTGCCGTCTCTTTCTGGCCACCTAAGAAAGGAGGCTTCTTTAAATTAAGTTTAGTTGTGTGTGCCGCTGAATCGCCACCAGTAATCGCGAAGTGACACACACATCCACACACTCACACACACATACATACATAGTTGTTGGAGTCGTTACTCCGAACATAAAACGGAGGTAAAGTGGAGTCAAGTACGTCATTAGAGCTGAAGACAACACTCGGCGCCAGGTCTCCACTCGGCGTGTTCCTAGAGATCGCGATATGTAATATAACTAGAGTTAATGAAGAAAACATTTGTAAGTTTATGCTCTCACACTTATATAACCAAATAAGTGTGATGATTATGATCAATGCATGATTTGATTCCCCCCGCCCCATTCCACCATCGGGCGAGTAGGGAGACACCAAGGCGGCAACGTTATACTGTGGAGGTGCCTAATTCGAGTACTAAGCGTTTGCCTCCACCTTCATTGTGCGTACCGCTAAGGAGTGGAATTCTTTGCCAAATTCCCTGTTCCCCGATAACTATAATCTAGCGGTTTTCAAGGCAAGAGTGAACCGGTTTATTCTGGGCAAGCGCGCTCTACCTTAGATCGCAATTTCGCTTACCATCAGGTGAATTGCGATCAAGCGCAAGCCCATTAAGAGTAAAAAAGTGTGATGGAAGCGACTTTCAATGGACATGAAACTCACAGAAGTATATTTTCAGTTGGTGTAATAATAAAGGTTAACGTCTGTAGCTCGGATAGTTAATCGCGATCATCGAAGCTAAGCAACGGTCGACGCGGACGGTGTTTGGATGGGTGACCATGCACATGACTTTCGGTTTCAAGTGGCATTTTCATCTATGCGCTACCGTGGGTCGGATGACACGTTAAATTGTAGGCCCCGGCTGTAAGTCTTAGTACAAGCAGTCGTTACGCCGTCGAGAGGCCTGCGGGCGGCTTGAACTCTCGACACCAGAGCTTAGTCGCTTAGCTCATACGAATAAGAAGAAGAATAATAAAAACAGCATAATTTAATTATAAATTTGACGTTTATCACATTTCCGTGGACCAAACTTTGAATTATATTATTTATTTAGCATTAAGATAATCACTATAGTATATTATATTGTAATATAAAATATTATTTATATCACTGTAAATAACGTACTAAAAATAATGAATGTCATTATGGTTCAAAAGTATCTTAAAATCATTTTTTTCTTAAGAACTACAGGCACTTAGGCCTAATTATAATTTGGAATAAGTGACTCCCGGAACACTTTAAGTAGGTATTTGGCGTCAGATTTTTCGACTTTAAGGTGGTTGTTGCTAGCCAGGCAAACACAAGAAAATACTCTAGCACCGTGCATTCCTTTTTCTTATAATATGTTCTTTCTCAAATAGAAAACGTAAGCATATTTTATTTGATTATCTCGTATTTTTATTGGTTCAGTTTGCAATATTTTTATTTGAAACACAGCTACTGTACAAACAAACGCGCAGAGGACATTGAACCCTGCAATATGTAGAGATGAGAAGTATCTCTGTGCGATTTAAACTTTTGAAATAAAAATAATAAAAACATTTTCTCCGTATCTCTGATGCTTTTAATATTTAATTAATGGTCTCGGTGTAGCGTGTGGAATGCGGTTAGCTGCATTATTCTGTCAGCGGCTGTGAAGGTTCTCATCACCTTTGTTTGTTAGCTCTTTGCTAGGATGTGTTTATAGATAAGACTAGCTGTTTTCGCGGCTCCGCCTGAGTCTATGGCGTTTTTTGTAACATCTCCTTCTACCTCTCCCTCTTTCTCTCTCCCACTCTCTCCCCCACATCCTCTCCCTCTCCCACTCTCTCCCTCTCCTGAGGGGAGTGAAACATCTCTGTAACAGCTTGCCAGTTTTGCTGTCTGTCTGAAAGACTGTGCATGTATGTATTTGTTTGGACGTTGGTACTCAAATTCAAATTCCAAAAGGCTTTTATTAGCAACACTTACTTAGCTCGGAACTAGTGTACAGGTTTTTCCTATAAGTTATATAGTTTGACCACTCATCTCATACGAAAAAAAAGATGCAGAATTGTGAGGGTGGTTACTGTAATAACTTTTTAATCTTGTTCTAATACAGTGTAAACTCTTTATAACGACACTAAAGGGAATGTGCATTATATGGCGTTACAGAGAGTGGTCGTTAAATGGAGAGAATGTATCATTGTATGGAATACAAGCTAAACCAACTAAAGCCCATTGATTTCGACGGTTTAGAGAGTTTGTCGTTGCATGGAGTTTACAATGTAATATCATAAATGAGAAAGTTTGTGCGTGTGAGATAGTGAATATATTTATTAATACTTCACGCTGAAGCGGCTGAACTTATGACGACTACGAGTATGTATATTAAAGGTGTTGCGACAGCTCTTAAAGGTGTTGCGTTAGTTACAATATAAGTTGTGTCAGTAAGGAAAATCTTTAAAACTTGATGAATTATTGCTTTCAAATGTTTTTTTAATTAAATTCAGTTATAACACTGTCTGCTCACTTTTCTAATTGAGAAATTACATGTCAACGACTACAATCTATTTCAATGTATTTTGCCTTACAGTTTTAAACTTTTAACGCGTAATTTTAATTATTTTTTATTTATTTTTTATTTATATTCTATAACCGTAAGCTACTTTTTATCCCGGATTAATGCGGGTAACGTCGCGTGGCGCAGCTAGCAATAAATATTGAGATGAAATAGATATTTACTTTAGATTTTATCTCTGGAAACAAGTACTCGAGTTCGAGAGTTCCAAAGCTTCGTTGTCCTCATAATGAACAATAAATTTCGGCACAACGGATGTTGCAAGATAAAATAAATCGCAATTAACATTTTGATTTATAACTTTGCAAGTTTATTTATTTACTAGCCGTGTCCCGCGGTGTTACCCGCGTTAATACAAACAAACACAAAAAATACAAAATATTTTTTATTTCCTTTTAAAATATGGACGTACATATAATACGAGTAATTATATGCAAGGAGTGAATAAGTTGTGTTTTATGTGGTACGTTATAGGGACGCTGTGGCCCGCGCTAAGTATCTTTTCATCCTGAGCATTTAATTTTTTTATAAAAAAAATAGCATATGTGTTCATCCAGGGTCGAATCTATCTTCATTGTTATATCAAAATTGGCCCAGCCGTTTTAGCGTGAAGAAGTAAACACCCACACACTTCATGCAAACTTGTAGCCTTTATAACATCCGTGGGATTAACAAGTTAAAGTGGACTAAGTGCGTCGTGGTCACAAAACACTTTGTACATTAGTTGGTCCCCCGATCAATCACGTCGCATTGCTAACAGTGGCTAATGGGGGTGCTATCGGGGTGACATAAATAATTCCCGGCTAATTGGCGGACGTCCGCCGCCCGGGCCCGTCCGGGAGCCGTCCGGCGCCGGACTGGGATTGATTTGTCGCCGCCTGCCGCTCTCGAGGAGAGATTGCCTAGAGACGCTAGCTGCCATTTATGTCTATTTATTTATTTTATTTATAGGCGAGCAGCAAAATGCTGATATGCCTATATCACACTGAGTTGAAATTAAATTTTTAACAGATCATAAAATGTCCATTATTCTATGTCAATGTTTAAAGTCCACTGGTGCACTGATCACAGGTTAGCAAAAGATTTTTTGTTTTCTGCAACCAGCTATCAAGCCGGTTTTTAAAGCTATTCACTGACGTAGCACTGAATACTTCCTCAGGCAACTTATTCCAATTATGAACCACTCTGTTGCTGAGTATATGATGCCCCGTATTGGTCTTGGCAGGATCACGCTGGATTTTCTGGTTATGGCTTCTGCTATTCTCTACAGATAGTAATTCAATTCATCTAGTAATGTCTAGTAAGCTCATAGTTCCTAAGGTATATTTTGGCTTCTTCTTTATATGATCTGATTACTAAATGGGCAAGCTCTGGTGTCGAGAGTTTTCAGGCCCTCGGAGGCCTCAGACGTAGCTTGTTTTGGGCTAAACCAAAACCAAGCCAATATCGATCTTTTAGATATTGGAATAAGTGTTCTTAACTTCTTATAGGCCGCCTAGTAGATAAAGTTTTTCTTTTAAAAAATAAGACTCGAAGACCGTTGCTCTGCAGGGCACTGTTCAAAGGCTGGCAGGTGTAAGATGTACGAGTATGTAGACATTACGAATTTTTTTTTTACAAAAATATAGCTGGTTCGTGGTTTTGCATTAGATCCTTGAGTAAAAAAATATAGCTTATCAAATTTGTAACACAATTCCTATACTGTAAATTCGTCGGGTAAATTTGATTCACGACACTGATTCATTTTAAAATTAAATACACATAAATTAAATATGGTGTCATGTTGATTAGTTGGCAGGTTATTTTCGAATAATCAAATTTTGCTGTTAGTATTATATAATATATACATATTTGAAGTGGCAATTAATGTATAGAACATATATGTACTTAATTAAAGCTGCGACAACTACCACGACCGTGCGATGCTCATAGCCTGCAAGAAAAATATTATTTTGTGCTTTAAATCGCAGCAATTTATACGCTTTTACCTACAATGGTACTAAAATTACGTCACCGGCCGACAACCTTATTCCATTTAATGTCACAGAATAATAACTTGTACTTCGTAATGTACAATCTGAAGTATGCTATAGCAACACGCATAACTTGAGTGAAATGTCTAAATGTCGTTGCTCTACGACACAACGTAGGCGTTTAGACGTTTAATTACTTAGAATACAACCTTACAGCGCCGCCTTAATGATTCAAAAGCAATTATTTTAACTATTAAGTCTGATGTTTCAGTGGAACAATAAAAACGACAAAGGTATTAAGCTGCATTGCATCTTACATTCTTGTTTTGAACTTCGATGTCGAAAAGCTGTAATTATAAATACGCCGAAAACTAAAAATTCGCAAAATAGCTAAATTGCTATTCGCTTTCGTTCTTATTTTAAAGGACTAAAACTTTTAGGGTTTTAATTGGTTCATAACTGTAATTGGCTATTTTAATGGAATAATTAGTTTTTTGATTAGTTCGCCGAAACTGTTGATAGAAAGGTAGTAGTCGTACTACGCGCAGTTATAAATATTTGTTTCAAGTGAAAATAAAATGTTCATTTGATTTTTAAAGGGATATAAATAAATAAATGAATTACCTATTTATTTGATAAAAACTATTTGACTATTAAAATTATTTGACTATTAAGAAATATCAATTCTCGAAGTCTTCATAACAAAGATATTTCTTTCGTGTTTAATTTTTAATAAATATTGGGTAGATACTTATAGATACATTGGGAACCAAAAATGTCAACTTCACATAATTGATAAAGAAGCCTGAAAAGATAAAGATCTTGTGTTCTAAAATTTTCTAGAAAAATCTAATTTATTTCTAGACATATTGTTGGATGCTAAATGTAATTTATATTCCGTTTACTCCACGAGTACGTGTCACGTGCTCCTCGAATTAATCACCTGTCTCTTTCATTCCTCAGCTTGTTTTCTCTCTCTGTCGCAGTAAGAAAATGCAAACAACCTATGTGCTATTGAAATATACAACCTGACGTACTGTCAGGATAAATATTTATCTTTATGTTATCCGTGCGTGTACACATTACATGCTTGTGTTGTTGAAGCATCTTTTTACATTTGCTAGTAAGGCATTTGACAGGCTAGGCGCGTTACTCACATGAGTCAACGAAACCCATGCCTAGTTTGAAATATCTGGGTCTTGGCTGCTGGAATCCGACATTAGGTGCTTGGTAACAAATACAAAAAAAAAATACAAAATATTTATATTTCCTATTAAATTGTGTACGTACATGTAATAATAAATGCAGAGTGAATAAGTACTATATTAACGTTGTGTGGTACGTTAGGGACACCGCGCTGTGCCCCGCGCTAAGTATCTTTCGATATTGTGCTAAAGGGCCACAGTTTCATCCGCGACAGATGAAACAGAACTTTATTGACAATTAATAACATACGTTAAAATGTGCCTTTAACTTTTTTTAAATAAAGACTTTTTAAAAGACACTACGAGTACAAGCATTGCTTTGCGCCAGCGAACTAGATCCTAGTTCGCTGGTTTGCGCGTTGTTTTAACATATGTATCTATATAAAGTACGTATATATGTATATCAGTTGTGTTAGCAACCATAATACGAACTAGAAATGGTTCAGTATGGGGCTAACCAGCCGCGTGTGAAATGTGTCCCAATATTTAAATTTTTCATTTAATTTATTTAACTTGAGGGCGGTCAATAACCAAGAGAGCACTAGAAAATGTTCTACCATCATGCGATTTGTCGCGTTGTTATCCTTTATCGAAATCTTTACCTCTCTATGTACATATCGATATGTTAAAATGCTAATTTTGAGAGAACTGAAAATCTCGAAAGAAAAATATTGTTTAAGGAAAAAAAATGTTTTATTGAGCACAGTTGGCTACAGCAAAAAAATAATATTTAACGAACGAATAAATTAATTTGCGTCTAATTGAAATTCTGCTTGTGTAATATAATTTTACATTTTTTTGATGGCTTGATTTAAAATATGTTTTGTTAATCCGCTTGTGAGGAATGAGGCTCGTAAATTTTCATGAATTTGACGTTTTATAATAAGAAATTAGCGTAGAACTAAATTCGTAATTTTCGTGTAAACCAAGTGGCCGGCCTCTGGTGTCGAGTGTTTTCTAGCCGGCCAAGGGCCTCTGACATGGCAGAAGCCTGGACCTACAATTTAACGTGTCATCCGACCTCTGATATCCAGATGTAAATACCAACCTTTAACAGCAACAACCGTTGCTTAACTTCGGTGATCGTGTCAGATCACCTTAGAACTAAATTACGATATATGATACGATTAGGTACCAATGTACATTTTACGTTTTATATGTTACTTATATTTTTAAAGATAATAGTTTTAGTATGGGGAAAAAATCCGTAACCTTTGCTATATAGTGTTTAGATATAAGCGTTTTTCGTTAGTTATACCAAACGCTACCAGTGTCGTCACGACTCAGACCTTTTACTCGTAAGATTTGAGTCGGATTTTCCATTATAATTATTATTTTAATTTTTATTTCATATCTAATATTGTATGGATCAAAAAGGCCTTAATAAACCATTATTTTTTTATATATTTAATTTTTATATATCTAATTTACTATGTTTTTACCGATACGAGTCATTATGTATATTATTGAAAGTTGTACTCACAAACAAACAGTCTATCTTGTTATCAATTTGCAAAATGCATAACAGTAGTAGAGGCTGCATGCAGGGAGCTATCGCGGCCACATTTCTCTGGCGCTGTAATTAGAGATCCCCGGGCGAGCATTAATCACCCGCGGCCTGACTGTCCCCCGCCTCGATAACGGGTTCCGTACTATGTCAGACACACAGTTATGTTGCTTCGGGAATGTTTTGCAATGCTCTCTGCGTTGCTTTCGTCTGAGTTTTATTCCACCCCTTTGGGGGGCCTTTGACGTGTCCTAAAGATACATAATCACATATTTTCGCCACTATCACAGCGCTGTAAGTAAAAAAAAAGTATTGAATATACGGACACATTTCACTACATATTATACATACATAAATACTTTATATCGATACATATTCGTATTTAACACCCAAACCGACAGCCAACAAATCAAGTTCATAACAAAGATGTTGGCCGTGCCGGGAATCGAACCCGGGACCCTCTGCAGTCCGGCATGGTAACCATAACACCAACGAGGTCGTCAATATCTATCTATATGTGTTTATTACTTATAATACTGACAAATTGCAAACCAAGTACCCAATTTTTGCATTTTTTAAACACGTTATGATAACTTCAAATTTAATTGAAATTAAATTGACTATGAACTAAATTATGTACTGCGTAAACTCCCATGTAACGTCACGCGATTTAACGACAAACTCTCTAAAGCGTCGAAATCAATTGGCTTTAGTTGGTTTAGCCTGTGTTCCATACAATGATACATTCTCTCCTTTTAACGACCGCTCACTTTAATGCCATAAAATGCACAGTCCCTTCAGTGTCGTTATATAGAGTTTACACTGTATTTTCTTAATAAATGAAAAACACGCATAGCTTGGCGGTCGCAAAAGGCGGTTACTGCGTATATTGTATAGATACATGTCAGGTAGGTACGTACATACATATAGGTCACAATATACCTACATTGATTCGGTAAAAGTCGATACCTATCAGACGTTGAGTTGTATCAGATACCTTACTGAAATAGGTTTGACCTTGCCATTTGTAAGGCTAGCTACGTGTGAGGGATGAAGTTTAGTTTTAGTCGATTTTATATATACAAAAGTAATTGGAAAATTAGTCTCAGTACAAGCTGTGGTGTGGCTAAATCAGAGACATTAGGGCCGTTTTAAAACTCTCCACGCTAGAGCTTGGCCACTTAGCTAATATGAAAAAAAAATCATTAACTGAAGAATATTGAAGCGTTTTTAAAGTCTTAGTACTTTAGTAATATGTATTTACTAAAATGCTTAAAACACAAAATACTTAACATATTAATTTTACATTTTAAACATAAAAACAAATATTTTTTAAATATTTATTATGGTCATATCTAAAAATAATGAAATTAATAAAATTAAGTCTTATATCCTATAAAGATTACGTCAACTACCAAAACAAATATTACTTAATACCTTTAGTATTAAAATATCTGCCTAACATTGAAAATTAAGATTAAATCCATGGGTAAATGTACCTTACTTTACGATTTACGTTGTATTCTTTTTCTGCTTGCAAATGTAGCTTGTTCCTAAATTCGAAAGATCCGTATGTTATGGTTCCTCATCGCTTTGTTTAAACGTACCCCTGCTTACCGTGTGGGTCTTATTCGTCAAGCTACTGGAACCAGTCGCAATCAACAAAAAAGGAACCAGCAGGATCAATCTTGTAAACAATCTGTATTTATTTAAGGTTTAAGCATAGTAGAATATATATTCGCTGGGCGTAACAAACATGTTTAACTTCGCAATTACTTTCAAAATTCAATGAACTGTAAAATTAATTTGATCCCCTCAAATGTACGTTAAATTAAAATTGTTTCCGTAATCCAATATCTATAATAATGAAATTGTAAACAGAATCTTCCAATTAACGAATTGATTTCCTCCCCGACCAACGCGCCGTTATCTGTCGTTACTGTCGACGTTATATCGTTAGCGGCACAGTTTGTCCGAGGTTGGTTATATTGACTAAAAATATTTCTTTTGTGCTATAGTAAATCCCGCGACGCTGACCACACCTGGACCACTCGGTACAGGGACCACCAACTCAGGGACGTGAGCAGGACGCTGCACAAATCCACTAAGATTACACAATATTATGGGCCCAACCATTTACAATAAATTACCTGAAAATGTGCCCGATGCAACGAGTTTAGGTAGCTTTAAAGCTCGACTTAAACGCTGGCTTATCGAGGAAACTCTCTATGATATAAATAACTTTCTAAAAATTATAAGATAATATTAGTACTCGTATGTTGACATTGTTTTATTTTTTATTAATAGGTACATATGACGTATTGAAATCCTGAAATGTACTCATGTATATTTATATATATTTTTGTTATAATGTTTTAAAATATAGTATGAATTGACCTGTAAAATATTGTTTTTACCAATAAATATGATTATGATTAAATCAATTGATAATAAAATAAAACCTAGTAGTGCTTCAAATTTGGTAAATTTTAGAATAGTTACCAAATATTTAAAGGATATATGGGATTGATTCGATCGCCGCCCGAAGGCCTCTGACCTGACTTAACTACTGCTTGTATTAAGGCTAACAACCGGGATTTACAATTTATTGTGTCATCCGACCCACGGTAGCATCCAGATGAAAATACCACTTGAAAATCGACAGTCTTGTGCATGCTCACCCATCCAAACACCGTCCACATCGACCGTTGCTTAGCTTGATGATCGCGTCGTATCACCTTAGCTAGCCGAGCTACAGGCGCTACCATTTTCATCTAGAAACTGCCGTGGGTCGGATGACACGTTAAATAGTAGGTCCCGATTGTTTGTGTCAGTACAAGCAGTCGTTATCCAATCAGAGGTTTTTAGACTGCTTGAAAACTCTCAACACCAAAGGTTAGCCACTTAGCTCTTACGAAGAAAGAGAAGCTAATTTTCAATTATTTATTTTACAGACTTTGAACACTGTAATAATGTTTAACATTAAATTAAAGTAAGTATTGAAGTAATCAGTTTAACTCAATGTGACCACTAACAAGGTGTTAGCAAAGCAAATTGGTATTAGCAGAAACTACGCTCGCTCTATTCAGCTGCCAATATTAGATTTCATGTTGAGTCCGCCTGTTTCCGGTTCGCGACACTATTTTGGAGCAATTTTCTGGTTCAGATACTTTGATAGTTCTATCTATTCACCTATATGTATAGGAATTAATGTTTATTCATTAATTCATTCATTATATACATATGTTTGTTGGTATGTCGACTTGACGAGTACGTATTTAATATAATATGTTAAGTACAAATTGTCATTTTCTTCAAAATTTCCTGCTATATGGGTACTTATATAAGACAAAAATAAAGCATTGATGCTTCTTACTTGCTTAACCAAATGAGTAAAAATGGTAGGCGTATATACGACATTAAAAACCTCATAGACGGAAAAATAGAAGCCAGAAAAAGATGAGAAGGCTAAAGTCATGTCGTATAGTCAACGAAAGTCAACGGTTTGGTCGAGGATAGAACTATTTAAAAAAAAAACACGTAAGTACCTGACTTTTAAATATTGATTGGTTGTTTTTTTATAAACTGTAGAAATAATGGATGAGTTAAATTGAATGATAACTTGACAGTTGTCCGTATATATTTCCATATTTTGTTTTTTCTGATTTCTCCATATACTCGTACATAAGAATATGCCACTAATATTCTTAGCACAAATGAAAGCCTCACCGAGACCAGAATGGGTTCCCTCCATCAGCCGAGCCGGCCGAGAGGTACCGATGCCGAAAATGAAACTAGACATAATCCGGATTAAGTTCGATAGCAAATTTCCGCACAAAGTGGAAATTTGCGGAATTAATGCGTCAAATCTGTGTAGAGAGATTAATATGAATTCGGGACCCGGCCAGTGGGGCGCTTAGCAAATTTATGTTGGACAAACAAACTAAATAGGTAATGGCCAATCGGGTTTGGCCGTTAATACTTGATTACCGCTCTCAATTATGTCTGGTTCCAACTAGGACTAACTAGACCGCAGGAACATGCATTGATAATGTTGCCGAGGGTCAAATATAACATCTACTTGTAAGACTTAAAAAATCTTCGTATACCTAAGTAAATATATAGTTGTGTCATTTCCAGAAAAAAAAACTATTTATGTACAGTCATTCAGTAAACGGTACGTTTTTTCTTTTGTACCGGATTAAGGCTGGTAACACCGCGAGGCGCAACTAGTATATAATACAGTTAACACACGAGATAGATTCACCATAGCTGAGAGCATGCCTAGTCTGGAATTTCTGACTCTGATAAAGGCTGCCGAACTCGGAACGAATCTCAGAACATATTTTGCGAGGTTAGCGACTGCAGATTGATAACAGTCAACAACAATACTCATCTTGAATGTGGTTGCTAGACATTAGCCTATGGTTTCTTCGCGATGTTTTCCATTATCGAAAGCTCAAGCTAACTTTCCCTTAAACTGTAAAAGTGAAATTGTAGTTTATATGCTGCAACTAAATTTCAAAAATTGTATATATGAAGTGGACACTGCGCGGAGAGAGTTAGTGATTTACCACTTATTCGTTTCGAAAGATAGGTGAAGCTATGTGCTATCAATTGAGGTATTATGATTGCGCTCTCGGCTGTAACATCGTTGGTTGATTCTGATTGTTTTAAAAGAGCGTTCCGCGCTTTACGACTCTCATCAAATGTACAGAATGAGTTTTGAATCTCTCATTATTCCACCGAAAGTCGGACACAGTAAGGTCTCGCGCAATTAAGTGGTGAAGTTAAAGTATCTATAAATAACTAGCAGTTGCCCGCGGCTCCGCCCGCGTGTAGGTTATTTTTCGTGTCTACTCCACCACCATGCAATACCATATTGGTTTGTAGTACATGCTATGTATCAGAGATGGCGCTGTATGTGAAAAATGATTTTCCCTGTTTTCCTCCTTTTCCGTTAAAATTTTGCCAGAATTTTGTTTGCTACAGGCCTCACGGAGCCCGAGACCTTTCCAACGAATGCAAATCCGTGGAAATCGGTTCGTGTGCTCTGGAGTTATAGCGTCAAAAAGGAAAACTCTAAGCCCTTCTGACCTAAAATTTTTGTCTGAAATCGGTAATATTAGATAAATATAAACTTACTTATTTTCCGTTGTATTTTTATGGCTTTAAAAACATAAAAGTTGATAAAAAATCTGTAAGGATTCCTTAAAGAACTACGGCACCCTAAAACATACTCATTTATATCAAGAAATGTAAACATAACATGTACTTATTGTAGACTTTTGGAAAATGCTTTGAAACTGGTTTATCTTTCGAAACCATCGACATTGATTTTGCATGGTGATAGAGCATTTTCTACACCAATTTGTAAAATCTCACCGAGAATCTTGAGGTGTTTTCTGGTAACCTTCATTAGAGTCAGTTATTACAGACTAGGCATGCTCCACCATAGGCCAGGGAATGTCGTTAACTCATGTGGTTACGCACCCTTTTGACCTAACAAAGGCGCGGGTTCAGCATAATGCTGAGAGTATGTCAATATAGCACTCTTAATTCAGAAAGGAATTTGTCTAATGGAGGATTCGGGAAATCCCATTTCCCCCCATTTATCAGAGCTTAATCTAAATAAGTAAACTTGAAAGATAGATTGGTCAATTTTAACTAAAACGGAGTGTCAGGCCAACCGGAGGGGAGAGCCGGCTAACTGCGGGCCTTGCTGTGGTCGGCCAGGGGAAACTGGGGCAAATACATACCCTTACATCATCTTACTCTTATACTTAGCCTTTCAAAATAAATTACTAAATTTAAATAGGACCAAAAACAAATATAGAAGACCACCCGGATAAATTGAATTCCTCCTCGTACCTGCATTGACTTAATTACGTGCATTTAACAGTTTAAAAAAGATAAAGGTCCTGATAGTTAATTCAGTTAACATAATATTATGAGCATAAAATGCGACAAATAAATCATATTTCTTTAGTTTCAGGTAATTCAAATGCTCTACTCATCGTGATAACCTGACCTGACCTTTCTATTGAGTATTGGTAAGATAATATCGATTGTTGTATCGATAAATTTTATTAATAGAGAAGAATTTTAACTCATTATTACGAGTAAATTTCTTAAAAATAAATATGAATACAAGAAAGTTATGTCGGTAAACTTCAATATAACAATTATATAATTAATTTACTAAAGCAAACAAAAACTTATAATTCGAATCGAAAGATGAGAAGAATCTGAAATATTTATTTATTAAGTTTTTTTTATATTTTAATTTACTTCCGCTGTGATCTGAAACTGAATTGAGATAAGCTAAGAAAATGAAAAAGTAAAAAATAAATTGGTGTGTGAGGATCTAGTGTTTCGATCCGTCGAGTCCGTCGAGTGAGGATTGTAGTCGATGGGAGAGAAACTCAGATATAGGTTTAGATATGAAGCTAATATTTACAAACATTTAGTCAATTCATATAATTTGATTATCGTCAAGGAAGAGTTTAACACTATAGTAGGCTTTATGATATTTGTATAGGAAGGTAGATTAGGCATACTGGTGTGAGTTGCAGTGGAGGTGATCGGAAGAACACACCAATTTTTTTTTCGAAATTATTTGTTTGTGTAAGCTGTCATGATTACAGCATAAAGTCCAAATACATATATAGTTTCGTTATTAATATGCTTAATACTATCAGTATAGAAATTGAATCGATAAAATAATCTATAAACAGTATAGGTCGACGAGTTTCGAGCCAATATTTGCCAATCAGATGCGGTGACACTTAATACAGGGTAACTTGTAATAAGTAAATAAATTACAGGTAAAACACCTTTTTTAAAAATCGATACGTCTTGTGCATGGCTCCCGTACAAACAACGCTCGTTGTTTAGCTTCGATGATCGCGCCAGATCTAGATCTGTAGCTAGACGAGCTACAGGCTCTTCTATGAAAAAATAGCATACAGATCGTCTGATAAACCCTGCAAATATATGTATTAATCAGATTTATCAAAGATGATTTTATGAAGAAAAACTTTTTTTTAATTTTGTACTTAGTTTTCTTTACTGTAGCGGCATGAGCTTATTTTTACGTCAGTTAAAAATGTGTTTGAAATCTCCGGCGTAGACGTGAATAAACAAAGCTGCCCCAGAGAGAATGTTATCAGATATCACACAATAACCCTGTACGGTATGGAATAGTGATTAAGATAAGCCGCGGCGGGATTTGTTTCGCACCGGGTAATGGCTCCGACAAAGTTAGGTGAGCACAGTTTGTTAATTAATCTCAAATAATGAGTTTAAACCGTACATTTAATACTGTTTCTAAGCACAGAATTTCGTGAAATTATTCGGGTTTATATTAAAAAACGAGTGTGGCTCGGTGCTAAAAACGTCTCCTTCTCCATTAGACGGCCCCTGGTTCGATCCCGGCCCTATACTGACTTACTTTTCAAATTATGTATGTGTGGATTTGGCCTCGCTTTACGGTGAAGGAAAATAACGTGAGGAAACCGACATGTTTGAGGACCACTTTATACGCAGACGTGTGCCAATGACCAACCCGTACTTGGCCAGCGTGGTCGATTATGCCCTATATTTCTCTCCTCGTGTAGGAAGGCCCCAAGTTCCATCAGTGGGGACGTTTAGTGGGCTGCTTATGCTATATACAGGTAAAACATCATGAATAAATCACAGCTTGGTGGTTTAAAGCATTTTCTACTGCTCGCCTGCTTATCAAACACCCTCAAGTTGAAAAATTTGTAACCTAACCCAATGGTGTGTTTGGAAAACCTACTTGAGAGCCAGTTATTCCAGAGTAGGCATGCAAATAGCTTGTGCAAGCAAAGTGTCGGTGAATCGTGGGGTTACGCGCCCTGTTGGTTCTCTATAACAAAAGCTTTGGTACTAATGTATTTCCTCCTAAAATAAAAACTAATGCAATTCCTCCTAAAGCCATGTCTACATGAATTTAATTGTAATTTTCATATTATTTTTGTCATGTTTTTTTGTATGGACTTTATATTTTGATAATTGTATGGATTTTATCTGAAATAAATGATTTAATAATCAAACGTATAGCGTTTGTTACGAGTAACCCTGTATGTAATATGACACACAGTGTGTTCACGGCTCGTCTGTGGGTTGACTCATTTTTTTTTTTGACAAATTCACACACGGCTGGTTAGCCCCATACTGAACCATTTCTAGCTCGTATTATGGTTGCTAACACAACTGATATACTACATATACATACATACATACATAATTATTATATATAAATACATATTTAACACCCAGACCCACAGCCAACAAATTTAGATACGCACAAAGATGTTGACCGGGCCGGGAATCGAACCCGGAACCTTCTGATTAGCAGACTGGCATGGTAACCTTTATGCCAACGAGGTCGCCAAATTAGGTCGCCATATTAGGCCGTGTTGGTAAAAATATTAATGTTATGAGCCCCGCGCGAGGCTCGCGTTCATCTCAGATTTATCATTTTTTCATGGAATTCATGTAAACCAATCTAAAGTGTACTAAATAGCCTGCCGAAACAAGCGAACAACAAATTACAATTCTCAGAAATATGACAATAATTTACTTATTCGTTCCGTTAAGCGCGTACAATAATATAAAAGTAAGAATACGGAATACGGTGATCTTATTCCGACGACCTCCTTGGCGTAATGGTTACCATGCCGAACTGCCAATCTGAGGGTCCCTTGTTCGAATCTTGGCGCGAACAACATTTTTGTGTTGAACTAAATTTGTTGGCTGTCGGTCAGGCTTTTAAATATGTATCGATATAAAGTATTTATGTATGTATATGTAGTAATTCAGTTGTGTTAGCAACTACAATACAAACTAGAAATAGTTCAGTATGGGGCTAATCTACCGTGTTTGGAATGTGTATTTATTACATTATTATAAATGTACGTTAACAATAAAATGTGTATTCTATGTTCCACACCAGAGAAAACACACATATAATAACTAAAATTGCAACATCAATTTTATGTTTTGTGTGTCGAGCAAACCGATACGTGGCGCTCTGTGTCATCTGAATCGCATTTGTCTTGAGGAGTGCTGGCTGTTTGTATTTCAAGTACATCTAATATGTATGTATTTATGTTTGTATCTTGGTCCGCTATCAAGGCGGTATGGAAGTAAATAGTATATTACATAACATCCTATCAAATCCTGCATAAATGATAGGGTTAGGTTTTGTTTAATTCAGATATATCATCTTTAATTCAATGACAAAAATCGTTAGAGCAAAACACGATTACGTAAAGTTTGCTCCATAGTTTAATATTTTTATTTTAAGTGGACTTGTGTCAACATAAAATAAAAAAATTGAGTCCTTAAAATGGCCGATTGTGATATGATATTTAAATGGTCGATTTTCTCTTAAAGCTGCTATTACATTAATTTTATGAGAACTGAAGAATATAAAATTCATTTATAAATATTTAAACAGAATCATATAACACGTTATAGTATACATATACTAGGTAGGTATAACAGTTCCAATTTACTTCATTATTTCCGTGAACATGAAGAGTTTCTCTCATCATCACTAGCCACCGAGTGTTAACAATTTTTTTTATACTTTTAATGGGCTTGCGCTTGATCAGAATTCACCTAATGGTAAGCGATATTGCGATCTAAGGTGGAGCGCGCTCGCCCAGAAGAAACCGATTCATTCTTGTCTTGAAAACTGCTAGATTATAGTTATCGGGGAACAGGGAATAGGGAATTTGGGAATTTTTCTGCTCCGCTCCACTCCATCACAATAATAACTGCACATCCATCAAACTCAAAAAAACCACCGAAACTGAAATGACGACGTTCAGTAGAATGACGTCGATCTATCAAATAGTTCGCGGGCGGAAGCCGGCCGGCGGCCATGTTGGCGGCCATTAGTGCGCCACTTCCGGCCGCGAGCGCTTCCAGGCGACCGGACATAGCTCATGGGGATAATAATGAGGTGCTTTTGCTTTGAGGCAGGGTTAATGTATAGCGAAACATACTACACTCTGCACTGAGCAGATAAGCAAGTGTCTTACTATATCTGTGGTTCATTACTAATCTTGCAAATGTTATGTATAATTCTAGTAAATAAAGAAATTATGTCTTCTCCTTTGCATAGAAAAATGGGTGTGAGCAAGAGTAAGCCAACGGTCTCATTTTCACAAATTCAATTAATTGGACATTAAGATTTCATTACAAAATGGTTTCTCAAACAAAAATGTTACTTTATTAGCTATTAATTCTAGACTAGATATGCTTTATCTTGGGCCAGTGTCATAGCTACGTGTGTCTACGTGTGCTTGTAAAATTACATTACATACGAAATTAATTCAATCTTTAATACGAAAAGTAACACAAATACAGTCACAATGTTAGTTTTCAATTCTAACTTTGCCAAATGGAATATATTCGCAGACACAAACAATGTTTCCATTCCCATAGAACAAGTAAACCCGCTACTCCAGCCACAAGCCCCGTGTCCTATTGTTTTCTTCATTAATATTTCATGAACTGTTTTACAAGCTCTCTATGTATAATGTATTTATATATCCACTATATACTATGGCTATATAGTTATATATATGTATAAGGAATGTGTACAAGCAGCCTTTTGAAATGGAACACAGTCGGAACTATTAAAATTCAAGAAATAAGACGGGTATTACAAATTAGTTTAATACTTCACAAAAAACGTGGCATGGTCAATCAATCGATATAAGCTCTTGTATTTAGCTTTCTCCGATCCGTCCATCTATCCATCGATGTTTCCTGAGAGGTATCCACCTGGGGGTCTTCAAAAGTAGAGTAAATAGATAAGCGTGTTACAACGTAGATTATTATACAGCGTAGCTTTACATCAGGCAAGCTGTAGTCAAACGCGACCCTATAAAAAAAAACTATCTAGCCTCTGCTAAATCCTTAAGCTTCGTTAATGTGGAACCCTCATCCTTATTGGTAAAAAATATAGAAACTATTTTAGATTATTATGATATTCGTACAATGTCATAATAATAAAATAGACAATAACAACACATTTACATATAATTCATGTCACTTTACAGTCCGTCATACTTAAATAGAGATTCTGAAAGAGGCAACCTCATATATTCATTTGAAGCATAAAAAGGGTAATATGGAATATGGTAATATGGTTAAAAAAGGAAAAAAATAGCATCCCTTCCTTTAAATTTGGTATCTGCTGTAGAATCTGTCCGCAACGACTTGTACCGAAGCATGTAATGACTTGTAGTACAGGCTGTAACTGCTTCAGGTTTATGTAATGCTCTGGGTTTATCACCTCTCGGATTGAGATACGCAGCTTTATTGCTGAACAAACTACACTAAAACGTTATTAGTACCTCAGCGCTAAGATACGCAAAAGTACATTATAGTTTCCATTTCGGTACAATTCTATTCATAGATAAACAAGAAATCAATCTTATGGCGAAAATAAGGGCAAAATTTAATCTCTATTTTTAAGTTTTTTTTTGCCATAAATCGTAAACGGTAAAAAATATCGAAAAATAGGGTACTACTCTAAGAATATCTATACTTATTTTGGTACCAATTAGACTTTTTTAGGTATTCTGAATCAGTTTTATTTCTAACGAGCAGGTCGTCCCGGCTTCACACGGGCTATAAAATAATCTAAGTTGCAAAGAGAAACAAAATATAGCCCATGCTACTCAGGGATAATGTAGCTTCCCAACGGCGAAAGAATATTTCATATCGGTCCAGTAGTTTCGAAGCTTATTTGCGTCAAACAAACAAAAAATCTAACTTTTCCTTTTATAATATTGTCATAGATTTATAAGTCAGATTGGTCATAAGCCAAACCGCACTTAACCAACGTGTTGTATTATGACCAGAGATCAGAATACTGAAGAGGATTGCTGATTCCCATACAATAAAGCGTGGCGCGGAAGTTTGCCATAATTACCGATGAAACCTAAATGGCGCTACTAATCGAGCGTGCAGCCTGGCTGCCGCCAGATTTCGCAACGCGCTTCAGTCGCATAGTGATATGATGATACTAGATTGCGTGACCCGAGTCAAGTCGTTTCAAAAAAACACGGATAGATGGCGCTACGTGTATCTTTCAATCTACGAGGGTGAATCAAAAAGTTCTTAGAAGTGCATATATATGAAACCTTTTTGGATCAAGTTCGATATTCAAATTAAAGAGTGTCTATCACACTATATTTATGCAGACTGTCACTTGTTTTTGTCAGTTCGTTCCCATGTAATATTTTTTTTTGTGCAACGAGTTGCTAAAAAGTTAAAATTATGGATAAAAGTGAGTTACGTGCGGTGATAAAATATCTCAGTTTGAAAAAAATGTCTACAAAGGAATTTTTTTTGGACATTCAGCAGACATTAAGGGGCGATGCTGTACCCTATTCTACGGTTGCGTACTGGGTGGCTGAATTTAAAAGAGGTAGATCAAGCTGTAAAGATGACCCGCGTTCTGGGCGGCCTTCAACCTCCGTTACAGAAGAAAATGTCAAAAAGGTTGAGAATCTGGTTTTGGAAGACAAAAGAATGACTATAAAACATATAGCTGAGATCCTAAAGATAACTTTTGGTAGCGTTCAATCCATTTTAATTGATTCACTGGGGTTCAAAAAAGTGTCTGCAAGATGGGTGCCACGAATGTTAACCGACGAAAACAAAAAGCGACGTTTGGAAATTTCCAAGCGTAATCTCGAAATGTTCCAGCGTGATTCTAATAATTTTTGCCGTCGTCTTGTCACCATGGATGAAACGTGGGTCCACCATTTTGATCCTGAAACTGAAAGAAAAATGGATGTCTTGGAAACGACCATCCTCTCCATCCATTAAGAAATTTCGAGTTGCTCCTACCGCTGGCAAAGTTATGGCCTCTGTGTTCTGGGATAGTGAAGGAATCCTTTTTATTGATTACATGCTAAAAGGCCAGACGATTACTGGACCCTATTATGCAAATTTAATCCCGAAAGTGCGTGAAGCGATTAAAGAAAAACGTCGTGGAAAACTGTCGTTGGGCGTGTTGTTCCTTCAAGATAACGCTCCTGCTCATCGATCGGAAGTTGCGCTCAACGCAATCCGCTGTGCTGGCTTCAATCTCCTTGACCACCCACCATATTTTCCGGACTTAGCCCCAAGTGATTTTCACTTATTTCCAAAATTAAAAGAAGAAATTCGTGGAACAAAATTTCACGATAATGACGCGGTTATAGCTGCCGTAGAGGACTTTTTCGAGAGTCAAGAAAATATTTTTTTTCACAAGGAATAAGGGAGTTATAAACGCGTTATTCTAAATGCATTGCATTGGAGGGAGATTATGTAGAAAAATAAAATATTATTATTTAAATCTATGCATTTTTTAATATGGATTCCAAGAATTTTTTGATTCACCCTCGTATGTCTATGTGTTTGGAATGATACACGTAATACGATTTTCAACAAGAGGTCAACCTGTATAATGCAACACGCAGAAGTGCTGATAACACATACTTATGGTTTGGTGGTTGTTATAGCGTTAGGGTTTTCTCACGATACGCGAGTGCAAATTACACACGGCTTGATAAAGGAGTTTTTGGTGCAGAGCAGGATTTGAACCCATGTGTCGCGGAACACCTGCCCAATTTCACTCTGACGGTGCCATACGAGAGCTATACCATATACATATAGCCTTATATACTTTGAGTTTGCGTCTATTGTATTTATCAGTCTATGATTACGACCTAATCCTTGTTCCTTGCGAGAAAACGCCCCAGATAAGAGTCCCACCAAAGGGATCGTAGTGTTGGTTGGTTCGGCGATCCCATTACCGTTTCAGAATTACTGAATCCGAAACTACATTTTCCCCGCAATAAAAAAAATAATCAATCATCTCGGACACGCAACAAACGCGCTGCCGGTAGAACAATACACCGACACTATTTATACGTCACAACTGTCAAATGTGACAGCTGTCAGTGTCGCGCGTGACAGATAATTCGGGACACTTTCCGAGCGTGACATAGGGTAGCGGTGTTTTGTCAGCGTGGGATTGATGTTTTATTTTGGGAACATTATTATTTAATAGTGCATATAGAATATTAGTATTATATGTCGCCGACATACATACACACTTAGGTATGTTAATTGTGTATTTGCGTTTAACAAATTAAGTAAAAAGGGGAACAAAGAAGGTGTGGATGGAGGATGTGAACGATACATGAGATAGAAAGAAGTGTAGAGATGACAGCTGATAGAGGACAGTAGAAGAAAAAACATTTGGTTTAATGACCTTACTTAGTAGTGATAAGATAACATAATAACGATTTGTTGGGCTGGGATCGAACCAGGGGCTGTCTGATGGAGAAACAGACGTTTTCTCGCCGATCTTCACTCGATAAAATTCATATATAAAATGGTTATATATAAAGTAATCTATGCCAGCTAACCCTGTATACTTTTCAAATATCATCATCATCCGCAGCTGTATTAAGGCGTGCCGCTTGCTGTATATCGAACTCATGTTTAACTAAATAATGCACGACCCCTGAAGGTTGGGAGTCGGCCGATCGACCCGCGGCTAGCTTGGAATAACTATTAATATACCTATCACGTTTATACAAGGTAACTGATACGTAAAAACCTTTTAACTTTAAAAAACTCTTAAGTAACTCAAAAAAGCGGCTTCAGTACATCATATTTGTAATTCATTTATTCATACACACGTACACGTCAAAAATTTTTGTTTATACATCAACTAAATGTCGAGAATACAATCACAAATACAGTGTAAACTCCATGTAACGTTACTCGATTTAACGACAAACTCTTTAAAGCGTCGAAATCAATTGGCCTCAGTTGGTTTAGCTTGTATTCCATACAATGATACATTCTCTCCATTTAACGACCACTTTCTATAACGCCATAAATGCACAGTCTCTTCAGTCTCGTTATATAGAGCTTACACTGTAATACAAATCGGGTTCGATTCCCGGCACGGCCAAATCTTTGTATTGAACTGAATTTGTTGGCTGTCGGTCTGGGTGTAAAATATGTATAGATTTAAATTATTTATGTATGTACATGTAGTATATCAGTTGTATTAGCAACCATAACACTAGAAATGGTTTGAGTATGAGGCTCGTATTTAATAATATTTTTATTATTATAATACATATAAAAAAACAACAAGCGTAGGTTTCCCGTTAAATTCCCGATTAAACACAATCATATGTGAACTACAAAAAATAGTCTCTCGGTTTTAAGAAATAAAAGATATCTGTGACTTTGTTATCGTGAATTTCCATAACTTGTAAAACAAAAGTTGTATATCTACAAGTATTAATACTTTAGCCGCCCTCAAAATAGGTGTAGCAATAGTTACGCGCAACTCTGTATATTGCTAAGTCTGCGAAGAATAAATAAATATCAGTGTACCTCACCTTACCTTGGATACTTTAATGGTAGAGGTTATTCTTGTATATCAGCTTTTTATTAAATAAAATAGGTGTAGCCTTATGAGTAGTGTTATGAAAGCTCTGATCAACTATAAAAGGGCAAATAAAAACACGTTTGTTTCTTTGATTTATGATGCTTTTCACCCTTGGTTACCAGACAAAATTCTATTGGAGTTTTAAATAAAATTTAACTAACCCTTTTATTTAGAACGGATAAATACTTATCATACTGTAAAACGAATCAATGAATAGTGTTTTCAAGCCGCAGCTTTCCAAAAGCTCTAGCTCTCATTACAAATAATCCAACCATTCATATAATAGTTCAATAAAGAAAACATTTAAAAGTTCGATTCCTCTTGCTCTCGCACTCGTTTAGTTTAACAAGCTAAAGGACATATATGTACTTTCAAATGTTATGTACATATGCATATATGTGAAATGATAAACTAACAAATATACGGTTTCATTCTCGTCTTATTAGAATTGGCTCAAAAGCGAGCACATAGACATAAAAATAGCATAGATACCGCTGACATGCAAGTTACATTTCTATGCAACCGGTGCGGTCGCGGCTGCGGCTCCCGGATAGGGTTCAGCCACCAGCGAAAGTGCTCATCGGACGCTGCTTAAATAATCTGATGAAGATGTATAAAGGGCCCATGATGATGATGATGACATAAGAATATGACAAGAATTAGAATATGAGTATAATTCTTGTCATATAACCACTCGTATGTTGAAACACCGGCTCCCGGTATAAACACATTTTCGCCGCAACTGTTGACATACCGGGAGCCGGTGTGGGTAAAACTAAAACTTGGAACTTGGCCTTTTTTTCAACAGATAATACAAAATGGGCTAGTGTCATTCAACATACGAACGGTTAAGAATATGAAAAATACAAATTTATTGATAACACCAAAGTTACAAGTCAAATAATATGATATCATTACAAAAGTATATTATGATATGTATCGATGTCATTGTCAAGGCGAGAATTATACTGTATATTTGTTAGTTCATCATTTCGCATACAAATGACAATAACAAAACAATGAATAGTATTGACGCGCCGCCAGGTCCGACAGGTTAGCTCGGCCGATTGATTGTCAAAGGTTTGTGAGACGCGGCCGCGCGTGCTAGCTAAATTGGTTCAGGCTGTAGTTCTGTACCTTGATATGTATAGAGCCTTAAAGGCTAAACACATGTTAGGTATAATTTAGTATTAATATTATTTTTATAATAACATAATTTAATTATAGTATGATTTTTACTACCTACTGAAATTATCTTTTACTGTTTATTTTTACATAAGACCAACATTTGACCCGCCGTGTGCATAACCACACGATAGTTAGCGACACCGAGACTGTGCATTCAAATTCAGACCACGAAAAGATTTACTTCTGCAACGTATGTGCTTATACACCAAAAGAGTGTAGTAAGGATTTCTAATACATATAACATTGTCGTTTAGTGAAAACTATGCTCAACATTGGCATACTTGCGTTTGTACTTTGTTAAGTACCCAAAAATATAAAACACTAGCAGCCTGCCCCGGCTTCGCACGGGCTATAAAATAATTAAAGTATAAAAGAGACACAAAATATAGCCAAAATGTAGCATACAACATACAAAATGTAGCTTCCCTACGGTGAAAGAATTTTTTAAATCAGTCCAGTAGTTTCGGAACTTATTCGCGACAAACAAACTATTAAACTTTTTCTCTTTATAATATTAGTATAGATATACTTAGATAACTATTTAAATTGTAAATACATAGTATACATATTGTGTTAGAAAGGAAAGAAGTATTTCTTGGATATGTTTTAGTCACCTTTCAAAAGATAAGTTTGCCTTAATAAAATGAATTTGTGTAGCAAGGTTTCGATTCGATAATAATCGCTTAGGATCACTACAACTTGCTCAGAAACGTGTAAAAATAATAATATGTTCAAGAAAGGTTTACAAATTCGAACATAGTGCCGTAATAATCGATATTAGCGGTATCGAGTAATACAATCTCGATTGTGGCCATTCGATTCTCGGGCGGATAATCATATCGGGCGAGGGATTCGCTCGAGCCGAACCTATCGCCTTGTTATTGTAGGACGTACAAATTACATACATATGTATATTATGTTCTTACCTACTGTTTACAATATCAGAGTCATTTATTGGTAACAATACAGTTACATGTCAAATTTATTGATACGAGTACATTTCTATTAAAATATACATTTTGAATGTTCAATATTTAGTTAAACTGCTTACGCAGATCTCACGCCATCTTATAAATCCTATTATTTGTGTTTTAAGCCCATTTTGATAATTACGTATCCATTTACTTATCCTACTATTTAGTTATTTACAATATGATCATACAAAAATATGGTAAAAAACCTAAAAGCTAGCCAAGCTACCGGCGGTAGGAGCTACAGGGACAGGAACCTTCGGACAATGCGCGCCGTGTTGAGTATTACTGCCTTCGGTATCCGACCCATTATCTTTTTTATCTCTAAAACTTACAGTGGCCATCTTCCGGCTCATTCCAGCCGTCAGAGCAAATCATATTTTTTTTTAATCCCTGCGACTATTAAAAACAATATTTTAATTGAAATGTAACTTTAATAATATGTGATTAGGGCAGCTTACGAAGTTTCCCAAGCGGCAGAGGCAGATAGCGGCGGCGGTAGGCAAGTATAAGTTAAATCAGCGGATAATTCCTGGTTTATTCCCCGCGTGGACAAATGGCCATGATTTGTGTAGTAATAGCCGGCTTACAGCGCCTTACCGGATAACTTACGGTTATGTAATGCATAACTTAGCAGCCAAACTTAGCTGGTAATATCCGAAGTACAAGTTTGTTTTAAAGTGGCCTGACTTTCGGGTGTACAAGGCTTTTTGTAGAAGTTCACTTCTAAATAAATAAATAAATTTCAGGACATATTTCACACACGGCTGATTAGTCCCGTACTTAATCATTTCTAGTTTTTATTATGGTTGCTAACTTAACAGCTATACTACATGTATGTACATATGTAAATACTTAATATAGATAGATTGTCGACAGCTCGACAGCCAACGAATTAAGTCTAGCAAAAAGATGTTGGCCGTGGCGGGAATCGAACCACCCAAAAATAAAATTAAAGTGGGGGAGAGTAGTCTACCCTCCTAATCCAGAGTATGCTCTCCATCATGGTTTTGTCAACACAGTGGCCGACAAAATAAACTTCATGATACGGTGTAACGAGCCCGACTCCTTTTATAATTTCCTAAATTTTCAGAGATTTTATTATAGTGAAGACTCGAGACGCACGACTAGAGCTAAGAAGTCAATTTTTTATCCAAAATACTTTTTTGTCTATCAACCCAAAAATTAGTGTCTTTCTTGCTTAGATTGATTACAAGACTAGAAGACGAAGAGGAATAATTCCAAGACGCGTTCCTACACCCAAACCTAGATCAGTTAGCGAGTCTGTTCTCCATATTCGTGTGATCACGGAGCGCTCCAATGAACTGTATCATTCACACAATTTTCGACTTAATCGCCCTCAGAGAGGATATTGTTTTGTGCTCAATATTCTTTGATCAGTGTCTGTAATCGAAACCTTTCAAAGGAAAATTAAAAATAAACAAGACGACAGTTGTGAGTTTTACTCATAATATTACAGGCCTGTTTTATAAAGGTAACTTTTAATTACACGAAATCGATATTTGTCGTGGCGCGGGCGGATCGGACAGGGTTTTATTATCGAGGAGTTTTACTTAAAAAAAAAACACAAATGATTAATTGAGTTGCAGATATTTTGACATGTGAACAATTGAAAATTGGAAAGTTAACTTGAATTTTAACTATACAGAATTAATTTGAAAAATACTGAACCAATTTAGATCAAATCTGTATGTGGGACCATATGGAAAGTATACATATATTTTCTATTCAAGAAAAAAAAACAAAATCGGTTATTTATTAACTGGGCCTCTGATATATAACAAAAGAATAAAAAAAATATAGTCGTTATGAAATTTCCACATTTTTTTAAAGACTGTGATAAATGAATTTATGTAATGAAACGAAATTCTTACTGTATTTAAATCTCGTGTATATAATCTGTATAGGTACGTTAACGTATTCTCAGTTAATTACCCTCTGGAACACAAAGCCGTTGACTCGCCAACGTTTAAATTTGGAATTCCATTTCGCAGGTAATCATGGCAACATTCTTTATTAAACATGTGCCACGATTTAAATTTCGATCTCCTCTTGGAGTCGATAGTCCTTGGTTCATTTAATACGTTCAAAAGAGGATGAAATTTTTAATGAACGAGGTCTACAGCTCAGGGATAACAAATAAAATAATTATCGGAAATTCTTAACTCTACACGTGTAGAGTTAAGAATTTCCGAATTGTGATAGGTAACGTTAATCTTAATTAATCTTAGTTAATTGATCTTAGTTAATTAGTCTTAGTTAATAAACTTGGTTAATTGATCTTAGTTGATTTTTCCTTTACTTGTCTTAGTGTGGATTTTGGATCACAGCGGAAGTACACTAAATATTTAATTTTGTCATCTATTTACAATGGATTTCCGCAAAGTAACGCCTGAGTCAATAAGTTATGTTAAAATAATTAATTAATTATTCTTAAACTCGATAAGTGTGGCTAAATAATGATTGATTATAGCAGTAAATTGGGTTCTAAAACATTTCGGTTCCAAAAACATATTAACATTTTGCAAAATAGGTAAAAAGTGGTGTTGTCGTCTTCGTATGAGTTAAGTCGCAAACTCTGATATCGAGAGTTGTCAAGCCACCCAAAGGCTTGGCTTGTCAACTGCTTCTCCTTAGCTAGCCGTGTGTGGTGTTATAATAATAAGTTGGCCCTATATTTTTACCGTCAGGCATGCAGTCAGTACTTAATAAAATTAAAAAAATATAAATGTCCAGTCGAATTATTAAATTACTCACAACATTATTATTCAAATTATCTTACAAAAATAATAACTTTATTTGAATGGAAATGTTAGAACGGCGATGGAAGTTTTTGCTTGTGTAGTAAAATGGCGTCAGTAGCATTTCCGGTTGTGAACTGCAAAGCTCGCGTCTTGCGAGTGTCAGCCGCGTGCGGGCTTAGTAGCTGACCTCACAATGTGTCTGATGGGTTAATCCGGCGAGCAGCTCGTTCCAGTAGCTGGATTAAAGTTCTGTAACTGGCACCGGTCGCTGGTCAGGTTTTGTTTCCGTTCCAGTGTGGCTTTACTTGGATTTTCCTTGTGAGTGTGGATATGGCCGCAAATATAAATCTGTCTCGCATATTGAATGTCTGTTATGACAGCGTCGTTTTTTACTTAAAGATTAGATTACTTACCTATATTAGCTATTAGAATATCCAATAGTGGTATAAAAACGAAAAATATGTCTCTATCATTATTAATTAGAAAATTCGAAGTAATCATTAAAATTTTATGTTAATTTGTGACTTATCGTTCTGTAAATTTAATGATAAATTGTTTTTTTTTTCTAAATTAAATAAATTTATTATAAATGCACCAAGAACTATTAGGGGCGGGTTATTTAGTTAGAATTAAGTAATTTATTATTTATTTAGTTTATCGGAATATAAAGACCCAAAAAAAGGATGTGTTTTTGATAGTTTGACGATTAATTTGTATGTTTATAAAGAATCCAAACTTTTGTCAATTTCTATGATTTGAACTTTTAATTAGTGAAAACAAACCTTCTTACTTTATTTAACTTTTAAATTGAACTACAAAGTAAGTGTAATTTTTTTTTAAACTTTGTTCAAAAGTAGGTAATTAGTCTTTTAAAAATTTTAGATATTTGTTTAATGAATATTATTTTTGTATGATATATTATTATCAATTCGATCACATATCAAGCAAAGTTCTAGTTCTAGACCTTTGAAGAATTAAAGTAATGCATGTAGAGAGACTTGCCCTTAAATTTTATTTATGGTCAATATAATTCTGTATTTCATTACTTATTTATTTAAAACATTCTAATATTTGACCTTGAATTAGGTCTACTGCATAAAACACAATAAAACTCGTCTCGGGACAAATTGAATACGTCGTCATGAAATACAAATTTGGTTTGATTGAATTTCGCTCCATGCATTGCACAGCTCCACATACAATATGTTCGGAACACAATATTCTCCAATATTGAAACCTGTCGCGACTTTTAAAACAACTTTTATTTACTCCCCAGAAAAATATCAAGATCAATTTGGCTCGAAACGAGTCCCACGTTGGGCGCCAACTACGGATTATCACTGATAGATTTTGCATTAAACTAAAACAGGGCCAAAAAGCCTGTTAAGAAGAAGACAAAATGAATTGTGTAATGTTTTAAATATTCGATGTTGAAATTTGCATGAAATTGATAACATTTAGGTTAATTTATATTTATTTTTGTTTTTAAATTGTTTATTCAATATATGTATTTTTAATTACTAAAATATTTAATTGATAATCTATAGCCTAAATATTTGAAAAGCCTAATAATTTCACAATTTGTTATTTTAACTTCACCGTTTAATAAGGCTCCCGTCCAAAAGTGCCCATCAAACTTGCTGCATTGACTCTTTGGATAGCAAGGCAAATATGCTGGAAAAGGTACTCCTCTGCCTGCTGGTCCAGACTCCTTTCATAATTTTGTAACTATATTAATTTATTATAACTCATTCTAAGCAAATCACAAAAGAAGACTTTCTTAAGGTCAGAGCTCTTCAAGCGTATTATTCAAAAAGTATTTAATTAAATATAATACTAGATCATATCTTGATCCATATGTTTATCATAATCCAGGACTGTATACAAAGGCCATTTAGCTCATACAAAAAAGATGATCTCGGGATCCATGCGTGTGTAATCTGTGGCCGAGGTAAATAAATACTGTATGTAAATTGGGTATTTTCTGCGCTACGTCGAAGAAAAGGGAAACTCGTGAAAAGAGAGGTTTGTAATCAGAGAAGGACATACATATATATACTTACTTACATTTTATTACTATGATAATTATAATCTAGTCTATTATTTACGCTAAACTTGTGGTGGAAGTCCATTTTTCTTATTAGACCGAATATAGAGTTTTCGGGAAGTTTTTTTGGAATCCATTTAAAAAGACAAGGTATTGCTTGCACTATAAAGTTCAGCGTTTATATTCTTCAAGATTCTCATTTCTGGGCAAGCGTGCTCCACCTTAAACACACAAACTTTCGCATTTATAATATTATGAGGATAATCTACGTAGCTATTGCACTCCTTATATAGAAGTTTCTTCAACTAATTACTGTTTTATCTTACAAAGCATTTGCAAAATTCAAATTCCATGAAAAGCTGTTATTTCGTTTCGTGTTAACGGTTAAGGCGTCTTGTAAACTCTTGCTTACAACGGATTCTTCGCACTTTAAGCAATATCTTTTTGTATTATTTAACACTTACTGTATCTGTATTTAAAAAAAAATGTTATTCATCATCATGATCATGAAACACAGCCGGTTCTCTCCCACTGCTGGGAATAGGTATCTCTTCAAACATAACACGCCATTGACCTCGGTCCTGTGCCTATCGTGTCCAGGTTATAGACCTGCGACTGATGATATGTTATCATCTGTCGTGATGATATGTTATGACGACCGACACGACAATCGCAAAGTTATTTTTTCATCAGTAATACAAGAATGTAACGTGAACAAGATGTTGGTAAAAAACAAACTCCGGGTAAAAAAGCCCTCAAAAATACGTAAACGTAACTATTGTGTTTTATTTTGCAACAAACCCTTCCTCCTTTTTTTTTTTTTTTTTTTTTTTTTTTTTTTTTATCCTTGATAGGTTAGCGTTTGACTACAGCTAGCCTGATGTTAAGCTGCACTGCAGTCTACGGTGTGGCACGCTTACCTAGAAGATACCTATTAACTCTACTTTTGAAGGCCCCCGGATGATACCTCTCAGGAAACAGAGACTCAGGTAGTGAGTTCCAAAGCTTCGCAGTCCTAACAATAAAGGTCGACGCAAAGCGTTTTGTACGAAAGTTCGGAACTTCAACTCTGTATCGGTGTCTCTTCACTGTCTCTCTGCTCGTTCTGTAGTAGAACGGAGATGGTGGAATCAAATTATGAAGTTCCATAGCACACTCCCCGAAATGTAACCGATAAAAAACCGACAAACTAGCAACCTTGCGTCGGTGCTCTAGGCTCTGAAGTTTCGCCTTCGTAACGCAAGAATTGCCGATGAGCTTCTTAGCTCGTCTCTCAATAGACTCAAGTGCTTCTAGCTGATATTTGGCAGAACCATCCCAAAGATGCGAACAGTACTCCATGCACGACCGAACTTGCGCTTTGTACAAGGTGAGCAGCTGTTCAGGCCTGAAGTACTGTCGCACCTTTGAGAGGATACCCAGCTTTTTTGCAGCCACTTGCGCTTTGGATTCAATATATGAACCAAAATTGAGAGACGAGGTCAAGGTGATACCGAGAAGCTCTAACTGGTTTGTGATCGGAACGGACACATTTCGGAAAGTAGGGGCCAGATGAAATGGCCTCTTCTTGGCGGAGAATAGACACGCCTGAGTCTTAGCAGCATTAAATTTAACCAGATTGGCATCGCCCCAATCGGAGACTGCCTGTAAGGTGTCGTTTATGCGCTCGACCATGCCCTCTCTGAGTAACTGGATATCAGCCGCACTGGCTCGTGCGTTGGACATATAGCTCTCTACAACCGTGCTGTCGTCTGCATACCCTATGATGCCAGGCTTGAGCAGATCATTAATATGCAGCAAGAAGAGAGTTGCAGAGAGCACTGAACCTTGAGGGACACCGGCGTTTATAGCCATTCGATCAGACGAGCAACCATCTATGACTACTCGGATTGATCGATCCCTCAAAAAGTTTGATATCCACGCACAAAAACCAGTGGGCAAACCGAAGGAGGAAAGCTTGCTGATAAGGCCGTCGTGCCAAACCCTGTCAAAGGCCTTAGAAATATCGAGAGAAACCGCTAGGGCTTCTCCGAATTTCTCGATGGCCTCACTCCAGATGTGCGTGGCGTACACTAGAAGATCCCCAGTTGACCGGTTCCGGCGAAAGCCATATTGTCGGTCACTGAGGAGGTCGTTCGATTCTAGGTACGCCAGGAGCCTGTTGTTCAGGACACGTTCCATACTTTACTTTTGTTTATATTTAGCTACAATATGGATTCAGGGTGTGTGGAGATAAAGGATTTCATGGGAAAATAAGGGATGGAACTTACACGAGACATGTTGTGAGCAGAGCGCATACAACGGCCACGAGTGAAGCTTGACATTTCATAATACATTTTGTCATCAGTAATACAATAAGTTCTAAATACAAAGGTGGCGTTAATAGTAACGTAAAAAACCTATGTCTGTAAACTTTAACAAGAAACTAAATAGCAACTTTTCATGGAATTTAGCTAATGCAAATTTTAGTACTAAGGTATTTTTTTTATGGAAAACTATACGTTTTATTTCTTAGTTACCTAACGTCATATTGACTCGTTTTGTTTCCTGTGGAATAGCTACAAATTAAGTTTTATCATTCTCCTTTTATAGGTGATGATTATTAGTATTTTAGCTCGTGGTTAAACAGCACATGATCTGAGACTACAACGGAATTCACAATCATTCTAGGTACTCGTATTTTCAAGCTATAAGTATATTAGATACCTATGCATTATTTAAACAGTACCAATTTATCGAACGTCTGCTCTATCCGTAAGTTATCATATCTGAGCAAAAAAGTAAAGACCAGAAGAAACGAAGATTCAGGTAAAGGAAACTGAAAATATTTATCTGTTGTCACGTCCCTCCTGTATGTTTCCCTTTATTCGATGTGTTTGGTCACACGCGGGTGAGTGAGGCGGTTAAGAAAGGTACAGTAATCCTTTTTCATCCGATAATACCTGTATGCTATTAAGGAGATTGTTTTTCTTACATTGTCTGTATTTCAAGCAAAGGTTACATGTAGAAATCGCATCGCAATCACTTTGATGTTAAATTAAAAGTTCTTAAACAAATGAGGTGTCATTATGAGATTATACTATGAGATCCTGAAAGGTCTGTTTAGGCAGTTTAAAAAAAACACTACTTATTTTATTGTAATGTGTGCAATTTGTGTATTTTTGGAAAAAATTGGGCGTAGAACTAATACATTTTCTATGGAAATAGACTACCAACACAAAAAAACCATAACATATATATTTAAGTATGTTACTGTACACTTGGTTTGTACAAAATTACTAGAAAACGAAGCCAAGACAGAGGCTTTGAGGCGGCTTGAAAACTCTCGATACCAGAGCTTGGCCACTTAGCTCATACAGAGAAGAATATCAGAAAACGGACCTTAAATAATTTGTGCGGTAAATTATACATAACAAAAAAGTTACAATTTATCTTTTTTTTAAAGGAATGCGCGAGGTTATTCTCTAATAATGCTATGATCTAGCCTACTAAGCTAATAAATAGTATTCCTTCAACATAAACTATTATTTACGTAAAGTCTCTAAGAATGTGCTCATTAACACATTTCTTAATGTCTCTATTAAGTTAAGTACACTCTGTTCATTGTGTTCTATTGTCAACACTACACTAACTCGAATGGTTTCATTCGTTTTAGTATTCTAAGTCATGTGTATTGTCAAGGAGCTGGATAGCATCGACTATCACATTGAGGTTAATTCTTTGTTCGTAAGCTTCGGCGTATTACAATTTAACTTAACTGCTAAAAATGTATTAAAACAAAAATTGCGTATACCCATATAAATCCTATAACGGGGCTTACATTTTTACCTTTAAAAAACTGAAAGGTATTTCGGAAAGATCCGTCGCGAGCGAGACCTTGACCGCGGCAGGTTATGAAGGGCGTTACAATAATGACAGGGGTACCTACTCTTATTATTATAAGGCTTAAGTTTTCAAGTTGGCCGGAGTCTAAGACAAACACCTCCCGGGGCGGAAATTAATGTGTCTTAGGGCGTGTTTATAAAGATTATGAAATATTTATGATGATTAGCTGATTAGAGCCACACGAATAAAAGACAGGCTGGCCAAAGGTGGAGCATGCCTATTCTGGAATACGAAGGATGGTTACTATAGAAGAAAATATACTTTTCCTTTTGAAGAATTTTAGTAGGCAATTGTGTAATTCCTACTGCGCATATCAATCTAGAATGTCTCGAGTATTAATTAAATCTCATAAAATAATATTAGAACATACATATTTCACACAGGGCTGGTTAGCCCCATACTAAACCATATCCAGTTTGTATTATGGTTTCTAACACAACTGTATCATATCTGTATTACGTATGTAATAACAACACTCATAAATTCTTTATTTCGATACATATTTAACACCCAGACCGACAGCCAACAAATTTAGTTCGTCACAAAGATGTTGGCCGTGCCGGGAATCGAACCCGAGTCCCTCTGGTTGGCCGTCCGGCACTGTAACCATTACGCCAACGAGGTCTTCGGTTCAGAGTGTGGTCGAACTACAACATAACATTCCTAAAGAATAAATACATTTATGTTCGTTTTCTGTTTGTTTGTGTATTGTTTATCAGTACCTGTTTATTTCTCTGTGTATCTGTATACAGCTTTACTTTCAGTAGAAGCTGGAGTCATGAAGGTGGTGGGGTTTTTGAATTTTTTATTTATTGTTGTTCTTCTTTTATAACTTTCGAATAAATAGGTAATAAAAATAACTAAGTGTTTTTTATTTGTTTCAGGTAAAATCTGGATTAATGATGGGACAGAGTTATTTCCGGTTGTCGGTTTGTTTGGATACGTTTACATTATGTATTTTGAAAAAAAAAACATTGTATGGAATACAAGCTAAACGAACTAAGGCCAAATGATTTCGACGCTTTAGAGAGTTTGCCGTTAAACCGAGTGACGTTACGTGGAGTTTACACTGTAATTAAATTCATACGTATGTTTATTATTTTAGTAATCAAATAACTAAGACGTGTAGAGACAGTAAAGACATAATTAAGCTCAGAGAATGCTACCTTCATTAAAATAGTGCAATATGAAAGCTAAGGGAGCTCTGCTAGACTACATTAGTTGATCCAATGAGTTAAATACGGAGTGCAATTAAACGTACAGCTTCTAAATTAACAAACAGACTACAGAGAGAAATATATTAACAGACACAGTCAGGTGCTTGCAGTGAAACGATCTGCGACAAGATGGCTTTAATTGGATTACAAGTATTGACTAGGATGCGTGAAAATACGAACAAACAAACGATTTTGCATATATATTGCTCCCTCACTTGGGATTTCTCACTCTGTGTCAAGTATGTTATAAACTAGTCCACGTATATTGACTCTGCGCTGTATATTCCACCCTTTGAAGTCGACTTGATGAAGCGGGCGTCGGAGCTTCATCTTCGAGCACCCTCGAATCTGAGCCAACTAGACCAACCAGGCAATTAAGCAAAATAAAATATGTGATTTGATAATCGCTCTTAACTCCTTGCTGGAATCCCTGTTCCCACTGAACTACAACCTTACTGTCTTCAAACCGAGAGTGAAATGGAATTCTCGAGGCAAGCGCGCTCCATCCTAGACCGCAATGTCACTTAACATCCAGTGAGTTGTGGTCAAGCGCAAGCCTATAATGCATAAAAAAAACAATTAAAAATAAATACCCACTTGTAAAATATAAAATGCGCAATCTTCAGGTCACGCAGTGGCAGGAGAAGGCACAGGACCGAGAACAGTGGCGTCTCCTAGTATCGGAGGCAAGGATCCGATTCGGGTCGATGCGCCAACCCAGTTAGTTTAGTTAGTTTAAAATATAAATTCCCGTGTTGGGGAGCTATGAAAGAGAAAAGCGTTTGTATGTTTGGTAAAAGTTGTCTGTATTGTTGTGACAACCACGAGAAATAAATGTAGAGAAAGTTTATGAAGTTTTTGTACTGGAGTCGCTACGCTACCTGGAGGTGGGCACAACACAAACAACTGCGCTAAGCTTGGTGGTGGCAGTGAGGTTATACTGTTCTGGGTTATTTGAAAATTATACGAGCTAGGCTCTTGTGGATAGAGTTCTCGCCAAACATTTCTATTCTCTGCCATAGCCTTGACCTTCTTGTATGACGTGGCAATTTGAAAAAACATGATAAAATAAAGAATAAGAGATATTTTGAGTTAGTTACCAATAACTCTGTATATTTGTAAATACGAATTGTTTTAATTGTTTATTATGAAATTTTGAAATGACAAAATCAATCCAGTATAAAACAATTAGTTACGCATACATTCAAGTTTTATTTGTATTTGCATTTGTATATACCTGCAATTTGAGGTGAATCTGGTATGTTATCTTTTTCCTAAGAGCTAAGTGACCAAGTTTTAATTTCGAAAGTTTTCAAGGGTGTATAATATATATTTGTTTCCTTCTTCGACTTGACGATAGAATCCGTATATAAATATTCTTCTTCATCGTATGAGCTAAGTGGCCAAGTTCTGGTGTCGAGAGTTTTCAAGCCACCTGCAGGCCTCTGACTTGGCTTAACGACTGTTTATACTAAGACTAACATCCGTGACACACAATTTAACGTGTCATACGACCCACGGTAGCGCCCAGGTGAAAATGCCCCTTGAAAAACGACAGTCTTGTGCATGGTCACCCATCCAAACACTGTCCGCATCGACCGTTGCTTAGCTTCGACGATCGCGTCAGATCACCTTTACTAGCCGAGCTACAGGCGCTTAATTAATGATTGTAATGTGACTTGCCGTTAATGTAAAGTCCTGCGTTTCTGTGTTTCCATCTCGACCGTCACTTAACTTCGGTGATAGCGTCAAATCGCCTTAGTTTGCCGAGCTAAAGGTACTATAATAAACTGAATGCAGATTATAACGCTTTCCTCTCGTTCCGAATAGTCCTGTAGATGTAACTAGTATAACCTGCGCGGTGTCGCTACAAGGCAGGACGAATTGCGAGCTTCATTTAAAGTTGGTTTGAATTGTTTCACTTTCCTTTGCCCCCGGCTTGTCGCCCGAATATTTTAGTTCAACTCTACAACGCCAGTTGTCTTCTCCAGTAAATAACTGCAATGCCTTATGGGTAATTATGTAACTGTAATGTGACATAATATTGCAATAAATTGTTTGACTTTGACTTTGTACACCTCCTCTCGACTAGAATTATAATTTAAAATTGACATGGATACATATCATATACTTTTGTAATGATATCATATTATTTGACTTGTAACTTTGGTGTTATCAATAAATGATCCAGAATGACCAGGTTTGATCCCGGCCCTACACCATTGACTTGTTTTTCAAGTTATGTCTAGATTTGCACTCGGTTTAGAAGGAAAACATTTTGAGGAAACTGACATTTTTGAGGACCACAATATCCGAAAATATGTGCCATCCAACAACCCGAAGTTGACCAGCGTGGTGGATTATAGCCTATATCTCTCTCCTCGTGAGAGAAGGCCCGAGTCCCAGCAGTAGGAGCGTACATAGTGGGCTGCTTATGAAGATACCTTGCGACAGTATACTCTGCTGTGCAACCCTAAAATAAATACGGAAGGAACGCTACGCTATACGTATATCTATGCTTAATCAAGTTTCAAACCTAATATTAATTAAGAGTGTCAAAATACACGAAACTGTTTAGTAAAGCAACTGCTTCATTTCATTGAAAAACCTATAAACCATCATCTATGTCCTACTGTTGGTCGTAAGCCTCTCTTCGTGGCCTCATTGCGATCTTATCGTAGATCAAATTCGATATGTCCTCTTTCTGCCTGTAGAATCGCTTCTATAATTAAACCTATAAAATATGTCTATATCAATTGTGTTTATAAATTCCTGCATAATAAAGGCAGAAACAATCAATTCCCTTCCCTCAAGGATCCAATCTGGTCCAATTTTCTCCCACATGTTGTCTATACTCCCCTCTCCCCCTATAGCTCCCCCCTCGACCCCTGCGGGAACGATAAGGGATGTTAGGAAAGTCTCAATCTCTTTATTCTGTGGTTTCTCTTAAATAAAGCGGCTGTAATATACAGATGCTGAATTAGTACGGATTTAGAAAATATACAAGTTTACTTACTGTCTAGTAACACCAAAACCTTCTAAGGGTGGTATCAGTACGACTTAGTCTTAAAGCGATGACAGCTGAGTCGGGCGTGCGGCTGCCTTTTGTTCCGCAGGACGTGGGTTCAATCGCTGCCAATGAGTTCGAGCTTTTGGTAAAGGAAGACATTGATCATGGCATGATGGCATTTCCTAGAGTAGACTTCGCCACCTTGAAGTTAAAAAAAAATGTCGCCAAGCACCTAAAGCTGTGCTCCGGCAGCCTGAGCTTCAATTATTCC
This sequence comes from Mellilla xanthometata, assembly GCA_035578125.1. Lineage (NCBI taxonomy): Eukaryota > Metazoa > Arthropoda > Insecta > Lepidoptera > Geometridae > Mellilla > Mellilla xanthometata. The sequence continues at coordinate 273,694 of JAPUBQ010000023.1, read as the reverse complement.
AGACTAGGCATTCTTAACCTTAGGCCGGTGTGTCGCTGTCTGTTGTAGTTACGCGCCCTAGCTGTAAAAATGTCCAGCAAAGCACATACCATATCGAATAATATATGTTAAATGAATAAAGTAATTAGTGTTTGTATTTGCGTGCATGTGTTCTGTGCATGTACATACTCGTATATCAAATCAAATCAAATCAAATATTTTAAGTTGCAAAGTATAGGTCGAGAAGAGTTACATAAGTATTCAAAATTAATGTACTCTAAACTAGAGTATACCCGTTATCGTGTAAAGCATATCCGATACAAGAAGAATAATCTTAACTGAGAGCTATAAGTGTGAAATATTTTAAAAATTCTATATTTAACACTCTTACCGTTATATGACGCTAAACAGTAAGAGAACATAACACACGTCAAACATCCCCAACTCATAATAAAATCCACACTCCCCAGAATAATGCTGAGTGTTGCCACTCGCGCCCTTGTTCTCCCAGATTAACGTGTGTATATGAAAATAACCAAATAAAAGAGGTTTTTGAACTGGGAAAGGGAAGATATTGGTTCGAGATGTCGTTACGATGTCTAGACGGCTTGATACGGTCCTTCACTTATTTTACTGATCTTTAGCGTGTATTCAACAGCTATCTTCAAATTTTGATATTTGTCAAGAAAAAAATGTCCCAGTGAAATGTAAAATTAATTCATTTAAAATCAGAACTAAGTATTTTCATGTTAAGCGTCACACAACGTAAACTTTTTGGAAACGAAATCATATTGTGATAATCTTTGTCAAAACTGATTGAAGCAACGTTTTAAATCATCTTTTTTTTATATTGGGACACATTTCACACCCGGCTGGTTAACCCCATACTAAACTATTTTTTGTTTGTATTATGGTTGCCAACACAATTGATATACGTACGTACTACATATACATACTTAAATACTTACATAATTAACACCCAGACGGAGAGCCAACAAATTTATTACAAAAATGTTGGCTGTGCTGGGAATTGAAGCCGGAACCTCCGGTTGGCAGTCCGGCATGGTACGAGTAACCGTTACGCTAATTACGCTAACGATTTCAATCAATTGTCAATTTGACCGGTATACATTCTAACCAAAACAGTGTAATGCTTGTTGTACTGCTCAGTGACACGAAGACTAACCACTCTTATTCTGTGACAATTATTTACCCCGGTAGACTGGCGAGCCCACAGCAACCTACACACAATATGTGATGCGTAAATCATAAGTTTACCATATTTAGTACATTACACGCGCAACATTAACCAAAGTTAAGGCAGATTATAGCCAGACACGTGTGCCTAAACATAATTAACATTAATGTGTTGTTTCGCTGAGTTTAAGCACGCGGCGCTGGCGCTCAACGTGGAACGACTTCTCCTTTACCGCTGATGACCTTTAAGATTCCAGCCGTATGAGAGAAAGTTGTTTTACAAGAAGTCTTATGTTTGTTGCCAAATTTAATGGAATAAACGATATTTACTTTTGAAGTTACATTTTGTACAAACAGTTACGAGTTTAAATTTTTGTTGGGCGCCAAATGAAACGACTCTGAATGTTGTATTTTGGATGTAACTTTTACTTGTGAGTTAGTGACTACTTTTATTTGTTTAATAAAATCTAGATTATTGAATAAACCTTGTTTATAACCTGTTTGACAGGTTTGCGTTACTTTGCGGAAATCCATGGTAGATAGAAGAAAAATTGAAATATTTAGTCTACTTTCGCTGTGATCTAAGCTATCAGCTAGTATTAGATCACTACGGAAATACACTAAATATTTTAGTTTTACTTCTATCTATATAAACCTAGTTTTATGTGTCTATGAATATTGTTGTTACTATGTCAACAAAACTGTTAATTCAATGAAAATACTTACGGCGGAATGTCTTACAAATATAAAACACATTTACGAGTAGCCACCCCATAATGAAATATTTATGTGACTACCTCCATGAATACAAATGTAAAAAAAGCATAATCTACAAGTATTGTAAGCATTACGAGCAGGCTCTATTATGTGTAATCGCGTCTGAGAATGTTGGTGCCGATGAGCCATTAGGAGTTGAAGGAGAAGCTACTAACGCGTGATATTAGACTTAATCGAGTGAAATTCGCTAAACAAAATGGCGGCCGGGCCCAGTGTTGCCAGTTAATGGGTCATGTAATAGTGCAGTATATTATTTTAGACGGGATTTGGACAAATAGCCGTTTTAAGAGGTTGTTTAGTCAAGCTTGCGGAGGTCGTTTCATGGGATCTGTGTGTTTGCGGAACTTTTAATGGCTCCATTCTTGAGCGAAATCCTTCCTCCATTGCAAATACGCCCTTGGCTTAATTTTGAATTAGGTAAGGAGGCCTGAGCGCCACTTACTTTGATTTGTTATGATGATGTTAAAGCCGGCTATTTTAGGGATTGCTTTATTTTTATGGTTATCATTAGTTTACTTTGAATTAAATCTGTAAGAGCAGGCGTAAATATAACTTTGAAGTATACCATACACAATCACTTTTCTATACAAACGTAACGTGACGTGATTGTACTAGATTTGCTCACCGACTTCAGAAAAGGAAATTGTTCTAAATTCGATAGTATTTTTTTACCATATTTGTTACCGCGGAACTCCCGCCATTCATTAACTATTAACTTACTTTTATTGGCAATGATTTATTTTCGCATCGGTCCTAGTTACATTTATTCGACATTTAGTTCTATATTATTCCGATTGAAGTCAGTTTACTAATATTTTATTCTTCACGCTGTATTGTTGTGAATTTAACTAAATATAAAGCTGTTGTTTAAACCAATTAACAGTACATCAAACCCTTTTTTTTCATAGAGGGTGTACGCTCACTAAATTAGCGGTATAATCGCGTGGCTTGCGGCGGTAACCGTAAAAACTTGGTTAAAAGGTCCTCGCTCACCCGACCGCCGGCTCGCCTACTCTGCTGAGGGCACTTCATTTTTATCCGATTATAACGCAAAAGTGTTCCTTTTTTATGGGGTAAGTAACGTAGTTATTTTATATGGTAACTTTCTCTGGATGGGACTTTCTTTTGTATTTCCAAAAAAAAGGAGTACGAGTAACCTATATTGACTCAGGCATCACTTTGCGAAAATCCATTGTAAATAGAAGACAAAATTAAATATTTAGTGTACTCCCGCTGTGATCTGAAACCCAAATTAAGATAACCAAAGGATAAATAAAAGGGAGCTCTGAAATTTATCGTAATGTTTGTATTCTGCTTGTCAAGCCTTATCATTTGATACTCGTATTAGTTAGGATTATATCAGTGATCCGCCATTTTGTAGGAGCGGTATCTTTTTACGATTTATATCATTCTGGACTACAAAAAAAGTTAATCAGAATCGGTTCATCTGTTTCAGAGCTACGATGACACGGACTGATACACACACACGTAAAACAAACTTGTAAAACCCCGTCGTTTTTATTAAAAAAATGAAATCATCGTACCTTGTACAGTAGCTCTATCAGTTAATTCACGTATTTCCAAGTTCAATATTCTCATATATCTTTCCAAGTTATTAGAAAGAGCTGTGGAATAAATCTCTGGCTCCGATAATGTAATATAGTTGAGCCAGATAGATGGCGCTGCAGGTGCATTCTCTCCATATCTAGAATAGATTTGTAGAGTAAATCATCATTTAGTAAGACTATGTATTCAGTGATATTAAAAGTTTTAAAGAAAAGCTATGAAATATACCATGACCAACGGGATTCAAACCATAGCCATATACTCTGGGTCTAGAACGTTAGAACTTTTTTGCCGTAAGATGCAGGTTCGAATTCTGTTGCTTGTAATATTTTGATTGATTTCCTTAGGTCTACAAGATAACCGGAGTGCGGGTTTTGTATTACCTATAAATTGTATATTACGTTTAAATTCATCATCATCATCAGCCTATATCTACCCACTGCTGGGTATAGGCCTCCTCTCTCATATGCCAGTAGATACGATCTTGTGCTTCACGGACCCGTAGCGTTCCCTCTATGGACCGGATGTCGTTTGTCCATCGGGCTGGTGGTCTGTCGACAGGGCGCTTGCTATCCCGTGGAAGCCATTCTGTGATAGTTTTGCTTAGTTTAGATACGTTTAAATTAGTTTAAATTATTGTAAGCACATCAGCTGCCTCGATGTGTTTGCATGCCATGTCCATGGCGATGGCATTATACTATTAGTTTTATTTCACTATCGGACGAGCAGGGAAGCGCCAAGGCGGCATCGGTTTACAGTTAAGGTGCCCAAGGCACGCACAAAGCGTCTTATCTCCGCCTTTGTTGTCCGGACCGCCAAACTTTGGAATTCCTTGCCGAATTCCCTGTTCCCCAATGACTATAATCTAGCGATTTTCATCGAGAGTTGACCGGTTCCTTATAGGTAAGCGCGCTCCATTGTAGATCTCAATACCACTTACTATCAGGTGAATTGTGGTCAAGCGTTGATTTATTCAGAGTAAAAAAATAATAATAAATAAAATATACATTTTAGATTCCTTGAAGTACACGATATATATGATTCCTCGTATAGATGCACACAAAATTGAAAAATAAATTTGTCTGTAAGTATATAATTTTACTCGTATTAAAAATCATACCAATAAATCTGAAACTTTTCCCTGCAATCATTCACATGAATTTTGAACTGCACCCGACTGAGTTCAGTGTACCTACTTACTACGGCACTGTTGGAAACTTCTCGATCGCGTCTGGAAACCCATACAGCGTTACTGGAAAATTATAGACCACCTAGGAAGAGCCTTTGTCTAAACATGTAATAGAAACGAATACGTAATACGCGTTTTGTTTTTGTTTTACAACTTTAGAATTTATAAAATTAAGAAAACTTGAATATTAAAAATAATAGGCAAAGAAAGCGCATTAGTCGGAATTGAACGTGTTGAACGAATCAAAGTAAAAAAAGGGGACGGTGGGTTAGAAACGGGAAAGTCTGCGAGTTGTCATAATATGATTTGAGAATAAAAAATTGTGTATATTGTTCGCTCGGCGCATGACGATTAAAATACATACGATGCGAAGTCATATCTATTCGAAGTCTATGTATGTGGTAACTCAAAGCTAATGCTGTGGTGGTAGAAAGAAGTTTCGAGACTATTCCGTGGAGCTGCCAAGTTTGAAGGAAAGTTTGGCGAAGTTGAAAGCAGGGGGTTTACGGCAATAGAATATTTGGTTAATACATTTTACGAAGATTTGTTTAGTAAATTGAAGTTATAATTGGCATAGATTTGTCTCTCAAGTATACGTCGTCCCTGCGTCTGTTATCTCGCAGGAAGGTCGCGCACGAAATGGTTGGACAAGCACACTGTAATCTTATATCTTTAAATGAACAATTTTTGTAAATATATATAATTGGAATCTCGGAATCGGCTCCAACGATTTTCAAGAAATTTAGTATATAGGGGTTTTCGGGGGCGATAAATCGATCTAGCTAGGAATGCCAGAGAGACGATGGGTGTGTGGGGGCCTGTCGCCCTGCAGCTGTATGGAGAACTTGCCAAGCGGCTGGTAGAGGTTTCGGGTGTCCACAATGCTGGCTTTTATTTCGCCCAGAAAATAAGCATTGCCATCCAACGTGGCAATTAATAGGTTCAGTTTTAGTTAGTAATGGGTTAAGTTTTAGTTAGTAATGATTTATGTATGTACGTATCTTTAATGTTTTTAGTAAATATATTTTCTCATTGTAACTTGGAAAATATGATTGTGTTTCGATGTATATAACTTAGTGGAGGGAAATAATTAATTACAGCTTTGTTTGACACAATTAGGGCGGCAAACTAATTTGTTTCCGCCATTCCGCAGCCTCCCGTCAAGCGGAGAGGCTTAACGCAATGTTATTCATAAAAATAACTCCCTAATTGGGAAAGGGGTAAAAAATAACAAACGTTAATTGGAGAAATTAGCTGGTACACGTGTACTTCACTGTCCGAGGATTTTAGGGCGCTATGTGCTCAGCAGATTTTAAAGGTTAATTTGGGTACTTTCCTCTGAGATTTTTCGAGTTAATTGTTACTTTTTTGAATAAATCTTAGGCCGGAGATGCTTACAGGCTGCTCGTAGAGACTAGCTTTGCCAAAAGACGTTGTCATCTTAAGTTAAGATCTGTTTTAGCGTTCGGCCTAAAATGTCAATATTTTCCTTATATGTTATTTGTACGTAAAACATTGTTTTACACTGTACTGCTAGACATCTGAACAGCAGGGCACAAAACCATAAGAGTTAGCGTCGGTCAGACCTTTGGTGGAGCACGGCTAGTCTGGAATAACTGGCTCTCAAAGAGTCTGCTGCTACACACCATGAGATGGTTGCCGACAAATTTTTCAACAAGAAGTTGGTAGCCTAGGCGAGCATAAGAAAACGCCCTATGGATAAAAATAGGAATCAACCTATGTATATAGCCTACAATACTTTATGTAAGACTAGCTGTGCCCCGCGTTGTTACCCGCGTTAATCCGGGATAAAAAGAAGCATATGTGTTAATCCAAAATCTTCACACCAAATTTCATCAAAATAATTTCAGCCTTTTCAGCGTGAAGAAGTAACAAACATACACACACACACACACACAAACATTTGCTTGTATTATATTAGTAGGATTGATAGAGCTATTTCATCATCAACAATATTTTACGTACATAAGCCCTTAAACCTCTCAGTATTTCACACATTCAGTATTCATACGTCGTTAAACCCATGTAGTGTGTGTATTGAATATCTTTTCGGAACGCTCGCAATATATATCAATTTGTCCCACTGATCACCGACAGTCCGCTGACAAACAGCCAAACATATCCAGCGCGGTGTAGTGTGATTGATCGAGTACTCTCCGCTACCATACATACTCGTACATACTCGTATACTCTGCTAAATTAATGGGCTCAATACAAACACAACACATGTTTGGTAGTTAGACAAGATTTCAAACGCCGTTTAAGTCTTTTAAAAACTAATTTATTTAAAAAATATTAATTCTATTAGTGCACGAATGCACGATGCTCCACGGCTAAAACTAGACTGTCTTATTCTAATCAAAACTAGTACCTTGATTGGAATGCTTATCTAAAAGAATGTATTTGTACAGTTTTCTCGAAACGCAGCATTAGCAGAGATAAGCCTAGTACCTAGTAATAGCCTGTATATAGGCTTGTTGTATGAACATCGTACCAGGCTGCATAACGAGATATCTGTCACTCATCAAATCTAAATTGAATACAAAATACAGACATTTATTGATAAATAAAAATTTACAAGTAAATATAATATAAAAATCTAATTAATTACCACATGCGGTACTTTTATCGTTATTGAATTTTCTAATGGAATAATACAATTTACCTATCAAAAATTGTTTTAATTTAGCTTTAACTTTTTTTGTTGCTTCTTCACCCTCAAACGGCTTAACCAATTTTGATGAAATTTGGTTTGGAGATAGGTAAAACCCTTGATTAACACATAGGCTACTTTTTATCCCGGAATATCGCGAGTAACGCCGCGGGGTGCAGCTAGTTATATATAAGGCTTAGAAAATAAGGTTGTATTAATTATTGTGAAAAATAAATCAATTTGATTTGATTGTCAATTTATTTAGGCTTGTCAGTTATGGTTGGACAAATAATAGGGATTTACTGAGCGTTTACAATACTAGGCTCATATTGCGAGCTCATTGCGTGACAGTGATTTATTATTCCAGTTTGACAGTCAGTAATTGAGATTAATGCGATTCGCTTGAGAATAAATACTAAATCATAAAGTTATTAGCAATTTAGCGCTCAAAGGGCTTAATAGAAACGCTAATCTTCTCATCTGAAATGGGGTATTTGAACTTACTAAAAAGTTAGACGCGATTACTTAAGTATCAGCTGTCTCTAAAATTACACTCGTTAAAAGTAAGTAAATTTAATACGTCAATACACTTTGGCATCTGGCCAGACTCCAATATAGCATCTAAAGTAGGTAAATAATGATGAAAAAATGGAAACTCATCTTTACTTGGAGGCTCGAGAATTCTGTGTCTGACATTTTGACGTAATATGACAAATGATACCGATTGACTTGGATAGATGGCGCTGTACGTCGAGACGCTTCGCGAGGACGCTCGCGAGATTTGTTCAAATATTTTCGCTATTTAGCGGCTAAATGCACGAACGCTGTGTAGTCATAATATATTTGACGTGATACGTATAAGGATATTTGACAGATTGACAGTGACATACGAATTCGGTGATAAAAAGTATAGAAATCTGTATTAGGATGGTAATAGGTGGTATCGAACAGTTTCCAGAAAATACAAATTTTAAACAGTTTTTAATCAATTTTAAGAATTTAAAGGACTTGATTGCTTTTAACGAAAACGTAAAGAAGAATGTCTTGAGTATTAAAACTTCTGTGAAATTCTTTCAAACTTTAACAAATGCTTGTGCCGACCTAAGTAATTCAGTATTGCCATTTCAAAAATAATACGCGGGAGTCTCGTCCCGTGGAGACGGCATGACGTCGGAAGACAGTTTTCATTTTGTAAATGGTCTCGCATTGTCGTCCCGCCCGGAGTTACCATGTCCTCGGTGTGGCCTACTTTCCCAACATCTGGGGAACTCCCGACAGATTTAAAGAGGGTTTATTGCCGGGGGCTATTGGAAACTGATAGCTGAATTTTATTAATCCCTTGTTACGAGTTTATATGTAGTTGCGAGTGTGATCAACTCACAAGTTTCAATTTAGTAACTTTGTTTCTCTCTCTTTCAAATCCCAAACTTTGCTTAAGCACGGTATATAAATGTCGTGTTTAATCAAAGTTTGGGATTTGCTATCAGATTCGACTTAATATACAGATAATATACAGATTTACCTATTATATTTTGGTCTACTTTTTTTATTGAACTAACGCGGCTCCGCCCGTGTGTAGGTCGATTTTATAGCGAATCGAATTTTCCCTGAATTTTGATTGCTACAAACCTCATGGAGACCTTTCCATCGAATGCTGTACCGTGGAAATCGGTTAGTGCGTTCTGTAGTTATAGCGTTATGAAGGAAAATCCGACTTATTTATATAATATAGATTAAATTTATGGAGTCTAAGTAATTATTCCCCATAAAAATAATTTATTTGAAACAGAAAGTACACAAGTTAAAAAACACGATGACATTTTAACGCGAAACTCCAAGCTTTGTAATTTGTAACTGGCAACCCTAATCTGACATTTCCCTCGATGTGGTTTAATATTAGAGGACACGTCTCCCGCCTGAAGGGAATGAAAATTTAAATATATTCCCAAATATTGAGGAGCCAGCTAAATGGCATTTTGGAAGGTGTCAGAGTGAGAGTCTGGCTTTTAGCTTTCTTCCTCCTTATCATCATTGTCAGATTTTAATCGCCCACCGCTGAGTATATGCCTCGTTTTTGCGCTGCTCTCATTCATGTCAAGCCAGTGCCGCTACTTATGTCGTCGACTATCATGGGGTTTATGTCAAGTGAAATCTGTAAAATGTAGTTATATATTGTATTTTAAGCCTAATTAATAACTGAGTGAAGGACCTATGTATATTTTAAACATACATATAATATTTGTGATGTCTTAAATTTGAAATTAACCATGAATTTATTTATAATTTTAGAAAGTTAAGTACTAACTTGTTTTGATAACTGCAGCGCCTCTAGTTAGATGTCACCGTAACACAACTATGAGTATTTAAGAATATGCTCAAATCATACCTCAACACGTTTTTGTAATCTAGCAATTTTGGAAGGAAGTGGCAACATTCGTTTGCAAACACACACAAACAAACATCCTCTCATTCCAAACGCTTAGCTGTCTACGATCCGTCGTGGGTGAAAAATAATTATTTTCTAAGAATTTGCGGGTAGGATCCATTATTAAAAAAATAAAACTAAATATCAATTAAAATATTCAATTAGTATTTGGGCTACATACCCAACATATTTTTAAAATGCCTTCTTGTTAGCAGCATGCATTTTCGCGTATTGCTAGTAGCTGTTAGTGGGGTTCTTTATGTTTTCAATTTGTGCTCGTTATTTGCTTTGTGCACAAAACGCTGGCCGGAAAAAACGAAAAGTACTTCCAATTTGTTGGTTGTTTTCACGTAACACCGGTTTTTGCCAAAGGAGATTTGGTGTTGCTATTTGTTGCTTTTAAATTTAGCCTTGCCTACTTTTCTTTGTTAATAAATGTAATTTTAAAGGTTTAAGTGTGGTTAAACGCAAACTTATAAAAAAAAAGTCTTTTTTAGCAGCCCACCCACTGTACGTTCTCACTGCTGGGACTCGGGGCTAATCCACCACGCTGGCCAAGTGCGGGTTGGCGTAGACACGCGTCTTCAGATATTGTGGTCCTCAAACATGCCGGTTTCCTCACGATATTTTCCTTCACCGTAAAGCGAGTGTTAAGCCACACATAGCTTGAAACAAGTCATTGGTGTACGTCTGATGGAAAAGCGGACGTTATTACCACCGAGCCACGCTCGCTTTTCACAAAATTTACTTGAATTCTACTCATATTTTAGATATATATGATATTAACTACTATAACAACATACATTAATTTTGTATTTTTATTTTATGAATAACACAGCAATGATTAGTTTTTCCGTGAACTTTTACTGCACATCACTAAATATTTGAACCGTAACGGGTGTAACCACACTAGTCAGGACACTGACCGAAGGTAGAGCATGCCTAGTCTGTAATTGCTGAGACTCAAACGAAGCTGCTAAACTATCTACTCTAGACTCTAAACGTTCTAATCTATTGACGAATTTTTTACTAGCCAAATGAAAAGTTTTCGTTTCATACAAGAGTAATATTAACATAAATGTAATTACCTATATTAATTTAAGTTTATAATACTTATAATTATAATAATACAACAATGATATGTAATAACTGACTTGTAATTTTGTAAATTTAACCAATAAATTTGTTTATCTTATCTTATATATAAAATTTCCGTGTCACAGTGTTTGTTACCGTACTCCTCCGAAACGGCTTGACCAATTATTTCCAAATTTTATATGCGTATTCAGTAGGTCTGAGAATCGGCTACTGTATATTTAGTTTTTTTTTTTTTTTTTATTAAGGCAATACAACGTTTGCCGGGTCAGCTAGTCTGTTTATAAATTAGCTTCGTTAGCAAAACGTTACCCCAAAACGTGGCCTTACCCAATAGAAATCCTAACGCCACTTCACAACCCCCTCCACAACTCGGGAGTCCCTAAAAGCTCTAGTCGGGCAACACCTATCCATTCCTCGCCTACATAAATTAGCGGCGAAAGTTTCCCAACTCCGGTGATACCAGCCTCCGACGAATTGAAATGTTTTTTACGCCTCCCGGGTGTAGTAGCCAGGGATAGTGTTTAGGGTTGCCATGTGACCATTGTGAATTGGGCTATCGCTAGGTCGGAACGGTATTTTGGGTGCTGATTGGATTGGTTTGGTTATTCGTAATATAAATATTTAATGGATTATACATCGGTTTGTAGGTTATGATAGTTTGAGTTGTATAGAAAAGAGTAATTTTAAGGTTTAATAAGAGATTTTTTGACAGTGATGGTTCATCATGGTTCGGATGCTATATGCGTTTGCAGTGAAAGGACGTGTGCGTCTTTATGTGGCGCATGTTTATAGATATGTGTTAATTTACCAGAGGGCGCTGCATTAATCATTTACAACAAGGTTTATTTTACATTAAGTACTTAAAAATTAATATTTAAATTACTAATTACCACACTATATTGGAGTCCCTGCAGTACCGGGAACGTATAGTGGGCTGCTTATGCTATGCTTATGTTAATACTAAATTAAACTAATAACAACTAAAAGAACTGCGCATAACAAAGAGCAGAGTACCAGCCCTGTACCTTTTAGTCGTTTTAAATAATTGAAGGGTGAGTTTATCTCGGAGGCTGCGATCTGCATTTATGGGCAATGTTTGAAGGGCTCTCGGCCACCACACGTAGTAAACTGGAGCCGGCTAGCACTAGAAGGGTGCTTCGGCCCTTTTATAGCCCTTCTCCAGATTTCACCAAGCTATTCTCTGTACTAATAAAACAGAGTACATCCGAGTAACTTTTCAAATCTGTTGCCGTCGTTTTACAGGATTTGTATACTATATTAGTCAAATTATCAAAGTACATACTTTGATTAAGCTTATTAAAATAGTGATTTTGTTAAATGCTGAAGAGAAAATATGTCCGATATTTCTCATTAAACAAAAAAAAAATATTTGGTAAAAAAATATTATTATAGAATTGTTACGACATATATAGAGATCCATTGACCATAACATTAATTAAAAGCAAATCACACTAAAATTACTAAAAAACTTTCAAATAGTCCCTTAGCATTAGTTTAAGTAGCCCACAATAAGTAAATTCCTACTTCTGGGACTCGGGATTTCGTCTCACAAGGAAAGAGATAACAGCCATTAGCCACCACGCTGGTCAAATGCGGGTTGGCGGATGACCCACGTCACCAGATTATGTGGTCCTCATAGCTTGAGAGTTTATCGTATGAGCGAGTTAAATAGATATATAGATAGAAAATTATTTATTGGACACATTGCGATTCCACATATAATAGAACAAGTAATTGGTGTAGGGCCGGATTGAACCAGGAGCCGTTAAATTGAAAAGCAGACGTAATCCACCGACCCACACTTGCTTTATTAATAGTAACACGGATTAAGTTAATTTATTTCTTAAATTGTACAGTAAAATATATATCTTCTCGTAAACCTGTAGGAGTCGACTCTTTGAGGTACATATTAACCTAGATAGATCACAGGAAACAAGACGGGAAACTCCATTTCCGGTCCGTAAGGATCAAGAACAGAACACAGATCCGTCTCAAGTATCAAGACGAGATGGCTGTGAAGTATCTTATCTCGTAATAAAGTGACGTTTATTTTTATAAGTATTACAGTTATTGGAATTAAGTTATAAAATAATCTTAGGATGATTATTATGATACGGGATACCTACCATACTTCATTCTTCTTCTTCTTCGTATGAGCTAAGTGGCCAAGCTCTGGTGTCGAGAGTTTTCAAGCCGCCCGAAGGCCTCTGACTTGGCTTAACGACTGCTTGTACTAAGACTCACAGCTTACATTAATTATCAGTAAGTCAACATTTGCGTATAAGTGTTTAATAAAGCAACAATGTTATTTCCTAAAAATTGTTATCGTAATCTCGAGCATTTCCGCTCGAAATTCTTGAAAACACTTCCGTCAGAGATTAATGACTTTTCGCATTCAATCACGACATTTTTTCCTCCAAAGGGTTCTTATAAAGCCTTCAGAGACTAATTTTTATAAATGGTTTCGAAAGATTCAAATTTTTCTCGTGTTCAAACATCGTTTGTTGCAGCTTGCTTTCATTTATTTTATTTCTTCAAATTTGTGATTCGTAATTCCACGACGTAGATTAATAACGAATATCTACTGAGTTAAAATAATATTAAACATCGCAATAAGCGTATCTGTAGCGCTTGCTAGCTTGACTAACTTTTTAATATGATTCGATTACTGAAATTAAGCAACGGACGATACAGACTGTGTTTGGATGGGTGACCGCTCAAAAGGCTAACCAGGATTTACATATAGACGCTCCCTTGATTGTAAAGCATAAAATCCTAGCAGTCTCAGTATAAACAGGCGTTATGTCAGAGGACCTTGTAAACTCTCGACGCTGGAGCTTGGCCACTTATACAAATACATATTTAATTATTTTGTTCTTGATAAAAACACCAAAATAGATTTCTGGTTTTTGGATCTAGAAAAAAAGAATACAATAATATCTGTCAGACAAAAATAAATGTGTTCTTTCTTTTTATACAAAGTTGTGAATAGCAACAACATTGGTTTGCACCCAGCGAACTAGAATAAATAGAATAGTAACTTGGCCGATAAATTAGTGCCACACGTAATCGTAAAATACCGCAGTGGGCGGGGCAAAACAGCTACCCGCGCGCCCGCCTAGCGTCACATGGTGTGTCACGGCACCAATCACGTGCGAGCTTTATGTGTGTGTGTTTAGTTGGAATAGCAGTATAATTACGTACGTAGATGGATACAAATTCTAAGCGGCAATTGTATGGAGTTACTCTTCCGTTTGTTGGAGTTCGCTGTTTGCACCACACAAAAAAACATCCTATCACGCCAAACATACATACCGGTAGACGTTCCGTCACAATAAAGAAAAAAGACACGCCTTTATCAATTCATAATTTGACGCTAAATTCAAATAATTCAAATAATAAATACAGTTACTTTAGGAAAAAATCTTTCAGCCGGAAATGTTGTTCTCGTACTCGTACAACTTTCCTAAAAATGTTTTACAAGAATGAAGTAAAATGGACGGACCTTTCCGACCCGTTTACACGGCAACACATGATTTCAGCAAAATAACTTCAGCACCTTTCTAATATTTGCTAAAGGACTACCTTATTACCTTGGCGAAAGTGGCGCCCAACGAGGCCCGAGGAAAAAGAAAAAAAAATATAATTTTTAGGGTTCCGTAGGGCTATAGGCAGGTTTTATAGATTCTCTGACTGGCAGTCGTAATAATCGAAATGTGCTATAGGTAGCGATTGGAGAATCCGTCAGTCCGTCCTCTCTTCGCCTATCAGGTGAATTGTGGTCAAGCGCTGACCTATTCAGAGCAAAAAAAAAAAGATTGACTGACGGACGTTTTCAAACTATAAGGTGTAGAAATTTTAATTATCCAAACCTATTAGAATTCTTTTTCTTCGTATGAGCTAAGTGGCCAAGCTCTGGTGTCTATTGTTTTCAAGCGGTCCGAAGGCTTAACGAACGCTTGTGCTAAGACTTACAGCCCGGACCTACAATTTAACGTGTCATCCGACCCACGGCCTATTAGAATAGAAAATAATTTATAAGCATAAAAAAAAAATCTCTTTACGAAAACTATTTTAAATTGGTTTTAGGTAAATTTGTCGTCATAGGCAAGTAGACGGCGCTACAGCTGATGCAAACCACGAGTCAAAGCGGCTACTTGGTTAATTTTCATAATTAGTATATTGTATTGAAATATAAGAGTACGGAACCCTTAATGTCCAGGCAAGCTCTTGTCCATTTAATTTTCGGCTGAGGTATGGCATATTGGATAACATTTACAAAGAAACCCCGCGGGTTACGTACGGCTCTCTGGCCACTTTGTACTTTACGGACACGGTAAGCAAAAAATGTTTATATTTCACTCGCTTGTTTTATTTAGGTTACTCGCGCGGCGAATGCTCGTCTCGCGACTCGGGAACTAAATGCTTGTCAGCTGGGAGATAATTCATTTTGGTGTCTAAAAGCTGGCTGAGATTGTTATTTCAATTTTCCACTTAATATACTGTAAGTATTTTCTAGTGCTCCTCGGGCTAGCTAACTTCATCAAGTTAAAAATTACTTAACAACAGTTGAAAATCTCTCAGCTTCTAATGGTTTGTGCCCGGTAGCCTCGTTATAATTCCAGACTAGGCATGCTCGACCGGGGAGTCGCTGACTCATGTGGTTACGCATCTTGCTGGTTAAATGCCTAGAAGTATTGTGTCAAAAATTTGATCGATAAATGTACATCCATATTTGTGAAGAATTCAAAATAGGTTCTTTTTACTACTAGAGCTACGACTAAGACTATTGTAATGCTTAACATTGAGTTACCAGTAGGCTAAAATCATAATATTGTTGTATAAAACAACTTAGTTAGGGCAAAATATTGTTATTCGATATAAATATAATATGTATATGTAAATTCCTTAAATAAATTACTTAAAATTTAATCAAAACAAAATGTCCCAAACTAGAACAACCATTATCCGATTGTTCAAATATCTCGAACTAAAATTAGTTTTACCAAAAACTTTGAACTTAACATTGTGTCCTTTGCAATCGATTTGATTCATATGACTTTAGTAACCGACTGCAGACGCTGCTCTATCAATGAGTTTAAAAAAATACTCTACTAATACTACTGCTAATAATAACATATTGTATAATAACATTAACATACAATTTGTTGGCTGTGGGTCTGGGTGTTAAATATGTATTTATATATAATATGTATGTATTATGTATATGTAGTATATCAGTTGTGTTAGCGACCATAATACGAGCTAGAAATGGATCAGTATGGGGCTAACCAGCCGTGTGTGAATGTGTCCTAATATTTATTTATTTATTTTATTTTATATATCAATGACGAAATGTTGTCATTACAGTTTTAGCACTCGTAACTAGTTGTTACTATAAATACACTAATTATTTGTTTACTATATATAATCCAGGATCCGGATGTACATAAAATATAGGAAGTTTGTTTAACTCCACGTTGGGCGCCAGTGCTGCTCCCGCGTTTTGTTTGTGTTCCGCAGGCCGGGTGGGGAATGCCTGAGGGGATGCGAAACTAACGACCGGTTTCGAGCCGGATTTGGTTTGTTTGCCAGTTTTTTGTATGCGTAAGCGTGGAAATATGTCGAATCGCTTTCAAAATTGTGATGAGACCTTTTTGTTTGTATTGGTGAATTTCCTTTTTGCAAATAGGTATATTTCAATACTAGTTGATGAGTTTATATACCTATGAATTGTTTTTGCACTAATAAATTCAAAATTCATATTCTAATTGGTTTATTTTCAAAAAGATTACAACCCTCTTATATAGCATTACATATATGTATAACTTAAAAAAAAAGTAAAGTCGTTTTAAACATAAAACTCATAAATTCAAAAACTCTATACGCTATCTCATATATTCTATCACATATTAATCGTTACACAGTACAGCTAAGCCTTTGAAGCCCGCAAAAGGGCGCGTAACTACAAGCATTGCCGAAACTCTCTTCTGAGGTGCAGCATGCCTAATTTAGAATAACTGACTCTTATGGAGACTGGCGAAACACATCGTTAGATACTTGTTAGATGTCACATGTCCAAATTGAGAGTAATTGCTAGCCAGACGAATACAAAAACAGCGCTACTACCTTGATCTCTAAATATGATGACTTTATCATCTAAATATCAGAACTCTACTGTTCTTTTTGCCCAATTTTATCACAATGTATCACATTCTACATCTCCAGTACGTTTCTACCATACTACTCGGTAAACTCTCATACTTCCGTCCCCGAATCAAGGCGTTCCTTTGCAACATCAACGCGAGTGTTTGCGTTAGCACGACATCCCTGTATATGCCCGGAGGCTTTACGGAGCGATCCTGACGGATTAACTGCCATCCTTAACTCAAAGGAGGGGAGTACGGGACCACATAGTATCGATGCCATTTTTTCCTGCCTTATATGACTAGATAGGGGACAGTACAGCAAATTTCTTCTTTAACTCCCTTTTTTAACTGATATCTCCATGTTTCCCGTCATGAATAAATATTTACTCTAGGGTTTTATAAGCATAATTTCTTTTAGATCCTCTACTATTCTAAAATCGCTAATATCCAAAAACACACTGTTTCAACTCTTTACATACATAATTTGGTTTAACTTTAACAGTCGTTCGTCCAAATTTGATGCAAGATGGTCCCCAACTAGACTGTCTATCTGTGTATCCTACACAGATAGACAGCAGAGGAAGGAGAAATTTTGATGTACTGTCCCCACCCAGTGGAATAATCTGAAGTTCCAGCCTTCTATCCGAAGTTCACGAAAATAGTGTGTGCTGTACTCCATCTTTATGTGATCGGTATGTTTGTTTGCAGAGATACCATACCTGGAGCTGGCGGAGCCGGAGGAGGGCTACCACGGGCTGATCCGCGAGAACGAGACCCTGGTGGAGGTGACGCCGGCCATCCGCGCGCGCGGCTCGCTCTGCTCCTTCCTCATACTGAACAACAAGCACCATGGGGAGGCGCCCTTCGAGGTCAGTTCTGTTTCTCACTCACACTTAAATTAAAACTAAATGAGGATGAGGACATGAGAGAGAAAGGATTGAGTGTGGAGATTACGTCTGATAGAGGAAAGTGGAAGAAGATTTACTGTGCCGACCCTACCTAAGTGGGATAAGGTAAAGAAGAAGAAGACTTAAACTAAAACTAAAACCACTAAACATTGCTGGCACTGCTGGCACTCGGGGCTTTCCCTTACGAGAAGAGATCCACCACGCTTGCGGATGACACACGTCTTCGGATATTGTGGTCCTCCAACGTGCCGGTTTCCTTACGATGTTTTCCTTCACCGTAAAGCGAGTGCAACTTGAGAAACAAATCATAGGTGTTGGGCCAGGATCTAACCAGGGGATGGAAAAGCAGACGTTTTTACCATCGAGTCACACTCGCTTTTATTAAACTCTGTTTTTTTTAGTTTCCCGCTCCTTTAATCAAAGAAATAAAACCAATATTATACCTACTACATATAATTTTCTCTTCTTTCCATGCGCGCAAAGTGTCCTAAATTATAAAATCCAGATCTTTTCAGCCAGACAATCATGACTTACCGAATCTTGGTTACATACTAGTATGTGAAACAAATGACTTATTTCCGCAATAGAGTGATTTTGATATGTTTAATTTTAAAATATTAATATTTCACTATACGTTGGCTTACATAAAATGGCACCGTACCTACAATGTAGAATGTAATAAAATATTAAACCTACGGTCATATATCTGACTGTCACCGAGTGTTATGAAACACTTACATTGTCTGTGGAAATGAACAGCGGTGGCTTCAACATTTTAGATTTTCATGAAGCTACCTACCTACTACAACACTCGAATAGTATGGATGTAATATTAGGTACTCATTCTTTGGTTTAAGTACTTTAGGTTTAATTGAGTTGTACTTCTTCTTCGTATGAGCTAAGTGGCCAAGTTTTGGTGTCGAGAGTTTTAAAACCGCCCGATGGTCTCTGACTTGGCTTAACGGCTGCTTGTACTAAGACTAACTGCAGCAGGGACCTACAATTTAACGTGTCTCCCGACGCACGGTAGCTCCCAGAAGAAAATGCCCCTTTAAAAACGACAGTCTTGTGCATGGCCACCCATCCAAGCACCGTACGCATCGATCGTTGCTTAGCTTCAATGATCGCGTCAGATCACCTTAGCTAGCCGAGCTGCAGGCATTGAGTTGTTGAAATTATGACTTATGTAAGTCGACGTCAAGTACGTCTCGCATTCGATAAGACTTTTGCCCAACAGTCATCAGACTGCACTATTTAGTGTTCGGTAGTTTCATATAATGGTAACATTCGCAAAACCTTATAAATAAATAATTAATAAATAAAAAATAAAAAAAATTTGGCCTTGCAATATCTCATCGCATATGGCAAGTCGTTTCTGGTGGTAGGCTTCGGCCGGGGCTAGTGACCACCCACCGGACTAAGTCGCGCCGCCAAGCGGCCTGGCCGTGTTCCGGCGCGTTGTCCGGTGACGCCGTTTGGGGAGTTGGGTCGGAACAGTCGCTTTTCGTCGCAAGGATCCGGATCTGACTCGTGGGCATTCTGGCATTGGATATCTAGTTACGGAGGGTAGCGGGATCCGAGGCACGGTTCTCCGCTGGCCGACCGCAGGTAGTAGGGGACCCAAGTAGTGAGCTAGCTACTCATGAAAGGCTGTCCCGCCAACTAGCGAAAAATCCCGGAGATGCGCCATCGTGCCGGTTAGCGACCGGAGGAAAGGGCCCGATGGACATCTCTGGGGGGGCTCGGGCGTCCCCGCAGTCTCCGAACTAGATCTCCAACAGTGTCTGATATGCTTCACGAGTCTTGGTAAGCGCCCTGAAGTCTCGTCCCACTGCCATCTCCCCACCGAATTCACTCATTGACAAAAACATGGGAAGAAAACGAAATAAGAAAAGGTTTCAACAGCGGATGCACGCCCTTTCTTTGAAAGTGCACCTCATTAATATCCGAGGCTTGCACTCCAATCTCGTCGCGGTCCACCACCACCTTGAGACCGACAAACCCTCCCTCATGTTCCTTACGGAGACGCAAATCAAATGTCCGTCTGACACGGCGTACCTGCTTTACCCCGGGTATACCCTTGAGCACAATTTTAAGGCTCGGGCTGGGGTGTGCTTGTACGTCCGGGATGACATTTGTTGTCAGCGTCTCCGTAATCTTGAAAACCGCAGTTTTTCCGTTCTCTGGGCGCTTGTGGACACAGGCGTTGAGAAAATTCTCTATGCCTGTGTCTACCGTTCGCACACCGGAGACCAGGAGACAACCAGGCTAATGGAATATCTTAGTGAGGCGGCGGATAAGGCTCAACAAAAGTACCCGACGGCCCAATTAGTATTCTTGGGGGATTTTAATGCTCACCACCAAGAGTGGCTTTTCCCACACCGAGACACCGATCATGCTGGCAGAGAGACGCGTAAGCTCGCTTTAGCGTTAAATCTCGCTCAGCTGGTCCAGGGGGCTACTCGTGTACCTGATGTTGAGTCGCACACACCTTATTGCTTGGACCTTCTGTTGACAACTGATCCAGACCGGTACTCCGTGACGATATCGTCACCTTTAGGTAAATCCGATCACTGTCTGGTGAAATCTGTATCCGTATATTCCCCATCCGTCTCGTGCCCAAGGGGCACCCGCCGGCTGTGGCGATACAGGTCTGCAGATTGGGATGAGATGCGGTCTTTTTATGCGTCTTATCCTTGGCAGTCAGTTTGCTTCTCCTCTGGTGATGCTTCGGTCTGTGCGGATGCTGTGACAGATGTACTGCGTCTGGGTATGGAATACTTTATCCCATACTCCGATGTGTCTCTGTCCGGCAAAGCTCGCCCTTGGTTCGGTCCTCAGTGTGGACGTGCGGAAGCACTGAAACATGAGGCATACCTGGCATGGGTTGATGCTCGAGACCGCAAGACCGGGGATGTCAGCCGGAGGAAAAAGGACTTTAACAAGGCTGCCAAGTCCTGCAAAAAGGTTCTTCAGAAGGCTCGTTTCGATCACATTGGCCGAGTAGGGAACAAACTAGCTTCTTACCCCGCGGGAAGTAAAGCTTTTTGGTCCCTGGCAAAATCGATCGAAGGGAACTTCTGCCGCCCCTCTCTTCCTCCTTTGCTTAAGCCTGACGGAACACTGGCCCACACTGCAGACGAGAAAGCAAACTTGTTTGCTTCTTTGTTTGCAGAGAATTCGCGTCTAGATGCTGGTGGCGCCTCACCTCTTGCACCTCTTGGCTGTTCGACAAAAATGTCCGAAATAAATATTCGCCAAACTGAGGTTCGAAAGACGCTACGCAATCTAGACGTGAATAAAGCTAGTGGTCCCGACGGTATACCGGCAATAGTTTTGAGGACATGTGCGCCTGAGTTGGCTCCTGTGTTGACACGTCTCTTTCGGCTTTCTCTTGAGACTGGAGTAGTGCCGAGTTCTTGGAAGCTTGCTAATGTGCAGCCCGTGCCCAAAAAAGGTAGTCGCGCCGACCCTGCTAACTACCGGCCCATTTCAGTCACGTCCATACTCTGCAAGAGTTTGGAACGTGTCTTGAACCGCAGGCTCCTGGCGTACCTAGAATTTAACGACCTCCTCAGTGACCGACAATATGGCTTTCGCCGGAATCGGTCTACTGGGGATCTTCTAGCGTACGCCACGCACTTATGGAGTGAGGCTATTGAGAAATACGGAGAAGCCCTAGCGGTTTCCCTCG
Organism: Mellilla xanthometata; assembly: GCA_035578125.1. NCBI lineage: Eukaryota > Metazoa > Arthropoda > Insecta > Lepidoptera > Geometridae > Mellilla > Mellilla xanthometata. The sequence continues at coordinate 252,017 of JAPUBQ010000023.1, read as the reverse complement.
ATATTTCCAAAGCCTTTGACAGGGTCTGGCATGACGGCCTTATTAGTAAGCTTTCTACATACGGCCTGCCCGCTAGTTTTATTGCATGGATATCGGACTTCCTGAGGGATAGATTTATTCGGGTAGTCGTCGACGGCTGCTCGTCTGATCTTATGGCTATTAATGCCGGTGTCCCTCAGGGGTCGGTGCTCTCTGCGACGCTTTTTCTGCTGCACATCAATGATCTGCTTAGTCCCGGTATTATTGGGTACGCAGATGACAGCACCGTCGTAGAGAGCTACATATCTACTGCGCGAGCTAGTGCGGCTGATATCCAGTCTCATAGAGAGGCTATGTTAAGGCGCTTAAACCTGTCTCTTCAGGCAGTCTCCGATTGGGGCGATGCCAATCTGGTCAGGTTTAATGCTGCAAAAACCCAGGCGTGTCTTTTCTCCGCAAAAAAGAGGCCCTTTAATCTGGCCCCTACTTTCCGAAATGTAACCTTACCGATCACTGACCATCTCGAGCTTCTTGGAGTCTCTTTGTCTTCAACCCTCAACTTTGGCTCATATATTGAGTCTAAGGCTCAATTGGCAGCCAAAAAGCTGGGTATCCTCTCGAAGGTGCGCCGGTACTTCAAGCCGGAACAGTTGCTTACATTGTATCAAGCACAAGTTCGGTCGTGCATGGAGTACTGCTCGCACCTTTGGGATGGATCGGCTAAATACCAGCTTGAGGCGTTGGAGGCAATAGAGCGGCGAGCGAAGAGGCTAGTTGGCGATAATGCTCTGTGCAAGGCGAAGCTGCAGAGCCTTGAGCATCGTCGCCTGGTGGCCAGCCTTTCGGTTTTTTATAGGTTACATTTCGGTGAGTGTGCATCGGGATTGCATGATTTGATCCCCCCCGCCCCATTCCACCATCGGACGAGTAGGGAAACACCAAGGCGGCATCGTTATACTGTGGAGGTGCCTAAGTCGCGTACTAAGCGGTTTGCTTCCACCTTCATTGTGCGTACCGCCAAAGTGTGGAATTCTTTGCCAAATTCTCTGTTTCCCGATAACTATAATCTAGCGGTTTTCAAGGCAAGAGTGAACCGGTTTCTTCTGGGCAAGCGCGCTCCACCTTAGATTGCAATCTCGCTTACCATCAGGTGAATTGCGGTCAAGCGCAAGCCCATTACTAGTAAAAAAAAAAAAAAAAAAAAAAAAGTTTACATTGAGTTTAAGTAACACAGAATGATATTAAAACTATACTAAACTTAATTATTGTAATATAGACTAAAGTATTTAAAATTAGGGTTGTTAATGCAAAATTATTTCAGAAGAAAATGAAGATTCAACAAGTTGCATATCTATTCAAAAATTATTTTATAGAATAAAATGGATTAATTTTTAAAGAATTGTTTTAGCGTCCTTTCAAGGGCGTTTTGAGTACGTTTATGTAAACTTTAGTTATTTTGAACTTCAGTTTTAAGGCTTTTAAAAATTTGTAAAAAAAATATTCACTTATACTACTTATACTACATAAATTATGCCTTGCGTCGAAACACTTTTGGTATTTTCAAAAGTTTTTTGTCTAGACATACTAAAGCCATCCTTAAAAGGTTTTAGCCGTTAGGTTAAACCTGTATCTAGTAGGTATATAAAAGTACAAGCCGCGCCATACAATAGGGACGCTTGAAAAATGTGAATTGGTGTGTTTGCGCAAGGTAACTCTCGTTCACAAAAATTGGCATTAAAAACCTTTAAGCTCTGCCTGTTGGTAGAGACAATTAAATACAATTAAGCTTCTGTATTTCTTCTTCTTTTTCGAAGCTTCTCTTCTGAGCTAAGTGGCCAAGCTCTGGTGCCCAAGTTTTCAAGCCGCCCGAAGGCTTCTACCTCACTGTCTTGTGCATGGTCACCCATCCAAACTCTGTGCGCACCGACCTTTACTTAGCTTCGATGATCGCGTCAAATCACCTTAGCTAGCCGAGCTAAAGGCGCAGTCAGGCGCTACTTTTTTATTTAGAATTTATTGCACAGTTTATTGCATTAATAAGCATTACGTTAAGTATATCAAAAAAAAAAATACGTTTGTCCGCAAGATATTTTTAAGTGAGGAAAATTATAAAGCCAACGACAACCCCCGAAAACAGCTCACCTGTACAGGTACTACTATAGTAGTACTAATCTATACTATAAGACTCTTTGTCCTGACTTATTCATTCATTCATTCATTCATTCATCTATAGACAACGCAGAGCCCAAACGGCTGGTCCTAGGGTTGTGAAATTTGGAGGGTGTATTTGTTTTGGTATGTAGACGCGTACTAAGAACGGATTTTTGGAAATTCCACCCCTGAGGGGGTGAAAGGGGGTAAAATAGTTTGTATGAAACTTCTTTATTTTTGAACTTATAGCAATGAAATTTGGAATATGTATAGTTTATGTAAAATTAAAAATAATGGTATCAAGTTTTTTTTTGCCAGGGGTGAACTAAGGGTTTGTAATGGGGGGTGAAAGTTTGTATGGAAAATTCTTTATTTATCAAGTTAAAGTCTTGAAAGTTGTCATGGTAGTAGTTTATTGAATAGTTAAATTAAAATTTTAAAAACTTTTGACAGGGGTGCATTAAGAGGGGTGCCATTGGGGTTGAAAGTTAAAAATGAAAGTTTTGTGTTTTTGAACTTAGACGTGTTAAATTTGGAGTGTGTATATATTTTAGTACTTAAACGTGTACTAAGAACGGATTTTTGGAAATTCCACCCCTGAGGGGGTGAAAGGGGGTAAAACAGTTTGTATGAAACTTCTATGTTTTTGAACTTCTAGCAATGAAATTTGGAATATGTATAGTTTATGTAAAATCAAGTTTTTTTTGCGAGGGGTTAAATAAGGGTTTTTAGGGGGGGGGGGGGGGGTGAAAGTTTGTTTGGATTTTTTTTTATTTATCAATTTAACAGTCTTGAACGTTGTTTTGGTTGTAGTTTATATGGTGGTTAAAATAAATTTGAAATGATATTTGCTAGGAGTGAATTAAAGTATGCCATTGGGGTTTAAAGTTCAAAGGGAAAGTTTTGTGTGTTTGAAATTAAACACTTATGAATTGGAATTTAAGTATGTGGTTTACTTAGTGGTATGATTCACGTATTCTTATTATTTATATTAAAATAATGGCTTGGATAAAACGATCTAATCTGTAGCATCACCACCAAAATAGCCAAAACAGAGGTTAACTAGATCTCAGGAATCGAATGCGGAAAGACAGATGCGGCTTATTTTGATATCGTAGCAATGTAGTGTTTATATAAAATTGGCACGGGAATAGGATACAATAGATTTTTTCCACAGGTTACGCAAAAAGCGACCTACACGCGGGCGGAGCCGCGGGCAACCTCTAGTCTATTATATATAAATAAGTCGGGTTTTCCTTCCTGACGCTATAATTCCAGAACGCACGAACCGATTTCCACGATTTTGCATTCGTTCGAAAGGTCTCGAGCTCCTTTAGGTTTGTAGCAAACATAATTCAGGGAAAATTACAACAGAGAAGGAGGTAAACATCTGGTGGCGAAACGGAGTTCGCCGGGTTTGCTAATAAACTAAAATATACGTGTTACTATAGTGGTACTAGTATAGTAGTATCTTGGAGGCAGTATATCAGCGCGCGCGATACATCGCTCGTAAACAAGGACAATTAGCATCCCCGTGCAGCGCGCGCCGCAATGCAACTGACACTCTGAGATACGAACTAGACGAGATGCGGGGGCGGTTTGCTCGGGTGGGACATAGCCGGATATATGTTAGCTTTACTATTTTTGACGACCTCGTTGGCGTAATGGTTATCACGCCGGACTGCCAATCAGAAGGTTCCGGGTTCGATTCCCGGCACGGCCAACATCTTTGTGTTGAACTAAATTTGTTGGCTCTCGGTCTGGGTGTTAAATATGTATCTATATAAAATATGTATGTATGTATGTATATGTACTATATCAGTTGTGTTATCAACCGTAATACGAACTAGAAATGGTTCAGTATGGGGTTAACCAGCAGTGTGTGAAATGTGTCGTAATATTTATTTATATATTTAAACTATGAGAACATAATTATTTTAATGATGGTCAAAAATATTTCAACTTCTATTTGCATGAATATATGTACCTATCAACTTAAAAAATAACGTTAATGTGTGTGTATCTATGTATCTTTATACGTTTGCATTGAGACAGTGTTCGTAGTTTTGCCCCGCTTGTTTATTTTTTATAAAATATAGAATAGAATATTTATTTCAGCATAACATGTACAGTACAAATTTAATTAGTACAGTAACATGTATCCTGTAATTATGTAGTTGAATAGTTATTTAATATCTAGTAATGACGTGTAATTGAAAATATTTTTACCAATTGATCTATGTTTATCTATATATCATCGATCTGAAGTGTAACTTAACATTGCTATTTATATTAAGACATAAGTTATTTATTCGTAAACAAAAGTTTACACATCTAAGGTTAATTTTTTTTTTAATCATGTAATTTTTTTTGCGTGCAAATAGTACATGTAGAATAAGTGAACACTCGAGCTACATGTTGCCAGTAACTACTTTTCAAAGTTCCACAAAACCAATAAATAAAATGTGTCACCGACCAACTGAGTTACGGCCGCAGTTTGTTGTACGTTTTATTGAAAATTATGCTTCAGTAATACATAGTTTCGGGTGTAATTATAGGGGTTTTAAGTGCCTCATCTTTGTAGGCCAGTCGTTTTATACTAGGCATGCTCCACCTTTAGCTTCAGAAAGTCGTTGATTCATGTAGTTAATTACCGTGTGAGTCAAATGTCTAACTGTATAGTAGTTTTTTGTTTTTTTTTTTGTTTGTTTTTTGAAATAGGTTTGCGTATAGTAATATTAGTATTATTAATCTGAGATTTTTTTAGTACACTAAAAAAATCTCAGATTAATTATGTTAAAACACAGTGTCCGTGTATGTTTTATTTTTCTGACTAATCTATAGAAATTGATATTTTTAATAGTACTATAATATATTTATTAAATCAAGAAAATAATCTAGTGAATCAACAAAACTTATTCAAACTCAAAGCTTCATAAAATTTACGATAAAATTTCGAAACTTCTTTAGACTGGGATCGTTTGCAGTTCACCAAAATAAGAAATACCTTCATATTTTGTTAACTTTATTCCATTGAAAATTTTATTTCACTCTTCACACGTTGATGTATAAGAAATTGCATCTGCAATATCAATATTTTGAGCTAAAATAATAAAAATATTCAAATTCTTTATTAAAAATATCCCTAATCCTAGAGCGTAGCTGTGTTCCATATCTAAATATTTTTTAACCCGTGGAGCACTTTCGAGCGAAAAAAGCGAAGCGTGAAAAATCGAAGCGTAAAGTTCGCTTACGCTTCGTGTTGTCCTGTGACCGGCTAGAACAAAATACATACAGGTTTACTGGTTAATACGAAGGCCGGCTTTTTTTTCCATTGAGTGACCGGTAGTGCTTGCATTTATAATTCTTTAAATTTAAATCTACATACATTTAGAAAAACATAATTGAATCAGAGCAACACATGTAGTAAAGCACTTAAGAAATAAATGTTAATAGTTAGGATTGAGAGCGGTTTTTTCTCAGTCTGAATCTAAAATAGGGCGGGTGTTATAAGGTTGACACACTCATATGTAGTGTGCGTATGTGTGTGTATGTGTAAAAATGGTTTCTTAGTTTGAATTTGTATCCTAATATTATTATTTTTTAAATTTTTAAATTGTACCTTATACTTTTCAACATGAGATGTGATGTGATATTTAGAAATCGAATTCCACATTTTTGCGTATAACACTGTATGCAGCAATATTCTATTCCACATCCAATAATTCTAGATCGGCTCTAGTAGAGAAGTTTTACATCTTTTATAAAACTTAAAAAAACTAGTTATCGAGACTATTCTTCTCTTAGATGAATTGGTTATTTCAAGCTAGTAGCACCAATAGCGAATAACTGCGGTTGCCGCATCAAGAACTTACTTATTTTTAACTCTTGGTGCAAAACGAAGGAGTACTATATTTTTTGTGTGTATGCGTGTGTGTGTGTGTGTCATCGTAAATTCCAAACGGATGAGCCGATTAAGATATAGTTATGTTCTATTTTGGTTGTGTTCTTGTTTAAAAGGCGTGCTAGCCGGGAGTGCTACCTGAGTATCTGTTTCCTGAGATCGTCCGGGGGTCTTCAAAAGTAGAGTTAATAGGTAAGCGTGTCGTAAACTACAGCGCAGCTTAACACCAGGCAAGCTGTAGTCAAACGCATACCTATCAAGGAGAAAAAAATATATTTTGCCAACTGACCTAGTTATATTATAATGATAATTTTTCATATGGTTTAAATTTGTTTGTGAAATAACCAAATCAATAACAAACAAATAAATATTTCTTTTAATTTTTCTTCGTTCTCCCTTTATAGAATAACTAGCCGGTAAGTATTTGTATCGCCGCCGCCGCCTGCGTGCAATCTCCAAGTTCCACTTGTATTTCACTCGGTCTGTTTGTAGCAGTTCGCTAGTTTCTCGCAATTGCTATTGATTTTACTCGTTACTTAACTACAGGTATACAAGGCGACGCAATAACTTTGTAAAACGGTTGGAAACTTCGAGAAAAAGTTGCTTAAGTCTGAGCGACTCCTACTGAAATTTCTTTGCGTTTATTTCTGAAGTTAATTTTAAGTACTTGCTGCAACTATTAGTAGATCTAATGTTCTTCATATATTTTTTTATGTTAAAAGTTATTTATTTAATGTAAAATATTATTTACGTAACACGAAATACATAGCACAATGCAGTTTTTACATTCATACTCAAGTTTTTACTCTTTGTATATAGAATTTACGATAATGGCACATATATTTATTTCTGGAACAGAAGACACATGTATCTATAACTAATAAACAACAAAACCGCGAGACACTTTTATGCGAGTAAAATAGTAATAACTAATGAAAATTGGATTTGAAAATGAAGATCCCTCAGCAAAACACACATGGATCTGTAGCACTGATTTCAAACCTGTATCTAAGAGACTAAGAAATTGAAGATAAAAAGTATGCTCAATTTCCAAGAAAAAGAATGGTGGCAAGGAAAGCCGATCTATCGATTTATTGAGAACGTAATAGAAAATGGTCTTCCATCAAAATGTTCATGAAATTCATAATCAAACGGAATCTGCGAAAATCTATTTGCAAAATCCAATTTCCATATCACCCTTGAAAATCCCATAAAATGGTCGTAAAGCCATCCCCCATGAAAAACCAGTCCCGTAACACCTTTATAAATGACGCCTATCGTGTTAACCAGTGACTCTTAAACTTTAGTTGATCGGGGCCGGTCCAAATAACATTACAAATTCAATTTAATATTTATGGCTCAACTTGTAGTTTAGAAAATAAAAACGTGTAATTAATTAATCGATATAACTTATTTTATTAATGGTTTTTTTAGTCTCTCTTCCACAGTATTATTATTTATTCAGTCAATTTACAATACATATTATGTCAAATTATATTATAAACCGAAGTAACATTAGTAAAATTAAATAAATTTAAGTCTTAAAGACGTCAAAGCCCCCATTTTAGAAGTAGGTAGTTAAAAAAATCGCTTGTGTGTATCGCCACTGCCAATCGTGTGAGCAAGGCCAATGTGGTGAACTATGGACCTTTGCGAGGACCAGCAGTGGGAACATACTGTAGTATATTTACGAGTAAAGATTTATTAAGACACAAAACCTTTTGTTTTCTATATTATAGAAAGAATTCCATAATTCCTAAAATATTTTTATTTCCTTTTTAGGGGACCATTTAATCGTGTCCCCTTCGACCAACTTTGACAGTCTCTGGTGTAACGTATCAAAAACGTATCATAGCGGCGTTTAGCGTAATTCGCAATACTCCAGCTGTGAAGGCGGCTGGAAGAATTATATTTACATTTTGAACGGATCAACTACTTTGCTATTGTGCCTTGGTACGCTATACAAAGGTGGACAGTACCTTAAGTTTATACAACTCGATGCAATATAGATAACTTTTGAAAATTCGTTTCCTCTTGCTCGAAATCAATAGTTCATGTAAGCTACAGGGCATCAGATTTTAAATGTTTTCTTTATTGGCACGAGTTATATGAATATTATTCAACTAGTTAAATACCTCTATAAGAGAAAAATACGAATTCAAATTTTATTTCTCATCTTAACTTTAAGGTTTGTATGCGCAGACTCACATTTGGCCACATCTTTGCTAATATCTAGCTTTATTGTGGTCTTATGATGTAGCACGCTTTCCTAGATGGATCATAATCAATCTAGATTCTAAAATCCTCGAATGATACTTAATTAGATGTTTTTGTGATCTTATTTACATTTAGTTGCAAATAAATAAGTATACATACAAAAATATGACACAAGAAGATATTAGATTTCTAAAGTTAAGGTACTGTAAACAATTTCCATATCGATATAGATTATGGGAGTAGGGGTATGGGAAATTGATATTAGTCATGGGTGTTTCTCCCCCGTAATGGGGTTAGTTTAATCAAATCCTATTTGTGGGATATTGCCGCTATCGGAATTACATTGTTTTGGCTGAATTATTATAATATTATCGATGGCATTGTGTGCAAACTGTTATAGATGACTTTGTAAGTTTGAAGCTTTTCACCGCGCCACGTTATCGTATCTCATATAAAGAGATGCTAGTGCAATGTAGGGAGGTCGATGAAAGAAGACAAATGGAATGTGTGAGAAGAACATTGAGAAATGACGTGCCGACAAAAATAAATAGGACAAAATAAAATCAATAAAAGGAAAAATATAGGACAAAAGTAGTCGTAAGGTTAATAAATGATTTGATGTGAAAGAAAAGAGTAAGTGATGATGGTTGGTATAGGAGAGTAGAAAAGAAAAAATCACAAAGAAAAAGAACATTAGACAACAACATGTTACGATACTGTATATTAATTGTGATTATTTAATTGTGTAAAAAATATCGGTAGGAAACAAGAAAGAGTAGTACGGTAATAATCTAAAAAGATAAGTCGGTCTCCAAAGAGGTACACGTTACGTTTATTGAGCGACATACTCTATTACTATTATTGTTATAACGACTACTGCTTTAGTCACTCAGTAAATAATTTTAAACAAAAGTAAGATGTACCAAGTTAATTATGTAACCATAGTTATGGAAGTTAAATCAAATGCATAATTGGATGGATTTACATTATATTAAATATCAATTGAATAATATATATGCATTTTATTTAATAATAATGTATTTTCTAATGTACTGTAATGACGTGTATATTACCTATATACGAGTATACCAATAAATACGTATTTTGAGTATTATTCATGATGAAGCAATAAATGTATTCGACTTTGACTTTAGCAAAATAATATAAATACCTGTTTGTCCTATAGATAATGGTGATCGACGAGAACGAGGCGCGGCTGCGCGTGCGCTACCCGCTCAACTGCGAAAAGCGACGCAACTACAAGTTCGACATCGCCGCCGTCGGCTGCGACGGTTCCTACTCCAACACGTGAGTGCTTTTATTACGACGAGACTAAATGCGTACTAAGCGATTCGCTTCCACGTTTATAGTACGGACGGCCAAACTGTGGAACTCCTTGCCGGAATCCCTGTTCCCACTCAACTACAACCTTACTGTCTTCAAACCGAGAGTGAACCGGTTGCTTCTAGGCAAGCGCGCTTCATCTTAGACTGTAATATCACTTAACATCAGGTAAGTTGTGGTAAAGCGCAAGCCTATTAAGTTAAAAAAAAAACAGGTTATTAATATTTATATTTATAATTTGTCAAATTATAGGTCAGTCTACGTTAAAATTAAAATAACAAGTTTATTTTTATTTTTGTGATGTTACTTTGTTATTATGAATGTGAATAGCCCTGCTGCTGATGTTTTTTTTTTTAACTGAGAATAGGTCAGTGCTTGACCACAATTCACCTGATGGTAAGTGATATTGAGGTACGGTGGATGGCGCTTACCTAGAAGGAACCGGTTCACTCTCACCTTGAAAATCGCTAGGTTGTAGTCTTTGGGGAAAAGGGAATTGAATTGATGATGATTATGAATACAAACACAAATCATTTATTGATAACACCAAAGTTACAACTCAAATAATATGATATCATTACAAAAGTATACGATATGTATCCATGTCAACTTTCAATTATATTCTAGTACTATAATATCATTACAATAGTATATGATATTGATCAAAATGACAATTTTCACCACTAATTCTAGTATCTAATATAATATCAATACAAAAGTATATGATATGAAATATGATGATGATGCTGATGATGATGATGATGATGATGGTGATGATGGTGATGATGATGATGATGATGATGATGATGATGATGACGACGATGATGATGGTGATGATGATGATGGTGATGATGATGATGACGATGATGATGATGATGATGATGGTGATGATGATGGTGATGGCGTGGTGTTCCCGCAGCGTGCCGGTGCACATCACGGTGACGGACGTGAACGAGTTCCCGCCGGAGTTCGAGCAGGCGACGTACGTGCAGGCGGTGGAGGAGGGCCGCGTGTACGAGGAGATCGTGCGCGTGGAGGCGCGCGACAAGGACTGCACGCCGCGCTACGGGGACGTGTGCAAGTACGAGATACTCGCCGACCGGAGCCAGCCCTTCGCCATCGATAACGAGGGTAACTACTGCTCTACTACCAATACAGTTCATCTCGACCATTTGGTCAAGTCATAGTTTTTTTTTTTTAAAGTACCACAACATCTGACGCAATGACAGTGGAAAAGGTATGCCAGCGACCCAAAACCGTGCTCTGCTACTTTAAGGAGCTTGGATGGCTTGTGTAGGCTGGTAGGGGGAAATGCACAATACGCCTCTTGCAGGTTGTCAGTGCAGGTCTGATCGCCCCCATCATAGAATAAGAATAAGTCATAGATTTACAAGAACTATATGAGAATAATAAAGTATATATTGTGCCATTGGTACTCTCCAGCCTTCGATCAATTATATACCAGATTCAGCGTTGCATACAAACACAGCACAAAAAATGGCATGAGTTTACTATACTATTGTGATGAGTATAGTGCCTTCACAATACTATAATCATGTATATCATGTAAATATTCTATTGTAGGTCACACTTGTTAAGACAAAGATAAGGGCAAAATCTTGTTTTGACCCTTTTTTAAGTTCACCAATATATCATTATTAGCTAGAGTGACGTAAGGTCGGTGTTCCAGGCGTGATCCGCAACACGGAGCCGCTGGACTACGAGAAGTCGCACAACCACATCCTGTCGGTGGTGGCGTACGACTGCGGCATGATGCAGTCGGCGCCCGTCATGGTCACCATCAGGGTCAACAAGCCCTGCCGCGCCGGATGGAAAGGTAACATACATATACTACACTACATTTAGATATATAGAATACTAGTAGCTAGTTGTTATTTATAATGTTATCTTATCTATAAGATAGAGATATCTATAGATAGTTATATCTTTAAATGAGCAATTCTTGTATATATACAGTGAAACCTGGTAAAGTGAGACATCAACCTGCAATGTCGTTTCACTTGTAGAGGTATTCCACTTACTTAGGGTTCCATTAATAGAGGTGAGAATACAGGTTATTTCAGTTATACAGGTGCGATCATTAAATAAATAACGTGCTATGTATGTAAATGAGTTTTAATAAAAAGGGTAGAATAAGAATGAGTAAACAAACAATTAAATCTCAGTTACAGAGGTTTATGCATATAAAATTTACTCGCTGTCTCAGTAGTAGAAGAGCCCGTGAAGATCGTCCTTCACCGATCTGATAACCAGATGCGACGTATTTTTTATTAAATATTTTTTATAAACAAATGTGCCTTAAATTGCTTGCCCATCGAAAAGTGCTTATGGCTATTTTTAATTAAATAAACTTTTATTGATTTTTTTTTTTCATCACCTTCATACTTTTGATAACCAAATGAAATTTATTTCACTGATAGTTTTTAATACACAGAATATGCCTCGGTATGCTTGCCTACTCATTTCAGTGTATAACTACCTGGCAAGCAGGTGTAAACAGGTAAGTCGAAATAGGTGACTCATTCGATTTTGATGTGCTTCATAGGAGTAACAACGATTCTGAACAGTTAGAATGTTATTTTTATTTTTGATAATTGTAGCTAAATTACCATTTGACTATACACGAGCGTGCGCAAAAAAAAAGCCATGAGCACTTTTCGACAAATCTCAGATATAGAGGTAACCATCCATACATCCAACCAACTCATCCCACTAACAGAGGTAATTCAGTGCCAAAGTGTTGGGACCTCAGCATGAGTTCCAGTTATGCAGGTTTCTCACTTATCCAGGTCCCACTTAACCAAGTTTCACTGTAATTGGAATCCCGTAATCGGCTCCAACGATTTTCATGAAGTTTAGTTTATAGGGGGTTTCGGGGGCGATAAATCGATCTAGATAGGAATAATTTTTAGAAAATGTCATATTACAAAAAAAAAAGACTATTGAAGATGGTGAAGATGACCCCTGAAGATGGTGCTCGGAAAGCACCGAAACTGTTGGACTCATTCCAACTTTTAATAATAAGTATGTGTGACCGTTTTCTACGCGACAATAGTGTCCTAATATTTATTAATACTTTTTTTTAATATTTTTTTTACACATTCACAGACGGCTGGTTAGCCCCATACTGAACCATTTCTAGCTCGTATTATGGTTGCTAACACAACTGATATACTACATATACATACATACATATTATTTATAGATACATATTTAACACCCAGACCCACAGCCAACAAATTTAGTTAAGCACAAAGATGTTGACCGGGCCGGGAATCGAACCCGGAACCTTCTGATAGCAGACCGGCATGGTAACCTTTACGCCAACGAGGTCGTCGGAGGATTATATGTATATGTTCTTCCCCGTGTTCCAGGCGTGGCGGAGCGCGTGGACTACGCGCCGGGGACGGGCCCGCTGGCGCTGTTCCCGGCGGCGCGGCTGGAGACGTGCTCCTCGGACGAGCGCTGCCCGGGCGTCACCAGGATCCAGGCGGCGGTCTCGCTGCAGGCCTCGCGCGCCGGCAGCGGCTGCGACCGCGACACCTACTCAGTGCACTCGCAGAAGACTATTTGCGGTGAGTTCTCTTCGTGACAACTTCATTCGTTCATTCAATATTTAAGAGCTGGGCTCTTGTCTGTTGAGTTTTTTCCAGGTAGTTCTGTCTTCCTCCCTATACGACATGACTTTCGCCTTCTCCTTAATTTGGTCTAAAAATGATCTTCTAGGTCTCTCCTGGCTTTTATCTTTCCTTCTACGATATTTTTAATGAAATTGTCATGTCGTATAAGGTGGCCAACCATCTTTCCTCTTCTGTTGTTTATTGTATTTATTATGGTTCTTGGTTCTGTACTAGGCAGAGTACCTCTTCATTAGTTTTCTTTCGTGTCAACTAAGTATTCAAATTCAAATAATTGTAATTTTATTTATAACCAACATAACAATGATATAAAACACTAAACTAAAACTTAACCTACAAAAGTCTACGGGTAGAGGAAAAGGTGCCCAAAATGCTGGCAGCATAGCCAGGTTGGATGGCAATGCTTAGTTTCTGAGCGAAATAAAAGCCAGCATTGTGGACACGGGAAACCTCCACCAGCCGCTTGGCAAGTTCTCCGTAAAGCTGCAGGGCGGCCGGCCCCCACACACACATCGTCTCTACCGCAAACACCACAAACATGTACACACGATAATTTATTTTGCAAAACACGGGTTATACTAATAATGGAAAATAATGTTATGATGATAAGTCTCACCATGTTTTAGCCTACTCGCATGCAAAGAATTATATATTACTAAAAAATAACTTATTCTAATTTACATTCAGTCATAACATTATATGGTACATAAATTAACACAATAAACGGTCCTAGCTAAAAATCCAATAATAAAATTATCCAATGAGCAGTCTTAACAATATTCCAATCATTTACCTTCTAAAAACTATTTTATGCTATAATAACATATTTGAACAAGGAAAGATTTTAATTTAATCTTAAAAGCAAACAAAGAATTGATCTCTCTAATTGACAGCGGCAAGTTATTGTAGATTTTTACACCCATACAGAAAGTACTACCATAAAATAATTGGGTTCTTGCTTTACCTTTGTAAGCTTTGTGTAAGTTACCAAACCATCATACCCTAGGGTCTGATGGTTTTGAAGCCGCTTGAAGGTCAGTTGGAGCACCAATATACCTAATGAGAATACTAAAAGTTCACTGCGGATGCTGAGGCTCTGTTTCCGGAGAAGCATCATCCTGAGGTCCTCAAAACAAGAATTTATGTATGGTGGTTGTATGCGAACCTATATTACATTTAAAAAAAACACTCAACCCTTTGACAGGCATAAGCAACTCTTCTTTATACAATTACTTAACTAACGGCGTTAATCCGGGACAAAATAAGTTAATCCCATATAAAAAAGAAAGTTAATCCCGGATAAAACGTAGCCTATATGTTAATCCAAAGTCTAACCTATCTTTACACCAAATTTAATTTAAATTAGTTGAACCGTTTGAGCGTGAAGAAGTATCAAACATATATGTACACACTTGCACACAAACTTTCGCATTTATAATATTACTAGCTGACCCAGCAAACATTGTTTTGCCTCACTTAGGAGTATAAAAAAAGGATAGTAGCCGCTTTTCAGACCTACTAAATACGCATATAAAGTTTGGTAAAAATCTGTCAAGCCGTTCTGGAGGAGTGCGGTAACTGACATTGTGACATGGAAATTTTATATATAAGAGTAGCTCTAGTAATATAGCAATGAAGTACTTGTAATTTAACAAAGCAATATAATTACTTTCCAGGTCTGGAACCGAAAACACTGGATCTGCTGCCGAGCCCCGGAGCGGGCAACGAGTGGGCGAAATCTCTCAAACCTGACTCCGGTAAATATACGCATCTCTCTCTTGTCTTTCTTTGACGCTTCTGTACATTATGAAATGTATATTGTCATAATAGAGGTAAAATATATCCAATAGCAATGATTGTGATCATCATCATACTTTTCCGCTATTTACCGTCCATTGCCAAGCATAAGTCTCCCATCTCTTATATCTTTTGGATTGACTGTGAAATCTTATTTGTTATTTGTATTTGTATGTTTTAATAGCTTGACCTTGTTTTAATTACTTTAATTAGTAATTGTTTTGTAATTCCATTTAATTATGCTTATGTATACCTATTATAATTTGACTATTTATTATTTATTGTAATTTACTTTTTCAATAATATTGTAATTTTATTATTGTTATTTAAATGTTATTTGCTTTGTAATTGGTCTCGGCCGTAAAATAATGTAAATAAATAAATAAATTATGTTCGCTAATCGTCCCGGACTTCTTCGTATTGGACTCTTACCCAGGTCTTGCGCACTATTGTACTAACGCCGACGCTACTCCTCTACTCCAGGTCGTGACGGCGAGCAGATCTTCGAGTTCGACGGCGAGACGACGTCCGCTATAGTCCCGGAGTCGGTGCTGCCGCACCACCTGACCAACACGTTCGCCATCTCGACGTGGATGCGGCACGCGGCGCGCGCGGACGGCGACCAGCACCGCAAGGAGCACGTGCTCTGCCTCGCTGACGATCATAGTAAGTCATGATATGTAGCAACAGAAAATCTTTTTTAAAATTATTAAATAAGTCTTAGTTTGTAACGTTATCGTACTCATTGTTTTATTTTTGACGACCTCGTTGGCGTAAAGGTTACCATGCCGGTCTGCTAATCAGAAGGTTCGTGTACCAAATCTTAACATAATTTATTGTCTAATTATAATTAAAACAGAGCATCTAACTCTAATTTATGACTAGTTCTAAAGAAATGAAATCTATTATTGCTTCTGATCATAATAACGCATTGATTCAGTCGTTACTCTGTAGAAATCCATAGGAGATGAACTACACGAAACTTTTTTTTACTTTACTTATCTCTCAGATTACAGCGAAAGGAAACAGTTAATTAATTAATTAAGTAATTAAATAATTCAGATTTCGTTCTTGCTTAATTAAACATATTTTTGCACCCTGATCGGGCCACATACCTGAAAAGCAGATATCAACTTACTTTTACTATGTAATATAATTATGGCTCTGTGATATTATATAATGTACACTTGTGTACAGAAATGAACCGCCACCACTACGCTCTGTTCGTCCGCAACTGCCGGCTGATCCTGCTGCTGCGGCGCGACTTCGGCGAGGGAGACCTCAACATCTTCCGCCCTGCAGAGTGGAGGTGGAAGATCCCCGAGGTAAATAAACGTCTATTTGGAGTGTGTTGTGTGTACAAGTTAAAAAAAAAAGTATTTTTGTTAAGACTGCAATATATGGGTATTTCTACGGCCTCCACAATAATAATATAAGAAAGAAGTGTATGGTGAACTATGAATGAAAAAGCGTTTTTTTTGTTGTTTTTGTTTTATATCATAAAAGCAGTAGAATGAATAATAAAATATTTTATTTAAGTATATGTGGCGCCAACTACCTAACGTGTAGTGGCGAAAAGCGGAAACTTATGTGCTTGAAGACAAATTTTAACTTGAGAGTAGTTGCTAACCAAGCGAGCAAAAGAAAACGCTCTATCACCATGCTATGGTGTCTTAACGATATTTTTCTTCACCGTAAGCTCAAGCTCTTTGTTCTCACGCTCTGCGGTACGTAAAGCGACCTCATGACGTGTCAGAGCTACCATCGTTATAAAAGTATGGAGTTAAAATAAAAGGGTGACCCTGTGCAGGTGTGCGACGACGAGTGGCACCACTACGCGATCAACGTGCGGTTCCCGAACGTGGAGCTGTACATCGACGGCGCGCCGTACCGCAGCGTGGACGGCAAGGGGCCCGAGGTGATCGACGACTGGCCGCTGCACCCCGCTCACGGACTCAACACTACCATGGTGGTCGGCGCCTGCTGGCAAGGTAACTACACCCAGTGCCCGCCATACAATATTTTTTCAATTTACAAGTGACATATGTATGTATATATCAATCCATGTTTATTGTCTGGGTCATAAATAATTTATTGATAAAATTGTACAACTCGATATTTTAACTACAACAACGAAAATAGCTGCTTACGTATAAAATGACTTGGACTTAGATTAGACAACAGCTAACCGTAATTTGAGCGCCGTAATATGAGAAAATTACTTTTATAATAGTTCAGACAGTAAAATAACTACCACTCGTGCAGCGCAAGAATATTAACAGCATATTTTCAAGCACCTCGGCTGGAATTCAACTCGCTGATTCCACCATTATAATAATTGAAGTTTACTATGACGTATACCGTAGAGAGAGAGAGAGAGGAATAAAGGCTTTTTTACTTTTACTTTTTTGACGTATACCACAAAACTTTGTTACAACGCCATCTAGTGACAAACTCTGGAACTACGTACTAACTCTACTTGCCCCCCAGGCACAGAAGGCAACATGAAGCACCACCTGCACGGCTGGCTGGCGGGGCTCGGCGTGGTGAGAGGAGAGGTCCAGCCGCACCAGGCCCTCACCTGCCTAGCGAGGTGCCGCGAGGGACTCAGCCTGGCTCCTGATCTATGTAAGTTGTAGAAGTCCCCGTTATTTTGTCACGCTAGAATAAAATTTGTACTCAAAAGTGGTGTAACTTTTACTTTGCTTGTTTCTATTCGGTTAATGCGTTAACCGGTTTCTTCTCGGCAAGCACACTCCACTTTAGAGCTTAATATCGCCTAGTATTTTTTTTTTGGCTAGTGTAAGCCTATTTGATGTTAACGAAATACGGTTTAAGGGTTATCAGTTAGTTTTGGTGTATCGTGTGTACGTAATACAGAATTTTAAATCCCACCTTATAGAGTATCATGGGGTATGGGGATACGTTTCTATATAAAGTGATAATTCAAGGATTTTACAAGTCAACTTAAAATAAATATGAATGTCACTTGTTACCGTCATCGGTTAATGTATCATTTTAATACTTGGCCGTTTCATGTTTTAGCTTCGATCAAATACGATCGAAGTGTATTATATTGTTGTATAAGAGTTCAGTACAATGATGCGTTCCGAGCTCTTATGCGGCTCTTGCGGTGCTGCAGCGCGTCCACTATGTTTGCGGACGCAGGGGTCCCCGACTTTTTGTGCAGTAATCAGATCTCACATTGCAACTTTTTGGCAAAGGCTGCGCCGTTCCGTCAATGAACTGGCCGTGTCTGACGACGTCCGGAGTCCCATGTGTAAGCGCTGGATCTCTGCTCACAGAGACCAGATTAAAAAGTGACTTGACACATATACGCGCCGTTGTATTTTGTTTTATACATTTTACTTTTGAATGGTGTAACTCCTCTACAGTGTCAACAATTTAAGTTTAAGTTATTTGTATTCAACTGTTTTGGTATAGGCTATAACTAGCCTGAAATAAGGACTTCTTATTGAATGATGAATGTTGTCCAGACCTGAAGTCGGTGTCGGTGGAGGGAGACGGCGTGGCGGACGTGGAGACGCTGCTCCGCCGCGTGTCGTACGGCGACGCGCGCTCCTTCCCCACGCCCGGCCGCCGGAACGTGCACGTCGCTACCACCATCACGTGCGTACCTCACTCCTACACCGCTGTACAGGACCGAAGGAAAGACCCTAGTCCTGAATAGCTGGCTCTGATGAAGGCTGTTCTGCGGCGCTGTGATCCATGTGCAAAGGCTCATAATAGTTCCTAGTAGACGTGATTTTAGTTGGTTTGACCGTGGTGCAAAACGTGCCGTCTCTTTCTGGCCACCTCAGATGAAAAGAGACGGGGCTTCTTTAAATTTAGTTTGGTCGTGTGTGCCGCTGAATCGCCACCAAGCTATCAAATTTAATTATAAAATTTAAATAAAATACTAATTTGAGGGGGGCTCCCATACAACAAACATACGGTATGGTAGATTAGAAATCTTCGCAGGCTTATACGTAAATACTTAAACTACTTTAATGTAACCATGACAACCATGTCACAACTCTGGTTGTCAAATTGTCAATTCCTAATTGACTTAAATTAGGCTGAATTTTGTGACCCTTTGTGCAGCGTTATTAAATAATTTAATTGCAAAATAATATTTAAGGGGGCTTCCATACAACAATGGTACGGAAACCTTCATGCGCGAGTCCAACTCGTACTTGGTTAAATATTAAGAATATAATCTGAATGTGCCCAACAATGCCTAAGTTTTAACCATGCCACAGAATAATAACTTGTACTTCGTACAGAAGCTTCACTTCGCAATAGTTTTCAAAGAAATATGAACTCAATCTGATAAACAATATGATTTAATTTAGCTCGCGGTCCAGTCGAGCACGTGATGATTTCGTTACCTACCAATTTCTTTTCAAAGGAATATGGGCCTTGATTCACTATGCTACGGTTCATAATACGTTGTACATGGTTATACGTAGTACTAGTTATTATTCTGTGGTATTGAAAGAGCCACATAGATTGGCCCTTTGCGCAGTGGCCGCCGCCCGTAGGTATGTTTTTAACACCTACACGCGGAGTGACACAGGCCTGACCATGCGATGTTTGATCCCCGCAGATGCGACAACGGGCGCATGATCAAGGCCCGTCCCGCCGAGTCGTACATCATGGTGCTGGCGCCGCAGACTCCCTCCATCCTGCTCAACGGCTCCGAGGACCTGGCGCGGGACTACGCGCACTTCCGCGCCGGACTCACCGTCTTCCCCGACCTCGTCGTCAAAGTTGTCGCCAACGGGGCCAACGCGTTGCCTGGTGAGAAAACAAATAATGATTTCGTTTGTTTATATATAATATGTTTGCAGTAGATTTGTGTTTAAACGTAACCGTTAATAAATCAAGATGGCGAAGAAAATGACGGATCAAAATTTCGATCTTTTCCCGGATCCAAATTAAGGGTCAAACCAGTTTTAGAAATCTCTACACAACTCTTTGACTAAGAAATTCGACTTTAATGTACGTTTATTTGTTTAATTAGAGAAACTTGTGTAATTCTTAACTTAAAATTAATTAATATTATTTTACCAATTTCTTAAACGGCTGTAACTACTTGGATGAATTACTTGTGGGAGCCTGTATTGTTAATGTACATTTAAAAATAATTTAATAATAAATAGTACGTAGGCAAACTCGACGAGCGGACCTAGTGTTACAACTTAAGACAGTGCGCACGCGCACGCACCGGTGACGCGGACGCAGGCCTTTTGTTTCCTCGCGCCGCTATTATTACATCGCTACCGCTCGGTCGCGAGCGGCACTGCGCTCTGGAGTTTGACGGCAAATGCACGTCCACTTTGCTTGCAAACTAAGCTCAAAAAAGGTGTTTACACAAGCAAACAAAACACTCTTTACTTATATGTGTACTAGCTGACCCGGCAAACGTTGTTTTGCCTCACTAAGGGGTATGAAAAATAGTAAGTGTAGCTTATATGACACGTTCGTAGATTTACCATAGCAGTGCCATCTATTGATTACTTACTCAACCCAGTCGAAAGGTATCGACACCTATTAGAATCATTTGGAGTTAACAGATAATTGTGACTGTCAAATAATAACAGACAATAATTAGCAATAAATTAACTATCATATCTCTCAAGTTGGATCGAACTGCACATGGTGTGCGAATTTTATTATAGTCGGTTAAGTGGTTTAGGAGTCCATTGAGGACAAACATTGTGACACGAGATTTATACATATTAAGATTTACCTGAACAAAATGATATGATTGTTATTCGTTAAGTTTGACAAGTTGCCTCTCCCGCAGAAGAGTCGCAGAAGCTGGACTCGTGCGTGGTGTCGGTGTACCCGGCGCTGAACCCCGACCACGAGGCGCTGTCGCTGCGGCGGCCCGGCGCGCTGCCGCTGCGCTACGACATCCAGGCCACCGTCACGCGGGACGGCGTCAGCCTCACCGGCGCCGACACGCACACCAACTACCAGAAGGTGAAACATTACATACACTCTAGCTGACTCGGCAAACGTTGTTTTGCCTTGTACAGTTAAAATCACTATAATTGAGATCAGTTATCGAGCGGGATGAAAGTGATTGAATTAAAATGGCCATAAATAAATAGAGGTTGGTGATAAAAAGTAAAAATTTATGGTTGTATGAATTTTTAAACCACATTATAAAAAAAAAAAAAACAAAAAAAAAAAACTTCGTAAAAAAATAATAAATATATAATTAAGGGTGAACAACCCTTATCACTTAGGGATATGAATAATAGATAGTAGCCGATTCTCAGACCTACTGAATACGCATATAAAATTTGGTATAAAGCGGTCAAGCCGTTTCGGAGGAGTACGGTAACTAACATTGGTGACATGGAAATTTTATATATTAGATCAGATATTAGAAGGTAATAAACTATATTTTTTTATATATTAGGACACATTTCACTCACGGCTGGTTAGCCCCATACTGAACCATTTCTAGTTTGTGGTGTGGTTGCTAACACAATTGATATACTACATATACATACATACATCTATATACCAATATATAAAGAGGAAAAGTTTTATTTTTGGTTTGTTTGTTTGACGCAAATAGGCTCCGAAACTAATGGACTTCTTTGAAAAAATCTTATACCGTTGAGAAGCTACATTATCCCCGAGTAACATAAGCTATATTTTATTTCTCTTTGCAACTTAGATTATTTTATAGCCCGTGCGAAGCTTAGGATTTTCTCTTGGAATGGAATGAAATTCTCCTCGGGAATGTTATCTGTATCTGTTCGTTATTTTACGATTGTTTACATGAATAACTAAGAATAAAAACGAATAAAATAACATAACTAAAAGAAAAAGGTGTGAGAGATAGGTTAAGTTTGTATAATTTGACAATTAGAATGTAATTATGACTTATGCTAGTTAGATTTGTATTTTTAGGTTTCACTGAATTATGTGTAAACAACTTAATGAAATTTAATTATTATTGTCTTAAATTAATGGAGCTAATGATTTATCTACAAGTATGAAACTATTGTTATAAGATGTATACTATTAAAATATTTAATTAATGAGATCTTTGTACCGTTTTTTATTAAATTCAATAAATAAATGAACGTGTGTGTGCAGGTGCTGCGCGACATCGAGTACAGTAACAAGAAACCGGCGTACTATCTCAACCGCGTGTTCAAGCTCACCTGCTCCGAGCTCAGCGGACGGTTCACCAGCAACGAATACGTGCAGACGGTACATTACTTACTCTATCTGTCATAGTTTAGTTGTAGTCATAGTTTATTATAGTTTTTATGAACTGTTCAAAATTAAATGTCAACTCAGTGTGATATAGGCACATCAGCATATTGCTGCTCGCCTATACATCAAATAAATAAATAAATAATAGTCTATCTTATCCATGTAACCTCACTAGTCGGCGATATCTTGCCTGAGGGTAGATCCTTATTACTGCTGCTTCTTCCTATGAGCCAAGTGGCCAACCCGCACTTGGCCAGCGTGGTGGATTATGGCCTACATCTCTGTCTTCATGAGAGAAGGCCCCGAGTCTCAGCAATGGGAACGTATGGTGAGCTGCTTATGCTAAATGGACAAGCTCTGGTGTCGAGTTTTCAAGCCGCCCGAAGGCCTCTGACTTGGCTTAACGACTGCTTGTACTAAGTCTAACAGCCGGGGCCTACAATTTAACGTGACCCACGGTAGCGCCCAGATGAAAATGCCACTTTAAAAAAGGCAGTTTTGTGTATGGTCGCTCATTCAGACACCGACCGCATCGACCGTCGCTTAGCGTCGATAATCGCGTCAGATCACCTTAGCTAGCCGAACTACAGGCGATACTTCACAGATCTTTATTGTATTATATTAGAGTTGACTACATTTTGCTCGGTAAAACATGCCCAGTCAGGAATAACCGGCGCTCAGGTAATCTGATAGAACACACCGTTAGGTACATTCCGGTTCGATAATATGAAGTAGTAGTTAATTTGCTAGGTTATGCATAGAATATTCTATGTACACCAGCATATATTAAATGTAACCTTTCATTAATAATAAAGAAATTTGGAAACCGACACTGACCCCGGTTCGATACCGAAAGAAAGCTAAAAAAATGGTTGCCTGTAAAGTCGGTTTTACGGGCGAAGATTTTACGTGACAACGTCTGCCGCGTGCTGCGCGCGCGGCAGACCGATCATAGTTGAGTGGGAGAGAGACGCAAGGCATTCGGCGGGCCTCTCTCTCGTTCGGTGACTCATCGTAACGTTACCGGGCGTTACACTTTTTCATAAGTGACTCCCAGCCGCAACCTAATTTAAGACGTTGTCACGTCAAAACACAACGTAGCACAGAAAAAAAATACTATTACTTATTTTGTTTTTGTCTCAGGCTTTATTACTGACAACTTTTCCTAGCAACGATCGGTTGCTAAGGAGATGATACTCGCACCGTGTCAAGCTAATCTCCCCCTTATTGCGTTGCGTTACAGCTGACAGTCGTGCACCCGCACATGTCGGAGGGCGGGCTGTCCCGCGAGCTGCATCCCAGCGGAGTCGCGGACAAGGTGGACGCGGTGGCTCGCGATAAACTGGTACATATACTACCTACCTATTTACCTTTAACATATTCTATATTATGATTGGCACTGATTTTTTTGCTATACCATAAAGATTTACTTTAACATAATATTCTATATTATGATTGATACTGATTTCTTTGCTATACCATAAAGATGTATAAATATTTGTGACATGAAAGATATGTTTATCCTGCTTTTATGACTCCATATTATTTTAGAAGATAATTGCTAAAACTAAATTTTAATATAATACATAACCAAATGTAAATCTTGCGGTGTTAGATTTAATTGTTCAATTACACCTGCGTACATCAAATAAAATCTAACTATCATTATTTAATTGGGATGTAATTTTGCTGCTACGACAACTATTAGGTATCTTCTAGGTAAGCGTGCCACATCGTAGACTACAGCGCAGCTTAACATCTAGCAAGCTGTAGTCAAACGCAAACCTATCAAGAGCAAAAATAAAAAAAAAGAAATTTCCGAAACACGCCCTTTTATACATTGTTTACCGTTTTCATTATTTTGTCGCGCTTGGTTCAAGTTTTTGTAAAAGCTTGTTTTTTTCCGGCAAGTACTTTTAACGTTTTTGTGCTAGTTAGTGTACGTATACGGCTTGCGTTCCAGAGCGGTGCGCACGCGCACGGAGGCGGCGCGCACGCGATGTCCCCGCGCGTGTACGCGGCGCACGCGCAGCGCGACGTGCACGCGGCCGACGTGCCCGCCGCCACGCTGCGCGACCTGCACCAGGAGAGACCCACCAGTGAGACACACTATATTTTTGAATTTGAAAATAAGAAAACCCAATCTAGCAGAACACAACTTGATTTTATTTAATTACTAACAAATTATTGAACAACAGCAAAGGTTTATACAATTATACAAACAATCAACTAAATTAAATGGAAAAGTGGGCAGAGTAACAGTGAGAAAGTGAGACGATGTCCAGTCTCCTCGGCGTTTTATACTCGTCACAGTGACGTCATCACGTGATAGATGAGGGTAGTTTCTCTCCAACGATATAATATTACTGTTTTTTAGCTTCCGTACCTATAGCCGTGTGTGAAATGTGTCAAAAAAAAAATAGGGTACCAATGGGACCCTATAATAACTGAAAAATTCAATTTTAGCGATACGAGTAAAATGTTCAAAATTCAATTTGTAAAAACGAGCACAATTAGTACTTTTACGAATATATTCGTAATCTGGGCACTTAAAAACTTAACAATTTGCGATGATATCCAGGGCAAAAAAGTTGAGCTGTGTAATGTAATTGTGACCGTTTTCTACACGGAATTTTTTTATGATTGATCCGAGTGATATAATGTGTGTGTGTGTGTAGACCACGTGGCGCTGCTGATCGGCGTGGTGAGCGTGGGCGCGGTGGTGGTGGCGGGCGGCGTGGCCGTGGCGCGCGCGCGGGCCGCGCCGCCCGCCCCGCGCCGCGCGCCGCGCCCCGCAGACACCGAGATGGCGTGGGACGACTCCGCGCTCACCATCACCGTCAACCCCATGGATGAGGTAACCAACACTTTGCTTATTTCTTCTGCACTAGCTTGTATAGAGGTAGGGCAAGTTCTAATGCAATACTGGCTAGTAACCACACTCAAGGTGAAAAATCTGTCGCCAAGCAACATAATTATATAATCATCATAAATGTATCATTCTCGTATTAAAAAGAAAAACATTTATCGGTGACTTCCGGTAAGTTCATTAAGAGCTAAATATTAAATAGCAAGTAGCGAATCCGTGAAGTTACAAGTCCAAATACCTAACTGTTATATGTTAAAAAAGTTACCTGACCCTTTTCTTCGCTGTTCCCAAGATAAATACGAGGCAAAGGCTTCTCTAAGAATTTTAACTTTAAACTAACCCCTTTAAACTCGCTCGCCCCCCTAAATGAAAAAAAAAGGATCACCTGAAGAATACACGTAGATTTCACATGCATTTAAAAAAAATAGAGGCCTAATTAATTGTAGATATATTGTAAGTGGTCTAAAAGGCTAAAAAAGTATAAGTATATAGTAAACATACTTAGTAATGATGACATGTGTACGACAGACGGTGGCGCCGAGGTGCGGCACGCACGCGGGCGCCGACAGCTCGGACGGCGAGTCCTGCTCCGACTCCGACTCCGACCACAACGACTCCTCCGACGATGATGATGAAGGTAAATGTTCTTCCTGACAACCATCACCTGGCGTCCTGGAGGACACCGGATGGCGGGAGTAGACGCACCGGCGCGTAAAGGTTGTCTAAAGAAGCACTCTTACGAATATTTATATATTTATACTTATTTTGGTACCATTCAGACTTATGAATTAAAAAAAAACTGGAACAAAAAATTTAAATTAAGTTTTTTGAATCTGATTGGTACCAACATAAACATTCTTAGAATGGTTCTTTAGACCGCCTAAGCTAGTTTCTCGATATTTTTTACCGTTTATTATTTATAGCCAAAAAACTGACAAATTATGATTTTGTTCTTATCTTGCCTGCTGCAACTATTTCCTATCAACTAAGTGGCCAGAAACACTCACGGCGAGCAAATAACTAACATCCTATTCAAACCCACATTAATACGAGTAATATTAGTAGCAATTACGATAATTAAAAATATTAATATCTAGGAAGATCTTCTACAGAAGAAAGTATCATCTGTATAAAAAGTTCTAAATGTTAAAATAATACGCAAAAGTGTTCCCTGTGTAGTAGAAGAGACCTGATTAATTTGGTAATTTTTTTTTCATTAATAATAAAGTATAAAATAAAAAAATGGTTGCCTGTAAAGTCGGTTTTACGGGCGAAGATTTTACGTGACAACGTCTGCCGCGTGCTGCGCGCGCGGCAGACCGATCATAGTTGAGTGGGAGAGAGACGCAAGGCATTCGGCGGGCCTCTCTCTCGTTCGGTGACTCATCGTAACGTTACCGGGCGTTACACTTTTTCATAAGTGACTCCCAGCCGCAACCTAATTTAAGACGTTGTCACGTCAAAAAGCCTCATCAACTGACAGTTGTATTCGTTACTGTTGCAGTGATCCCCGGCAAGCAGCACAAGTACAGGAACATCAGCCAGCTGGAGTGGGACAACAGCACGATGTAATCCCCTCCCCCCCCCCGCACGCCGCGGCACGTACTTACCTCCCCCTCGTGTACCGCGCCCCCCGTCCCCCGCCACACCCCGGCGCGGTGTCCCGCGCGTCTCCACGGAGGTTATCATGTTGCTTCATTCGTTCTTGACAGCTACTAATTCCAGACTAGGCATGCTTTTCCATCTTACAAGGATATTGGTGGCTCGTGTGGTCACTCGACCAGCCGGTCAAATGCTGTTTGAAGTAAACTAAAACGAAGTATGGCAATGCTGGCATGAAAATTATAGACAAATTAGTCACAATATGGTTAGTAGTGAAATGGCAGCAAGCTTTCAGATTTAATAAGAATGAATCTAGAAAATATGGCAGCTTATTTAATTTTATAATGTTCAAATAGATTGGATTTAGCGTTTAATGCCATTGATACGCACATCATGCAACAACAAAATGGCGGTGTTTTGAACATTTGACGTTTAAGATTGACAGTCCGCCATCTTTGTTGTAAGAAGTGAATGAACTAATATCAAGTTGGTATCTGTGGAAAATAGATGAAGGAAATCGTTGCCATGACCTTTCCCGCAATCCGAATAAGATAAATTATTGATTTGATTTTTTTTTATATGTTTTGTATTTGAAAGTAAAAAGGAACTACATGATAACCTCCCAACAGTAATTTAAGTAAAGAAGCGAATAATGCAGTTCTAGAAAGGAATTGATTTTACAAAACCTACCGTAGTAAGCTTACATACAGCACAAACACGCGAGGCACAATCCATTCGGTTCTGGCGAGATACTACAATATATTAAATAGTTACTTTACATAATTTTATCATTACAGTCCATTTGCTTGGATCTTGCAAAAATTTTAAATATATACTATTAAATTCTGCTTTACTTCATTCCCAGCTATCTTTCGGTTCTTTATTACTGCTATATGTTTAAAGAATGTTTCTCTTAGTTCTTTCTTCAAATCATTTTCACAACAGTATACGTTATGTCTTAAAGTAACGGCCTATATTTTCTAGTTTATGTACAAAATGTTCTCGAATATTCGTCATCCAGTAAGTTGCATGTATCTCGTCAAAATCGTATTTTATTTGTAGTTAAATACTAAGGTCTCAAAAATGATCATATCAAGTTAATACGTAACCGATGTTTTAATTGAACTCGCTTGCTTTATATTTTAAACGATCGTCGGTTTTAGATGAAACAAAAAATCGCTCTTTACTCTTTTTTCTATTACTTTTTAAGCGTAAGTAAACAAGTGTATGTATTAAATGGTAGTTGTTGTAATTTGGTATGGAGTCGGTACTAAGCTAGGTTAAGGGACACTACAACTGTATATTGATAATTAATAAATTGTATAAGCGTATGTGCTTACACTCTCAATGTCTAGAGCTTGGATATGCTTTGCTGTAAATGAAGATGGCGTCGCGTCATTCCGTCGCCCGCCATCGCTCCAGACCCCGGCCGCCATCTTGTATTTCCTGTCATATTAGTTCGAGTACAAAGCGAAATTAATGCATTTATACAATAGCTATATGTATTCCTGTAGCAGCTGTCAGTCGACAGAGTCCACACATCGGTAACCCTTAATGAGCTTCTCGGGATCGGCTTAACTGTATATTAGACAGAGTTATTTGACAAATATAGATGTACGATAAATTATACACATATTATACAGATTGTCTGTTTAGGATCAGCTATTATATGTAACTATATATATATTTTGAATGCGTTAAGGGATTTTTACTAACAACTAGATACTAAGTGGCTATTGTTAGTGGAACTAGGGGAACGGATACAGGCGTCGTCCCGCGGACCGGCTCGCGCGCCACCTTTACTCGAACACTTACAAACATACATTTTATCATATCTATGTATGAAAATGTGTAGTTTCGTCCATCAAAATAGTTGAAAATGACATTTTACAAATTTATTGAAAAATTCGAGTAATTTGTTTACTAAAATTTTTCGTATTTTTGCAAAATGTGTAAAGAGAAGATAAAGATTGGCGTGTGATTCGTCCGTTAATCGTAAGTGTTAGGTTATATCTTCCTTTCTTATCGTTGGATCGCTTGGGTGTTGCTGTCCCGCTCGCACGCACGCGGACGCATCACTCCGTCTCTGTCATATCAACATCGTTTGCCATATTAGTATAAACAGTGGTTCCCAAGCTGCGGCCCTCGCGGTCCGGTTTGAGAAGCGCTGGCATAGAGTAATGAAGGATTAAGGACACTGACTGTAAACCTTTAAGCAATCTACGTGGACATAATCATTGATGTATTTCTTGTAGAGTTGGTGTTTCTATGTTTGTGTTTTGTTAGTGTTTACTCTAGGTGACTGCTCGCGGTTTGATCACAGTCTCTGCACTTGCGGGTACACTCTGACCGGTGTTAGTGCTCTCTTTCTTCCTTAACCCGTTATGGTTAGGAGGGAGTAGGATAGCAATAGCATCTTTTGGTAGATGTCTAATTCATTGGTATTTTTTTACAATTTGCATTTGATGCAAAGTTTTTTACATTCTTTTTTTCTTTAAAATGTGGTTACTGCGATCAAAATGCTGAAGAAGTCGGTTATATGTTGGAGGGTCATTTTTTCAATACAAATATGATTACCTAAATGATTATTTGTGCAAAGATTATATTCCTATATTATGATTGGTTGGCTCTCCGACACATATCCGGCGAGTAAAGTCGCGGGTTAAGTTTATGTTTGAGGTTGCGTTGTATGTTTCACTTGACTACCGTCCAACGACCACTTCCCCTATATTTTTGTCCTTAGATCTGAGATATAAAATGAACTCTAAGGTGTAGAGCACAAGGCTCAGAATTCCGCACAAATGCAGGCATTTTGACCTAAAAGTTTGAAGAGGTTAGCACGAGTAATAGGTAGCTACTTATATCTCCTATTTTTACTATATAAGGACTCTATTTACTTTTTATGTTTATCTTTCTATGTTTTATGATTGCGGTATTATACCTACTGTATTATTAGACAACTTCTTTGATGTATGAATTATTATATTTTAGCTAAAAATAAAGTTGGTTTAAAATAACTATCCGTGTTTCATTTATTACATTAGTCAAGTGTTTCAAGTATTTAGGACTTTTTGTAGTATATTCATTAAACACAAATTATAAATCTAGAAAATTTGGTGTTCATGGAAACCAGTTTGAACCATTAGGCGGGAAAAAAATATCCCGCAATTGCTTGGTATATTGTCATAGACAAAAAATGTAATATATAAAAAATATATAAAGTTTATTTAGGTACTTTATAATATTTTTGTCTATGGTATTGTTGAAGGATTTCATCAACAATGATAGAAAATAATTAAAATTCCTACAACAGATTGCTTTTAGTACAGTATTTATGTTAGCATTTGGAAGCTAAAATAAATATGGCTTAACTGAGAGTTAAACGATGAAGTAGACCTTAGTTAGATAATCGATTAGTCATAGAACTAACGTCAGTTACGTTGCGGTAAACAGGAAAACTCTAAACTAGCACTTAACCTGATAATCTCTTGTTTAAAAGTTTGGTTCACCAGCCTGTTCACTGTTCCTATACGATACCTTTTCAGTTCATTTATTTCAAATTTAATGTCAAAATAGCCAACAAATAGTAAAAAAAAATTAGAGCATAGTAGCCAAGCTTTAAGGTCGGGAAAGAGATCTACTTTGACGAGAAACCATTTAAAAGCGCCACCTAGCTATTCAGCAGCGAACTAAATTAGATTTTACGGAAAAAGCAATAGCCCCCATAAGAAGGGCTTTTGCAGGACCGTCTCGTGAATAGAGATTAGGTAGTAGTTCGGAAACCACCAGCTTAATGGCGCTCTAGCTGCGTAATTTCAGGCGGTACAGTGTCACCAACTTAACTGTTCAGGTGGGCAAAATTTGAACTACAAGTTCGACAGCATTCTTATGTGGCAACAAATCTCCACTAGCGACGCCGTCAACTGAACAGCTAAGTTGGTGTCACTGGTTGGTAAAATGTGTGTCTTACATTCTCGGTAGAGACATATTTTAGCACGCAAGTAAGCAAAGCCTTTTCTCAGAAGCCAGCAGTAAATCTTACAATTTTTTTACGAGCTTTGGAAGTTCGTTAGAAAATACTAGTTCAAAAAGTCTGTCAATTTGCGCAAAACTGTATAGAGCAGATTTTTTTCGCGAAATGTTTGGGATTTTTTAATGGAAACCAAGTGCTTATCGCATCAAATACAATAGTTTATAAACTTCTGAAAGACGTAAGATCAACTAAAGATATTCAAAGAAAAAAATATAGTGACGGTTCATTCGTTTACAATTCTATACAATCATACTTCTTCGTCTGCTAAGTGGCCACACTTAGCTCATAGCTCTGGTGTAGAGTTTTCAAGCCGCCCGAATGCCTGTGATTTGACTTACAACAATCATACTGACAAAAAAATATATACCCTTGCAATCTCTGCATCCGCCCTACTCTACATCAACAGCGCAAACGTCATAAAACGTTCGCCAAACATCCTGCATAATGCAGCAACGAGGCCCGCCTAATGAGTGCGAGCGAGACGCACATACGCCCGCCACGCTGCACCGAGCGAGAGGGAACCAAATGCGCAACCCAACTGAGCGAGATAGCATGAAATGCGCAACGTGGCCGAGCGAGACAGAGATACGAGTAAGTCCGCGAAGGATAAAGAGGGGCGAGGTTTGCGCGCAAAAGGCCGTCTCCTGTTGGTTGGAATCGTGAATTATTGAATGGTGCGACCGCCCTTTGGGCAGCGAAAGGCGGGATAGCGGGGAACGCCGCGTGCTCGCGCTAGTCGCGCGCCTTTCCTACCGCCACACTAGCACGCTCGCTAATTGGAATTGGCAACGGCCATCTTTACGCATAGTTTGTTTGGTTGAGTGAGTGATGGTGATGATGATACAGTGATGAGGACAAGCTGAGCTGCAGCATCTCCCGACTACCAGGTGTGTACTCCATGCTTTTAATAAGGGGACTTAATAGTGTCGCTTACCATTATCTATGGTAGGTATTCCATGTAGCTAGATGGTTTCTACATAGGTAGGTATATAATATTGCGTGTGTTTCTCTCATACATAGGTTATGTTTTTCTTATAAAACAACATACGGGACATGTAATTTTTAAATACATACAAAACTTTATTTGATCGTTTTTTTTTTGTTTACAATACTAAACTCAAAACTACTAAACTACTACACAAAATCTTATTTTCATCAAATGAAAACACTGGCTGCTTTAATGGTTGCGTATCGGATCTCGCTTGCGATACAGCGCGGGAATGCTGCCAGCGTTCTTTTCTCTTCGCCACAAAAAAGGCCTTCAAATTTGATGAGATTTTCAAATTTTAGTTTTATTTCCCATTGCTTTTAAATAAATGTAAAGATAGTTATAGTAGTTAGTTAGGTACTAATAATGCACCCATGTATTATATGTATTTTTAAAATTATAATATGGAAGTTTCTATGTAATATAATTTAAAAATTAAACATTATCAAACCTTTCATACACTACCCATATATGACCGTATGAGTATTAACCGCACTTTTCAAGTTCTTCTAAACCAGATTCAAAAACTTTGTCTCCTGCTCTGATTACTGCAAAAGTAATTCAGATCTAATGATATCTCAGAGTAACTGTCACAGTCCGGTGAATCGTCGAACTTGTAATTCCAAACTAGGAGTACAGTCAATTGGAATTCGAAATATGACGGCGTGAAGCTTACTGTCACATTGACTTGCTCGTGACGTCATTGTGTGTGTCACACGTCACGAGTACCTAAGTATTCTTTATGGAACAGTGACACACATAAAGAAGAATCTTTAGCGATTGGGTTAAGGCGAAGAAAAAAGGGCAAAATCTTTAAGCTATTTTTTTCCGTTTACGAGTTATAGCGAAAAAACTGTAAAATCAAATTTATAACTTTATCTTCGCTTTAAAATAGATAATGAGAAATTAACGACTCCGTCCATCTTTTAAGATTACATTTAAAATTTGATTCAGCCCTAACCTTAGGTCCAAACGTACGTAACTATCAATAAAAAATACGACCACTAAAAAATTGTTACTGATCATAGGCCGATGAAACTGGGTAATAGAGAAATTCATTGATTACATCAGTAATGAAGTTTTTTTATAAATCTCAAATATCTAAGTAACCATTGTTTAATAAATAGGTATATTTATTACTTAGGATACCTATACCGGCTTGTAATACTAAAAAAAATACAAACAGTCGACATATAACCTCCTCCTTTTTTTGAAGTCGGTTAAAAAACGGATATGTATCAACAATTCTCCATTCATCTCTGAATCCTTCCGCAAACATGGATTATCGTCTAAGCTGTCGTCTACAATAAACTCGTCAAGTGCAAGTTATATTGCTGCCATCAGTGTTCCGTACCTGCGTAATTTGGAAAAATAAGCCATTTAGAGCAGAAATCATTGCACAATCAGCACACAATCAGCACACACAGCAATCAGTGCACTTCCGTGCACTTATAATAAACCTTAAAGATATAACCAATTCGCTTACTTAAGTTCATTAGACTACTTAACTAATTACTCACACTAAATAAATACCAGGGTACGAAAATTCCGATTTTTATAATAAAAATGAAAAAATAAATTCAATAAATCAATCACAAATAAATCAAATCAATTAAAAGAAATCTATGATAGGGGCGACAATTTTAATTTCAAATATCTTTATTGATAAATGACAATTAACTTAAAAATTTAGGAGTACGTTATACACTAGCTGCTTATAGATAATACTTTAAAATCAAATAAAAAAGGGTATAAAAAACACCTAAAACTTACAATATGAAATTAATATAATAATGAACATTACATACGTAACTATCTCGTTAGCGTAATGGTTACCTACTATGCCGGATTGCCAACCAGAAAATCCCGGGTTCGATTCCCGGCTCGGCCAACATCCTTGTGATCAAATAAATTTGTTGGCTGTCGGTCTGGGTATTAAATATGTATCGATATAAAGTATTCGTGTACATGTAGTATATCACTTTTGTTAGCAACCATAATACTAACTAGAAATGGTTTAGTACAGGCTTACCAGCTGTGTGTGAAATGTTACCCAAAAAAATATAGGTGATATAATAGTCACTGGCGACTTGAGGGGCTGCTGACACAGCATAGCAATTAGCAAAGTTTAATATATGCAATTAATACGCCGCGACTATAAACAAGATACGAAACGATCTATCTGTAAAAAGGTGTAAGTATTTACTATTGAGAACAAGTAGCTTACATTCATTGTGCGGTTAAATTGTTGATGACAACAAATGTCTAGTTTTCAACTAGATCATAAGTTTATTGACTCATGAGCTGTAAAAACTAAAATAAAAATTAAAATAAAAAATCTTTAATTATAAAACATGTTTTAGTAATTTTACCATAAGAACTTTATTATACAAGCAAAACATAAAATTTAAAATAATGATAAGTCAATTATAAAACTAAAAACTACAATCAAAACCACTAATAAAACTAATTTAAAAGGCCACTCCAGACAGAACCTGACGGAAAGGTACCCATAACGCTGGTGGCATTACCGCGTTGTGTAGCTATGGATATAACCTTTGCGCCAGGTACCATCCGGAGCGGTATTCACCTGATCTCTGTCTAATTCTACGCCCAATTTTAGTAGTAAAAAGTTTGGCCTCAGTTCCCAACAACCCATTGTTTCAAAAGCTTTAGTTTTATTTACAAAGGAAAAAAAAATCAAAAATGTATTTTCCTTCAAATATTGATATTAGGGCTCAAGAATCAAGAGGTGTTGTATTTAACCAGGAGAGCTCTCTCTATCCCGCACGGAACTCTAAAAATAATCTTCGTCTAAGTTTACAGTTGTTATTGTGTTAAGTGTTAGGAAGGGCACCGGATGTTTGCAAACAGGAAGCTCTGCGCTCTGACACACCGACACTAGCGGACACTAGCCGACACTAGCCGACGCTAGCGGACACTAGCCGACACTAGCGGACACTAGCCGACACTAGCCGACACTCGGCACAATACCGGGGATTACAAGTAGCTTCGGTCAGATTCAAACGAGTTTTTATGCGTAATGCGTCTGGTAGTTACTTAAAACTTTCGTATTTTATATCCTTTGATTGTAAATTAGTAAGTTAGGAAGAAGAGAGAAGCATGTGGCTAGGAGAAGTATGAATATGATTGTACAAGGTAGTGGAAGTAGAAGACGACCTAAGAGGATGAATTGTGTGAAAGAGGATATTTAAGAGAAGGGAGTGAATGTAGATATGACGGCTGACAGAAGAGTGTGGAAGTAAAAAACGGGCTGTGCCGACCCCACATAGTGGGAAAAGGTGAAGGCAAAGAAGAAGAAGATTGTAAATTAGTAAGTAGTGATAAAAATAAAGGCTTGGTTTTAGTACCTGCGCCCCGTGGTGGCATTTCAAAGGATAATGTGATTAATGATGATGTTATGATGATACACGCTAATAGTTTGTTTCTTTGTACGATATACAATTTAACAACTAAAACAATTATCAAAAGCGGTATTAAATCACCCGTGAGTAAACTGACACTGCTTGATAAATCTATAGATATCAAGGGAAGGTTTTGGTTTCAGAAATAAAACCAATATAAAGCAAAAGAACGGATAAAACGATACATTTGATTATCTTTAAATTTAGATTTTGATTATTTTATTTCAAATTTACAATACAATAATCTGTACAAATTTCATTAAATACATTTTACAACATTCATAAATACAAATTAGTTATTACATGTCAAAAATGAATTTGGTTATCTTGACGATTTTACACAAAAAAAAAATATCTTTGTGAGAACCAAAAACTGAAGTTGTTGTGTATTTTGCTATTATTTAGTTTGAAACATGGCCAGTATTACACGTCAGCTAGTACGAGTAGGTACACGCCAATACAATTCATTAAAATTAATCTTACTTTAGCTATTTATCATTATGCATCTATACTTACAAGTTCGGATAATTTCAAAAAAAATCCTAAAGTTTTCAGATAATATAAGTAGTACGAGTATGTATGGTTTGCTTTTCTTTAAACTTCTAATATTTTACTAAGCTTAACAACCTAGTAAGTTATCTATACCAATATTATAAAGAGGAAAAGTTTGATTGTTTCGTTTGTTACATTTAAATAGGCTCCGAAACTACTGGACCGATTTTAAAAATTCTTTCACCGTTTGAAAGCTACACTATCTCCGAGTAACATAGGGTATATTTTGATTCCAAAAATATTAGTGATCTTTACTAAAAATCTAATAATTTTACACAAGCTCGTGCGATGCCGGGCGGGTTTCTTGTACCAAATATAAATAAACAGTTTCACAGTCGCCTCAGTAATCCACTGGCTCCAGAAACTCTCCCGGGACGGTGCCAGTAACTGTGCAATTACAAGGTGTTCAATATTGAGTGGTGTTGGCGGACAGATGTGCGCTCGCCCGCGTAATCTGCTTGTTGCAAGTAAAGGCAAACAAACTATCTCACAAATACACTCTACTAGTGTATACAATGAATTTGATTAAAAAATATCTTATCTTATATATAAAATTTCCGTGTCACAGTGTTTGTTACCGTACTCCTCCGAAACGGCTTGACTGATCTTTACCAAATTTTATATGCGTATTCAGTAGGTATGAGAATCGGCTACTGTGTGTTTTTTATACCCCAAGTGATAAGGGTTGTTCACCCTGTACTGTACTTAAGGCGAAACAACGTTTGCCGGGTCAACTAGTTATGTATAAAAAACGCTTGCGTTGGAAACTGTTTTTAGACAAATAATTTCTAATTAACAATGTGTGAAGAGCACCAAATGATGCAACAATATAATAAAATTTTACCCATCACCGAAAATCGCATCAAAAACGGTTTAGTAGTTAAGAAGATAAATGACAAAATTGGTTTGCACGAACATCACTTTACCACAAACCATAAACATAGGTACAGGTTTCCGTTGCGTTACGGGTATTTAAAAAACGCTGATGATTATTTTTAATTTGATAGACTGAAACACTGTGATTTACTATTTTATAAATTAGAATACAATATTCAAAAAGTCTATGAATAGATTCACGTCACATTATATAGATATAGATAGTCTTTTTCAAAAAGTCTGAGTAAACACAAGTCTAAGTAGCAAGTACTAGATGTACAAAAATTCAAAAGATCAATCATGGATACTTTTAATGTTAAACAAACTTAGAGACTACGCGACATATTTGAATCTCTGTGAACTCAGATATGGCTTAAACAATTAACAGTAAAACCCATATTAGAATAAATAAGTAGGCTGTAAGCCACCGCCTTGATTTCATTTGTTTAGGACAATTAATTATATCGGTGTAGTGAGACATAAGGGAAATCAACGTTAAATATATTGAAATAATATTGTTCAGAAAAATCGAAAAACTGAAAATTAGATAACTACAAAATAGTGTTTCAATTATAAAGAAGACAATTACTTAAGAACTCTTGCTCTGTTTTATTTCTAGTTCTATTCAATGAAATTCACAAAATTAAAAATACACAATAAAACGGTGATCCTACAGAGCCTCCCCCGGCCACTCCGGGTGTTTGCATCTAATTTAATCGCAACACACTCCAACGCTTCGCCTACGTCGCTACTAGGGGTGTCATAATCCGCGGAAACCCTTTCAGGAGGCGAGCGTGTCTTTGCGAGGCTATTGTCGCGGGTGACAGCCCTGGGTACACCTGGGGACATCGACACGTGACTACGAGGTGTAGAGGGATACCATGGAGAAGGTTATTTACACTACTTACATTAGAGAACAAATTACTAATGTCTCAAACGATAATATATTTAAAAGTAAATAAAAAATCTGGTTCGTCCAAAATACATTTTACTCAATTGACGAATTTTTTTGTAGCCAAATGAAAAGCTTTCTTTAATTCATTAATTACAGTAATACCCCGACTTACGCTACCTCGACTTACGCGAATTCGGAGTTACGCGATTTAATTATCTCGTCTATTTTAACGTTTTTTGTTTGAAGCCAGTTTGAGCCGCGCACTTCAGATTGTGTTTATACATTTTATTAATATAGTTTGTCATATTATCTAGAATTAAATTAAAATTTATTTCCTAAATTATTGTTTTATATTTCCTAAATTATAGTCTCCGGTCCCAATTAAACATACTTTGTATGACTTTATAGGAATGTATATGCAAAATTGTACCCCGACTTACGCGAATTCGACTTACGCGGATAGCGCTCGGTCCCACCTATCGCGTAAGTCCGGGGTATTACTGTACTATATTGCCATTATTCATGTATTTAATTTTGACATTTAATAACTACTACTGACTTGTAAATGTAATATTTTACCAATTAAATTGTTTATCTGTTAGTAATCTATTCGGGTAAAATTATGTGATTACAGTAAGATACCTCTTTATATGAATCAAGTTCTAGCCTAAACATTGTAATACAACAGCAACACAATTAAGGCCAATGAGTGTTTGTATGACAATTTAAACAGACTCTAATAAGGTGAGCTTTAAGGAAAATACAAATAACATGAGGTGGAGGGACGCGGCTTAGAAATAGGAAAGAAATATTAAGTACCTATTTATGAAAATAGTGCACGGACTGCTCGGGCTACAAGCCAATCCGTCTGACACTATCATAACAATATGTATTATGATGATAGTATTTTTATTTATTACTTGAAACATTTTGTTATTTTTTTAATTACGCTGTTTTACCGTGTTCAGTCGCGCCATAAAGATTAGCAAAGCGCGTGACGCGCGGCCTTAACAATTTCACGAAATAAATTCATATAAAATCAATAATTAAAAATATTTAATTAATCCTTTTTAAATTTTCTCTAACGATTCTAGATAATATCATTAAAAGGAAGTAACGTTAGGTTAAATTTCTTTATAACTTTTAGTAGATTTTTATAAAGTTTAAATTGAATATCGAGGAAATTTTACACAATCGTGTTTTGGAACTCATACAATCCTCATACAACATAAATAAAAGCTAATAAAACTGAAAAAGTAGCCCTATTTTAAC
Organism: Mellilla xanthometata; assembly: GCA_035578125.1. Lineage (NCBI taxonomy): Eukaryota > Metazoa > Arthropoda > Insecta > Lepidoptera > Geometridae > Mellilla > Mellilla xanthometata. Next base: position 213,206 of record JAPUBQ010000023.1, on the reverse strand, counting down.
CCTGGGTTTTATAGGACTTTAAAAATATGTTAATCACTGCCATACCGCCGTACTTTAAGGCTTCTTAGCGAAAGTAAAACTTCTTTAGTACAAACGACATCAACGAGATCTTCCACTTTGTAATCTTAAAGTAGTTTTATATTCGACTTCTTAAAATTTGGGAATTTAATAGGGTACATGTTACATTAAGTTTTATTATATTCATAACTTGTGTACATAAGCTATGAAAATATATTTAAAAAAATAATTACAAAATAAAAAAAAATATTACAAATTCTTAATAAAGTAAAAGACAACACAGTGGGCAATAGTAGGAGCTAGTCACTAAGTACTTGTTTAATAAAGAATCAAAAACGCATCATATCAAACTGTGGTAATCTGATACCGGCCGACATAAAGCAGCGACCTACTGAGCCGACACTAATGTCTTCATAAAATCATAAGTTTAACAAAACATAAGCCCTCGTATAGAGAGGGCATTAAATTAGCTCAGCCCTCCATCCCCCGACCTCTGCTCGGCGGAGGGTCGCTGAGACCGTGAGCACAGGTGATTAGTTAGGAGTGAATAGGAGACGCGTTTCCGACATTTTTTCTTACAATACAGGCTGTATTGATATAATTACTAACGCAAAATCGAGTTCAAAGATAATAAGAAAGTAAAAAGTTGTGAAAAAGAATTGTATGGCGTCATTTTGTATGGCGATCCGATCGTCATCAAACATTTCTATAGACTCACAATGAATTAACCTTTCAATTATCTTATTTAATTAAAAAAAAAAAAAAAAAAAAAAAAAAAAAACGGGTCTACGATTCGCAGCTACTATGACACAGATACAGCAAATTTTTCGGTTCTACATCCAGATTTAATCATGTTTTATTTTGTTTAAACTATTGTATGCAACAAAAAATGCTTTTAACCATCATAAAAGTAGAGGTAAATATTGGTACGATTTTAATTTCAAAACTTTACAAAAAAAAAAAAATATAATAAGTATTACTTCCATAGTGAACCCTTTATTCACAAACCGCAATTATGCAATAAAATTGTGACATCCGGTCCCGGAATCGCTCTGCAAACATTTTTTCTGCAAATTCCGCACTTTAATAACAGACTTCACTTTCAATCATCGGAACCGTCCATCCATGGGACAACTATTCTATGGAATCTTGTGAAAGTTTGAGGATAATGATAGCTTAAACATTTTTTCTGGCGGATAAACGACAATTTGCAGGATTTGGCGACATAATCTGCCGCTCGACTTGCTTTGATGCTATGAAGCGAGATTATTTAGGAAACACTTTTTGAATCGGAAGTACGTCGGTACAAATCACAATAATACTTAGTGTAATGCAAAAGTGATAGAATAAATATGTTTGTATAATAGCCTTTAGAATTTGAGTGGAAGAATTTTTGTATGTGATTATTTGAATGAGATTTGGCAGACATAGGTATGTTAGATTACTCATAAGTTAGTTTTAATCCCGAATTTAAGTAGGCAGGACCGCGGGGCACAATCATTGTTATAGCATTGTTTTTTTAGCGAAGCTGTAAGTACAAAAAAAATTGCTTAGTAAATTTGCAATTTGTTGCAATGTTTTAACGTAATGGTTAACATACAGCTGTATTTAAATAATTAGGATACATTTCACACACGGCTGGTTAGCCCCATACTAATCTCTAGTTTGTATTATGGTTGCTAACACAACTGATATGCTACATATACGTAAATACATAAATACTTAATATCGATACATATTTAACACCCAGAATGATAGCCATCAAATTAAGTTCATCACAAAGATATTGGCCGTGCCGAGAATCGGACCCGGGACTCTATACTCGGCAGTCCGACATGGAAATCATTACGCCAACGAGGTCGTCAATCATTTTATCTATTATGTCTAAGTTAGTGGAAGTAAGAAAAAAAATCTAGTCAATTAACAAAACACTAGAAAGTTTACGCTCACTCTCGCTTGACCAAATGAATGAGCAAAAAGAAACGAACGAAATTCGGTTTCTTGTCAAAACGCTTAATAAAACACTATAAAAATCAAAATAATAAACCCCTACAACACACACACCACATCTTTCAATTGTTCACAAAAATTATGCATCTCCGCTCTCCGTACACAAACGTATACTTTAATCGGACTAATTTCAGTCTCCATCATCATCAAAAAGCTCAGATCAAAGAAGTTTCACCGCCCGTGCACAATCGAGTATCTCTTTACAAGAGCGAGTCTCGCTCGCGCAATATTTTAATAAAGTTCCCCCGAACGCCGAGTTCCATTTGCAATAAGTCCATCAGCTCGATCCGGCGGACACTTGACGCCACTCCCCGAGTTGTCAGACCGCTCCTCATTCCGCCCGCGATCATGGTGAACCTGTCATCATTACTTTGTATTGGTATATTCGTAATGTTATTATAAATAGAAGAGATATTACTTACGCTGCGAAGGAATCTTTCGAGGCTTTTATAATAATAATAATAATAAAAATCTTTATTGTTCATAAAGTAAATGCTTATGACCCTCGTAACTAACAACTATATTGGCGTTAATATAAATACAGATAACAAATAATATACATATAAGAACAATTAAAAAAAAAACAGCTAATTTAGTAGGAAGTTACGTTGGTAGAGTGTCTGCGCTTTGCACTAGGATAAGATATAGCCTGTATGGCAGAGCAACAATGTGCTACAATGTGAGAATTGTATGATATTTAAAAAAAAATGATATATGTTGTCAATGGTTTCACTCCGAATCCATTGTTTGTTATTGTTAGTAGAGATTGCAAAAGAAAACATAACTTTGATTAAATTGTTGTACTTATTTTACTGGTCACTTTTTATCCAGTTGACGTCCCATTGCTATGAATGATTTAGGAAACTTATTAGTTAAGCAAAAAACTAATGTCAATGCCGAATGTGAAATCGATTAATAATTTACTTATTAGCATTTGCTTTGCTTAAAACTGACACACTTTCTACGAATTTCGTAGGTATCGCTACGGCGTAGCAAACTTGCTACGAAATACTGTAGAATAAAGTCCACAGCGGTGATTCACAATCTATGTGTTGATTTATCCTATTCCAATTTTATTTTAGGCCGATTTTCTTTTCTCCCCTCCCCTAATTCTCTAAATCTCTGACACGCAAACAATTTCGGCATCCCAATAATAGATTTCCAATTACACCACCATAACATACCGCGAGCCTTTCAAACAAGCGTTTACCACCCCATCGCATTACTATCAAACGCCAGCCGTTATATTAAGCACTCTCCCGGCACTTCTAATATTAGAAATTGCAGTTCATCTTAGTCTGGTCCTGCTTAATCACATTGATTTGAGAACGAGACAAGGATATATATTTGTGCGCGTACAAGCGAGATGGCTATATCGATTATTTAGGGAGGATTATGGTTGACGAAGTGTCGCGAACATCGCCGATAGATTCCGGTTCTATTTCCCGCCAAATGGGACGGTAATGACGTCTTGAGTTGACAGCTGTCATCGCGCACCACTCCACTGACGACCATTAACTACTCGATTATTCAAATTGAATTGTTTGAATGGATTCCCAAATCGTACTCCCGAAGTGCCTTTTGTCACAGCTTGTGCCAGACAAGCGCTTGGTTTCGCAAGATTTTTTTATCCACCAAGGGAAATAATGGAGACTGATGTAATCCATAAAATATGTTTTGTGATTGGTGTCTATTGGAATTTCTCTGAGTTTTACAAATACTTTTAATGTATTACTTTGATAAAAATCGAACAAACCTCGTGATTAAATTTAACAAAGAAGTTGTAGACGTGTTAAGAGTCCCCTCGAGCCGAGATTAGCTCAGCAATAACCCTAATGGCCCATATCTTACTGATTAGTCCGCATCTCCACACCCTTTGCGGAAGACACTCGTTATCTCATGCACGACACGCTGCAAGCTAAAGCATTCCTTAACTGTATTGTTATAAAGTTTGAAATATACTAGCAGATTCTAAACTTTGTAGTTGAAATTTGACGTAACAACTTTCTATCCTAAACCGATTGTCAAAGTTCTATAGCGTTCGAAACTTAAAATTTTGACAGACATCAGAAACCTAAAAGTTTTAGAATATTTGCCAAATAATTTTGACCCTTATTTATGGGAACATTTAAATTCAAATTATTTTACCAATTACTGCCCAAAGCCAACTGAATAGTGTTGTGCCTTATCTCGTGCCGTCGCGTTAGAGATGAGATGGGGCGTGCGATAGTGTCGGTAGATCGAGATAGTGATGTCATTACGATATTGACTCCGAGAGGTGATATCGAGGCTCATCGCGTGATTTTTATCATGTTGAATAGAGTTTGAATCAGCAGAGAGGCAAGGGTTACTGTTATAGAAAACGTTTAATGAGGAAAAATTAAATCGTCGCTAATAATATGTAGTTACATATACTCGTATTTACAAGTAATACATATGTATATTTTACTAACATGTACGATTCGATGACAATAATAAAAAAGAAAAATATTATTTGTGTTGCAATGATTTTGAAGAACTTTACAAAAATACAACTTAAAACGCAGCAAAATAATAAAAGTAACTAAAACGAACTAATTATTTTTCCACTCGGGGGATAAATTTTGCACCTCCCTACTAGCCTCGCTGTAATATGTATAAATTGTATTGAAATCAAAACATATTTAGCTATAACAGTATCCGCGCGCCGGAAATAAAGTCAAAATGTGAACAAGTAGGTAACGGTCGGTCTTTGCAAACTTGTGTGACGCCACATCGCGGAGAGCTGCGCGCGCGCACAATGCGAGCATTGTGTTAGCGCCGCCAGCCGACATTGTTGGCACAACATCCAGTACTCGGCACCTGGCCTCCAACACTGTTGAGCTAAACAACCATAAGTACTCACATGCACTATACAGTCGCTAACTACAGTTTAATGATGTTGAATGGAAATGAGAATAACAAAAAGTACTTTTATTCGTCAAGATATTTTTAATGTACATTAAACATTATTCTATTACAAGCTCGTTGGCATAAAGGTGCCAGACTGCTAACCAAAGTATTCCGATTTGGATTCCCGGCACGTCCGAACTTTGTGATGAACTAAATTTGTTGACTGTCGATGTCGGTTAGTGTTAAATACCTATATATCGATATAAAGTATTTATGTATGTATATGATGTAGGTATATCAGTTATGTTAGCAACCATAATACACGCTAGAAATGGTTAAGTATAGGGCTAACCAGCCGTGTGTGTGTTTGTCAAAATTAAAAAATATTAAAAGGATTGAAGTTTATTATGTCACGCTACAATTAGTTATTAAAATGTTGATAAAAAATATACCAGTAAGCAGATCGCGAACATATTTTATCAATTACACAAATCCAACAAGCGCGCGGCAATACAAACAAATGCATTCAAAAGCTAGCCCCGAGCAATCACATTACGGACAAAGAAGTCGGCGGCTGGTCCCCCGGGCCCCGGACGGGGTCTGAGAGACCCCAATTAACTGCGATGCATTCGCGACCACACGAGCATATTTCGCGGGTTAACCCGGCATTGTTTAATTGCCGCCCCCCACCGAGACATTGTTTCTCGGTACTTTAGACCCCTTATTGTTTCTCGCCGGTTTCACGACATATTTTTCCGCGTTGCTTTTAATTGTTTTTTTTGTTTTTTGTTATTGGTAATGTTAAGTGTACTTGGTGATTTTCTTTAGTTGGACAAGACTGCTTGTACGTTTTGTTGTAAGATGAAACACAACTAGTATATACACGGACTCGCGCAACGAACTTCGCTTGCGGTTCATCGCGGCATTGCTGTCAGCATGTTCTAGTCATTTTCCGTAAAGTCATCAGCTCTTTTTTTTTATTTTCGTTCTTTTACACTCATAAAATCGATCAACTAAGTGAATATGGTAAGTATTTAGTTTAATGTGGAGTAAGTAAGAGAAACATAAAAACGAGTGTGGGGTTTCGGTACCTTTCATACGAGTATATTCGCCAAATGGCATCAGAGTATTTGGTCCCGGGTCAACTTATTTATTTCTTGTATAGCCTAAACAGCCAACTATAAGGAACCACTGCTGGGACTCTGAACCTTTGCTCACGAGAAGAGAGTTATAGGCCACAATCCACCTCGCTGACCAAGTTGGTGGATTGGACACGTCTTCGGTTGTGTCCTCACTCGTGTCGGTTTCTTCACGGTGTTTTCCTTCATCGTAAAGCGAAGGAAAATCCACACATAACTTGAAAATACAAGTCATTGGTGTAAATAAATAAAATAAATGTCACTGTAAGATTGAAAGGCAATCATTTTCTCACCGAGCCACACTCGCTTTTTGCATGGAAGAGATAATTTTGGGAAATAAAATTTGTATTAACTTATTTACGTTTATTTTGTCGGTATTAGCGGGACATGTTTCAGCACAGTGTGCTATTCTTAAGAGTAGGAACACAGCCAACGTACGATCGCGATGACCAGCCGGTTTTACAAACATTATTCAAATACGCCTTACGGAAGTTTTAGTACAGTGGCCCATGATAGCTAACTACATTCCAAATTTCAGCGCATTCCATCCAGTGATTAAATTGATATAAATTATGTAAATGACGTACCAACAATAGCAAAACGTTATTATATGGCTAATAAAATATCTAAATCTGAATTTGAATCTGTCATTTGAGCTGTCCGTTCATTTATCAATTAATACACAACTCGAAAAGTCAATAACGGCTCTATTTAAAATATTTTCAATAAAAGTTCGTTCTGTGAGAACTTCATTTAAAGCAAATCACCATACTCTCATTAAAGTAAAACTGCCGAGCGTGGAGACAATACGATCACGAGGTTGTGCTCGCGAGGCGGAGTGTGTTTCTCGTTCCATTCACACCAAACACGAATGTTTGCAAACGATTTCACGACAATAGGCACAGAGCGGAGCCTCTCCGACTGCCAAAGGGAAAAAGGGTAGCGTCAAACGCAGCGGCGTCTCCTCCACTCTCCACGCTTTCCAATTTGCTTAAAACAAGGACAATGGGAATTTCGCCTTCTCCGCCACAAAGCACTTCCGCGATCCCGCGATGTACCTATTATATTGACTTCTGCCGCGCCCCGGTCAGGTTTTTGTGCGGTTTTAATGAAGTAGTGGGCGGGGTCAGTTTTATTTCTGATGAATGTAGGGAAAATATAATAACCAAAATAATTTTATTGCGCTGACTTTCATTCTTTACAAACATAAAATATACGTAAACTAATTTAAAATGAGTAGTGTTAGCAATGTAAGTGTGGTGGCTAGCTCCTGCAGTAGGATACCCTACGTTTTCAGGAGCTAGCTCTCTTCGGAAATGATAAAAATATAATTTGATCTCAATAATACAGAATTGGTTGAGCGCGGCGCTGTTACGGTGTGATCTCATCATAGTTAATTTTTCCTTTACTTGTCTTAATTTGGATTTCGGATTACAGCGGATATTTAGGAAAATACATATGTAATAAATAAATAGAAAAAAGTAAAAGAAATAGTCGTTTAAATCTTTTTCCGCCAACTTTGAAATTTATAACTAGGTATTACATTAAACTATATCCTGACGCAAAGCATATCTGCAGATATATGTATGAGTATGTCCTTTTTTGTTTGTGAGTTGAATTAAAATCTAACACATTGATATCTGGTCGTCCACAGAGTCAGCATGCAGCCGTTCCAGTCGTCCGGGCGCGGCGAGGGTCCCCGGGAGTCCTCCCCGGAGCGAGGCAAGTCCCCGGACCCCCCCGCAGCCCCCGCACCCCCCGTACTCAACTTCTCCATCGCCCGGCTCATGGAGCCCGACCGGAAGAAGTCTGTCTCGCCGGAGCTCCCTCCACCCCCCGGGTTCCTATCGTACGGAGCGCAGCTGCTGGACTCGGCGTTCAAGCAGTACATCCCGGCCGCCAGGAGGCAGCTAGTGTCGCACTACCCGCTGCTGTACTACGGGCCAGACCTGGTGTCGCTCACGTACGCGCACCAGCTGCAGCTGCCGCGGGCGGCGCGCGCGCCGTCCCCCGCGCGGCGCGCGCCCAGCCCGCGCCCGCCCGCCGAGCAGGCCGTGTCCTCCACCACGGGCCCCGGCGCCTCGCCCGCCAAGAACAAGAGCTTCGCCTGCGGAGACTGCGGGAAGGTGTTCAACGCGCACTACAACCTCACCCGGCACATGCCCGTCCACACCGGCGCCAGGCCCTTCGTGTGCAAGATCTGCGGGAAGGGCTTCCGGCAAGCCTCCACGCTGTGCCGCCACAAGATAATCCACACGTCCGAGAAGCCGCACAAGTGCTTGACTTGCGGGAAAGCCTTCAACAGGTCGTCGACTCTCAACACGCACGCGAGGATCCACGCCGGGTACAAGCCCTTCGTGTGCGAGTTCTGCGGGAAGGGTTTCCACCAGAAAGGCAACTACAAGAACCACAGGCTGACTCACAGCGGAGAGAAGGCGTACAAGTGCAGTATATGCAACAAAGCCTTCCACCAGATCTACAACCTCACCTTCCACATGCACACACACAACGAACGGAAGCCCTTCACGTGTAGTATCTGTGCTAAAGGGTTCTGTCGCAACTTCGACCTCAAGAAGCACACGAGGAAGTTACACCTGGGTGTCGGGGGAAGTCCGAACAACGGCGACTCTTCCCTGGACACCCAGGACGAGTCCACCCAGGAGGCGTCCAGCAGCCCCACGGAGGAGAGCAGCCGAGTCTCCTTCAGGCCCTTCCTCGGCTCCCCCTACTCCAGGATCCTGGAGCCAGCCAGGATGAGCACGCCCAGCAACTTCTTCTCGAAGCTGTTGTGACCCGGGGGGTACTACGGCTATGGTGATAAAGAGTGAATTGATGCTGGATTTGAAACTGTCGAAGGAATTAAATAGTTTGTAAATAGTGCGAGTCTTCATTGTTAGGATTTAAATATTACTGAGTATAGTAACTATGTTGTAACTGTGTAAAGATGAAGACTAAACTATAAAAAGACATTATAAATAAAATAAATGAATATATATAACCATCACACAATCGAACAAGTGCGCGTTTTTTTCGTTTTTATGTATTTAAAAATATATTCGGTTTGTAGGAATAACATTTGTTGTACTGCAAAATCATAGTGTTGTAAAGTGTAGATAAGTAAACTGTATATACATAATACGCTGTTTTAGTATACGTGTAGTTAATTACTATCCACATTAGTATAGAATAGAAAATAATAGACTTATATATAAACGTATTATATTATATAAACGTATCTATCTCGACATAGATAAAAATGTGATTTTCGTAGATGAGAGAGGAGAGTATGGATTAACGAATTGTTGTAGCACATATATTAATATTACCTATGTATAAGTATTAGTTAGTAGATTCGTAGCCGTAAATACAGCATAAAGTATATGTAAATAAATAAATGCAATATGGATTATCTTTAATTGAGAGTCACAAAATAAACGAAATATGACAAAAATATACATTGTTTCTGAGCTTTTATTTCTCAACGTTTACAAAATGATCGGAACCTATTAAACTAATGTTTAAGCTTCGCAAACCCAGCAATTAGAATGCTATTATTATGACGGTCATAGTTCACGTTGTATACTAGCTAGCAGTCAGTAATAAGTGCCCGGTGCTAACTGAACAACGGAAATTATAGCCCGCACTTTTAGACAGGGGTCGTCAACACTCTTTAATATGCCTAAACAAATTAAATCGTGATTGCCTTTTCCTTTTTAATCGCTTTTTATTTTGGTATTGACAACTTCGTTGACGTATTGGTCACCATGCCGACCTTCCAATCGGAAAGTCCCGGGTTTCATGCCCGGCACGGCCGGCATATTTGTGGTGAACTATTTTGTTGGCTGTCGTCTGGGTGTTAAATATGTATCGATATAAAGTATTTACGTATGTATATGTAGTTTAGTTTTTAGTTGTGTTAGTAACCGTATATTAAAAGGTTATTTTTGTGAAAGTTATTTAACAGAATTAACAAATCTAGGTATTTAAAAAATACTAAAAGTTTTAAATAAAGATAGAATAATTAAAAGTTAATATAAAGGTGTCAGCAACCATTTAAGCATTTATGTTGCAAAATATTTATTTGTGACTATACATACACAGTGGTTATCCAAGACCACTTCTTAAGTTTTATTTACGTTAAATCTAACGGTACTAAGAAATATTTACGTATTTTAATTTTTTTATGAAAATGTTGGCAGCCCCTGCCCAATCTCGATAAGTCAGCGCCTGGTAACTTGAACCCGACAATGAGCGGCGTCATTTAGTTCCGAAATCACTAAAATGAAATAATAGTGAGCAAGACTGCAGTGTTGCCAGAAATAATAGGTTTGGCCGTCGCTGCGCTTTTGTGACGCGCGCGCATTGTGAGAGTACTCGGCGCCGGAAGTCGCAACGGTTTTCTGTCAAAAGACGCCATATTGTTTTGGAACAATGATTTTGAATTTGGAATTTTAGCGTGTAGTGGGTTGTTTTTAATTAGAGTGAGAGTTGCGAGCAGCTGAAGTAGTTTATAGCTTATATTTGTTGGTCTTAAACAATAGGTGTTTTCGCATACTCCATTGTAAGTTGCAACAAATTCAAAGATTAGGTAGGTTCAAAGGTCAAATAATTTAATTTACACGTTCATTCTTACTACAGTAGAGTTGCTTTTTGCATTTTAAAATGAAATTAGTATAAATGTATTGGAAAACAAAATAAAATTATCAATTACTTAATTATAAATTAATTATTCATTACCTAGCCCTAGTGTATGAATACATATATATAGACATACACAAATTATACTAATAATTGAGAAAACATGAAAACATGTAGGTATAAGAACTTTCTAATGAATTAGATAATAATATTTTCTGATAATACAATTACAGTTCATAAACCATGTTATGAGCCCACAATTTTTTTACATGAATTTATTTACAAATAACTATTACCCAATAGGTTGAACTGATTCCAAAAACATTTGTTATGTAGGTAAATTAAACCCGGGTTTAACAAATATACTAGTTTTTATCCAGGATAAATACAGGCGCAGCTAGTAAAAAAAAGAGTAAAAAATTCGTGGTCGAATATTCTAGTAAATAGTAGCTTGGTAGTAAACGCTCTGACTCGAGTGTCATGACATGTCGTGTGTCGTCACACAAAGCATCCCAATTTGCGGCGTGTCTCTGTGTGTGTGTGTGTGTGTAGGTGTGACAGTGACGCGGAGTCCCGCCTCGCAGCGTGACGCGAGCTACCCGGCGGGACAGGTGTGCCACGGTGACACTACTGCTGTGCTGATAAAGGGGAATTGAGGAAGTCCTGTGAAAATAGAAAATATTTTTCTGTGATCATATTTTATATTTTTGTTTTCTGCATCTTTTTGATATTTGACCCTGTATTTTATACAGATTCCACAATCAGAGCCTTATATGACCAAGACTGAAAATAAATAATTTTTTTGCTTTTAAAGTGGCGATTATTTATGGAGCTGTGAGAAAAATATAATATACTTAAATCAGGCTAACGCTTTGTAAATATATGTATACCTTTGGAAATACAATTAAAATTGCCATATTAACAGAACAATAAAGGTACCTTTATATATTTTTTTTTTATATTAGGATACATTTGACATACTGTACGGCTGGTTGGCAGTCAAGAATCATTACGCCAACGAGGATATCGTTTAAAGTTTAAATAAATAAAGCTTAGGTATCTTCACGGCCGTATATAAAGGAAAAACTGTTGGTTGCATAGCCACGTTGAATGGTAATACTCAATTTCTAGACGAAACAGACGAGCAACGTAGGTACATGACATATTTGCTAAACGTTTACCTGATCACAATATATACGAGCACAAAAAGAAATTAACTTTACGTTTAAATTAGTATTAAAGCCGCGCATAAAATAAACCACCCGGAACCAATAACACAATACTTTATTAAAATAAAACAAATCATTTGGAGTATCCACTTCCCCTCTCAATCTGAGAGTAAACAAATATATTAGAGAAACAATACTCACTCACCGCGATATAATGAGAGTCGACACACACACATAACAGTTAAGTTTATACGGTTATGGGGTTTTTTTAGTATGTAAATTCATACAGTATTCGTTTGGTAGTTTGTGTATTTTTCAAATATTCGCACACAACGTTTCGCTTCAACCTTCATAGAAATTAAATCTATAGAAATGAAGATTTTGAAATCTATATATATAAACCTATTTAAGGTTTCATCTAGACAAGCGTCAACATCGTAGACCATAGTAAGTTTGACATCATCTTACGCCGAGCCACAATGACTCGCAATTTCACGTTTTGACAAAGTGTTAAAATGCGACGCTATCCCTAAAGCACGCATAATAAGTATAATCTAAGCTTGCTTAGATTACCACACATCGTCCAGAAATACATATTATAAACATTTAAAACCAGTTCAAACATTGTAAAACGATATAATCTTGTGTCATAAATTGCTAGGTTTATATATTACTAGCTGACCCGGCAAACGTTGTTTTACCTTAATAAAAAAGAAATCTAAATATACAGTAGCCGATTCTCAGACCTACTGAATAAACATATAAAATTTGGAAAAAATCGGTCAAGCCGTTTCGGAGGAGTACGGTAACAAACACTGTGACACGGAAATTTTATATATAAGATGAATAAACATATAAAATTTGGAAAAAATCGGTCAAGCCGTTTCGGAGGAGTACCGTAACAAACACTGTGACACGGAAATTTTATATATAAGAAGATGTATACTAGCATATTTTAATGAAAGATATATTGGAAATAAAGAATTTTGGAAAATTGATAATTGAGACCATAGTAAGCTTAATATTAGGCAAGATGAGGTGCAACAAGAATATTTTGAGAGATCAAAATCAAGAGCTTATCAAGGTCTTGTAGTAATAAACTCTTTGAGGTATGAATTTTGAGTTCTAGTCATTACTTCATTTTAATAGACACAACGAAATAAAAAAACAGGAAAATTACACATTTAGGAGCATAAAATTAGCGGATATTTTGATCACATATAATTCTAGACATATGTATTCACATGTGTTACTCTTAACCGATTAGGAAGTAATTTGGTATGGAAACAGTTCAAACATATAATAAATGCAAGTAGTTTAACTCGTACAAGAATTTTCATCCGGGATTAACGCCGTAATACCGGGCCGATGTTAATAATTAATAAAGTTTATCTTGCGTACTAAGTGATTCGCTTCCACGTCTATAGTACAGTCGGCCAAACTGTGGAACTTCTTGCCGGAATCCCTGTTCCCACTGAACTACAACCTTACTGTCTTCAAGGCGAGAGTGAAACGGTTTCTTCTAGGCGAGCGCGCTTCATGTTAGACCGCAATATCACTTAACACCAGGTGAGTTGTGGTCAAGCGCAAGAAAAGTTTGTTTTTATGCATAAAAAAAATACGCGGTTTCAATGGCATTGCGTATTCTTATGCGTACCCACCAGTATACAGGAACATATTGCCCGAGTGAAGGGGCGGCGGGGGAAGGGAGAGGGGGGAACAATAAAAACTGCGAGCTCTTCATGTTGCTAAGGACTGTTGGGGAAAAGGGGAGAAATTATTGTTAGTTGATATCTAGAGCCTCCGGGTGTTTCTAGGTATCAACTAAGTCTTTACAAATAGGTAGACAGACTGAGGTACACGTTACACGGTGGTAGATCCTTTTCTAGTGCTCGTCTGGCTAGCAATCAAGCTCAATTTGAAAGATGTTGTTCCGACAGCCTCTTTGAGAGCCTGATATCCCAGACTAGACTTGCTCTACCTTGGGCCAGTGTTGCTGACTCGTAGGGTTATTTAATATATGTATTCTGGACTACTTAGATTCAGGCCTTGCCTAGTTAAGTAGTCACAAGAGAATATGTAATCTAGTAATAAGTGCGTAAATAAATATTTTTCATTTTCATTTTTCATTCATATATAAAATAAATATTAGAACACATTCCACCCACGGCTGGTTAGCCCTACACTAACCCATTGCTAACATAGCTGATATACTACATATACGTACATAAATACTTTACATCGATACTCTTTTTATACCCAATCGACAGCCGACAAATTTAGTTGATCACAAAGATGTTGGAATCGAACCTGGGATACTCTGGTTGGCAGTCCGGCATGGTGACCATTACGCTAACGAGGTCATCAGTTATGTTACATTAATTTTGGAAATTCGCAAAATAAATTACCTATTACTTACCAAAGCGCGACATGTATGATGGGTAAATTTATTATCGCCAATTTTCTAAACTCTTATAAAGTTTACACAAATCGAAAATGCCGTGAGAACAGAACACATGGTGAAATGAAAAGCTTTTTTCTACCTCCAGTTTATCTGTTAGCTGTTGTCTGTGAATTTGTGCAAAACTTTCGTGTTTCGTGGAATCCGACAATGGCATTAGTCGGTGCACAATACTACTCCCGCAGTAAGCTTGTTAGAGATACTTTATGTGTGGGTGATGCCTACCTACCTTCGTCACTAGCTTTATTTTATGGTATTAGATATCAGACATCAAAGTGAGTAGAATAAGATTAATTAAATCATATTAGGAAACCGATCAAAGCGAGTAAAAAACTAAAAACACTTCAATTGAATTAGGCATTTTGATTTGCTTAGAAAACAATTATTAACAGGATCCCAACGCTCGTAAGTTTTTTAAAGATCTCTCCAAGCGGTTGGTGGACAGAATGAGTCTAAGTGAGTCTAAGTTTGGCGATCCAGCGAGGTGCTGCTTGCATTTTAGGCAACTTACCCGCGGACACAGGTATAATTTATTATTTGTCATTAAGGTTTTTATTTTTAATAATTGTGTAGTTTTTAATATAACTTTTATCTACACCATAAGACTCTTTGTCCTGAATCATTCATCTATAGGCAACGCAGAGCCTAAACGGCTGGTCCTAAGGGTATGAAATTTGGAGGGTGTATTTGTTTTAGTATGTAGACGCGTACTAAGAACGGATTTTTGGAAATTCCACCCCTAAGGCGGTAAAAAGGGGTAACAGGGGTAACAGGTAACAGTTTGTATGGAACTTCTTAGTTTTTGAACTTCCAGCTATGAAATTCAGATTATATATTGTTTATGTAAAATTAAATATAATGGTATCAAGTTTTTTGCCAAGGGCGAACTAAGGGTTAGTAATGGAGGTGAAAATTTGTATGAAAAATTCTTTATTTATAGCGTTAAAATCAAGGTAAAAACTTATGTAAGTTGTCCAAAAAGCATTTTATGAAGGTCAGTTTTTAAGTATGTACTATCTTTAAATCGACAATTTAATGTTCAAATATCAGCATTAATAATTCGTAAAAACATATCTAAAAAAAAAGGTGACATTGTCGTCAGTATAGTTCGATGAACTCAACCATCCATATCTAACACTCCACAACAACTAATCTTGGCGACAGAACGTCTGCACCCGCAAGCATCTTTCAAAGCTTTTCTTCCTATCTTCCTTTGACATATTGCATCAAAGAGCAGAAGAGCTCGCTTGCCGCCTCGGCACAATGCCGGGGAAGCCGGAAATGCTTCCTTAACTGCCACAAACCCGGTCGGAACCGCTTCCAACCGGATTACACCGCAGATTACCTCATACAATGACTCCGCGTAACACTGGTCACCTTCAATTTACAATCTCTTCCCTAAATTCTTGCCGGCCTATCTATGGCCTGTTTTTAGGGTTCCGTACCTTAGAAGTAAAAACGGGACCCTATTACTAAGCCTCGGTCTGTCTGTCTGTCACTAGACTGTATCTCAAATACTGTGATAGCTAAAAAGCTGAAACTTTCATAAGATATGTATTTCTCGTGCCGCTATAACAACAAATACCATATAATAATAAATATATATATATATTAAGTGGTGTACAATAAAAATGATTTTTCGTATTTTATAAATCTACTAGCTGACCCGGCAAACGTTGTTTTGCCTCACTTAGGGGTACGATAAATAGGTAGCCGATTCTCAGACCTGAATACTCATATAAAATTTGTAATAAATCGGTCGTTTCGGAGGAGTACGGTAACTAACATTGTGACAGGGAAATTTTATATATAAGAAGATATATTAATAACGGTACCTAGCAGACACTTAAAATTTTCACAGAATATATAAATGTATGTTTGTTACCTTTCAAATGAAATTATAAAATTTTAATAAAATAAATTTTTAAGGGGGGGCAATTCCCGTACATCAAATGTATTTTTTTAGCATTTTTACTCCACCTTTACAGAATATTTTCGCTATTCTCGCTATTCACAGAATATTCACTGAATACATATTAGTTATACATTAACTTTAAAAATAAATTAAAGAATCTAAATAAAATTTATATTTAAGAGGGGCTCCCATACAACAATGATACAGAACCCTTTATACGCAAAACCAATTCGTACATGGCCAATAATTTTTTTCGGCATCACACGGCGCGTCTAAGCCTGAGGTTTCATTAATTGTTATTGACAAGAGTGCGGATTAAATGATGTAATCTTCTAACAGTTTAGTGAAGCTTGCTTGAGATTCGTGTATTTGTGGGTGTCGGGATGTCTGTCTCACGTATTGTGTATCCACGAGGCGGGATACAATCAGACGCTGAATACACCGGACATTGTTGTACAACTGAGATATAACTTCATATCCCCCGTTGAGACCTTTTTTCTGTTACTATTTTTGATAGTAACTTGTTTGATAAGCTAAATTGAACGTTACCCACATCTGAATAATGCTGAGTTTTGATTGAAAACTAGAACATAGATGAGGTGTTAATGTTTAGAAGGGATGCCATCCGTAAATGGGTTTATGTCTGTTTCATTGTGTCGATATAGAATACAGGGGAGATACCTAATAATATTGTGAACTGTGGGGAGTGGCTTCATCTTACTAAGATGTTATAATTTTCCAGTTGTTACAGTTTTATTCGTTAAAAAACGTTCGATACTTATTTTTATTCACTTTTTTTACTCTTTATGGGCTTGCGCTTGATTGCAATTCACCTGATGGTAAGCGATATTGCGATCTAAGGTGGAGCGCGCTTGCCCAGAAGAAACCGGTTCACTCTTGCCTTGAAAACCGCTAGATTATAGTTATCGGGGAACAGGGAATTTGGTAAAGAATTACACACCTTGGCGGTACGTACAATCGCTTAGTACGCGACTTAGGCACCTCTACGTACCTACGTATAACGATGTCGCCTTGGTGTTTCCCTTTTTTTTTTTTTTTTTTTTTTTTTTTTTTTACGTGAGGAAATGCATTTACGCATCCCCACCACACCCGGGGAGGTGGGTGGTGTATGTCGGGCTCGATGTCAAAAGGACATCCCTACCGACTAAAACCTCACGATGACCTCCTCACCGGAAAGGGCGGGATGAGGTTCCGCTTCTCGCATTAACCCACCACCCCGCCCACCTCGGCTAGCCTGCGAGGCTCCTTCTCTGGGGATGAGTCCCCTTGCAGTGCACATGGTGCACCGCAACCACCTCGGGGACCATAAGTGCAATGGACGCCGGACAACCCCGGTCCGACATCCCAGGTCCCCCGTGACGGGTCAGGTCTGTGGCCCCGTCACCTGCCACTACGGCCGCAGAGAATAGGGTAAGTGGTATTTTGTGGTACCACTCCCTTCTCCCTGCGGCCCCACCGCGTCCGCCATCAACGGTGGCGACCCCGTCGAGGCCGCGGCAGGTAGGAAGAGCGGCGCATCGTAATACCGACACTTCTCTCCTGCCGCGGCCCCACACCTTCGGCTGCGGTGGGTGTCTCCAAAACCACACCGCAGCCCTCAGTTGCGAAACCCCCCCGGAGCGAGGTCCCGCAACCTACTGGTGCCACTCCATCTAGAACTTGCATGGGGGAGGACAAGTCTAGGGAGCGGCCCGCCTCAGGGACCCTCTTCGCTTCACCGTGGGTGACCAGGCCACGGTTACTGAGCCCCCCCGCCTCGACAATGCGGGGCCCCACGGGGGGGGCCTTGGTGTTTCCCTACTCGTCCGATGGTGGAACATTCTTTCTGAACTTAACTGTGTTCTTAATGTGTATGTTTATTAGCTTTACTTATAATTGATGGTAGAAATCATAGGTACCTCATGAGATATATCCGATTTATATATAAGAAATATAATTACCAAAATATTTTGCTGGAAAGATCTAATTTCTTATTTATGAAAATTGAACAGACAAATTATAAAAAGCCTTAAAGCCTAGGCATCGTTGCGGAAATACTGAAACATTCCTAATAATATAAACATTGCAATAGTTTAGGTCCCAGAGCACCACCTTGCGGCAGGCCGTGTCTCGCGCTAACCAGCAAATAACGGAAGGGCTGCGATATGAGGGCGATGTTTCCTAAACTAACCAATTAATGTATCAATCTGGCGAGTCCGTTTAATGGGGCACAACAACCCGCGGCGAGGGGCGCGGGCGAGGTACACGCCATAAGAAAATACATTTTTAGATGTCAAAAATTATTATTTAAAAAAAATTATACACTTTACAGTTATGCTAAAATGATCAACTGGGCGCACGAGTCGGTTCGTTGGCATGGTGGTGTCGGTGGAGGAGGAGCATTCTTTAGTCTCTCAAAGAAGCTCCAGAACATACGATCAGGTGCTTGGTGACAGATTTTCATGTCCTCTCGCTTGAGCAACTAGGTACATGAGTGCGAGCAAGAGGGAATGAAATTTCAAATGTTTTCTTTTTTCAAACTAGTTATATTTTTAGTGTCCAATAAATGCAACCGAAACAATACATGAAAATATTTAATTTATTTTCTGTTTAAGAGCAATTTGTTAATTAATTGTAAGTGAAGAAGACTCAGACTATACTACTTTTTAGGTGAATAAATATTTTAATTTTGAATTGCATTGAAAGTTTTGTTTTCGACAGTACGTTCTAATAATGTCAAGTAGGTAGCGAATATTGTAAATATTAGTTGTAATCTCGCGCGCAAACACCGCCTCCCCCCTTCCCTCAGAGAGCACAGATGCCGGGAAATTATCTCCGCACATGATGGAATGTTTCTCTAATAAGTAGACTACTCCGTTGCTGAGCATTGGCCTCGTTTGTGCATAGTCTAGTCTAATCTGTAGTTTATATTCTCTATTTTGTTTATCTAATCTGTATCTGTAGATCTCTCAGATACAGATTAGATAAACTACAAATATAACGAAGATTAGATCAACACACAAATATCAGAATTAGTTTTATCTTCTTATTCGTATGTACTGAGTGGCAAAGCTATCTATCTAGTGTTGAGAATTTTCAAGACGCCAGACTTGGCTTAACCACAGCTTGTACTAAGACTAACATCCGGAACCTAAAATTTAACGTGCAATCTGACCCATGATAGCGCTCAGATGAAAATGAATATGAATGGTCACCCATCCAACGAGTGTCCGTTGCTTAATCTCGATAATCGCGTCAGATCACCTTGATAGCCGAGCTACGGGCGCTAAATTAAATTTGTTAATCCTCGGACAACTGATGGAAGTTAAAGTATAATTGAAGATTTAATGGGAAGTTACTAATATTAGGTCACTTTAATCACAAATTTCTCCTCTTTGGTAAGGAATTCCAAATTCTAATTTGTTCAGCTATAGACTCATGTATTTGTAATTACCAACAGATTACCATTTTCTTCGAAATTTGGATAACTTCTTGCAAGAGAAAAAAATCAACTCCGATGTCGCCTTCAAAGATTTTATTGATTCTCGTCCGACTGGTTTTTTTTAGTAAAGGGATCAATGAACTACCTATGAGATGGCAAAAGTGCATAGAAAATAATGGTTCATACTTTGATTAATTAAATATATTATACATATTAAAAATATTCGACTTTTGGTTCCTCCCATACAAAACGCCAATTTCATATGTAAGGACCTAATATAATTTGATATGAATGGTTAAATAATAATGATGTATGTTCTGAACGCAGTAGTATAGGAAGTGGTGGCGGCATGAGAACTCATCAAAACATCAATCAGCATAACGAGTGCGGCCACGTGCCAGCGCGATAACTCCCGCCCCGTCATACACTGACAGACACACGTTACATCAGGTGATTTAATTATAACTTTATGATGTTTTAACCAACAATATAAAAAGAGGAAGCTATCAATCCGTATATATGTTACGAGTAACATGTTATGCTTCTACGTGTACAGTATTTGGTATTGAGAGTTTTTTTTTATATATATTACTCGTATTTTATTAGATTTGCGTTTAATCATAGCTCTCTGTCAAAGTCAAAGTATATTTATTAACCTTAGGCTAATTTCAAGCACTTTGTTTCGTCAATCAGTACAATATAAAAATCAAATTATACAATTATTTGTCAGTTTAACATGCTAGAACATTCAAGTCAATATATGCCTGTCTTCTATTATAGCATCCGCTAGTTTACAGTAACTCTTTTCAAGTAGTATTTCTTGGATTTTTATCAGTAATATGTTTTAATTAACATTTTTAGCCAAAGCTGAGCAATGCTTTTATCAATAGATTTTCGTATGTACAAGAGATAAGTCCGAATGTACGGCTTATATTGTAACTACCCCTAAAATACGGTAATTTTTAAATTATATGACACAGCAATACTAAAATTAACTTATTGAACAGCACTGATGCATATCTTCTTCTTTTTCGAACTTCGTGTTGGGCGTGGAAACACAAAAATGTACATATAAATAGTTGTATCTACTGTTCTTTTTAGTTTTTGCATATGTAATGAGAGAATTATTATATTAAAAACTAGTTGTAGCGCCAGTAGCTCGGCTAAGATCATTTGGCACTATCATCAAGGTTAAATCATGACGACCTCGTTAGCGTAATGGTTACCATGCCGGGCTGCTAACCAAAAGGTTCCGGGTTCGATTCCCAGCGCGGCCAACATCTTTGTGCTGAACTAAATTTGTTGGCTGTCGGTCTGGGTGTTAAATATGTATCTATATAAAATATGTATATATGTAGTATATCAGTTGTGTTAGCAACAATAATACGAACTAGAAATGGTTCAGTATGGGATTAACCAGCCGTGTGTGATATGTATCCTAATATTTATTATTAAGCAACGGTCGATGCGGAAGTCTTTGGATAAGCCATGCACAAGACAGTCTTTTTAAAAGTTTATTTTTTATACGGGCGGTAACGTGGGTCAAATAACGTTTTAAATTATAGGCCTCAGCTGTTATTTCTAGTAACAGCTAACGTCGGCTTTTACTCATACGAAGAAAAAGAAGAAATAGAATACTAGTTAGCGCTCAGTAAACAGCTTTTTAGCAAGTTTTTTAAAATCAAATCACTCAGTAAACAGCTATAGACCAATTTTAATGTGGTAATGGTGGCACCGTGGGTCGGATAACGTGTTAAATTGTAGGTCCAGCTGTTAGTTAGTCTAATTACTAGCAGTCGTTAACCCATACAAACAAGAAGAAGAATACTAGCACTCAGTAAGCAGTTATTGACGACGTAGTTGGTGTGCGCAGGAAGATAAATAGTTTTTTTACTCTGAGTAGGTCAGTGATTGACCACAAGATAAAGAGGCCAGGAGGAGAGAGTGGTGCCTGTCGGATTGAAGCCGGAAGTGTGGAGGAGGTGCCCGCATGCGGCCCGCGGGATGCACTCTTAGTAATAAATACATTGAATAAATGGTTAGAAAGGATTTAAATAAGTATCACGATAGTAATGTTTGGGGCAAACAGGAGCAAAACTTTACTTACTGTTGTAGTTACGAACTAAATCCATTTTATGGCAATGTCTTTGATAGATTGCATAAACTCTTTATAGACTCTGGTAGTATAAATATATATGTATAATTTTAGATTGACATTATTTTAATTTAAATTTGTATTTTTATTGAATCGACTTAAATTTTAATTTTATTCTTTAATTTAATTATGTTGACTTAATTTAATTTCTTTTACTGTGTCCATTTAATTATTTTTATTGTAATATTTAATGTAATGTATTTTCTGATGGGCCACCATGCCTGAAATAAATGAATTTATTATTATATTATTATTTATTGACCGATTTTATTTTCATATTTTTGCGGTTATCCCAGCTGTGGGAACGTATTGTGGGCTGCTTATACTTATGCTCACAAAAGTGTGAGCAAAGCATAAGAAGCCAAGCTTGGAAAGTCAAGTTATTTTCTACCCAGCAACTGCAAACTGCAGAATGGTTTCCTCTGAAGGTTTTTGCGGGGGACTTCCAACATAGACCTTGATAAGAAGGTTCAATAGAGTCTTAAAGGTTGGAACTTGCGTATAACAGCCACAAGCATCAGAAAGTCCGTTCGTTTCTAATGTTATGGGAAAAAATATGATATGAAGTATTGTTTGGATGCTCACAGTTATCTGATGAGTGGAGTGTTCATGTCAGCAAGTAATAACGCGGTAATAACGTGCCCGTACGTCGTGAACCCCGTGTAGGTACCACCCGGTAGCACCGCGCGGCACGTGGCGCCGCCCGCGCCTCTACACGGTTACTGATAATGCTGAATGTTTAAAAGAAAGATAGATTTATTTTGTAATACGAACAAAAAAGCCGTTTGAGTTTATCGCGCGTTAGCCCGAGGGTAACGAATTTCAGATATCTTATTTTAAAATATTGATGCCTGCACACTGGTCTACGTCTCGTCTGAAACTGTCGTTGGCCTTCTAGACTTCGATTTGGCTAGCTAGCGGGCTAGATTTCAGAAATATTTTTTTTTATTATATCCATTTAGAATAGTATTATAGTAATATTAATTTTTTACTCTCAAAATAAATATTTTTAATTAATTGTAAGTTTTTGTTCACTACATTTTTTTTTACATTTCGGGTTTAAAAAGTAATGATACATTTAAGTAATGATACATATAACAATTCACACATTCTCTTTCAATTTTCAGTAGTAACTAAACATTAATACCTTAGTAGGTACATTCTCCGTATATCCTTATCCATCTACGAGTATACCATACCAATATTATAAGTAATAATTATTATGAATAAGTTAAATTTTTTGTTTGTTTGTTTGACGCAAATAGGCTCCGAAACTACTGGACCGATTTGAAAAATTCCTTCACCGTTGAGAAGCTACATTATCCCAGAGTAACATATGCTATACATATTTTGTTTCTCTTTGCAAATTAGATGATTTTATAGCCCGCGCGAAGGCAGGACTGGCTGCTAGTATTATAGAACCCTTTTTTTTTTTTTTTTTTTTTTTTTTCGTGAGGAAATGCATTTACGCATCTCCCGCTACAAGCCTGGGGGAGGCGAGCGGGGTATGTCGGACTCGAGGGCCAGAAGGGCCGTCACTACCGACTAAAACCTCACGGTGTCCCATCTCACGGCGGGGGCAGGGAAGCAGGACCGCTTCGCGCATTGCCGCTGCTCTCCCCGCCCAGGCCGCTGTCCGCAGTCCGAGCGGACCCACCTCAAGGGGGGGCGACGCCCCCCTCTACGGCGCGAGCGATGCCCTGGGACAACCAAAGGCATCGTCTCCTCGGGAGGCCCTTATCCCTGGTGTGAAGCACCAGACACCCCCGCGTCCAATGCCCCAGGGCCTCCAAGTGGGGACGGAGTCCGAGCCCGAGCGGCTCGCCTCCGTGCCCGTCTCCTGCGGAGCGGGTGGGAGTGAGGGTCTAACTCACGCTCCCGCTCCTCGGCCTCTCTTCTGGACATCACTGTCTCACAGAAGGAGGCCATCGCGTCCCATGACCTCTCGTCGTCGACCATCCTCCTGAGGATGGTCGGTAAGGAGAGGTCCGTCCCAATCACCGCGACCAGGGATTGTCGCGGCCCAGTATTATAGAACCCTGTATAAACAATATAAATAGCGAGTTGATTCGGCACTGAATGTGTGTATCCGGTACTAGACGAGTTTATTGAGTATTCTCGTGACGTCACGGTGGGAAGCGCGCCTCCTCCCGGTGAACTCTTCACCAGCGATGCCTGCCTGGTATTAAGTGAGTGCTCGTGTACTCGCTTCCTGCTTTGCTCATCAAATCAAATCAAATCAAATCGTATTTGTTTACTCACTTGTCGATATATTGTGGTATTAAGGCGGATAATACTCGTAAGGGTAAACTCTTGAATTTATTGTTTTTTCGCTATACTTAATTCGTAAACGATTTTTTTTCATAAAATATCATAAAGTCCGTCTAAAGAACTACTCTAAGAATATTTGTACTAATTTTGGTACCTAACAGACTATATTAAAACTTTCGTAAGGCATATTTGAATAATGTTTGTATAACCGGCTATCACTTACGTTTATTTTGTCAGAATTAGCGGGACATGTTTCAGCACACTGATTGTGGGTTATACAAACATTATACTTCAGACTTATGAATGAGAAATAAAACTAGCCCTAAAAATCTATGACTTATTTGAACCTTTTCATATTTATAAGTCTGATTGGTAGGTACTAAAGTATGTAAGTATAAATAATTTTAGAGCGGTGCTTTAGACGGCCTGCAAATTTTTTATGTTTACAAATAATAAAAATCGTCAAAAATCAATAGCGTTCAGGGAACTTTTATAGATAGTTCGGCATTACTAAGGAAAAAAGCTGAGGCTACAAGAAACAGTTGTCGGTATGACAGGTTCGAGTCCCTTGATCCCCGAGCGATTATATCGTTCAAATATTTGTAGTGTATCCCCTCCCTCCCTCCCTCCCCGGCGGACACCCATCATCCCCAACTGAACATATTTATTGACAGCAAGGGTGTGCAATCATTAACTTGTTAATGATTACCATTATCATAATACAACGTAGTGTTTGGAGAGTTGCCATGTTACATTTTAATTAAATAGCTGTTTAAAGGCTCTAGGTATTGTGATGTCTTTATCGCTTTCTTTTTACAGCTAGACTTGCAGGTTGTGTAACCACTCGAGTTAGAGACACTCTGACCTAAGGTGAAGCATGCTTAGTCTGGAATATCTGGTTCTCAAGGAGGTTATCTGAACACATCGTTAGATGCTTGGCGACAGATAGCTTGGCGTTTAGTAATATAGTTTCTATGTGACATTATTTCGTGATGAAACGGGAGCATTTTATAGTGCTCGCATAGCTAGCTACCACCCTCAAAATGCAATACCTGTCGCCAAGCTCTGAACTGTGTGTTGTGACAGCCCAGCCAGGTTCGACAAACTCCACTTTAGGCCAGTAATTCCAGACTAGCCCGGAGTATCGTAAATGCCCTGCAGTAATGAGAAGAAAAGCTCTGTGCTGCAGTTTGCTAATTCACGCAAGTATGAAAGTTCTGGACATCAGCTATGGTACATATGTTAAACGTCATTCAAATCGTTATTCTTGTCTAAAAAAATACATACAGCCTTATATTTCTCCTCCTTTTTTGAAGTCTGTTAAAAAGTAGTATAGGTATTTAAAATTTAATAAATGGGAAAAACAATTGCTGCAGTTATTACTTATTACTACAGAATATTTGTTTAATTAAATGTATAAGTTTATTTAATCTAACTATTATTTTTAATTATTTAAGTAATGCTTGTAGTGTGACTTGCCTTTAACGTATGTTATTTATAGCCATTAATGTTCTGCGTTTCTGTGTGTTTAATCTAATAATTCTTTCAGTAAATCATAAAGGCTAAAAACATATAAAATAGATGGAATGATACAACGAAATAGTGTAGGTAAGTAACTCATTCCGGCGTTCCTACCTGTATTAACTAGAGGCCGCGCTTCACATTAACCGTAATATACTATAGCTGTATATAAACAAGACATCATACATAACGAGCCTTCAAAATCGATGTGAGGCTTTCGCGGAACACGAAAGGGCGGTCGCTACTAAATTATTAACGGAGACACACTGAGTATCAACGCCTCTCTCTTTCTAACTTCTACAGAAGACATAACGCTATCTTGTTTCGGAATTGTATGGGAGGTGATGCGCTTTCGTCCGCCACATACGGTGGTCTCTGTCGCTCGCGTGTGTAGCGCGTGTGTGTGTCTCGCTCGCTCTCATTAGGTTATCCGGCAGGGCATGTTTGCTCGACGCTTGCCAGTCAGCTTGTTGTAGGAGTGCAGAGTAGGGAATGGTACACATATTTTGTGAAGTTTGAGTTTGAATGTGACTTGTTTTGGTTTTGAAGGTTACCAACAAAAGTTATGTTTCAGGCTAGTATGGCAGATTGACTGGAGCCGAATGCGCAGAACGAATGCAATCTAAATAAAATCAAAATACATTTATTTGACATAATGTTAAAAAATACAGTGTAATCAGAAGCCAATGGCTCCCAAAGTAGGTTTTTTTAAACTGTGTTATGGGAACCAAATGCGTCTCCTAAATTTTCACACATGTGTACCTAGCTACTCTAAAAAATAATTTAATTAATCAATTTAAGATTATTTAAATAAAAAAATATTATAATAAACATTACCTAATATTTTTTTGTCTTATTCTCTAAGTGGCCAAGCTCTGGTGTCGAGAGTTTTCAAGCCGCCCAAAGGCGTCTGACTTGGCTTAACGACTGCTTGCACTAAGTATCGTATCACCCGACCAACGGTAGCGCCCAGATGAAAATACCACTTTTATAAAGACAGTCTTGTATCCAAACACCGTCCGTATCGAGCGTTGCTAAGCCTCGATATTTATTTTATTCACTATACATGTAGACATTGGACCAGCAGGGCGAGTACTCTTACAAGTCAGCGATCTGAGGCCTTAGGTGGAGCATGCTTAAACTGGAGTTACTGAGCCTACCGGAATACAATGCTAAGTGACAGTTTTATCAATTTGAGAGTGGCAAGTATGTAGATGAGCACTAGAAAATTCCCAACCACCATTATATGCTTTCCTCACGATGTTTGAATTGTTATATCTACAGCTAATTTATACCTACTAAGTACTTGTACTTTTTAGGGCTAAGATAGTGTGCTTTGCTAACCTAGTTTAAGATCGAAATGAAATTCATCATCAGAAAATACATTAATAATTACTTAAAAATGTAACAAAAAGTGATAATAGAACCGAAGCCTCAAATTCCAGAAACTGACGAATTTAATCTATCTAAAAGTACCTTTTGGTAAATATTTTGCACTATAACAATTATAGCATCAACTTTTTCCACGTATCTGTTTTTAAGACACTGAAGCTGCACATTTAACTCCAGTATGGACCTCTGGTAAAAAAGCTCTTTTATTGTTGGAAACGCTCTCTATATGCAACATGAATCAATATAATCATATTTTGAACCAAAATGGTCGTATGCTTGACTTAGTTATGTACAGTCGTACACACACCAATATATGTGTAACCGGTTGTGACTCTCTCAGTAAGCTAGACCGCCATCACCCGGCACTGTGCGTAGAAATCGTGGCACCCTCACCGCGAGTCAAAGATTATGATTATGCAAATTCTTTCACTATCAGGTATAATTTCCGTAAATGTGATATTGACAAAATCAAGCTAGAACTTAAAAATATAGACTGGGCGAGCTCACTCGAATCATTAGAAATTAATGCCGCACTCGATTGTTTTTATGAAAAGCTAAATCTTATCATCAAGTGCCACACACCAATTGTCAGGTCAAGGCCATCTCGTTATCCTCAATGGTTTAGTTTCCCGCTTATAAAGTGCATTGAAGAAAAACATAAGTATCATAAACTCTTCAAAAAGTACTCAAATCCTAGGGATTATGATGCTTTTGACCTCTTGCGTAAAAGATGTAAGAAGCTTATTGTAGAATGTCATAGATCTTACACAGAGTCGGTTGAAAGTAGTTTGCAAGATAATTTAAAACTATTCTGGAATTATGTTAACAGTAAAAAATGTAACACTTCATTTCCTCAAACCATGAGTTACAATGGTGATACTGCAAATAACCTACAGGCAGTTTGTGAATTATTCTCATCGTATTTTACCTCAGTTTTTGAATGTGACCGTGCTAGTATTCATGATATACCTGAATCAACATACTCTGATACCTTAGCAAGAATTCATTTTTCTAAGTCCAAGATACTCAATAGCATTAAAAAGCTAGATCAAAATAAGGGGGCTGGACCAGATGGAATTCCTGCCTATTTTGTTAAAAGATGTGCGTTTCAGTTGGTTGAACCTCTTCACATAATTTTCCAGAAGTCTCTGCGGTCTGGTGTGTTTCCAACCCGATGGAAATGTGCTTTCATAATCCCAGTTTACAAATCTGGCGATAAGTCTAAATGTGAAAACTACCGCCCGATTAGTATTTTATCGTGTCTAGCCAAGCTATTTGAATCCCTAGTTTATCCATATTTATACAACCATGTTAAGCAACGTATCTCGCCTAGTCAACATGGTTTCATTGCCGGCCGCTCCACCGTTAGTAATCTGCTAGTATATAAACAGTACATTTGTAGGTCATTTGATAGTCGTCGACAAGTAGATGCTATATATACAGATTTTTCAAAGGCATTTGATAAAGTTAGGCATAATATACTGATTAAGAAGCTATCCGCCTTATACGGCATTCATGGTGATCTTTTGCGTTGGATTGAGTCGTATGTTACTAACCGTAGTCAGGTAGTGGCTATAAAAGGTTGTTACTCGATTCCCTCTGCAATAACATCAGGTATCCCTCAAGGCTCACATTTGGGGCCTCTGTTCTTTGTCTTATTTATTAATGACCTTGAACAGAGGATCCAGAGTGACTGTCTCTTTTACGCTGATGATTTAAAGATATTCCGTTCTATTGGAAATTCAGATGATTGTGTTATATTGCAGAAGGACATAGAGGCTGTTAATGAATGGTGTCATATTAACAAAATGTACCTTAACGTAAATAAATGTTTTGTCATATCTTTTACCACAAGACATCTCAAACACACGTTTAATTATTCAGTCAATGGTTCTTGCCTATATCGCAAAACCGATGCAAAGGATCTAGGTATTATTTTTGACTCACAATTATCATTCAGAACCCATTATGACTATATAGTTAATAAGTGTCACCAGCTGCTAGGTTTCATACTTAGAATTACTAAATCTTTTAAGGATCCCACTAGCTTATTGCACTTATATAGAAGTTTAATTAGACCTATTGCTGAGTATGGCTCGATAGTGTGGTCACCTTATTACATAACTCACACAAATAATGTAGAACGTATACAACGTCGGTGCATGACTTCGGTCTGCCGTCGGCATGGTTTGATACGCAAATTTCCCGAATACGAAGATCGCATTAGTTATTTCAAGTTAAGCCTGCTCTCCACTAGGAGACAGATTGGTGAGCTGCTATATCTTCATAAGGTTATTCACTCGAACGTGGACTGCCCGAGTCTGCTTAGTTCTATAAGCTTTAATTTTAGCCCTCGGCTTAGAAGCAAAAAGCAAAAATCTAAACTGTTTCACACTAATAAACTGTATAAAAACAACGTTTCCAGTAACAGTCCTATACAGCGCATGTGTCGCTCATATAACGAGCTGGTACTCAAATGTTGTGACGCTTCAGATAACAACCAATGTAAGACTTGCATTACTGAACTGGATGTATTTAGTAACAGTCTCAGTCAATTTAGAAATAATATAAGTTATAGGTTAAATTGTTAAATTGTTTTAGTTCTTAAGATTTCCCCTTTATTTTTTTAAATATAAATGAACCTTCTTTATCATTAAGTTTACATTAGCATGCTGTGTACTCTTTTTTTGGATTGCAGACTTGTTTTTGTTCCTTTTAGTTTAGTTATGTTAAAATGAATGTTTGTAATCTGTCTGAGTGCCTAATAAATAAATAAATAAATAAGAATGTAAAAATGTTCGCAATCAAAATAATCAAGATTTTTCCACATTAAGTGTCTACCTAAACTTACAACCTAACCTAAACTTATACATATTACTAGTCACTTAAGTTAACAAACCTCTTCCTAATTACTTACATCTTAATTTCATACGTATTCATTATAACCGAGAGTTAGAGTACCTACACAGTTAACTTTAAGCCCTGTCTACCAATGATAATAACCCACTTGGTGGCGCATAGCGTGACCCCTCTTCCGAAACAAGTAAGTGATCCTCAACTCTGTCCGCGGAGTGTGCTACGCACTTATTTTATGTCTATACAAATAAAACAATAGGTCTTTTTAGACGGATTGTTTGTTTGACTTTCTTTCTACAGGCAAGCTAAATTTTTCAGTTATTCGTATTTTTTAACTTCGGACATGCAAAAATTAAAACTCCGTTGGATTCTTTAGTCTGTTTTACATCCCGAGTCTGTAGTTGGATGCTGGACACTAAGAATGACCTTCATTCTTAGTCTCAACTGATTCAAAATTAACATTCTTAATGGCGAGTGAGGTCTGATTTTTTACATATTACTTATTCCGTAACTATGGAAACTAGATATTTTTGAGAACAAATATGCGGTATCAAAGAGTATCTCCACTGACCTCTATTTCTACTAGTAGTAATAGAAATAGAGGTCAGTGGAGTCAACTATCTATGTTTGACTCTCAGAATGGAGTGCATTCTTACTGTCAGTGGCATTCATTGCGAATGGCTTTTTTACAAAGTTAAAGGGCTCCACCGCACGGATATACACATTATAGCTCTGTTCTTTGCCAGTACTCCGTCCCGCGACCGCAGCAGTGAACAGTGCTATTTTGAGACAACTGGTATAATGTACTCGCGGGTGTCAAAGCAAGAGTGAACCGGTTTTTCTGGGTAAGCTCGCTCCACATTAGATCATAATGTCGCTTCCCATCAGGTGAATCCTGATCAAGCGCTAGCCCATTTATTGTAAAAAAAAAAACATTGCTCACATGGGCCATCAAGTGAGATATTATCTTTGCTGTGTATATACATCATGCGGCGCGGGCGGTGCGGGCGTCAGCGATGGAAATGCGCCTCTACATTAGCATGAGAAAGCGAGAGCTCTCCGCTAACAGACGTTTGCTTTACGTAATGGTAGAGGTGGAATTTTAATTTATGTTTAACATTGTTTGCTTTTCCGTTATCAGTTGTTTCCGCCTGGCTCGGATGACTTTTCGGATTGTAAGTCCGATCTAGCTTTTAATCTAAATTAGAGATAGTCTATGTTCGATACAAAAATGAGTGTACTGTAGTAAGGTCTGATTCTCAAAAGGATAGTTGTAATAGTTTATTACAACTATCCTTCTTCTCGTAATAGATCATATACGGTAAAAAATGTTGAAAAAATAACTTAAAGACCGTCTAAAGAACAAATCTAGAAATATTTATACTTATTTTGGTACCAATCAGATTTATCAATATGAAATAAATACTACATATTTAATAATAATAATTATATTCAGATATCAATAATTAAATATAAATAAATATACTTGATTAAATATCTGAATATTTTTTTCCTTCACTATTCCCTTACAAGTACCATATGCTAACAAATTATAAATGTAAATCAAGTTAGAACAATGTCATATGTAGTCAAACATATCGGTCACATCACTCCCTGGCCGTCGAGCGCGCACGATCCCGTATACATCGACTCGCAGCGACAAGTGGACCATTATTTTGATTGAGGCGAGGCGATGCACCGACACCCGACTCGGTATGTCAAGAAGGGGTAAATAAAAAAACACAGACGGAGGTTTTAGGACCGTTTTGTAAGTACTGAGTGTTGTGCTTTGATCAGCCGGCGAGTGGCGCCCCCTGCAGTGTTGTCTTCTAGTTAACTTCAAGTGATTCCTGTCGAGTATCGTGAGCAAAGATGAAAGAAATTTTATTAAATCCTAGTTAGTGGTGCCCTGTGATCTTGACGGATAATATTTTTGTTTTTCGTTAATTATTTTTACAAGTACTACTAGTGATCGGTATGATTAAATAAGACTGTGAACTTCATACGAAAATAAAGTACAATTTATAAAAATCATCTCAAGAAAGGTGAGAAAATATTACAAGTTCATTACTTATAACGCCATCTTTCTATCGAGCTCATCGTTACTTTCTTTTACATTTATTGTAGTACAAATAACATTTACCATCAGGAGAGATGTGAAAAATTTAAGAAGTTCATGACTTTTAGCGCCATCTAACTATCGAGTTTAACACTACATTATAAACTGAAGTACAAATAACATTTACCACCGAGATGTAAAAGAGTTAATGACTTTGAACGCCATCTGTCCGTTGAACTCAACAGTATATTCCTATCCATGTTACCTGTTTACAAGTTACAATAGTACTCCTTCGTCATGAATTTAACGTGGCGAATCATGCCCTTTATCGGACCAGGCTCGCCACACATATAGTAATACAGACTCACCTCACACGTCGTGCTTCATGTTGCCCCAGTGACAACAAAAAACAGTGTTGTCTCGGTGTGGTATACTAGTAATGGGTTTCAGGTACTGCATCATCCTGCTTTTGGCGCTTCATATGTACGAGTAATGTAAACAAACAAAAAACAACATTGGAGTTTTTTGTAATTTCTTTATTTTTATTTTTTCACCATTTATCGTAAAACTTTCCTAGGGCACAGAGCGCGTGGTGTCGCGCACCACCCCCCGCTGCCCTCACACACACGCTCGCAGTCCGCGCGGCTCACGCGCGCGCCGCGCCCCGCGCCCCGCACCCCGCGCCCGCAGGCCGCGACGCGCGCTCACAAACGTACTCACGTTAACAAATCAAATGTTACAATCAAATAAACGTTTTACAAAGATTAATTCGTACAATAGAAACAATACAGTGCCACCCACGGTAAGTACACACAGCACCGTGGCTGTGGGAGCGGTCGCGCGACTCGCTCTCGGGCCGCGGCTCGCTGCCAACTTCACAATCTCTGCCGACCATTACAATTCATACAAAAATTCGTTCGGGAGATGTGAAATGTTCGATACAATTCCGATACCAGCTATATAATGTCAAACGATAGTCAAATAACAGGTAGGTATATAAAATACGATAATAAACCTATAGGAAGTCATACATCACACTACAATCTTTGGATACAAAACTCATCGCGCCCGTCGCGAGGCTCGCGCCGCCCGTGCTGGCGGAGCGCGGGCCGCGCGGCGGGCGCGCCCGGGGCGCCGGCGCCGGCCGCCAGCGCCGGTCCAGGACCGCGCGGACTGGCGCCGGCGCCCTCCACGCCAACCAGTCTCAGAGCGAGCCGTGTCATACACGAATTCCGAAAAATTTAGAATACAAAAAAGAAAAATACGAGTCCCAAAAACAATTTATCCTCATCACATGAGCCTTCAGTCCCACAGTTATACGCGTTACGATATCAAAACTTTACCGCCTACCCTCCTCCGGCGAGCTCCGTGCGAGCTGCCGCCTCTACCTAGCCTTAACAACCAACACTCATATTGCGATCTAGTGACCGAGCGCGCCCGCCGGGGCTACATGGCCGCCGGCGAGCGCGCTCTCACACTATCTACATCGCCTCTCGCCTCGTACACTACAGAACACAGTTTCAATGAATCCATCGCCTCACCTAAAGGGAAAATGTACAATGGCAGGCCGCGTGACGCCGGCCCACCGCATGCCGATACTATACATAAACATATTTATAGGACATAATATTTCGAAATCGTTAATCTACAAATCAATTACGATTAGGTATAAACTACAATCGATTGGCAGTATTCGCTCACCTCCCCCGACGCACCCTCCTATTCGTACCTATACATACGTTAAACGAAACCCTAACGAGTCTACAATGACACGATACCGATCCTCGCCTCCCATCTCTTGGACGTACTTTACGGTTTACTATTTTACTAATTTTGTTATTTTCCTGAGCGCGGCGCCCCGCCCCGCGCCCCGCGCCCCCGCCGGCGCCGCCGTCAGGAAAATAAGCCAGCACGCTACATGCGCGTGTAACGTGTGTGGCACGTCCTCTACAATCACCGTACACTGGCAGCGGCTGCGCTCGCTCGCTCTCCCGCCAGCTGCCCGCGGACACACTAACGGGGTCACTAACGTCTGTGGCGACGATCACGTGATCATATGTGTGCGTCCTCCACGTGAGTCACCGTGCCCGCCACCAGAGACGCAAGCTGCCCTCCAAGTCTCGTGTTTAACACACTGTCAACTGGTGTCACTCACAATACTAATAGCTACAGGTGGCGCTGCCACTAGAAACAACAATGACTATGCTGAGCGGCACGTCGCTGTACTGTCACGCCGCTGAACATAGTAATTTTTGTACATGTTTTGATAGCAATAGCTATTTTTGAAATACGAGACTGGTGGAGGGTCTGACCGCGTTGTTTAGGGCAGCACCGACCTAACAGAACGTACTGACTGCTGTGTGTGACCACCGTAACTGTACCGCGCGGGGCAGCCTCGACCTAACAGAACGTACTGACTGCTGTGTGTGACCACCGTAACTGTACCGCGCGGGGCAGCCTCGACCTAACAGAACGTACTGACTACTGTGTGTGACCACCGTAACTGTACCGCGCGGGGCAGCCTCGACCTAACAGAACGTACTGACTGCTGTGTGTGACCACCGTAACTGTACCGCGCGGGGCAGCCTCGACCTAACAGAACGTACTGACTACTGTGTGTGACCACCGTAACTGTACCGCGCGGGGCAGCCTCGACCTAACAGAACGTACTGACTGCTGTGTGTGACCACCGTAACTGTACCGCGCGGGGCAGCCTCGACCTAACAGAACGTACTGACTACTGTGTGTGACCACCGTAACTGTACCGCGCGGGGCAGCCTCGACCTAACAGAACGTACTGACTGCTGTGTGTGACCACCGTAACTGTACCGCGCGGGGCAGCCTCGACCTAACAGAACGTACTGACTGCTGTGTGTGACCACCGTAACTGTACCGCGCGGGGCAGCCTCGACCTAACAGAACGTACTGACTGCTGTGTGTGACCACCGTAACTGTACCGCGCGGGGCAGCCTCGACCTAACAGAACGTACTGACTACTGTGTGTGACCACCGTAACTGTACCGCGCGGGGCAGCCTCGACCTAACAGAACGTACTGACTGCTGTGTGTGACCACCGTGTTTGCTAAGACCACTATTTCCCGTTCTATTACAATAGTTTTCTTCTATATTATATCTTTTTCTATAAGTTTCAGGTACTGTGGTATTGCTTATCATGTAAAAATATATGAATGTTGAGGTCATCCGTAAGTATATTGTATAAATAGTGACGGTAAATTGTCGTGGTGGAATTTACTAGAAAAATCAAAGGGTTAAGAGAAACCAATTTGATAATATGTATATTTCGTGTGAATCGAGCTGAACCTCGGTTTATTTCGTTTATTTAGTTAACGTGCCGCCCGGCCATGTCCCGGATAGATCTCAAATAAATGTGTATATTATTCTAGTGACAGTATAGGTATAGGTTCACGGTACTCTGGTGTATGGTATCAGGAACATAAAAGGAAACGATGCAGCGGTTCTGCACTGTGTTGCGAAGTTTTCGTGTGTTGTGTGTGTGTTGTAAATGTGTGTGTGTGAGTGTGTGTGGAGCGACGGATGTTACGCTAACACCGACGCTGTCAAAACGTAACGCTTAGATAAATTATCTTTTAGCAAAACATCAATTAATATCAGAAATATAATTAAAACTAACGTACTATTATAACTCTGAATTATTTTTTATATTTTTTTTAATATTTTATATTTCTTTTTTATAGTTGATTCGTTCCGTAACTATAGTGATCTATTCAACAACAAGCGGCCGGGGGGCGGCGCGGGCGCAGCGTGCCACACTCGCTACACTCGCTCGGACCAACCAGAGGAGAACTACACGCCTCGCCTGGAGACACGCGCGGCGCTCTAACACATCTCACAGGAATACATTTATTGCACAAGAATTTGCGGAAGAAAGAGAAGAAAATGAGGTTCAAACATCAACAGTAATAAATAATCGAATGTATCAACATAGGAACGTCGAGAGCTGTACTCAGCTTGCAGTACGCGAGTTGCTCAGTGAGAGATACAGATGGCGCTGTAGGCGAGCGGAGTGTGGCACGAGCGCTACTAAAGTGAATCACAAGTAATATAATAGTAATTGACTATCACACCAAACTGCACGACCAATCAACCGACAAACAAACTACACCAGCACTCAGACCAGAGGGAGAGGGACGGCTGCAGCGGGAGACAGAGATACACGTATAATTCTTACTAAGGAACTACGAAGCTAGTAAACTAGAGATAAGTAAAAAAAACGCAGACTACAAAAATAGATGCCACGAAATGACTATTATGTGAAATAAAACTAAGCGTAAAATATTATAAGAGAATAAAAGAAGAGAACGCGTTAGAGTTTAACTTCCAAGTATTTGTAAATGTTAGGGAGGGGGTTTGAAGGGCAAGGGGCAGGGAGGAGGGGCGAGGTATCACAGTGGCAGCACGAGCGGCGCGGGACTGACGGACACCGACACAAGCTTGCGTGGACATGCGTACGGACGTGTAGTGGTGGACACCGATACATTGTCCAGGCGAGCACTACACACCACCTACACTGATGTCACGGCTAGGGTCCGCCAGTCCAAGCCAACTGAGTGGTTCGTCAATCCGAAACGAAATATCCCGAATGAACCCGAATCATCCAAACACGCAACTACAAAGTAAACAACCCACACGCAGCTTCTTAACATATACTAATTAACATTTAATGTTCAATCCAATACCACCTTTATGTCTAGAGAAAATATATAGAATACTTCCTAAATTAAGATAAATCGACAGATGGCCGAAACCCACCTAATAAAGACGAACTGTAGAAGTTACAAATATTCTAGAAAAGAGATGGGCTATATATCTCATCTAATTCCATACTATGAGATAATCGCCGTAAGACGCTGAGAAAACTAGAATTCTAGATATATCATATACCTAGTTAAACCCTTAATTATATAGACAAATTGCTTAGCCAGCACAACCGGCGGGAGGATCCAAATACTTTCTGCTAAATCTCCATCTAAATATAAACTCTGTAGATCTTAAACACCTATGGAACTAAAATTACATTTTGTACCATAAAGTTGTTTATTAAAATTAAGCCATTCGTTGCGAGGAAGCGCTCGCGCGGGGCTAATTAGGCCGCAACCAAGCTAAGTGTTCCAGTGTCCATCCACCGAGTAGCGTGGTGGTCGCATGGCAAGCGGAGAGCGCCTCAGGCTGGAAGAATAGTGACAACGATGGCGCAGCGCCCCCTCGCAAGCTTCTTCGTTCTGAGACAACAAGCGATACGGAGCACGGAGCACGCCGGTGCCCCGGCCGCGTCCCCGGCGTGCTCGAGGAACAGCCGCGGCCCCGGCGCGCCTCCTTGCGCAACTCCCGACGTAAAACAAAGTTATCCTAAACTTACAATAAGAACCGAACCGCACCGCCCCCGTCGTTACGTCTATCTTTAAAAGAGAAATGATCTTTATAAAGGATTTTTTTATTAGTATTTTTATATTTTCGGACGTCACATCTTATGTCACTCTATGTTCACGACTTATGGTCAGAGAAAACGTAGTGTAAATTAACCTACGCGAGGATCGTGTTAGACTGCACCTTGTCGAGGGTGCACTCTAATACACCCGACTATTTCTATTTGTCTTAAAGGTGAAAGATATTACTATTTTTTATTTAGTTTAAAATGTAAAGATACGCGCCTGCACATCCCGATACGTGTCATCCGTAACGCCGCATGTCGCGCGAGCGTCGCGGTATCGCGACCACTAGTCGATCATTACATGTTTGTCTAGAGATAAATATACATACAGATGGTCGTTATTTCGTTGCGACGTGACATTATAACTCATCCATCGTCAAATGAAGGCGTCCATACATATGCAAAAGCAAAAAATAATCAAATTAACATTACATGTATTCACATGATGTACCCTCCAAGTAAATCGACACCACAACATCGCTGCTTACTCAGGCAGATCACTTGAATATAATTACTGATTTAGTAGAATGCAACTTCAATACAAATCGTACTTTACGCTTTAAAAAGTCCACACGAGTAAACTGGACGTCGTGGTTTACAATCGGTTTAAATGATACAATACAACGCTTCAAACTGTCGTTTCTCCAAACTACTTACATCAAGTTATAACTACATTGACTCGGTACATAGGAATAAACGAAGTACATGAGTATCGCTATGCGATTACACTTAACATACTGACAGCAAATAAATGAAAACTAAGTTTCCGCTAAGTATTTGACACGTAAGATACATTTACTAAAAAAAATGCATTAGAATAATTGCATATATACGTACAGAAAATAAAAAGTAAACAATAAGATCATGAGGACTAGCGCCATCTTGCGGTTCACGTTGACAATACTATCTCTGTTACATGATCAAGTGACTGGAAGAGTAAACTGGTTTAGTTGAGCAGGTGTGGCGAGCAGACCGTGTGAGTGCAACAGGTGTCGCGTGAACCGAAGGTGCCGCGGCTCGGGGCGCGCTCTGCGCCGGACAAGCTACCAATAAAAGGTGAAACGCTCCCCAAATGATGTAGTTATACGCCGTCAAACAAAATAATAATAATGAAAACAAAGAAATACATAAATACATTAGTAAAGTAAGTGTTGAAGGCACGTCTGACGCCCGATGTAGTTCCGAACTTATGACTACTGCGTCCCGCGCACACATACTTACATACATATATACACGCACACATACGCGCACTCGCGCACCACCGCTGCTGCTGCCACATCGACGTGACGTGATACTATTGTACATCGCGTATGAAACGGCAGACTCATTAAATCTAACTAGCAGAGAAATATAGAACATGTGAAAGAGATAGTAAATGTGCTCGCAGCAGTAGTGGTGGCATCAAACACAGGGTGCTTACACAACCAAACTTAACCTACCGTCCGGGCGCGGCCTGCGTGCGTCTCGCTCGCACCTATAGGCGGATACCAAGTTAGACAAGACAAACTATGTTGCTGTCCTTTCTCTAATGGCAGTGATTCTCAATCTTAAGCTACAAACGAACATTTAAGAAAAAAATATAATACAATGATTTTAAAGTCTCATAGACTCCTATAGTCCAACTATAATTTCGTCAGTTCCTAACTATTCAGATTTCATAAATCGTATTTTTGTCCAATCACAGAGTCAGATTCAAATATTTCATATTTTAGCCAGAAGAGTATCAAATATTGCAAATAATTTTCAAACTATCTTATAGTTTTGTCGCCAATAGCATTCTTAAAATTTAGACATCGGTTCTGCTGGACCATTTATGTGTGACACTTTTTGTTTTCATAACATTTCCTCAAATGTTTCAATAATAACGGCAAACGATGTCGCAGCAGAGAGTCGGCCGCGCGCCGGCCGCGCCCGCCCTCCGCGTGAGCTACTAGCGCTCGATAGTCCGCTCTACGAGTATCACAGCAATGCCTCACTTATCTAAATGATTCGAGTGTACCCACTCTAGCTTGACCTCTCGCCCGTACACCTTCACATAACAAACAGAGGTTCTGTTTAGCTGGTTAATACGTCAAAACCCCAAACTACCCTCAATTTTTTGGTCAAATTATTAGATTTATTTATCGATTAGCTTTATATTGTTAGTCGAGTGAGAGCAACGAGCGAGGCAGTGTGTCCGGAGCAGTGCGGCGGCGTGTGACCGCGAGAGAGCAAGCTACAGTGGGCGAGTAACCTCCCCTGTAAACACCCGGTGCCTTATATAGTATAGGGTTGGCGCGAGCGCCGGTAAGCGGTGTACCGCCAGAAACAAAAGCTCACATACGTCATGGCGTTTTCATTTCATACTTTGTTTTAATCAATTATAAAAATGATTTCATTAGTAAAAAGAGAGTGCATTAAACATATGTCGCCGGCCGTGACCAGTACGGCGCCGCGTACTGTAAGATTTCATTTCGTACATTCATTTGTAAAGCAAAATAATAACTAGCGATTAAAGAGAACGTTCGCGGCCAACCCTCGCACACACCCGTGCCTTACATCAAGTGTAAACAGACAAAAACTATAATTAAATAATCAATATAAAAAAACACATACACCTACAAACTAGATAAGTGGCTTTTACTTTATTATGTAGTGGTAGCGCCGCCGGCGGCCCCGCGGGGCGCGGGGGTGCGCGGGCGGCGCGGCTTAAACAATACATGACTCGACGTGAGGAATCCTCGGCTCGCCACGCAAGCCGTATATTTACAACAAGCGATCGGCCGACACATGATAAGTTTAAAAAAATAATAAAGCTCGTAGCTTACTTAGTTCGGACGCCTCTCTCAGAGGTCTCTTTCAAGGCCACAAATAATTGTGTGTCAACGTTTTGAAATTTGATTTCATGCGCGGAGCGCGCGGCGCCCCGCCCGGCCCGGCAGCCGGCCCGGCGCCCGGCCCGGCGGCGCCGCGCGCTCCGGCCCCCGCCGCTAGATACAGTAATACAACAAAACATACGCAGACATTACACAGGAGCACTCCCTCCGACCGCCCCCGCCGATATTACCCAACCGAATTACAATAAAGCTCAAACATTTTATCACAATATCTTACCGCTAGGTGGCGCCGCGCGCGAGAGGGACGCCTGCACGTCTCTCTCGCTCGCACACGCGCCGCCGCTACACAATTTTGAAAAAAGAAAACGCCTCGAAAGGAATGTCCCGAATGACCGTAGCGCCGAATATATACTACTATAATTATGTAAAATACTATATACACATATGTCAATAAAGCTGTAAAACTCAACCGGCCGCCCGGGCTGGAGTGGCCCGAGCGTGCGAGCGAGACGACAGCATGCCCGCGGATCGCTCGCCAACTTCACTCGGACGATATCTCATCGCACTAACTTAATGTGACATTACGTTTTGCAAAGATTCGCCCAGGTTTGGTTCGCGTCCGTTCTCCCGGTAGATGTCGCTAGGTTCAACTAGTCAGCTCAAATCTATAATTTCATTATATTAATTTTGACAAATTATTTTTTTTTTTAACTTTTCTATAATATGTGTTGTAATGCGTTGCACCTAGCGTCAGATCGGGCGCGGGCGTGTCCTCGCGTACATTAGTTATAGTCTTTATCTCTAGCGTAGGGGGGAGAGGGGGGGCGGCCCCCGAATCAAATCCGTGCAGCACCGCTCACTGAGAATGTGTCCTGGAACAATACAACATGTACACGTAAGAGACGAAATAATAGCCGCTTTATGTTAAAAAAAATTATAAAAATCCAACAAATTAAACGCTCTATATTTTACAAACGCTCTTACTCTTATAAACTACGAACTAAGTATTTATTGTGTTTGTGTTCAAAGCTATCAAAGATACCATGTAAGTATAGTACGTACAATTTCCCTAGAAGTGTTAGCAGGCATCGCGCGCGCACTCCCCGCGGGCATGCTGCTTCCGCCGCCACCGCTCTGCAACATTACACAATAATACTTTTAATCTTCTTGAAAAACTACATCTGCACGTGTTTTCTGGATTTGATCAAAGCCTTTGATATCATATTCTTAAAAACATTTCAAAATGTGAAATTTGCTATGACATCAGCAAGGTATCAAATGCCTTAGTTAGATCTAACAAAACAGACAAATTCTTTAACCTGGAAATAATACCAGCAATAGTTA
Source organism: Mellilla xanthometata (assembly GCA_035578125.1). Lineage (NCBI taxonomy): Eukaryota > Metazoa > Arthropoda > Insecta > Lepidoptera > Geometridae > Mellilla > Mellilla xanthometata. The sequence goes on along the minus strand of JAPUBQ010000023.1, from coordinate 171,659 downwards.
TAGGCACATTAACTGAGGTTGACTAATCTTAGACGGTCTTTGCGGTCAGTGTTTAGATAGGAGACCTAAGCACACTAGCAAGGTGACCTTTATATCTGGAGGTCTTACGTCCAGACAATTAGTTTAATTAATAATAATAAAGTAGTCGTTGATTGTCAGAGGCACTTGACTTGAAAACTCTCGCAATACTAAATGCAAACATCAATATTAACAAAAGGAGTGCCACAGGGTAGATTACTGTATCCTTGTTTGTTTCGATTCTACGTTAATGATCATCAATCCAGCGAACCAAACTGTTGAACTTTCTAAGGAGGTTTGAGTAATAGTTTAAGTGAAGACGGTACAAACAATTCAAATATATGTATTTGACAAACGGTTAAATACATATGTGTATTTGACATTGTATTTGTCGTATTCGTCTACTTGACGAATATGGCAGATACGAACTGTATCGAGTGAAATCGAATGTCCACGTATTCATATTAATTTTCTTAAATACGAAACTGTGAATAGCAAACACAAATGTGTATGTTTAGGTATATGTGCACGCTGGCGGCGGGTGTACCTGGAGCTCGTTGGGCGAGTGTAGGTGCGGGCGCGCGGCGCACATCTTGTCGCAGTAGTCGGCCAGGATGTCCCGGAACCGCGTCCAGCACTTCTCCGGGACCGTGATCGCCGTGCGGAAGTTGCTCTTCACCTGCACACACGCAACACATACACACGTGCACACATGTCGTGGTGACAGTAGAACGGTTACATCTGGATATGCTGTATTCCAATTCGAAATATAAATATATTGTACTAGTGATATGATTATCTCAGACGGCAGCGTGAGCGTGGAGGTCGAGGAAGTTACCTCCACGTGCGTATTGAATTGTATATTATATTATGTATTATTATTGGCATCTATAAACCTCTATTCGCAACTGTGAGGTTTTGGAAAATGTGGGTAGTTCCATAAGTTATACTGTGTGCATATTGAATAAACCAGTCAGCTATCAGCTCCGGCTTTGGCTTGACGTCCCAGCAACTAGGGACAATGCATGCTTTAGGCGATTCATCTACTGTGTCACAACGGAAAATATACTCAATCGGACATTCGTAACTGGACTTCAAATATTTGTATGCGTGAAGGTAATCTCCGCCCTAGAGGCGGCCGGCGGAGTGAGCGAGCACAACAACAACAGGCGGCAAAATAAAGAGAAAAGCACGTACCGAGTCCACGGATACAGACTTGTAACGGAATGATCTCAGAATCAGACGGGAACACGTTTTACAATATATCAAAGATTAAGTCACGCCGAGTGTCAAACGCATTGCTAACACCGACTTCACCAACCAATCAGAACGCTTCTCTTAACGGACACTGGCTGTGATTGGCTGAACAAGACGCGCTACAGAAACATCACACTCATTATGGCAAACTTAACAAAAGCTGATTGATTTGGCAAAATAGCTTTTGTGATAGCGATACGTTTTCATTGTGGCATTATGTTAAAGCGCAAATGTTAAATATCAATATTGAGTAAAAGATGAAAATGTATGGAACCTACTGCGGACTAATGAAACAATGAATGAAACTGATGAATACTTTCAATCAACATTAAATAAATTCTAAGATGCGTATTAGCAAACTACAGCCGAAACAAGCTTATTTAATTAATTTAGAAATTGTTGCAAGACACAATCAGAGCATAGCTGGACGAATTCTGGACAGCCTTTAAAGATACTTTGGAAAATTACATACAAAAGGATGGAAATGCACACAATCATGTGAGCGTGTGTATGTGTGAATGTCACACACACACACACACACACTAAAACTTTGATAGACAATTGAGACATTAACAAAATGATATATCATAGAGATTGCCTCGCGAGTCCAGTAATGCTACTTTGTGACGTATGGCATGTAAACACACCTTTACCGGTAACCGACGCAAAACTATATAAGGACGGCTTTACTACGTTTAGACCAACAACATTTGTTAAACAACTACTGTTATTTGCGAAAAACTAAACTGATTCTCTATTTATCATCCAAGCTGGTATAAAGGCGAATTTTCAAAAAAATTATAAGCAATTTTTTTTTGGTCTAGATGTACTTAAGCCGGTCTAAAAAGGTTTTACGTCAGTCATAATGTACTGTTTGTATGTATGGATGGGGATGGGGTGGGGGAGGGAGGGCGTAACGTACCTCGCTGACTTTCATGTAGATGCCGCGGTTGTTCTGTCCGATGTCGAAGTAGAAGTTCTTGTTGTCGACGCGCAGGTGGCGCCCCTCCGGCAGCTCGCCCTTGTATCTACAACCATACTCGTACATAATATTATACACGCTCAACCTCTCGTTGAAAATCCTACCGGTACACGTAGCGCCATCTATTCGTATTTTCTTAAAACGACTTCACTCGGGTCACACAATCTACTATCGGTATATCACTATGCGACTGCAGCGCGTTGCGGAATTTGGCGGCAGCTAGGCTGCACCCTCGATTTGCAGCGCCATCTAGGTTTCATCGGTAATTTTTTGTTGTGATTTTTTGTAGATTATGAGCTACAAAAAAGTAAGAATGATGAAAATGAGAATTATCTAGAATCGATAGAGCTTATAACTTCAACATTGTCAATTATTGAAGTTATATGAATTTATAATAGCACCTAGCTAGACGCAGCGGTCGCTCCGGTACACCGAGAGCCCACGGCCGCCAGACTTACATTATATTATAAATGCGTGTGTGTGTGTGTATAGAGAGAGTGAGTGAGAGAGAGAGAGAGAGAGAGAGACTGACCCGCCGTCGTCGGCGCCGAAGTCGTCGAGCAGGTCCGTGAGCGCGTCGCGGAACTCGATCATGCCCTGCGCCGGCAGCGCCACCTGCGAGCGCGGGCCGCCGCGCGACACCGTCTGCGAGACGCGCAGGAACCGCCCGCGCGAGTTCTCCTTCAGGTCCAGGTAGTAGCGCCGGTTGTCCTGCAACACGCGCGCGCTCACACTGACATCCCCGCACACCTCTAACAGGAACCCCTATAGTTTCACTCTGTCCATTCTAACATTGACCCCTACAATGTATATGTATGTATGTACTCAAGAACATGTCTTTGTGAAGTGGAATTGTTTTATTTTTCATTCAATCTCACATTATGGTGAGATGTCTACGAATAAGTATTTCAAAATAAAGGCCAGGTCTAAATAGCGTATGCCTTTTATCGAGCATACTATGGACGAGCTGATGGCTGTCAAAATGCATTTAGTCACCTCCATCGCTAGCACATCCTAACTACAAGATAAGTGCTAGTAAAAAAAAACAATCAGTTCAAAGTACCATATGACTGTGACGAAGTCTCAAGAGAAACAAATTTCAGTCTCTATTTATTAAGCTACCCACATTGCTTTGATTTGGGGGCTACCCATATCAAAGCCATGAGGAAAGCTTTATAACCCCCGCACTGGAATAATAAATAGCGTATGAGTAGTTTAACGCCCCGTCCCCCGGCCCAGATACCGCTGGAAGGACGCCGTCGTGTCACACTTGCAAGAGCTTCAGGTTGCATACTGGCAAGAGACGACGCAGGACAGAAAAAGGTGGCATTCTCTTGTATCGGAGGCCAAAACACAGAAGAGAAAATAAGTTTAACAACGTGGCAAACTAATACTTTGTTCCTTTGATAACGGCTCCCAGCTTACATAGCTTTACAGGGTGGAAGTAGGTAGGGGAGGAGGGGGGGAAGGAAGTACCTTGAGCATCATCTCGGACTTGAGCTTGCCGTCGTCGGGCACGTGGTCGGGGTTGGGCGGGCCGAGCGACGAGTAGAAGTCGCTGAAGCCGGACAGGTGGTCGCGGAACTCCGCCGCCGTCGACATGGCCAGGAAGATCTGCGAGCGCCGCCCGTCCGCGCCGATCTGACGACACGCACCGCACGACATCTCTTGTGGTGTGTATTCATATCGAGCATATTCATAAAAAAGCGAGTGTGGCTCGGTGGTAACAACGTCTGCTTTTCAATCAGACGTTCTCTGGTTCGAAATACAGAACTTTATTAGCCCTAAATAACATACGTTAAAGGCAAGTCATACTACAATAATTACTTAATACTACTTAAAAACATTAGTTAGATAAAATTAAATAAATTTACAAATTTCATTAAATAAATATTCTTACTACACACATTAGCACTTGTTTGTCATGTTTATTAAATGTAAAGTACTACTGTTTACACATGAATAACGATTCTGCAAGCTCCATATTCATATATTCGCTTAAATTATAAAAGGAATTACTTTCACAAAACTCTCTATTTTCTTTCGATCCCGGCCCTACACCAATGACTTGTTCTCCAAGTTATGTGTGGCTTTGCACTCGCTTTACGGTGAAGGAAAACATGGTGTGGAAACCGGTATGTTTGAGGACCACAATATCCGAAGACGTGTGGCATCCGCCAACCCGCACTTGGCCAGCGTGGTGGATTATGACCTATATCTCTCTCCTCGTGAGAGAAGGCCCCCGAGTCCCAACAGTGGGAACGTATAGCGGGCTGCTTATGTGTTCATATCATTTAACATTTTCACCAACTAATATGCTAAAACAGAAAATAAGTTTTTGTGAAAGTAATCTTTTATATAATTTAATCGAATATATGAATATGGAACTTGCAGAATCGTTATTCATATTATGAAAAAGTATTAAAGGTATCTTAATTTTAATAGATATGAAAAACAATTGCGGTGTATAATAGTATTTAATGGTGTAGAATGTTTAATGAAATTTATAAGTTTAATTAGTCTAAGTTTTTTGTTAAATTACTTATGTAATGATAGTAGTGTGACTTGCCTTTAACGTCTGTTATATATGGCCTATAAAGTTCTGAGTTTCTTAAACACTAGTAATTATTTAGATAGATAAAATAAATCAACAATAGCGAATAAAATTAATATTATTACAAATAATTACTTTTATGAAAAATTATCTAATGTGGGCAAATATGTATGTATGGTCAAGAATGATATGTTTTATTCCCAATATAATTACTATTGTTCAAACACAAGTAGAATCATTGACTATAACTCCGTGCAACGTCTTCTACATCTAACAGAGGTTGTTTTACATTGTACAGATTAGTACATTTAATTTAAGATACTGGACAAAAACTGACATTGGCTAACATATATTAATGAGACCTTAGAGTTACGGCACTGGATTCATTTGAAGGCACTATGGGAGCAAAATGACATATTTTGAAAAATCCTGCGAAAATGATACTCTCATATATGTACATACTATATACATTTTACTACTTTTTTATAGTTCTATTCGCTTTTATTTGTTAGAGCTTTAAAACGATAACGTAAATTCACTCAATAGTTTTTGATTTTGAAAAATTGGCGTTAATTTATTTTTAAATCTTGTTTTTCTGAAAGTAATAAAGATATTACTACAAAACTAACTTGTTGTGCGGGTAACGATATTATCTAGAACCGTTAGAGCTTATCATTTCATTGTTGATTTTATATTAATTTATTTCGTGACAAATCCACTGCTTTGCTCAAATATATGGCGCGGCTAATCTCAGTACAATAAAGCCTTAAACATTGTCAGTTTTCACTGGCCCGCAAAGACGGGTCACTCGCACCTTGAAAGTTCATAGTTATATATTGATACCAGAAGTTACACGTCATAACATTTCCAATTAATCATTACCTTAATTAATACTATTAAAAATAAATTATTCAGTACTATTTAATAATATATGATAAGGCATATATGATATCATTATGTATATAAATACACATTAAGAGAAATATTATAATAATAATATATTTTGAGATATTGTGGAATGCCTTCTCAACTAGCCATTTTATGCTAGATAACCGCTATAGATCATATAGCCCGGAGAGCGGTCTCTGCCAGTTAACCGTGTTAATATTAAATTCCTAACTAGTTCGCGCGGTAATCAGATATACCTCAGCTAATCTAACATATACACGACCGCCACTCACCTTCCTCTAACTAATCGAATTTCATTCAATTCGGTTCAGCGGTTTTAGCTGCTAGAGGTGAACGAGTTATAAACGTATCACAACTACCCACATAATTGCACATTGTAGGAATACAGTAGCGTGCAACAGAGATAACGCTCTACAAAGCCGCAATTAGCCGATTATCTTTCCAAAGGTCGATGTGCAATCTTTATCGCCGCGTATTGTACACAGTTACACATATTACGAGTATTTATTTTAAATCCTTATTCAGTTATTGTACTTTCTCTACAAATGTGAAATACAACGAACAATACGATCAATAAATGTATAATAAAAATAAGTAATTATGCAATACTACTAATCAGTCAAATTGAAACTTATCAACTTGTGTGTAGGCATACCTACTCCTTTAATGAGGTTTTCTCATTTGAATACCAATGAAGTCGAGTTCTAGATGCTCGAAGAGAACAAATAAAACACAAACTACCTACAAATATCACATAGTATGTACTTTAAAAACTAGTCAAAATAATAGTCAGTAACTGTCAATATACATACCAACACATGTACATACATATGTAGAGATATTTCTCTGTTACTTCAATAATAATATACTAGCTTGGCCCGTTTGGTAATTCAGAGCCAAAGCTATCTCCATAACAAATTTCATGCAAATCAAATCAGCCGATTGAGCAAGAAGAAGTAACAAACATACACACATACACAAACTTTCGCATAGCTAGTAGGATTATAATAGTTATATTAATGTGAAGTATTCTGTATTCAACTCTACACATTATTCATTCATTCAATAGGTATCTAAAGGTTAAAACACATTAGACCTTTGATTATCCAACAAATATGTACGTTATCATAATTACTCTGGGTAGTGTTAGGTACAGGTATATTATGCCAAACATGTATAACACTTATGTATATAGCAATAAACAACCAAATAATTAATTCAATTAAATATTATAAGCAGGTCAACATTCTTGTCAATTATTTTCCATCTAATATTTAAGCCAAATGTATGTTGTGTATGTTTGTAATTCTTTTGGTCAAATGGCTGGACCAATACTTGTAAAATTAGTGTCAGAAGTAATCTACGCATATCCTGAATTAACATAGAATTTTTTTTGGGGTCCTTCCAATTTATCAATTTAACCTAATTATGTTTTTGACTTCTAAAACTAAGTCTAATGTAAATCTAATCTCAAATAAAATATTTATTTATACATGTCAGAATTTACAATATTAAAATGTCACATTACAATACTATAATGTCAAATACAAATAACTTAAATCTAAATAAATAACCCGCCCCTAATAGTTCCCGGTGCAAAGGTGCCCATCAGACTGGCAGCGTTCCCGCGCTGAATGGCAATCGCTATCCTTTGCACCAGGAAAGATCCGGAGCGAGCTCAAATTAATTATATTAAAAATATAATAAATATCTAATCTAAAAAACCAGTGCCAGTGGGAAGAGTACCTAAAATGCCGGCCGAATTGTATTGTAGTTTTGGTAATGTCCACAAGTACCCTGGTCACAGGAACTGTCTGGTATCAGTATACACGTGTCATTAGATAACGAGATCATTTATTATCATTTACTAAAACTTATCATTGTTGTTATCAGCGCGCGCCGGCCGCCGCGCCCCTCCGGGAACTCGGCTTACTAGATACGACCGCTTGGTATTACCACACACTAACAATAAACTTTTACCGAGTTTTTAAATGGGATACTCTTCTTGCAAAAATAATTTATTTAATTAAGCAAAAGATTTGAAAAAAAATACAATTTAAAACATTAACGAACTGGCAAAACTAAGATAGATCTCAAACAAAATGGATAAGTAATAAAATATGTATTGTACATTTACAATTTAAAGTTTTAACTTCTCGGAAAATAAAACAAGCGTGGCAACGGCATAGGGTAAGCTTTCACTTGTCTTTAATGTTTTCTGCTATTCATTTAAAGAAAAAAAATCACCTGTAAGTGGAAATAATAATCTTTCCACCTTACATAACATGGTAACAAGGGAAAGGAACAAACTGTTTCTAGTTGACATTTATCGTGTAAATTTTATTCCGCTTGGAATACGTATCCACCGCGAGTCCATGTTCTGAATGTAGACCAAATTAACATAGGGAAAGAGACGATTTCCTCTCCCGGTAGGGAGATTGTCTAACCCACCAGGAGGGTATAAATGAAGCAAGCATACTCCGTATGGTCGGGAGTGAGCTAACATACGAGTGTCGGCACTCCGCAAGTTACGTGAGCCATATCGCGCGTTGCGCAACTCGCTATCTTTGTAAATAAATACTGTATATACCTACAACCATATATTGTATATTCCGTGCAAATATACATACTATGAGACATTGTACATTATTAGGAGTACATAAATGTACAGCAATATTAGGACTCCATACCGAATTAACTTTCATAATACCACTTGGGAAGAAGTGTTTTACCGGAAAAGTATTTAATTTCAATGAAAATGATTATACTTTAAATGTGTTTCAATTTCATATTTACAAGTCTGTTCAGTACCAAAATGAGTAATACATATTCTAAGGGTTGTACTTTAGTCTTCTTCTTCTTCTTCTTCGTATGAGCTAAGTGGCCGAGCTCTGGTGTTGAGAGTTTTCAAGCTGCCCTGGGGCCTCAGACTCGGCTTAACGACTGCTTGTACTAAGACTAACAGCCGAGATCTACAATTTTAACGTACCATACGACCCACGGTAAATGAAAAATGCTACTTGAAAAACGACAGTCTTGTGCGTGGTCACTCATCCAAACACTGATAGCATCGACCATTGCTTAGCTTTGATGATCGCATCAGATCAACTTAGCTAGCCGAGGTACAGGCACTAAGAAGGCATTGAGATAATTAAGATGAATATAATATTACAGTACATAGACCAAAGAAGACGTGGATGAATTGTGTAAAGGAGGATATGAATGAGTAGGGAGTGAATGTGGAGATGACGGCTGATAGAGTGGTGTGGAAGAAAAAAACAAGCTGTGCCGACCCCACCTAGTGGGAAATGGTAAAGGAGAAGAAGAAGATAATATTCCAGTGCATACCTCGGCGACCTTGATGAACCGCCCGCGCCGGTTCTGCTTCACGTCCAGGTAGAACCTCTTGGACTGGATCTGCAGCATCTTCGTCGCCAACTCCTGCTCCTGCGACTGCTGACCTGCAACCGTCCAGCGCCACGCGTCACAACACAGAACCTCATAGCTGTGGTTGAACACACGTAAACAACAACTAAAATAAAGTATGGAGATAGGCAGCCAATCCACAAAGGGGGCCGCAACTCTTAGTTTCCAGGTATAATATGGTAGATGGCAAACAGACAGCTATTCGCTATAAACTTAGCTGCTAGTAATTACCAAATATCCATATACTCATATCTGTGCACGCAGAGAGGTAATTAACTTACGGGGTGATTCCCGGTCGTCCTCACCAACTAGACCCCACTGTAAGAGTGGGAAAAAAGTTCCGTTCGTTTCCAGTGGTGATGTATTTTTGGAATATTGAATATTTCGGAAAGAAACTAACTAACATCGGGTCAGGTCAGTCATGTCACTATCACATCAATGATGATACATGATAACACCAATATTAAAAAGCGTCTTACAATTATTAAGGTCATTTTAGCTAAATCCAATTGACCCTAAGATTGGAAGTTTTCAATATTGTGATGGAAGGATGATTTTGATGATCGGAATTATCATTGAATTAGGTGGGCTCAATTCCTGATTACGAAGTCGGAATAATTGTATTCGGTTAGTGGATAATCGAGTTGATGTAATCGTGTTTAGGCAACCGGTGGGCATATGAATAGTAATGCGCATGAGGCGAGGTGCGCGCGCGCCGCCCGAGCGCTCCGCCGCGGCACGCAGCGCGCCGCCGGTTGCCCAACGCACGTTACTATGTCTCGCCGGACCACTACACTCACGTAATCAGATTAACAGGTACCTTATGACACCCCCTAGCAAAGTAACACTATCATTAATTATTACAGCTACATTTTTCAGCAGCAATTCGCGTAACCATACGAGTCTCCAACCCTCCGGCAGAAAGTAGAGCATGTCTATCCCGGAACTACTGGTGGTGATTCAGCAGCACACACGACTAAGCTAAATTTAAAGAACCCCGTCTCTTTTCATCTTAGGTGGCCAGAAAGAGACGGCACGTTCTGAACCACAGACAAAACAACTAAAATCACGTCAAATATGGAATGTGCAGGCAGTTTTAGAAGTGATACAAGTGAGTGCGTTCAAAAGTCGCCTATATTTTCTACATTTGACGTGGTTTTAGTTGGTTTGACTATGATGCAGAACGTGCCGTCTCTTTCTGGCCACCTAAGATGAAAAGAGACGGGGCTTCTTTAAATTTAGTTTGGTCGTGTGTGCCGCTGAATCGCCACCACTGGCTATCATGGAGTCTGCTTCACACACCGTTAATTGCTTGACACATTTCAGCTTGCAGACGGTACGAGTAGTAAAACAGCACTAGAAGATGTTCTACCACAACGCGTTTCCATTAAATTCAACCGCAGACGTGTTTGTCGCGTCGTATGTAAAAACATGTCTAAGGCTAAGTTTTTTGCACGTCAAGTGTACGTTTTCATTCACATTTAACGATGAAATCAGTTTTTATAATAATTAAAGTTCGAGATTTGACGCGGCCATTAAATCTGTGTCGGTACTCCGCGCGGGAAGGGATTGTTGTTATATTTTAATTGGCGGCTTTATTACCTGGACAGACGAGTTCTGGGAGAATGAGTCACGCGCGCCGCACTCTCAAGGTCTTCAGAAGTTGAGAAATAATTTAATTACGATTGCAGCTCAAAGGACTCAAAGGATTGCCTGCTTACTGGCGGTATGATAACTTGATAACACATACGTTACATGCGGATCGAGCGCCGAGACCCAACAATACGGGAGATAGATTTATAGGCAGATCGCCTCCGCCCCGGGGGAAGCTTACGACGGCTCTACGCGGGATCAAAATACTTTTTCATCGCAAATTTTCCTCAATTGTCATATATTCGTGTAACACAAGCGAACAAAGAAACTTATTGACTGAACCAGTATTACCTAATATTTACCTAATTAAATGAGCAATTTTTGTATACAATAAATACAAGATCCTCCAACGATTTTCATGAAATTTAGTATAGAGGGGTTTCGGAGGCGATACCTAAATCGATCTAGCTAGGAATCATTTCTAAAAATGATTCCTAGCTAGATCTTGCCTATGCTATGCTATGACTTGCCTTTAACGTATGTTATTAAGGGCTAATAAAGTTCTGTATTTCTGATTTCTGAAAATGTCATATTAAAAAAAACAATACAATTAACCTAATACGAGTAACTGCCAAATAGTTGAAGATCGAATTCGTTAAACGTACACCAAGGTCATCTTCAGGGGTCTTTAAGGTCATCTTCAGGGGTCTTTTATGAATAGTGCGCGATAGAGCCGGTGTCCGCACAATAGAGGTCCTCAGGTCTGCGGGCGAGCAGCTGCGCGAGCGGCGACCTTCCACTCCTCGCATACCTTGTCGTCTGGCGCGAGCGGCCTTGCTCTCTTGTGTGCAAACCCGACCGCCGCGCCCCGCCCTGGGGAACTCATTGTCTAACTTTTTATTGCTCTAAGCCAGCACACGTTTCTTACACCATCGATACTCCCTATGTTACACTCAGTTACATATAAATATAACTATCGAGCTAAGTTTGGTAAGGGTAGCACAACCAATTGTCAATTCAACTCGAGTTCTGTAAAACATCCAATCCGTAGCGGCGCGTTTGAAGCAACTCAGTCCGGTAATAATGACATCTCATTACGGTAAAAAGTAAAGATTAGTAACTAAGTAGAATGTGACGCGAGTAACGAATCGCGAGTAAGACGGAGATCCTTCCCTAATTGGATTAAAACGTGGTTTTTATGGTGAGGAGGGTGGAGTGGAGTGGAGGAGTGGAGATGGAGTGGTCCCTGGCCCGTGGCTGGCGTGTGGGCACCGGGCAGGCTGCAGCCGCCGACACACACGTGATAAATGAACTTTATCTTTGTCTCCTAATCCTAGACACAGTGTGTGTGTGTGTGCGCCGCCTGACACGACTCGTGTATTCAAGCGTCAAGCGCTGCGAGCACAAAAAGCAAACTTTGAAACGGTTTATATCCGAGCGTTATATATTTCCCGGAAGGCGGCGAGCCTTTCCACTTTGATGCCTATAATGAGTATATTGTGTTCGGCTCATTTACACGTGTTACATATTATTGCTACTTCACGAACGGGGCGTTCACGTTACAAAGTATGTGTGTTCAATATTATGTTTTCAATATTCAACCCTCTGATAAAGGCTCTACAGAGATAAATATATCCCCGCTATGGTCTGACACTCTTTATTTATTTACCATTACAAGTAATTACATGTTTAGCTTCCAGCTAAACAAATGTCTCGTACCCTGTAGTTACACGGGGTATATGGAGTACATTCCGCGAGGAGCGGCGCGACGTGATACAGTGGAGCCGGCTCGCGGCCGACAAGCGACCCGCGACCTTATCTCCAAGGAATAAACGTTACATTCGCACGATGGCGATCAAATGACTAAATGTGTTAAACTCACCGGAGTCAAAATTGTTCCCCCCAGCATCCATGCTTTGACCATGATATCCTGGAATCAGTACAACATAATACTTTAGTGCCAAAAGTATAGGTCTTAGACTTGTTCAAAGTCTAGGTAAGCTAGCTGAGTGGCGGCACCGGCGGCGCACACCGAGCTGTACCGTACCGGCCGCGCCGCTCCGCTCGCGGTACACATGGCGCAAAACAAACGAAAACAAAATGTACTCGTAATCCTTAACAATAAGTTTAATAATACTGTAGGTATGTTAGCATTCGGCGGGCGCGGGTCGTCGACCCCGGCACGAGGGGCCGGGGGCGGGGGCGGGCGGCAGGGGGAGAGGGAGGGGGCGAGCCGGCGTTATGATAATCATCAACATTACCATGAACGGCGGAATAAATGGAGAGAATCGTTACTGAAACTTGTTTATTGGCGCGCAGACACGTGGCACCTGCTCGCTATCACAACACGCGCCGCGCTCCGGCGAGACCCTGCACTTGCGGCTCTATCTAGAAGAAGCAACTACTGCAGTGTGTTTGGGACCCTCGGCGATCCCGGAAAGTTATAATTACCCTTTACGAACTTGTTAGTAATAGTAATGTACATGTTCAGTAGAAGCGCTGCACGAGAACAAGTGGTAAGATTGTGTAATGCAATGTGTTATCGGGCGAGCTTCCTTATCACTGTTATCGGCGATGTTATGCGTCGAGAATGCGAGCACGGTAACAACTCCGTGGAAGCGGTTAAGAGTGCGGGTTAGCGGTGAGAGTTATCCAGCGTGCGATACAAACTACAGTTATTTATAATTATTTTTTTAATGATAAATAGGCTTACGTTTGACCGCAGCTTGCCTGATGTTAAGCTTGACTGTGGTCTAAAGTATCACGCTTGCCTAGAAGGAACCTATTTACTCTAAATTTGAAGACCCCCCAGTTATAAGTGTGATCTAACGAATATTTATCAAGAGCAATCAAGAGGAACTATAATACCTATGACTTCTGATCTCAAAAATACCAATTCCGTAATAACTTAAAACGTCAGTTTGTCTAAATAAACTATTTGTATTTGTAGTTACTTGATACTGCTGTTCAAGGTAAATAGTCGAGGGCTACAAGTGAACCCGGCAATAGTAAAGCCCTGTGTGACCGCCTCCCGCCGCTTCCATCCTCTCTATGAGTGACAGTATATCGAATGAATAATCGAATTGACAGGTAGCGCCTGTAATTTGGCTGCCTCTTTCCCTAACGATCACTTAAGTTAAGCAACAGTCGGACAGTCTTTTATCTATGCAAGATGACTATTGACATTTAGAGCTGGACGCTGTCGTAGGTCGGAAGACGATGATTATCATTCCGGAAGAAGTCACCCGGGAACGATAGTAACTTCGCACCATCTAGCATTTTTGGTGGATGATATAATTAACGCGTTTATAAAAAAATAAACGCTTAATTAATTAACAATTATATCAAAGAAGACGTCGAGGCGAAACCTCGAGACTCGGTGGCATAAGAGGAGTTTTTACGTTTTTAAGAAGAGTTGTTACCGACTGAAAGAAGTTATCCCAAAATAGAAAATGTGGAAGCCACCGAAGAAAGATAATAGGATAGATTTAAAAAGCCTTTTTATCAAGCTTGCGAGTGTACTCGCTGGGTCAACAAAATACATGAACGATGATAACAAAGTATTAACCTTTACTTATATACCTATAGTATAAAAATAGAGTTGTTTACACTACTTATAACTCCAGAACGGCTGAACCGATTCGTTTGTAAATAGGAAGAAAGGTAACTTAGGACCTGGAGACGGATATTATTAGTTCAATTTTATTATTTTCAATATGGCAAGTCAAAGTTTGCCAGGTAACCAGATAGGTATTCATAATTAAAATATAGTATGTGAGTGAAAAGTTCATTCATTCATTCAATATTTAAGAGCTGGGCTCTTGTCTGTGGAGTTTTTTCCAGGTAGTTCTGTCTTCGGCCAAATCCTGAAGAGTTCATATTGATCGTATAATGCGCGCAGTGTCAGGGTGTGAGCCTCTCCGAGCTCAGTTACAAAGCAATTAAACTCCGCCGTCCAATATTTCGTTCAAGTTTTACACCAGGCGGCGCTAGGGACGACCCTCTACACCTAATATATACTAAACTTACTATACTACTCTACACATCATACTTTGCTCGAGGATTTTAATCTAACAAGCACTAGCGTGACACATTCTTGGCCATTTGAAAGAAGTAGGTCACTGGGCGAAAATATATCTTAATACAGGGCGATGCGTCACATTACTTCGTGGGAAATTGGCAACGTATGCCAAAATAAAAACGCCGCAAGCGGGGCCAAACAATCCCATAACCCAGAAACCTAGTTAACAACGTGTTAATGATGCTGATACATATTAGAGTGAAAACAAAAACCGATGTACTTGCTCAAGTACATAGATATAGGATAGAGGGCGCCGGCCGACTCCCCGACACTCAGCTAACTACGCCTCTTTCTTAACGCTGAGGACAGATCGCCTTTTCTTCAGATGATGTTACAGGAATCGCAACAAGATCGATATAATAAAATTACTATTTCGTCTTCAATTTTACTGACAGTCTGAATCAAACATAATGTGCTGGACACCGGGGCATTGAGAAATGACAGGAGGATGCTGTCAACAAGCACCCACTGAATCGTGAAGCGCCTTTCAAAACTCAAGCGAAATCACATTAACATTGTTTCAAAAGACAGCAAAAAAAGGCGGCGGCCGTGCCTCGCGGCCTGGAAACTTGGAAACTAGGCCATCAGGCTCACGTTCGGCTAATCAATTCCAGCGCAATTAGCCAGCACGCAACGCTGTTACCGGCGTGCACTGCGCCCGCTGCACCGCCCGCGCCGCCGACTGCAGCCCGCCTCGCGACCCTCCTGCACTACATACTTATGTTCAGTTTGCCGCTACCGAGTCTAGGGCGCTCCGAACCGCCATGAGACCAGGAAACGTAACCAGATAACGAGATAAGCAACAACTCGCTCGAAGGCACAAAGTGATACAAACAAGAGTGGGGGCGCGAGCCTTCCACCCTGAGGGACCTCCAACTAACATTATCTCATCGGGCCGCAGGACGACACTAATGAGTGTGTATCGTTAGACGGTTCCGGACATTCCGCTCGGAGCGTTGAACTCGTCGTACGATTCGATCGAATCGGAAACAAAGAGGCGTCTGTTGATACAGGTTTGGCGGCGGCTCGGGTTAGCTGTCTGCCGGATTCCCAAGAGACAAATAGCTGAAGTTTGTCGAGAGCAAACAGACGTCAGGCCAGACGGCGATGCGGGCGCGGGCGGCGACCACACCCGCCGGCGCCGGCCCGGCACCGGCACCCGGCCGCCCGGCGCCGGCACGTGTGTCACCAGCGCCGATATGCGATCGCGATCCCGAATATTACGCGTAATTGTATCTGAAGTCGGGCGACACAAATGATTACAGGCAGGTTATATTGGCAGCATCGCGGCGGGCGTGGGCGGGAGCCATGGCGCGCGGGCCGGGGTCACTGCCCGCTCCCACCTCCCATCCCTTAACCGCGCGACCTTAATAATAAATCGAGCCCACAGCTGCGGAGTTGTCTCGGGCTGCGTGCTCGGTGGCGGGACGGCCTGGCCGCCGCACACTCCGCTACACTATGCACACGACAGTTCGGCTCAGACAAGTTTGCAGCTGTCGGAGATGGAGAGATCAAACACTAAAATGAGGGATGAATTTTAATATTTTTATGACCTTTAATTGGACAGGAAATGGTAAACATTTATTGTTTTCGTTTTATTGAGTGTCTCAATGCCTATTAGGGGACTTTCCAAAAGTCTTTTGACCGAATAAGACTCTTCGATCTTAAAAGCGAACGTTTTCCTCATTACACATTTCTATGAATAAAGCACAAAAGGCTCGTCTACACATCCGGAGTAAGCTCCGAAATGGTAAGCCATTACAAAAGCTCTACTGCGACTCGAGTGCTGACTTCGTCGAGTTGTGTATGTAGTGCATGACGAGGCCGCCGCGGCTGTAACCGCACGAGTGTGTCGACGCTAAGCCAAGCAGTATCAGGTGCGCGCTCGGCACGCTCCAGCAGGCTCGGCACAGGGCGGGTTGCATTACCGGCCGGCGCCGGCTCGCTGCCCGAGTTACCTACTGCCGTGACACGCCGCTCGATGGCTGCACCACGCACGTACCTCTTGTGAGGATCACTACTAAGGAGATCTGATGCGGTTGCCGAAGTGCAACGCTCGATGCCGGACCCTATGGTTGAGTGACCAATTGACCATGCAAATGACTGCCATTTGCTATTGAAAAAGAAAACTGATTGCTATTTAAAAAGTGATCTTATAAAATCAAGTTTGTTATTTCCTTTGCCTGACTCCTGCGGTTGGCCACTGAACTCGTAAGAAATTATTATTCGACCTCGATAGCTCTACACGTGTTGGAGAAGTTTAAACCTTGGAGAAAGTAATAAACAAACCTTCAATTGGCAGAAAGGGCAAATGACGCATTTCAGCCGGACTGTATTACAACTGGTTCAGTAGCAAGATGTTACAAACTAATGCCTTTCAAGTTGTAAGGCTTCCGGCTTCCGACCGAACGCAAACTAGGACAAGTTCTCAACAAATACCTACTTTCAGATCTAGCGACTTGATAATCAATGCGTCTTTATTCTGCTCAGAACTTGTGAACAATTTCAGTAAATAAAGCAAATATATGTCGCTTGTAATACTTTGGTTTTATATATACAAGATACATTGTGTAACAAAGACATGTACATACTTTCCCCCGGAGAGCCGCGTCGGGCTCCGGAAGGGGTTTTGGCAACAACTCGACAGGAAGAGATATTACATTACTTAATTAATTTATTCCAGCGAGCATGTGTACATAACCGAACCGATACACGATATAATGTAATGCTAGGAGTGTATAACTAGGTCGTGCATAACACTCTTGTAGGTACGAGGTACACACCGGTCAAACACCCCCCGACTCGAGCGAAAATACATTTCAATCGACAGAATTAATTTGGAAAAATTCTATTCCGGATTATATTTAGCACAATAGGGCGTAATTACGCTCAATATCGATCAATCGATGTTTATTTTGAGCTTCGTCCGTAATGAGGAACAACACAGCTGGGATCATAAAGTGGTTTGATTCATACGTAATTTAGGTAATAGTAATACGCGGGTTTCCAGTTTGCCTGGTGACGTACTTTTAACTGAACGACAGAACAATAACGTTGCGTATATTTTGTATGTGATTCCGAACTGGCACGTTTTAGCTCAAGCTGGTGTTTGGAGTCAAATGGACTACTTTTTTCACTAAATTGGCAAACCTATTCGTTACCTATAAATAATGATAAGATTTGTTTGATACAAGTACACGCTCACTCTATTTGCAATATAAACAAGGATGAAGTTATATTTAGCATTGCACAGATAAGAACCACGTTCCGGTTAAGGCTAAGGCTTTGGCGCCAAAGGTTTGGTTGTAACCAAAGGCAATCTATAAATAGGTGGCTTTTTATATTTTTCCCGGACACGATTCCACAAAGGTTTCTTACAGAATAACGAGGTTGGTATATCGCATATCAAAGAAAGTAAATATTTTTGTTTGGGAGGAAAGTAGGAGAGTCACGTTTCATACTACAAAAGATTCCTTCCCCTTTGACTTTATATATACATAGGATAGGTGTCTTTTTGTACATCACAGTAAGCAGTAAGTCACGACCAGATTGTGCTAATTGTTCTATTTCTCATGTACACTGTAGCATACAACATAATACCTGCGTGTAGATCTTCCTCTCAGGCGAAAGTTACGAGATTGTAGTTAATATCACCAATTAGTTTAACCAGGTACCTAGATGCCCGACATGTCTAGTGTAGTGGGAATATTTACTGGTGTAAGGAATTCTTGAATTTGTATAAAAAACAATACATGATGCTTGAAAAGGATTAAATGATTTTTGTTGCACCTAAGCCTATAAGTTCGGCATCTTCTCGAAGGTGCGTCGGTACTTCAAGCCGGAACAGTCGCTCACTTTATATAAAGCACAAGTTCTGTAGTGCATGGAGAACTGTTTGATTAGTCCCACCTTTGGGTGGGTCTCAGAATCTCAGAGTCAGATGGGTCTGCGAAGTACGAGCCTGGAGGCGTGGGGAATCTATTGAGAGACGAGCCAGGAAGCTCGACAAAGGAACATAGACCATTCTTGCGTGACTAAAGCCAAGCTTCAAAGCCTGGAACGCTGCCGCAAGGTTGCTAGCCTAATGTTATATATCGGTTGCATTGTGAATCTTTTCCGAAGATTCGCACAAAGCGCTTCATCTCAACATTCATATTGAGGACTGCGAAGCCTTGAAATTCTCTACCTGAGTTTCCTGAGAAGTTGAAATCGTGATTGAATAGGTTATCCTAGGAAAGCGTGCTACAACGCAGGCCACAGCGCTGCAACAGGCAAGCTGTGTTCAAACGCAAACCGATAACAAAAATACTGAAAGTATTGGATATGCAAGTACTGCCGAAAGGGTTGGAGCTATTGTATACAGGTCATTGACCGCAAGTCGCGGGTCCGACGGAACGCGTGGGCGACTGAGATTTGCTTGTACAGGGGAGGGGGTTCCCCGACACGCGCTGCTCGGACCAAACACCCTACTGACTATACATTTCCGCCATTCTCTGGAATACGTAAATGGTTTTCGCTAAATTGTGCTCTTGTATAATAACAATTGCTTTTATAAAGGAAATATTTAATAGGAAACTCTCGATTTGTATGCCTTTGGACATAGATAGGTATACATATAGGTATTGATAGTATACAAGCTGACGGTCTGCTTGATGTTAGCAGTTACGGTCTCGTGACTTCGTTTTAAATCACGGACAATCAATCAGTTGGACGGTTTATAAACATCTAAGTTTGCTATGTAAATATATACCGAAAGCGAAGCTCATACATAGTCTAACGATTCAAAAAAATCGAAAAAGAAAAATACATTGATTAGTATAAAAATAGTAGACAGAGTAAACCCCATACATTATGTTTCTGTTATAATAACTTCCTAACTTTTTTGTGGAAATATTTGTCGAGTGCTGAGCACCGGCAGAGGCAGGGTGCCGCGGGCGCCGGCGCCCCGCGCTAAGTGGGTTACACCGACATTATCACTACATATTTACAGTTTAGGATCGCGGCCCACATACTGGACGACGCGCGCTATGTACCGCCGCCGGATATTCCGGGAATTAGGAACCAAGTAGGTCATCATCGTCAACAACAAGTCAAACCGAGCATTCACGGGCCCGATTTAATCCTTTGTTGCTGACTTGGGGGATATTTTAACGGCTTCGCACACGTGGAGTTCGCAACGCGCCGTGAAACCGCCAGGCTTGTCGGCTTTACCGCGAGTCAGAGGAGCTAATACACACAGAGCGTGGAAATATGGAAAGTGAAGCTGTTGCAGCTTCGCGCTGTTTCTGTTGAATATCCCGGAACTAGGACAGTATATTGCGATCTTCGACACGTGTGAATAGAATAACGGGGCGGACACAACCGCTACTCCCTCGAGGACAAGACGACAGAGAAGTGCCAAGCGAGGTAACGAGCGGGCAGCAGGGACCGGCGAGCCGCGCGACCATCGATCCATCAGCTCGCGGCGAGATAACGCTCCGGCGGCATCGCCAGCCACCGTAGCGGTCACACGCACAGTTACAAAACCGTTACGAGGTTGGAATTGTGCGAAAAGTAAAAGGTCAAGTATGGTCGCGATAGTTGTGCGTGGTGTTGCAGGGCGGCGGCTGCGGCGCTCGGGGGCGGCGCTCGGGGGGCGCGCGAACTAGTTCAAGGAGGGTCATTGACAGCCCGCACCAGACGCCATTGTGCAGACGCTAGCCAGACGCGCAAAAAAGTGAAACCTGTAGTCTTCGCAGAAAAAATATAGCAGCCACTCGAGCCGCGGTGAATGAAGAAACCATGACTCGTTATGCAACGCTCGCCGCCGCCGAGCCTTGCGCAACCCGGCGGGCCGAGCCGCGCGCCGCCGCGCCGCCACTGCTTGCAGCCCGCGCACCAGGATACTACTTCATCACACCTCTGTCTATTTGTGCTCAGTGCACAAATAGACAGATGCCAGATAAAGGAAATGACTGTATAGGTAATGAATGTACTTGGAAATTGATTTATTAAAAAAAAACATGGTTTTTACCATTGCTCAATTATGTTATGTAGAATTCATTATGGAACCTAAGTTAAAAACTAAATTTATTATTTTTACCACTTTTGAAGCAACTGACTGTTTTTTTCCCTGGAACGAAAGTATTCCTGGATGTGCACATATATTCCAACACCAAAATTAACCACCATAACATCTTGTTTGCATTTAATATTAAAAAAGTATAAGAAAATATCAATTTATCATTTTTGATCAAATATACAGTGATACACAAAATGTTGCAACATTCAAGGTCATCAAGAAACTTCAGTCTGGTGTCTACACTTTCAAATTGTATAACACCTTATATACCTGCATAGCTATATTTATAAACATTTACTTCAAGCAATGTTTATGAATATAATTATGCAGTCTCAATCATTTATTTTTTGCAATATTATTATATTTTTAAACAAGAACCTGTTCATTGGTAGCGCTAAGTAAATTATTTAAAATGTATATAAACAAAACTCTTCAAGTTCAATTCAATAAATTCTAAGCCAAGATGTTAATGAGTCATTAAATTGTGACAGTTGGAATGCATTATAGTGTCTAGTCTGATAACAATTTAGCTTATTTTCTTAAAACATGTTTGTTGATTCAAGGCCAAATGTAGCAAGAGTACATAACAAACTCAGACAGTTTCAATTTTAAATCAAAAGAAAATATAATGGTAGTTATGTTTATTTGTCTTTTGCTTAGTAGTATCATTAATGTCCCAATCAGGTTGGAAGCCTCTCTAAGCTCTCCCAGGTGTGTACGATATGCAAACACTAGGTGATACTGTACCAGCTATTGGTGGTGATTCAGCGGCACACACGACTAAACTAATTTAAAGAAGCCCCATCTCTTTTCATCTTAGGTGGCCAGAAAGAGATGGCATGTTCTGAACCACAGACAAAACAACTAAAATAACATCAGCGCCCGGCTCTGTACGCATACTGTCTTTCCGACAAAATGTTTTGGTCCATTACGAAGTTCAGAAGCCTCCTATTCAGACCAACTTCAAACACTTTACTAATCGCAGGGACGAGCGAAATAGGGCGATACGATTTGGGCTCCGATTTTTTGCCCTTTCCTTTATACAAAGGGCTTATCTTCACCTTCTTTAAGGCTGCCGGATAAACTCCCTCGCGCACGCAAAGATTAAATAAATGGCTTAACAAAAATGGAATGTGCAGGCAGTTTTAGAGGTGATACAAGTGAGTGCATCCAAAAGTCCCCTATATTTTCTACATTTGACATGATTTTAGTTGTTTTGACTATGGTGCAGAATGTGCAGTCTCTTTCTGGCCACCTAAGATGAAAAGAGACGGGGCTTCTTTAAATTTAGTTAAGTTGTGTGTGCCGCTGAATCGCCACCATTGACACCATATTCATTGACTAGGTATCTGTATCAACAATAATATGAGATCTATGAAAATTCTAGCCTCCTACTATGCTACTTTATTTACCGAATTCTGGATGTGCAGCAATAAGATTGTTATGAGGATTTCTCAAGCAATATGAAGCAGCATCTGTGAAGTTAGTCACTACTGTTATTTACATCGCCAGGTTAATGGCATTTCCAAGAGTTAGTGGGCAGTTTTCTGGACTATCATAAATAAACTATTATTAGCAACTTATGCTACAAGTAATACTCATCCAGCTCCCCGGGGCCTCCACCCGCGCACTCACTCTCACACCGGTAGTGAGGCAGTAATAGTGAATCAGCTGACTCCACTACACTTGTAAAACTTCACACTCTCACTAACTTCACCAATGCACTGACACATCACACAATTCACTCTTGCACCACTTAGAACAGCTTGTTCCTTTGTTTGAACATTCGTTTAATGGGTTTGGTTTCTTCTTTGTTCTAATGGTGTTTACTTGGTGTTGGCGAGGCAGCGCGGTAAGGCTGCCGGAGCGAAGACAAAGAGCGAGGGGGCGCGGCGCTGGCTGTCAGCTGACGCAGCGGGCGCTCCGCTGCGGCCGGCGACACCGGCCCACCCGCCGACCCGAGGTCGCAGACAAAAAAATCGATAGGTCAACAACCTCTAGCGGCTGGCGGCCGGGGCGGCCCTGGGGCCCGCTCGCGCGCTGCCGCTGGCGCGCGGCCTCCGCGCCCGGACCGGGGACGCCGCCGGAGACGTAACATACCCGAAATCGCCATTTTGAAACGGGAACAATGAAATATTTACTTTTGGACGCTCGGTAGGCTTCGGTGACTGCCGACGGTTACCGGATGCGGCGGCCGCCCGCTAACCAGGGACGGAGCGCCGCGGGGCTACGATACGTACTCTGATTAGAAATCCCTTCGTCACCGCTGCCGATATCCGACATCGCAATCCACTCCGAATTCTACAGCGACCCACCGATCTTATTAGATCGGAACTTCACTCTCGCCTCGGACAGCTCGAATTGTCTATGATTTCGTAAGCTATCAAAATAAGGTTCTTTGTATTGACACTATAGTATTATATCACTTCGCCTCAGATACGTTTAAACTAGAATTCAAAATATAACTGAAATATCATATGAGTAGATGTTCTTAGACTGGTCTTCTTGTTTTTAATATCAGTTTTTATTGTCTGTTACAGAATTATACACTGTTATAGCTGTTATTGAATTGAAAACATATTTCTCTAAAAAAACCCAAATAAATCTGTCACTCGCTCTATGCTTGTCTATGATTGTGACATCGCTTGTCAAGCAATAAAAGGGTTGCCAGCTGTCAAGTCAGCTGCTAAATGAGTAGAGCTATCCACATCACAACGATAAAATACATCATCATTATCATATTATCGTTGTTAACTTAGCCTGTTTAACATGCCTTTTTCGTGCCTCGGCTGCATTGATATGGGAAGGATCTACTGTGACACAGTTTCCACAATAAAAATGTATCTTATTTGGGTCCTAGCTGTATTTAATAACAAGCTAAAATTTACTAATTACCCTTTGGCAGTTTAAGCCTCTTGACAGTTTAACAACTTACCGCGAAAAAGAAAAATATGTGTTGCTTATAATTAAATAATTGAAAATGAAGATTGACTACCACTCAATGTTGTCAGTATGTACTTATTAAATTGTTTATTTTGACGTGACAACGTCTTAAATTAGGTTGCGGCTGGGAGTCACTTATGAAAAAGTGTAACGCCCGGTAACGTTACGATGAGTCACCGAACGAGAGAGAGGCCCGCCGAATGCCTTGCGTCTCTCTCCCACTCAACTATGACTTTACAGGCAACCATTTTTTTTAAGGTGCTATAAGTTTGACGTATCAGTTTGTGTATTTTGATTTTGTTGTAGAATTACTTTGATATACTAAGATATTTTTTTTTGTTTAAAACGTTTGTTAGTCGAGGGTGCTTTTAGCTAATATGAAAATAAGTCCAATATGGTTACAACAAAATGGTGGTTAAAATATTGTATTATAACTTTTTCAATATACGTAAAAATTTAAAGGGCCTGAAATAGAATACCTCTTCTATCATATATTTCAGATACAAAAAAGCCTGCGCCACCACAAAATAATGGCTCAGGAATTTTTAAATTTGTATTTTATTTACACTTTCACAGACCTAGTTATAACTACTTATAATATTACGAAAAAATAGTGATCGAACAATTAAATAAATTATGAAAAGTTTTGCTCATAGTTGTAATGTCGATTGGTTCCAAGTTAGATAAAATATCCAAAAAAAAAACGAAATATAGAACTTTATTGACCATAATTATGGTATGTTACCAGGCAAGTCACACAACAAATTTTGCAAATTTAAATGATATTATACATAATTAAAGTTATAAATGTCATAAAATATTCTACGCTATTGAATACTTCACACAAGAGCAATTGTTTTGCAATATCTATTAAATTTAAAATAATGTTAACAGAGTTCGAGATCGTCGCGGCGAAAGATGCGATTCCACATTGTACTCGCTAGGAGCTCTAATAATTAATGTCCTACGCCATTTTTTTAGATGATGAACTTGTTTGTAAATTCATCGAAATGTTTTTTCACTCAACAAACGAATAGTATTCACAGAATTAATTAGGTTATTTTGAATTGTATCAAAGATAAGCAACCTCGTCGCGCCTGTGTAGTCGTTGTCGTATCGTTACAGCCTACGACCGAGAGAGATGGCAACTCTGTATTAGAATTAAGCGCCAAATTTGAAAATGTTGAGCTCTTCATTTCCGAGCTCTAAGTACTAGAATAACCGGTTCTAAAGATTTTCCTGGTGTTCATAAATTAAGGCTTTCCGAGCCCCATACTAAATGCTTCTCAGACTGGCAACCATTTCCTCTAAGATTTTTAAATAGTAATCACTTAACATAAACTTAAAATGGTCTAATTGGGGCGCGAAATAGGTAATATTATACATTTTTTATCGCAAAACAGATATATCAGCGTGATTTTTTCCAGCAAAATACACATGTATGAGTGCAGTGCAACAACTTAGCTGTTCAGTTGACAGTGTCGCTAGTGGAGATTTGTTGCCACCTAAGAGTGCTGTCGAACTTGTAATTCCAATTTTGGCCACCTGAACAGCTAAGTTGGTGACATGTATACGTATACATTGTTAGTTTCCGTTTCCGTTAGTGTCATTCTCTCTGCCAAACATGAACCCAAGCTTACCATCCGTAGTAATAAATCAACAAAATTCCGATAGATGGCAGGATCAAAAAAAGTATTGTTAAAGAGTTTGATGAAATTTATTTATTATTTTTAAATAAATTATTGCTATTTTTATATTAAGTATCGTAATAGAATTAAAAATTTAAAATATGTATAATTTTGTTTGATTATTTGAATGAAATTTAGTTATGTCAATGTCAGTTTGTCATATTTGACATACTTAAAAAAACGTATTTATATTGCAGCAATAATTTTTAGGGTTAGGTACCCTAAGAATGAAATTAATATACTAATGCGATCTTTTCTGTACTTAAAAGATAAAAACGAATGCCTTTTACAAAATATTCGTTGTCTGTCTTTCTGTCACCAGCTGTTTCTTATACACTGTGATAGCTGAAAATTTCACAAATTATTTGTTTCCGTTGCCGCTATAACCCAAGAGTATACAAGTACTAGATACGCTATAACAACAAATACTAAAAACAGAAAATATCAAAGGGTGGATGACACGTTTTTAAAGTGTACCTTAAAATACGTGTTATATTTTGTATTTTTGCTTAATATCAATAACGATAACAGGACACTAAAGAATTCTAAAGAATATTAAGCTACATATTACCTCTTTTTACTCTATCTTTACAATGACACTTGGTAGATTCTTTAATGATTTCTCTCTTTCTTTCTTTCTTTCAAAATAAAACGAATGTTTGATATGGGGCAAAAAACATGTTTTTTGTATAAACATGTTTTTTTGCCATATTTTTATAATGGTACGGAACCCTTCACGCGCGAGCCCGGTTCGTACTTGGCCAATTATATACATTTTTTATACTTACGTCTTTTGTTTACCTATCAATATCTTTATCAATTTCATAATTACAAAAGGCTTGTTTGTTTGTTTGTTTGGATGTTTTTATGTTTGTTTGACGCAAATAGGCTCCGAAACTATTGGACTAAAATTAAAAATTCTTACACCGTTAGGAAGCTACATTATCCCCAAATGACATAAGCATTATATTTTGTTGCAAAGGGTAATAAATTCTTTTAAATACTCCAGTAATGTAACACAAGGTATAAAAAAGAGTAAAAAAATTGTTTCATGGCATGCGCTATGAAAAGTTAGTTGTGGCGGGTGTCGTTTAGTATGTCTTGAGAGCAGCGGAACCCATAAATACAAAAAAAAAATTAATCTATGTCAAAATTATAATGCGATAAAATTTAAATGTTTGTTTGTAACGAATAAGAACGACTTTCAAACATATCTCCTAGAATTAATTTTTTTTTATGCCCGTGCTAAGCCGGGACGGGCCACTAGTGTATAATTATATCAACGATACAATATGTAAACTGCCAGATGTACATTTATTATAACTAAGATTTCGACAGGCCTCTTACCTTAGAATAATAATAACAGTTTTTTTTATTTCAAATGTAGCTAAAATTGTATCCATAGTCTAATAAATATAAATTCCCTGATAATATGTAATTATTTACTTTTCTGATCATTAGACTTGAAGCTGATAAGATAGAGTAAAAATTAGATTTTATCAATAAAAGGTCTCTGGATACGTAGCTTTATCAGATTTTGGCATCCCACGCACGCACTGTATGTAGAAGGTACATATGTGTCTAGCTCCGGTTTTGATGTTCTTAGCTATGTTTGATGGTATTCGGATGTCCGCGAATACAAAATATTGGATATGATATTATTCGCAACTTTCCCAAATGAAAGGGCTTACATTTTGGAATCATGCGAAAAATACAACTGTTTCATGCAATATGTTAGATGATTCGTGAGAAAAGTTTTTTCTTGTTACTAATATCATGTACCCTATAGATTTTTACTTTTCTAATTTCGTTTGAGGTTTGAAGGTATGCGCTATGAATATTAACATACACGAAAACGAAACCTATTGAAAATATTCTCTTTCTCATAATTTTCCTTCAAAAAAAAAGAGTTTCAAACAAAATAAAATAGCAAGAACAATTCATGAGATTCGAACCATGGTCAATTCAAATCATAAAAATATTTCATGTTCCAAAAATGCTTCCTCTACGAACGAGCTAATATAATCGACAATTAAGCGTTCGAAATTGGCATCCATATTCAAATATGCTGCAGTTCAAGTGACAAAAAAAAATTGTCAATGCTAGTGTGAGTGTAGCCGCATCGTCACAGAATAGATGATAGTAGATATGGGTTTTATATGGCTTTTTGTAAATTTTTGCTATTAACGCTTAATATATGTTGTTTTGTGATGAGCCTTAAAAATAATACATTAACAGTAGATTTCGCGAACCGATTCTGAAGTTACAAAAGAAATTACTTGGGCTGCTGGGATGAATATAACTAACTTATACCTATTTAACGCCATCTAGCGGCATATGAGCACTTGCAGCATGCTAGCGAACAACCTTAATGATTAACATTTTTATCCTGCTTTACTAACGATGTTTACCGAATTATGAAGACTTGTTCATTTCAAAAGTAGAAGAAGTTTACTCATTCAGGACTGTAAACAGAAATGTATCATTGAATAAAACAACACTTTAATATTACAAATGACTATAATTTTGTCACAATTTTTCCATACATGTTAATAATAACTTTTTACCTTACAACTATTTATAATACATTACTTAACCATTAATAATATTGTATTTAAAATTCATCCAGTTTAATTTAATTACATTTCACGGAGTCGGCATCGAGTGACTATTTTATTAAATTTAAAATGATACTCACGCAGGACGATACAAATGTTAAAACGTAATTTTGAAAACGTCGAGTACTTTATGTTACACTATCATGTAATTCGATTAGATCTTATTATACTAAAATATTTCTTGCTTAGTTACGCTACGAGAAGTAGTATTATCGTTAAAAACTGTACAAATATATCAACTTTAGTGTTACCGCTAGCGTAATAATAAGTAAACGGACCTGCGAGCTGGCGCTCCACTGCTCCTCCATCCGACATTACGATAAACGTTTACTTGTACTTCAAGCCGCGCGGCGCGCGCGCACGCAGCCCGCGCCCCGCGCGCGCGCGCCGCGCCCACCGCGAGCACCGTGTCCCACATGC
This sequence comes from Mellilla xanthometata, assembly GCA_035578125.1. Lineage (NCBI taxonomy): Eukaryota > Metazoa > Arthropoda > Insecta > Lepidoptera > Geometridae > Mellilla > Mellilla xanthometata. The sequence goes on along the minus strand of JAPUBQ010000023.1, from coordinate 143,109 downwards.
GAGATTACCGAGTAACGTGCAACCTGCCCGCGCTGACTCCGCGCGCCTCCACTCATATATTGTGCACTCATCGCAAGTCAAACATATAGCTTTATTCAATATAAGAGAAACAGGGCACCTTTAATCATTTTGTCAGTAAACATAACATCGTATTGAACTCTACAACAGCTGTACAACCCACAACATGTTTTGGATATATAATAGTTACTTCCACGGACGGTCGTCAGATGGCGCTAGTCACGCGACGTGGACGCTAGCGCCACCTGACGAGGCTGCATGGTAGCGGAGTCGGCGGCGCGGCGTCAGCGGGCATACTAACTGCATAATTATAACAAGCAAGTACAATAATAATTAATAAAATATAGTTAAGTATCAATAAAATTGAGCTAGAGACGAACTTAGCAGTTCGTTTGCAACATGTCCCTCAGTTTTATTACAGCTTTAATTTAATAACAAGTAAATAAATATTCTCTTTTTGGCGCCGATTCTTTTCTGAATGATTTGTCTCCTATTCACATTTTGAGTATTCATGGATACAATTAAAAGTTGTTGTTTATGTTGAGTGAAGGCGCAGCACTATCGGCGCCAAAGCATGATTCAAATTAAAACCGTCATAAAACTTGACCGGATATGAAAATTAGATTTAGTTTCCACATTGAAAACAATGAATTGTACATCAGACTGTCAGTATTACACAAACAACAGCAATTTTCATATCCCGCGATAAAAGAGATTCAGATTTACCACTAAATTATCACTTGTTAGTCTAACTTCGTCTTCGAACTTCGATCAATCAGAAAATCCATCAATCAAGTTGATAATCTGATTGATCGGACGTTCTATAAACACTATAAGTGCACTGAATATTTATTAGTACGGAGCTGAAACTGACAACGCGCGATAACCAATGCGACGTCATGGAGGGAGACCGCGTCTCTGACAACGAAACAATGATCAAAAACTAACCTCTTGAAACTTTAATTAACAATATTTTTTTTTTCATTAAATATAGCAACCGATATAGGGAAAATATTTTTTTATATTTGTTTTCAGTGCAAATACAAAGATATTTTGACGCTGTGCCTCCCTCCAGCCGCACTGGCTGCCGGCGCTATCCCAGTAAGCGAGGCTACACTGTATGGGCACGTGTTATTGCTATCGTTCACCCGCTATGTATACATGTACCTATATACGTAGTATTGCTTCCTCGATCCTGCATACAGTATTCATTTGGCACAAAACATATACTGAAATAAGCAACCACAACTAGCGCGGGTTAATAGCACATACCTTTTTACATACGCATACAATTTAACTATTTTCTTACTAGAGGTCTGAGTTTGTTGTACTAATGATGGAACATTTAATAATATATTGCTAGAAAAACATGAAATGAAATGACAACATTAAAATGAAACTGAACATTTTTAACAAGTAATACATACTATAATCAATCAATCCGCCACCATAGCGGCCGCGCACGGCACGCGAGCTAGTATGTAGGTACGTGCTATATCCCGGCGGTGTAGCGGAGTGTCCGTGGTCTAGGTGAGGGCACGAAGCGACACTAATTCACAACCAAGCGGCGCGCGGCGCCCTACTTACTCTACACGACACTGCTCGCACACACACGCACCGAGAGCGGACACTAAAGTGTTCAAAACCGTTGGATTCGTTGAAAAAAAAGGTAGTTAAAAAAAAATCTGAACGCGCGTATAGACGCCATTATGAAAAATTTGTTTTCAAAATGGCTTCTCGCTTCTTGCCGTTTGAACCGCACGGTTACAGTTTAAAGTTTGGGTCACGCGTCAGAGGAAAATATTTCATGTCAGTTTGTTATAATAGTGTAAAGTAGTGCAGCAGTGTGTGTGTGCGCGGGCAGCAGCGACCACCCGCCGGCAGTGCGCGCGAGGCGGCCTCGACTCGGACAGCGCGCGGCGGCTCGCCGACCTCGCGCGTGTCGTACTCGACAGCGATTCACTACAACAAATATTCACCAAAAAAACATTGTATAACAATTGTACTAGTTATTATAATAGAGATAAATTTTAAAATTGTATTATGTAAGTATATTGCCACGAGTTAGAATGAATTTTACAAAAATATACATAACTGTACAAATAGTTGAGCGACTCAATGCGTGCACCGGTCGGCCCTAACGAGCGGTGTGGCGGGGTCGCCGCCGGCGCCGCGCCGTCTGCCGGCTCAGCGAGACCAGCGAGCGCCGCGCGCCGACCCCGCGCCTTAATATAGAGAGATAAAAACCCACGCGCGAGCGAGACGCCCTGGCGGCGCGGCTAGCGGCATCCCGCTCGCGCGCTCGCCAAACACACTAACGCTAACTCGTTGATAGAGACTTACGTACTAGGGGTTAGTCCTCGCTCGCTATCACACGCCCTCGCGCTCGCCACCACTCCCACCCCCTCCGGCCCTCCCCGGGGGAACCACACACAGTAATCGAGGGTCGGGACAAATCAACTCACGACAGAAGAAACGGAACGCAACGCGGCCAAGCCTCCCCCTTATAATACTGCCATACAAAATTCTTATACATATACAATATCAATAAATACGTGACGCAATCAGTCTCCCGCGACATATTCCATCAGTTAGAGATTGCCTCACACTCCCCGCGACCGATGGCGGCGTGGCGTCCCGTCCCCGAGCGAACACAAGCTATAGAGTGAAGGCCGCGAGGTGGCGCCACCGTGCCGGTCACCGCCGGCGGCAGTGGCGCCCGCTGGCGGCGCGCGCGCTCACTAACACGATACTGCCCCGTGCGTGACAGACAAACATTCTGTTTGTGCGAGTACTATGTTTATTGGTAACATCCCACATCTCTTGTTTGATATCGAGTTGCGCGGATTATTTCATATCGTTCTCACATAGTTAGCGACATGAGCAATCTACGTATGAATAAGATAAAAACAACAACAAAAAAATCACAATTAGAAAAACTAGTATTTAGATGTCTGCCTGTCATACACTGAGCTCAAAAAAGAACATATCAAACGCAAAGAGAAAACATACAAAATTATTATTTTTACAAAAAAGTAAATACGAAACGTATTAGGTCTACAAATATATAAATAATGGTAAAAATATAGTATAATATGAAAGCGTAATAAAGCACTCGTTATGTACAAACACGCACTCGCGCACGCAAACCTAAATACATTTATTTATATATATGTATATTTACTGGGGAACCATTCCATCAATTCATACTTTCTATGTTGGAGCGTGTCACCGACATATATACATACTATACTGGTATATATAATGAACTTCCCGAACACATCATAATAGGTTGTTTACTTCATTTTGAACAACTGGGGTCTGGAGCACACAAAAATACATTGTATTTTTCTTTCTATACCAAAAATTTATTAAAATGCTCATAAATGCATAATTCGAGTGCGCGAGTGAGACGCAAAATAACAAAAAAAAACCCTACAAAATACGTACTCAAAACTGAGCAAAGAGAACGGGCGAGGTGCGCACCGCGCAACTCAATCATAATAATAATAAATATAAAATAATAAAATCTTAAGCAATCTTAAATACCCTGTTGATTTCATTTCATTATAAAATAATCCCCTCCAGGTTGTATAACGACAACTATCTACGTGTGTGTGTGTGTGTGTGTGTGTCCGAAGCTCGCGAGCAGCGAATACCCCCCTCCCAATATCCCCCCCCTCCTACCTATAAATTCTTCCAAGTAATACCTATCTTTAACGTATATGTCTTTATTACGTATGTTATTTTCGTTTCATTCATTATTTACTTTAGCCTTACATTACAAAAACGTTTGTGCAAAAAAAGGTTTTTTTTTTTTTAATCAATCAATTAATTAATAAATTTTACTAATTGTTAATTTTTTTTTGTACAAGAATTTATAAATAATTAATGACTTCTCGGCCCCGGGTGTGTTGTGTTCACCGATAAAAAATTAGTCGTCCGGGGGCGTTACTACGGACATATCTGAGACTAAGCTCCATAATGGTAAGTCTGTATAGTATTGGAGTATAACGGGAAGGCTCCGGCCCGACCCGCCACGGAGAGTCTAGTTACCCAATGTAGTGACAAATGAAACGGTTCGCATACATCTCCCCGCGGGAGAGGCAGTGTGCTCGAGTAGCGAGCAGGCACCATACAACAGACACGCGGCGCCTGCGCGCGCACCTTAAGTACATGGTACCGGCGAGCTCATACAGCCCGCGGCGCTCGCCGGCGGCATGGCGACCTAAACTATACAACATTAAAAATAGTAATTATCAAATTGAATATGTAAAGTAACGGTGTCACTAGCGAGCCGAAGCTGTGCGCGTGCGCGGGTAACGCTCAGAGTCGTGCTGGTGTAGAGGGCAGCACCGGGCGCGCCGGCACCGCGCTCGCAATACAGTATACACAATCCGTAGGCCGTTGTGACTTAGTAAACAATATGTAGGCTGCGCGGGGCGCGCGGGACACTGACTAGCCGACACGGTCAGCAAGTGACTAGAACGACACACTCCACTGGCAAGACTACTACATACAACGCTCCCCCCCCCTCCCCGGCCCCACTATGGCAGTATATAGACCCGCCGCGCCCCGCGCGCGCCGCGTGTGATGTCAGACGATACATACAATATTTACAAATAAACGACTATAAATTAAGCTCATTCGATTTGAGAAAGGATTAAATTACATCAGTAGAGGCGGGCGCCCCTCCCCCCGCACCGGGGCACTCGCCCCCCTCCCGCGGGAGAGAGCGGTGCCAGCGGCGCCGACACGAGTGAGATTCTGTCTCGTTAGGCCAATATCAGACTAGTTTCAATACATCAAATCAAAGTATGGTAATTTAGAGCGCAGCCGGACGGCGCGGCCGGCTAACAGAAGCCGCCGAAGCCGACGGAGGGCACGGAGGGCACGGCGGGCACGCCGCCGCCCACCTCGCCGTTCTTGTGCAGCTCCAGCAGCTGCGGCGCCGACAGGTAGTGCGGCTGCAACACATACACCACATCACATACATCGCTGCGCGCAGGGCGGCGCGCCGAGCCTGCCACCACGATGCACTTATCATTCAAAACTCGTTTTGTGGACATCTTTTATAATTGCTCTGATGTCGAGAACTATTCAAATATTATTTAAACATTGATAAGTACACGATAAGTGCATATTCCGAGGCTCAGTATAACGTATTATAACTCCGTATATATGTAAACACGAAAGCAAGGTGTAGAAGCCTTTTCGCATGTATTGTCAAATCCAACAATAACCTTCAAAAATAAGTTATTCACACATTAAAATAATGTTTACAACTTCGCTGATAACGCGGCGAATAAAATCTACCTCTATCCGGTTTTCTAATCATGGTGACCTCGGCAAATTAGCGTATGCTTCTGATTTATAAAGTTTTTATATAGTCAAATAAAATGAACAAATATGAAATTAAAAGATCATGTGAAAAGGCTTCTTAACTTTGCCTACTGTTACAACTATCGAACAACTTTTATAGTAATCTAATTATAAAAGGTAATGATTTAGCCAAACGAAAGCTTGAATCTGGCTTTAAGTTAGATACTCATGATGATTCAAATCAAATCAAAATCTTTATTAGGACGTTAAATAATCATACAATTCGTAGCAAATGTTTAGTGATGATTACAGTAAAAGTTGTTCTATATAAAGGTTAAATGTAAATGACAGGTGTGACGTCCCAGTGTGAAGGTTATGGAGCAATGCAAGTCAAACAGAGTTAATGATGTTCCCACAGTCCGCGTGTGCGCAGCCGCCAGCCGCGCGCAGGGAGCCGCGAGCCGCGCCCGGTTCACATACCACGATACTGTTATCGAGCTAGCGGTATGTAATCTCGCCTCACTAGTCAACAGGTGATACTGACGCCATGTCCTGCCTATTTTAACGGCAGTTTAGACACAAGCATCAACTTTTAGATTAGCGAATAATATTAAACCAGTATCTAATTATTTACAATTTGCTAAAGAAGTTATAATGCGTGTAAGTTTGGTGTGATGTCACTCTTGGAATTGATGCATTAATATTTAAATTACTTTTATATTGTTTTGCTAAATCAAAAACATCCGTATACAATGTTTTTGGTTGATGTTATAGATGAAGATGTGCTTAATAGAATCTCTTAAGTTTTATCCCGACATCCCCTGTATGGTCTCCCCCTGCGCGCGAGTGGCTGGCTGCGTGTCCCCCTCCCGCCCGCACCCCGCCCCGCACCCCGCAACAAGCAAGCCCCGCGCCGCTCGCCTCTCACGTGCAATACGACCGCTAACAATATATTTTCTCCAACATGCTTGATCATTATGATCGCTTTAATATAATTGATGATTCAAATAGTAACAAAACATTTTATTACTATATATGTATTAAAGTTAAAAATTTGCCAGTTAGACCTTAACAAACAGCCACCGCTGTAATGTATCAATTATTTATTATACTCTGTTTAATTTATTGTTTATTTAAAATTTATTACTTTCATAGGAACATGATTAGAAGTAATAATATTATAATTAATTTACATTCGAAGATAAAATCTCTAATAAATGTGCAACCAAACTTTATTTAATAGTATCTTAATAATTTAATTATTTTCTTGGTGTAAATATAGTCTGCAATTTATATGTCAGATCCACCATCTAATTCCGCTATCATATCGTTTAACTAGTAGTTAGCCCATGTAGTGACTAGTACAGGCAATGGAAGTATACATACACACACGAGTTGTGTGTATGTAAGTGTAGATAGTGTCGCGAGCGACGAGCGGAGCGGCCGAGACGTAGAAAGAGAGAGTTACCTCGTCGCGTGGTGCGAGCTATACGCGCCAGCGGGCGGCGCCCCTCCCCGCCCCGCGCGCGCCCTCACGTGAGGCTCACATCGAACGAGCCCTCCTAGAATCCAACACACGCGCCATCTATACCTACTCGTAACTGCACCTGTCTCTGCCCGCTACTCCATACAACACACGGCAAGTTTAAATAGAAAAATACACTTGCTGTACTCAGATTATATCATTACATCTCCCGCGGAGTAGCGCCAGTCTACCAGGAAACAAGTTGACGTCTGGCCGCCATCTTGTTTACACTAGTTGTTTAAATGCCGCCGGCCGTGTCGTTCATTCAGTTTCAAATCAAATCAAAAGGGTGTCAAGAGTGTAGGAGCACAAACAAATTTACTTTTATTAAAAAGGAAATCGGAATCTTCTAATGAATCCAATAAATACATTTATAGACGCTCCAAATGCAACTTTGTAATGAGTTATCAAGTTATATAACAAGTGTAATTTTCGTTCTTTGATTGTTATATTATATAAGTAGGCATTTGATGAGCAGGTTACGTAACCAATCGAGCCTAGATATGTATGTGTGTGTGTGTGTGTGTGTGTACCTGCTGGTGGTGCGCGGGCGGCGGGTGCGAGTAGGAGTTGTAGTAGGTGGGGTTGTAGGGCGGGTAGTACTGCGAGTACTGCCAGTCGGCCAGGTAGCCGGGCGCCGGCCGCATCACGGCGCCCGCCCACCCCACCCCGCCGCCGTACCCCACGAACCCGCTGTACCTGCAACACGAGCGCGCACAGTCTTACAGCCACGCTCACACACCGCGCACACTACATCTGCAGGGACGACTTACAAATTGAGTAGAATTTAAAGACTTACAAATTATATTAGTTACGGTAAGGAGTGACACGACACGTCTCTCGCTAGCCTGATGATAAGCATGCTATCTTAACTCTAGTTACAGTGGAACCCTCAGGTTTTTAAAACAAAATTTCGGCGCGTCGCCCTGTGATATTAAATCTCATTTCCCATTGGTTTCAGCGGAAACAATGCTGGCTCACTCCCATAAATCATAATATCTAAGAATACGTTCGACTACAGCTAGCCTGATGGAAAGCTACGCGATCGTGTACGATACGCGTCTACGATACGGCATGCTTGCCTAGAAGATTGATACTGCATATGAAGACCCTCGAATGATGTTTCTGAGGTAACAGAGAGTCAGGTATTATTAGTAGTACAAGTAAAGTGAGCAAGTTACCCGTTGTTAGGATATGTGGGCGCAGCGTAGGCGCCGTAGGGCGGGTAGATGGGCGAGGGCGCGGCGTAGTCCGGCAGCGGCGGGCCGGGCGGCGGCGCCGGCGGCTCGCCGGGCGGCGCCGGGCCGGGGCCGGCGGCCGCGCCCGCGCCGCCCTCCGCGATGGACGGGATCTGGTCCACCAGCGACTCCAGCCCCGACAGCGACTTGGACGCCACGTCCTGCGACTTGGCCTTCACCGCGCCGCCGAACTCGCCCGGCGAGCCTGACACACACACACACCGGTCACACACAGCGCCCTCTACTCCTACTACATCATCTTATACATCACGCGTCGGTACCTGGCGGCATCCCGGCACTCGTCGCTGGGTACAATGTGCGAGTGTGGACATTACTCAGTACACACACAGATTACAAACTCTTAGCTAATTAACCCGCATAAGCAGCCCATTATACGTTCCCACTGCTGGAACTCGGGGCCTTCTCTCACGAGGAGAGAAATTTAGGCCATAATCCACTACGCTGGCCAAGTGCGGGTTGGCGGATGACACACATCTTCGCATATTGTGATCCTCAAACATGTCGGTTTCCTCACGATGTTTACCTTCACCGTAAAGCGAGTGCAAAACCGAAACTTGAAAAACAAGTCTTTAGTGTAGGGTCGGGATCAAACCAGGGGCCGTGCGATTGAAAAGCAGACGTTTCCCCACCGAGCTAAACTCTCGTCAATAATCTCGCCAGCTAAGTAACCCGGCTATAGTAAAATCTGAAATGTCAAGATCGTTATTATAGTAAGTAAGAGTGTAGGCAGCGTACCGTTGTCGTAGTGTTGGTGCGGCGAGTCCTGGTGCGGCGTGTGCGTGCGGAACGCGCCCGCCGGGGAGAACGCGCCCACCCCGCCCCCCGCCTCCGGCGTCGCCCTGCCACCACACACACACACACACATTATATATACACACTATATTGAAATATAGCATCCAGAATCATACATACAATTTAAACTAGGTCACGGCTTGCTGGTCAATTGCTTTGTTGTTTAGATTATTTGTATAAAATTAGTATAAATAAGTATAAAAAATTAGTCGTCACGGGACGCCTGACAGATGTGAAACATCGACATTCTTTTGTAAAAGGTATATGCAGAAAAGAACATATTGTGTTAGGAACTAATATATAATAATATGTCATAATGATAAAATAGAATGTTACGATTATATTTTTAAATGTTTTTTTCAGATAACGATGACTATTTATTGAATAATATTATCATATACTATTGTAATGATATTATAGTACTAGAATATAATTGAAAATTGACATGGATACATATCATATACTTTTGTAATGATATCATATTATTTGACTTGTAACTTTGGTGTTATCAATAAATGATTTGTATTTGAATAAACATTTATTTTCATGAAATACAAAAATGTATTATCAACATATTTCTCGGTTTTAGGTGCGGCTATAGATGTTTCCCATCAAAATGTGTGTAAAGCAATAAGAGCGCGGGTGTGCCGAGCGTACCTGTTGTAGTTGTTGGAGTACATGGCGGCGTGCTGGTGCAGCTGGTCCAGCCGCGGGCTCTCCGGCACGCCGCTCCCTGCGCACACACACACGTTATACAACACTGCATGTTCTCAATATTGAACACCTTACATGAACACAATATGGCGATATTGATGGCTTCCAAGTATGCTGAGTCAACTGTTAACTTTACAGGAGGGCGATTATAAGTATTTATATGAAATTTTAAAACAAAAAAAAATTATAATGTATTTAATGTGGCAAAATCTCTCAACAGTGCAAAGAAAAACGCGTACGTTTTTATTAATTTGGCAGATAAATCAGTATACTTCGTATATTTGCATGTTTAAAATGAACCACTTACATTTACATAACTAGAATTTTTCAATACATGTTTTTAGCTTATTTATAAGAATATAAAGTTTTATATACAGAACGATAAGACGAACAGAACGATTGAATGAATTATGCAAAAAACTTTTTTTTACAAGAAATGGGCTTGCGCTTGATCATATTATTGATTCAACTGATATTATGATCTAAAATGGAGCGCGCTTACAAAAAAAAACCTGTTCACTCTTGCTTTGAAAACTGCTAGATTATAATTTTCAGGGAATAGGGGAGCTTGGTAAAGAATTCCACGCCTTCGCGGTTCGCACAAGGAAGGTGACATTTGTCAATATATGTTAGTTGAGTGAGTATAGTTTAGAAGCCACCGAAGAGAGATGTCAGCTTGGGCTGTGTGTGGGAGGTATGGGAGACAGTGTGTCGCACCTTGTTCCTGCGCGTGCGCGTAGTGCTCGTGCTCGGGCTGCGAGTACGAGTCGGCGTCGTAGAGCGCGCGCGCGAACCCCGCGCCGCCCGCCGCGCCCGCGCCGCCGCCCCCGCTGCCGCCCGGCGACACGCTCTGGAACACGCACAACATATACATGCATTCGTGTACCTTATAATTTCCGCGTAGAAAACGTACACACTTACATTATTACTAAAAGTTGGAATGAGTCCAACAGTTATAAGATATGTATATTAAGATGTCTTACGTGAACAGTTTAAAATATTTAAAAAACCTAATGCCATTCACTCGTCAAGTATCTTATGTAGAGTAATTCCTAATGCACGCCTTAGTTACAACACACTAGTTAAAATTTTGTCGCCAAGCAACTAACGGTATGTTCCGGCAGCCTCTTTATATTAGTAATCCCAGTCTAGGCATGCTCCACCTTTTCCCAAAGTGTCGGTTATTCGTGATCTGCTCGGTTTCGGTCAAATGCTTGCTGTAAATGTAGTTAAACCAAACATGTAGTGATGGGTGATGATGATGTGGATGCGAGTGGATACCTTGTTGTAGTCGTGCGTGTCGTCGTTGGAGTCGTGGTGGTGGTGCAGGGCGGGCGGCGCGTGCGGCGAGGCGGCGGGCGGGTCGAAGTCGGCGTGTCCGGGCGGCGAGGCGGCGGCCGGCGAGGAGATGGCGGCGCCGATGTCGGACGACAGCTCGGCGCACAGGTTGGACGCGTTCGACGCGCCGCCCGACGACCCGCTCACGCTGCCGCCCTGTGCACACACACACCGTGCTATACCTCATATATGTATACTACAAGTAACCGAACAACGGATAAAATTGATATAATTCAGAACATTATATCCAACGTTTTTTTTTTTAAATAAGTATGACCGTATGTTCATGCACTTATAATATGCTTTACGATAACAGTCACCAATATGTCTGTAATTATTAAAACCGATTTTACCGATCTACCAAAACCAAAATCAATAAAAAAACGCTGCAACAAATTTCATCCTTTTTTGAGAGAAATTATCCTAAAATTACCGACGTCTAAAAAATTTAATGAATCGTAGTATAACCCGCGCAGATACAGAATGGCGGAGTACCTGTGTACAACAAGTTTCGTCGAGTTTCGTTCAAAATTACGGCCTCTACGCGAAAACTAACGTGCGCGAGCTATACATACATTCAGACGAGGGTAAAATTAGCCAGTTAGTGTCGAAACTTTGCTCGCCCGGTCAATGCTAAGTAAAAACAAGGTATCACAGCAATGTGTATGATAAGGGGCGTACCTGGTGATGGTGGTGGTGCTCCATGTAGGTGGGCGTGGGCGGCGGCGGCGCGGGCGACGAGTGGTGGCTGTAGGGCGTGTGCGGGGACGCGCCGTACCCGCCCGGGGACGCGGCGGGGAACCCCACGCCGCCCGCGCTCCCGCCGCCCGCGCCCGCGCCGCCCACCGGCGCCGGCGACCGCGAGTACGGCCGGCTCTGCTGACCCTACACATACACACTTGTATTACTTTAAATATTCCATGGTGATTATTAGAGGGTAATTGATTTTTGATATGTGGACTTCACTAGCCTCCATGGCATTTCTTGACATGGTTCCATAATACTCGTATATTATGTAAACTAGGCAAAGGTCTATGCATAATACGCCACACGGTACATACGTAATAGGTGTCATCACCCACACTTCAAATTAGAATTATGTAAACTAGGTAACAGAAAATTAGCTCGAGACGAAACGGGTGGAACGCATCAAACGAAACTACATAATATTAGAATTCTGTATGTATATGAAATATTATCGGGTCGACGTCGCATCGTTCTAATTAGAAAGAACCCCAAAGATCCACCGTCAGATCTTTTTAGCTCGGAATAAAAGCATACACATACTGATTAGACAGTAAGCTTAAAGGCGAGCCAAATCGGTCCTGTAGTTTCGGAGCCTATTTGCGTCAAACAAACAAAAAATCTAACTTTTCCTCTATTGGTATAGATAGAAGTTAGCTTCTATGCTATTAGTAGCAGCTATAGTATTAAAATAATGCTTGTTTAACCGGCTATCACTTACGTTTATTTTGTCGGTATTAGCCCGACATGTTGGCTGTGTAAGCTGTGTTCCTGCCCCTGAGAATGGCACACTGATTGTGCTGAAACATGTCCAGCTAATACCGACAAAATAAACGTAAGTGATAGCCGGTTATACAAACATTATTCAAATATGCCTTACGAAAGTTTTAATAGCAGTATTGAGTATACATGTATAGTGAACAGTGGAGATGATAACGTACATCGTTGTCGAAGGAGCGCAGCTGCGTGTGCGGGTGCGGCGCGGGCGAGCGCGCGTACGGGTGCGGGTGGTGCGGGTGCGGGGACTGCGAGTAGCGCGCCGGGCTGCCCGCCGCCCCCCCGCCCACGCCCGCGAACATCGCCTCCTGCGCACACACACACCTTGTTGCAGGTCGTCTCGCTACCAACACTCTCTAACACAAGCCACAGGCTCAGGCAACTCATTGCACCAGACCCTAGCTAGCTCTCAGTTTACCGAGAGGATGAAAAGTATATTAATATTTTCTTTCTTTTACATATACTGAGTATATCTGCTACACAGGCTCTCCCCGAGCCTTCCTGCGGGGCTCAGGGCTAAACAAGCGTACTAAAATGTAAATTTTAAGTACCTATAGTTTTAGTTAGTATGTATTTTCTTCTATTTTAATTTGTACGCATTAGTGTCTTTCTGAAATAAATATTCTTTATCTTATCTTTAAAAAAAAATCTGATTTATAAACCGGCGATGGACAAACAACACGTCGACACAGCTTTGCTGCTTTTGCGCTGCTTTCAACGTCTAATAGACACGAATGAGAAACGATTGTTTTTTGTTTAAGGGTTCATCCTCATCATCATCCACAGCCTGTTCTATCCCACTGCTGGGTATAGGCCTCTCTCCTGTCATGCCATATGTTTCGGTCTTGTGCCAATTTAGTCCAGGTTCGACCCGCGACAGCTGTAATGTCGTCGACCCATCTTGCCGCTGGACGTCCTACGTTTCGCTTCCCTAGTCTCGGTCACTACTTTGCTCCACCTATCATCGCGTCGACTGGCCAAGTGCCCTGCCCAGCTCCATTTCAGGTTCATGACTGCATATCCGACGTCTCGAACTTTCGTTTGTCGTCGGATTTCGTTTAAGGGTTAATATATATATATTGTTTTGTGAGTGGTGTGTTTTTAGTGTGGGTTATAAAGATAAAAGTAGTGTAAGTAGAGTAGGCGTGGTGTGTGCCGCACCTGCTGCTGGTGCGGGTGCTGCTGGTGGTGCGGGTAGGGCGCGGGGCTGTGCGCGTACAGCGGCGAGCGCGCCGCGAAGCTCCCCCCGCGCGCCGCCGGCGACGCGTACCCCCCGCCACCGCCCGCGCCCACCCGCGGCGGGGACCCGCCGCCGAACGCCGCAGGACTCGCGGGGAACTAAACAATACAAAATACAAAATTATTTATTTCCAATAAAAATATGGTTACACAAAAGATATAACAAAAATAAAGATTTATGGAAATGATAGGTAACCAACCGCTTTGGCGAGTGACTGTAAGCTCTGCACTAGGATAAACCTGTCTCGCAGGGCTTACAATTATCTAGTTTACCACGGGTGATAGCGGTGCCATCGCTTAATGCCATTAGGTAAACAAATTAAAATAGAAACTATCTGCCAAAATAGCATAAAAAATAATAAAAATAGTAAAAAATACAAAGTAGCAACAGCAGGTGAATGTTGAATGTGTGTTTGTGTTAGTGTGTGTATGTATGGATGCGTAAATGTAGTTGTGTGAGCTATGTAGTTGTGGGACTGAGTACCAGCAAACAGACCATATAATTCTCTATTAAACATTTGAAATCACAATATTAAAACCACATTCTGTGGGAGCGGCCGTTTCATTTGAAGTTTAATATTATAAAGTATAGTTGTATTGAAAATTGAGGGAGGATTTAGCCCACATTGACAGTTTTGTGAAAAAAAAAGAATACCTCATTTTTTTGGCAGCGGCCATCTTACATTGATTCGCATCAAACATAGCTAAGAACACCCAAGAAAATTTGTTGCCAAGCACCTAATGGTGTACAGAAACAGTTATTTCAGACTACGCACAATTCACCTACAGTCAAAGTATGACTGACTCATATAATAGCGATTTGCTCGTCAAATAATATTTATAACGATTAAAAAATTTTCGAGAGCAAAATAATGATTGTAACAACGCCGTACGATGGGCTCCGTGTTGTGTGTATAGTGTACCTGTGGCTGCGGCGTGCGCGCGGGGCTGGGCGAGTAGCCCTGCGAGCGCGGCGAGGCGTACACGGCGCGCGGCGAGGCGGCGTACCCCGCCCCCGACCCCGCGCCGCCCCCGCCCCCGCCCGCGCCTGGCGACGCGTACCCGCCGCGCGCCACCATCCCGCCGCCTCCCACCTCCAGCGGGGACTCCATACCTGCGCGTACACACAGCGTTATAACACTTCCACTTGTGTGTTACGATAATAAAAAGTTAAGTGAATGTCAATTATGAGTAAATGTTTGTGAGATAGTAATAGAGCAGAGAACAGTAATGCCAAAGTCACGTACCCGGGTTGGTCTGGAAGTAAGTGGCGTTGTCGTTGATCTGCTGGTGGTACATGAGCGGCGAGGGCAGCTGCGGCGGGAAGTCTGCGCCCCCCGCGCCGCCGCCCGCCCCCGCGCCCGCGCCGCCCACCCCGCCCGCGCCGCCCAGGTACTGCTGCTCGTGCGACAACTGCTGCATCGACGGCAGCGTCTGCTGCACCATGTTGCCGCCCTGCTGCATACAAACGTACGCTTTATTACATAGCTCACAAGTTTATTAAAATTTGCCCATTATTTATTCATTTGAAATCATAATTAGTTTTGACCAGTTATTCGGAGGTTTGGCTGTAACATAATTATATACGATATGTCTGTTTCATATTACATGACTTCGTGGGTTATTGTTTGTAACAAATTAATGATTTTTAGTAAAAAGTACTTATACAGGATGACAAAATATTACTAAAGATTTAATTATTTTAATAATTATGAACTAGAGCAGATTAAAAACTAACGGGAATAACCATGCATGTAGGTCACCGTGGGATGGATCAATCCGCGCCCGCTCATGAATTAGATCTCTAGTTTCGGTATATGTACGAGCGGTCAGTACTCGTCACGCTCCTAAATCATTTCATCATCGTCTTGTACGTCGAGATACCATGTACCTTGGATTGTGACAATCAGGTGTATAATCGCATTCCATCTTTCTTAAACACGTGTGTATTATTAAGGTATGTTTCAGAAGAAAATAATAAATACTGAGTTTCCACACACTTCATTAGAATATGACAAAACGAGTTTGACTGCCAGGTATTTGCCAGATGAGGCCGGAATGTAATGTACTATTACTGCGAGCACAGTTATCGTGTTGCCTCTCACCTGCTGCTGCTGCTGGTGTTGTTGCTGCAGCAGGAACTGCTGCTCCTCGGGGCGGATCTTCTTGGGGCGGCCGCGCTTCTTCTTGGGCGGCTGGTCCCCGGCGGGGTCGAGCGCCGGGGCGGCGCGCGGCTGGCGGGGCGCGCGGGGCGCGGGCGGGGCCACCTCGCCGTTCTCCAGCTTCACCTTCTTGGGGCGGCCGCGCTTCTTCTTGAGCGGCACCTCCGTGCCGTCCTCCAGGATGATGGTGTCCCCGGGCTCGGGCTCCGTCGTCAGCCTGCAAGGGGGCGCCCTGTCAGGACACACGGGCGGTCGAGCGGGCGCCGGTAACAAACATCTGGGGTACCATGTCGGGAACGCTACACATTCTGACTCGCTCTACTCTTACTATGTTGTTCCATATGTTATATAAGTATATATCACTTCGACAATGGCTTACAAGCTAATTGTCAGCCCGAACATAATGTTTTCACAAATCATTGTTTCAGTTACGATTTACAAATAATGCATCTTTTTTTACCTGGCCATCATAATGGAGGTTTAACTAGGTGGCCTCCAAATCATTAGGCGCTCCATTGACATGTTTTATTTGAGCGTGAATATCGTAAGGATTATATTGTACTGATATAAGTGCAGTAGCACAATCCTATTCATTGTTTTGTGATGGAATCTTTTCAGGTTTTCCAGAATTTACGAAAACAAATCAGTTTTGCACTAATTGTCTTAGATTATTTGGTATTAACTTTAATATTAGACAATTACATGTTACTATTTATAAAAATGTTAAAATATCTGTTATTTAAATATATTTTGGAGAGTTTCGTCAGAATGTTGGATTGATTCGTTCGTTTTACAAATAATAATTTGGAATAGTTAGCCGAAATGTTAAATTACGAGATATGGCTCGACTCGACCGCCCCTTAACTCTAGTACACGTTACATGACGGTTACAGTTAGCGCAAACGATAATGTCTACTAAACTAATAAAACTGCCAAGCGGTAATATTGAACATGCTGCTAACAAAAAGCCACACTACAAAATTATAGATTGAAAACAAAATGTGTAAAGATTAAAGCAAATTCGGCAATACTTCTCAGAGACGCATCGTTTGCTCATTTGATCATGTGTTAAGTGTAAAAGAATTATCTCAAAACTCTGTTTGGCAATCCTAACAGAGCGTCTTGTAGGTGTCGATTGAGAATATCGGAAGGTCTGTTTATTTATATTTAATAAGCTAGTAAAGTGTCAAAACAAAATAATTGGCCAAGTGCGAAATGAGCTCGCACATGAAGGGTTCCGTACCATTGTTGTATGGGAGCCGTCCTTAAATATTAATTTTATTTAAATTTTATAATTTAATTTGACAGCTAATATACATTTAAATATTTTGTGAAAATTTTAAGTATCAAGCAGCTACCGTTATTGATATATTAATTATAGCAGAAAAATACGAAAAAAAAGACAAGTTCATTGTATGGGGTATAAAACCCTCTCTTAATATTTTTATTTTTCGTATTTGTTGTTATAGCGGCACGGGAAATACATATATTGTGAAAGTTTCAGCTTTCTAGCTATCACGGTTTCTGAGATACAGCCTGGAGACAGACGGACAGACAGCGGAGTCTTAGTAATAGGGTCTCGTTTTTACCTTTAAGGTACGGAACCCTAAAAAAGAGTTTGCTCAATATTTGCTTGGTTATTGGTAATCTGCAGTGTCTGTTTGACTACTGTAACCAGTAAAAAGACAAGTGTTTGAATAGCTGCATAGTGTGAGTGCGGTACAAGCATACAGCGAGCTAGCGTGACGATGTCTCACCTGCGTATCTCCATCTCCTCCTGCGGGCGGCGGCCCGTGGTGTCGGGGAACACGAGCTCGGCCTCGTCGAGGTGCGGCACGAGCCCGTTCAGGTAGTCGCGGAACTTCTTCAGCGCCGCGTAGAACGGCACCTTGTCCGCCGCGCGCGGCAGCTGCGCGCACCGCGCCGACGACGACGGCATCACCCACATGTACTGCGGACACACGTTTCATAATGTAATGCAGATGAATAAAGGCTTTTTTACTTTACTTTTGCTTTTTTACTGCGAGACACACACGCGTTACAGCGCTACGCTACCATACCTTCCATTTACTCAATAAAATAATAATATTTAAAAAAAAAAACTAAAAACACGCTTTTTATAGAAAACCGTAATTTTATCAAATTAGTGTATTGTCATCGGTCCTCAATAAATCTACAAAGTTTGAACGAAATCTGGCCCTTTAAAATAGGGTCAAAATCGCGCCCAAAGAAGTCGGTTACAAACAAACATACAAACAAAAATACAAAAATGGAATAATTTTATCAAATTAGTGTATTGTCATCGGTCCTCATTAAATCTACAAAGTTTGAACGAAATCTGGACGTTTAAAGTGGGTCAAAATCGCGCCCAAAGAAGTCGGTTACAAACAAACATACAGGTGAAGCTAATATAAAGCGTGTAATAAACAAACAAACTTACGTACTTTTTTTTATTACTCTGAATAGGCCAGCGCTTGACCACAATTCACCTGAGATCTACGGTGGATCGCGCTTACCCAGAAGGAACCGGTTCACTCTCGCCACGTACTGGCCAAGTCAATTTACAATTATTCAATACTACAATTTAATTTACATACACTTGCATAGAATAGAATATATATTTTTTTACCTTATGACATCGCGTCATATAGGACAAGTCAAATTACAAATGTCAAATTATAATTTATAATGTCAATAGGGCAAGTCAAATTACAAATAACTATCGTCAATCTTATTAACTATCTTATAGCAGGCGTCATTCCTATTAACCATATTGGTCCAAATATATTTGTTAAAATAAAATACAAATTAAATGAATTTTTTTCAGGTTCAAGTCCACACAACGCTGCAAGTTTACACATGCATCGTTCTTCTTTTCTTTATCTTTACCTTTTCCCACTAGGTGGGGTCAGCACAGCTGCTTTTTGCTTCCACACCATCAGCCGTCATCTCTACATCTACATTCACTCCCTTCTTATTAATATCCTTCACACAATTCATCCACATCTTCGACCTCTGCTTCCGCTATTTCTTACAATCATATCCATACATCTCCTAGTCACACACATCTCCTCTCTACGAATCACATGCCCATACCACACTCACCGTCCACTCTTTACTTTCTCTGACACCGGTACCACTTTCAAACTTCCTCTAATTAAACTTGCATCGTTATACATCGGAAACTGTTAAAGTTATTGAAGAAATTGCTTATAGCCCGTAACTCTTATGATTCATAGGATCCTTTCCTGTTAGCACCATATCCTACCGGCACGGAGGCAAGATTATTGCCATTGTGTAACAAAACTGCCTCTTACAATTAATATTAAATGCTACTTATAAGTGCTGGAACACTAGCCTAAAACTAGCCCTAATGAAATTTAGTAGTGTTAGCTTCCATAACACAAGCTAGAAATGGTTCAGTATGGAGTTTTTTTTTTATAACTTATAGGTTTGCATTTGACCACAGCTCGCCTGGTGTTAAACAATACTATGGCCTACGATGTTACATGCTTACCTAGAAAGTACCTATTAACTCTAGATTTGAAAACCCCCAGGTGGTACTGCTCAGGAAACAGAGACTCAGGAAGAGAATTCCAAAGTTTTGCAGTCCTCACAAGAAAGGAAGAAGCGAAACTTAGGGATTTCGACTGTATACCTAGTTAACCTGCCGTGCGTGAAATGTGTCCTAATATTTGTTAATGAATGAGTAGGTGTGACGGACTGACCGTGTTGGTCCCGGCGATGGTGTCGGGTTGCTTGCCGAAGCAGAAGTCCTTCTTGCCGGAGAACACCTCGTAGATCAGCTTGCCGTTGAACACCGCCACCTGCAGCCCACATCGGTTTGTTATTATATATTATATACTCGTCCCGGCTTCGCGCGGGCTATACCATAATCTAAGTTAGAAGGAGAAACAAAATATATTTTGTGCCTATGTTACTCGGTGATAATGTAGCTTCCCAACGGTGATAGAATTTTTCAAATCGGTCCAGTAGTTTCGGAGCCTATTCGCGTCGAACAAACAAGCAATCTTTACCTCTTTATAATATTGGTATAGATGGCTTACAAGAAGGCTGTCGTAACACACGTCGTAACAACGTCGTTAGATGCTTGGGGATTTTTCAACATAGGGTGTTTGCTAGCTAGGCAACCTCTAGAATATGCCCTACCATAATGCCTATGGTTTCCTTCACCGAAAGTCCGAGCACATGGCGGGGATCAAACCCATGACCTTCGGGACCTCCGCTCGTCGACCACTTGAGAAGCACTACGCTAGCCATCCAGGTTAATATTGTACTGATCGATGAAACCAAGACCAACACTTTGTTTTCTAACTAGCCTAAGGTTAATAAAGATAGTTAAGCCAATTCAGAGGCCTTCGGGCTTCTTGAAAACTCTCGACACTTGAGCTTGGCTACTTAGCTCATAGGAAGAAAAGAAGAATAAAGTTAGTGAAAATATGCTGAATTTGATAAATCTTTAAAAAGTACTCTCTACATCAGGTGATAAATGTACATACAAAGTTTCTTACGTCTGAAACCTTAAAAACCTTTCCTTTTCTAGTAATCATCACTAATCTGTTCTACAGGGTACAGCTCGTGTGCTGAAGTGGCTATGGCTAGTGTGGGGAAGTGCCTTTATTATTTATATTTGGCTCGCTCTCGACCGTAACTCATCAAACGTTAGGTGATGTCGCGTCGTCGATGATGAAGCGCACTTGCCTACTGATTCTCCCCTGCCTTGAAGACAGTGAGCTTGTCGATCAGTCAGAACAGGGATTAATGATTCTGACAAGCATTTTAAGGTAAGCCACGTGGTATGGATGCTACTTTGATTCCGTAAAGGGATTGTCTCTCGTCACCCGTGGAAAGCTAACATTCCCGCGGTACCTTGGGCCGGAAGGTCTGCAGCTTCTCGAGCAGGATGGCGGAGCCCTCCTTGATCTCGCGCCGCGTGAGGTCCGCCGAGCCCTTGGTGGCGCGCCCCACCATGTTCGTGAAACCGATGCCGAAGTTCAGCAACTGGAATGTAGCGCAGGTACACGATTACTTGGAATCCTACTCGGCTCGATACAAAGTTCCTATTTACTCTACTTATCAACGCCCTGGGCCTGCCTAGGATACACAAATAGGGAATGTGTAATATACAGTTTAATGTATGGTGAGTCTCATGCCTAGCAGACACAGGATATTTAATATCAAGAGAGAGTGGAAAGAAACGGCAGGTTTTAATCAGTCATTGTTAGTGGAGCTACTGATATTTAACTTTTTAGGTAGATAAGTCTGGGTTCTATCTCCACAGTCGCTTTATGCGGAGTCTGGGTCTCCCTTTATATCAGCACACCTAGACCTTGGAGAATGTGTACTTCCCGGGTATCAACCAGGAGTGACAGTTTCTCTGTACTCTTTACTTCCAAGCATTAAGACCAACAGGGCCCGCCTCCACACGAGTTGGCGACTGGCCCTGGCCGAAGCATGCCTAGTTTATAATGACTGGTCGAATGTTACCTTGTAGTCCTCGTCAGCGCTCATCTGCTCCCGCGTGAGGCCGGAGAGGTAGAGGCACTTCCAGAAGTGGTTCCCCGGGCCGGCGTAGTGGTGCCCCTTGTACGCCGCGAACAGCCCCGGGTTGATGCCGATCTGTGCAGAATAACGCCACGCGTGTACAACTACTTCATCTCAACTCATGTCAACCAAGCGAGACATACAACAACTTTATTCACCGAGCGAGCGAAGTCACTATCTTTTTTTGTTCTCGGTTTCACTAATACGGGGCATCATATCAGTCAAGCTTAACATCAGGCTAGCTCGGTCAAACGTAAGCCTATTCATCAATAAAATCTTATATATAAAATTTCCGTGTCACAGTGTTTGTTACCGTACTCCTCCGAAACGGCTTGATCGATTTTTACCAAATTTTATATGCGTATTCAGTAGGTCTGAGAATCGGCTACTACATATATATTTTTAAGGCAAAATAACGTTTGCCGGGTCAGCTAGTATATATATATATATATATATATACTCAGCAACAGAGTGGTTTATAATTGGAATAAGTTGCTCGAGGAAGTGGTCAGTGCTACATCAGTAAACAGCTTTAAAAACCGGCTTGATAGCTGGTTGCAGAAACAATCTCTTGCTAACCCGAGATCAGTGCACTGTGATCATTTAAACATTGACATTGAACAGTGGACATTATGTGAACTGTTAATAATTAAATGTCAACTCAAGTGTGATATAGGCACATCAGCATAATGCTGCCTATACATCAAATAAATGTTCTGCAAAGCTAATTAATAAGTCTATTGTGATTCTATGAGTGATTCACTAAGGTGTATTAAAAAAATATTCAGAATATGACAAAAATTGTTCAAGTAATAGTATAATACGGAGTCAAAGTATCAGTAATTACAAACTTTGTTTCAAGAAATTATGTACGTGAGGTCCACTGCTGGGAGGAGTACTAGTATTATATGGCAGTGGTATGAGTCAGTGATTAGCTGATGATGAGCACAACATTGGCCCATTCCAATAGATATTATTTAACGTTAAAACCACTGTTCCGTCATTCAGTTTAACGTGTCAAAACAGTAGTGTGCACTATTGCTAAGCGACTGAATAACTAACAAAGCTGTCATAGTTCTCCGGACGGACCCTTCAAAAGAAAGGCCAAAATCCCCACCGACTGGAATTTATAAATAAGGAAAGAAGACGTGTTTTGGAAACAGACGCCCTTTAGCATCAGAAGTCCAAGAAGGGTCCATTTTGAGGCTCTCAAATCGGCTTAGTAATAACGGGTCAGTATCAGGCATTAAAATTAACCTCAAAACTATGTATTATGCTACTCGAAGGAAGGACCCCCTCCTTCTTCGAGAGGGGAGGGGAACCTCAAAGTTATACTACTCGAAGAACAATCCCCTCCTTCTTCGATGGGTGAGGGAACCTCAAAGTTATACTACTCGAAGAACAATCCCCTCGTTCTTCGAGGGGGGAGGGGAACCTCAAAGTAATACTACTCGAAGGTGGGGATGGAGGGAGGGGAAACTGTCCATACTAAGGCCTCTTTGCCTGATATAGAAAAGCTCGGCAGGGGAATAGGCTGGTGCTCCCGGAGCAGTGTATCGGAGGTAGTGGTGTGATATCGTACTCACAATGATGATGTCGAGGTTCTCGGCGAGGTGGTCGGGCAGCGTGCGCCGGCTCACCTCCTCCTCGCTCATGCCGTTGAAGCGGTCGTGCTTCTTGCGCTCCTTCACGGGCCGCGGCACCAGCGCGCCCTCCATGCCCGCCTCCAGCTTTATCTCCATGCTGGAACACGCCGCAACACTAACTTACTTCCTGCTTCCCACACTCACTAATGTGGCATCGTTGTCAGCCCGTTCACCGCATTCAAAAGTCGACTTTACCAGCACGTAATAACAGATAGCTCACTTTTATGAATGCGTTGGACGGGCAAACTGTTTATTTACATGTAAATTTCAATTGCTTAGTAATTTTATAGTGGCTACTAATGTTACAAATAAAATTAATGTAAATAATATGTTCTCACTTAAGTGATAATTTAATATCTTTTGTGAGAATAAATATCAATAAACCTAAACCTGCAAATCAATGTATTGAAAATGATGTGAAGTTTCAGTATTGCGTTAGAACTTCTTTTGTTAAAAACTGTGTATAAAATATCAGAGTTCTTAGAAAATGATTATTCTAATTTTTATTTACTAACAAATAAGTAACAATTTTTTTTGCATTTTTAACTTTTTCTTGACATGGCAACTTTACAGCTACATTGTTTTTGACATAAGTCGATAATATTATTAATTTTAATCTATGGCAGCCCCTTTACAGCTGTATTTTTATTAAATCTGTGATTTTCATTTTATATTTCTGTGTGTTTATGTTCCTGTATGTTGTTATAATGCGATTAATATTAAATAGTTATTAATGTAAGCTTCTTTTTTATTTAAATTGTGGCCGAATTAATTAAATAATATGTTATGTATGTAATGTGTATCATATTGTATCCTTCATTAAGCCTAAATTTGTTCTATGTAGGATAAGTTATGACGAATAAAGGATATTATATTCTATTCTTTCTAGGTTTGAAGAGCCGGCGGTACAAGAAAGACAATGCGAATAGATCTTGGTGCGAAACTTTGGGATTTCAATAGTGTATCTAGGTCTCTTCGCTAAATTTTGATTATTCTATGATGAATGGTGGCTAGATATCCAGTAAAGAGGATGTTTTATATCCTGTAAGAACGAGAAAGAAATTGAGAGGCGACGCTCAAAAAAGCAATAGATGATGATTATTTCCTCAGAGAGCAGACTGTTGACAAATTTATGAACTTGTCTTACAGCGCGAAAGGTGAATTTCATACGCTGACCTCTTCCTCTTCGATCTGAGAACAAATGACATCCAACAACTATCTAGGATGATGATGATAGACTCTTGTTCTTCTAGTTTTTAAGAAATTCTAACATATTTCTAACTGATCGAGGCTGTCCCCATCGTCAGTTTTTAGAAGCATCCAAAACACAACGTAATATATTGCCGTTAACGATTTAAGATCCATAGTGCAAGGAAGAAGAGCGAGAGGCCGCCGGAAGAAGACATGGATGGAGTGTGTGAATTAGGACATGAGAGAGAAAGAATTGAGTGTGGAGATGACGTTTGATAGAGGAGAGTAGAAGAAGAAGATTTGCTGTGCCGACCCCACCTAAGTGGGATAAGGCAAAGAAGAAGATTTAAGATCCATAGACGTTGTTAGCTACTTGTGCCACGAGGGCCACCCACTAAGCCACAAGCTAACATACAAACGTAAAATTAAAAAGATAAAACAACATAATGAGTGGCACTACACGTACATAGGTATGTATATATGTATGGGTGGGAGTCGCGTGGCGTCCATTGAGGCGGCGTTACGTCACGCGATGCAGAATGTGGGAAAGGCGTATAAATAGCGACAACTTGCTTTGTTTATAAATAGGTAAATCAAACGGGCGCGCGCCTACTGCCGCTGTCGCCGAGGGAACACGGAGCGCGCGATCTCCACGTGCCCAGGATATACCTCAGCACTCGGCTCTCGTACGGGTTTACAAGAATCAAACACGTATTAGAACAAGACTTCAGCGTCTTCACTATATACTACACATAAGGATGTTGATCTTGTGAAAGACGTACGCGCGAAATTCTTTATGTGAAAGTACTTTAAAACACATTTTTTCTCACTTCGAAAAAATTAGTTTAGTTTTCAAAAAATATCAAGCTTTTCTCTACTTATACTTATAAATAATTATAAATGCGAAAAGTGAACCATACACAGCAACCTATAGTTGTCACGCTGCGTTCGTCACACTGACTTAGCAATATGGTTACATTTTTGTCATCGTATATTTATTTTTTGTGTACATAGATAATCGTTAACAACCTTTCTCTGGCATATGTTTCTCACAGTGATCATCATACTTGTAGCTAAAATCTTAAACTCTATTACAATTAATTCAGACTGAATTTTTCAATCATGTTGGTATTCAGTATTTAACCAGTAGTAGCACATCGACTGTCTTACTGCTAAAGAGCAAGTTACACCTGGATCAATATATCTATTTATTCATTTATTTCAGATTGTCATCCATAGCGTACATTATTATACATAATTACAACAAATATAGTATAATCTTCTTCGGATGAGCTAAGTTGACAAGCTCTGGTGGCGAGAGTTTTCAAGCCACCCGAGGGCCTCTGACTTGGCTTAACGACTACATGACTGACTACAAGGTGATGTAAAATACAACGGCCACTTTTCGAATGGACATCTTTTTGTTTTTCTTAGCGTAGTGATAAGAGCATGGTAACCCGTGCGTCCCGCCTCGCCTCGCGCGCGCGGTAGCGGGGGGTAGCGGGGGGTGGGGGGTGCGGGCGCGCCGTGTTCCGGTACCGAAATACTCGCGCGACGTAAACACGCGCCGCAACTGGGACACCGAGGGAACTAGCCGGGGTATATCGGGACTCTATGCCATCAGCATCATCATCATCAGTCTACATGGAGTTATTCCCAATCCACGGGTGACAGAAGAGAGTAACTCGAAACGAAACTCTTTTGTAAAGAAAATATGATTGTCCTGTATCCAAAGAATTTGGTACCTATATTAACAAACCACATTTTTTCGCTCCTTACTTTTTTCACTACATTGGTCAACGCTTGCACCTCAATTTACATGATACCTAATATTGTGGTGTAAGAAGAAGCGCGCTTACCTGGGAGAAGGTGGTTCACTCTCGCATTCAAAATTGCAAATATAGTTAATGGGGAACTGGGAATCCGGCAAGGAATTCCTAAGGTCGGCGGTTCGGACAACAAAGGTGGAGACAAAATGCTTAGTGCGTGCCTCTACCGTATACCGATGCCGCCTTGGGGTTTCCTAGTTCGTCCTATGGTGAAACGGGGCGGGGGAAATAACATCAAGTAATTCAGTTGCACACTCGCCGAAATACATCCGATACAAGACTGATTAACAACTTTGCGGCGGTGCTCAAGGCTCTAATCTAAAGTTTTGCCTTGCAAAGATTGTCGTTATGCCAATGAGAAAATTTTGAGCGAAAACGCATGGAAAAGGGGGGGGAGTGCTACAATTTGGTCAAATGTTACTGGGACCTATACATATATTCAGTCGAGTCGCACACTACATGGCCCATGGCTACATGGCCCATGGCTACATGGCCCATGGCTACATGGCCGGGTGATTAACTAAGATCTGTCCTAACTACGTCTATATAACCATAACATTCCTAAGCAGCTATAATACCTGAGGCGCATCCTGTAAACAGACGTAGACAGAGTTATATGAATTTAAATAAATTAAATATATGTTTTGACATTCGCTGCTTTATTTTTATTTTCATGAATCATGCTGTAAATAGAACACTCACATTGATTTCAATATTGGTTCAGGTACTTGATAATTATTATGTTTGCGATTTGTTAATGTACTTTATTTTATTTTTCTGATGTTGGTTTATAACAGGACATGGCTTCTGAATATAACAAATATTAACTTGCCATATATGTATGTAATGTAGTAATCATGACTATTGTACATCATATGTATTTTTCCGTGTATGTTTTCTTTCTCTGTAAGCCAACGTTGCAGGAAAGTCTCACTCGGTAACATCGTCTAAAACTAGATCGAGCATCATATTACTGTACACATTAAGACTGTACCAGGTCAGACACTACATACATACACATACATTTCTTGTCATCACCTACATTTATATTATTCTTACATACAATCAGTATCAAATTTTAAGCGACTTGGGCTGTGACGTCACTAGTGTCGTTTGGTACCATTTCCAAAAATCTAGAATGGAATATCTTTCGTATTAAATTGAAGCCTCATAGCGAAGAGCCCCGACTAACATCTCGCGAGGCTCTCACAAGATGGACGAATCAAGGGTCTGATACAGAAGGCAGTCATAGTCGACACGGCGCGCATTGTCCGGAGGTTCCTGTCCCTGTAGCTCCTACCGCCGGTAGCTTGAGCCGCGCCTCGCTGCCAGTGCCACGCTAGCTTTTAGGTTTGTATATTTTTTATTTTATAAATTACTAGCTGACCTGGCAAACGTTGTTTTGCCTCACTTAGGGGTACAGCGCTATCTATTGATTACTTACTCAACCCAGTCGAAAGGTATCGACATCTGTTAGAATTATTTGGAGTTAATAGATAATTGTGACTGTCAAATAATAACAGACAATAATAAGCAATAAATTAAAATTGCGACTATAATTTGAGATTTAAACTATCCTATCTCTCAAGTTGGATCGATCTGCACATGGTTTGCGAATTTTATTATAGTCGGTTAAGTGGTTTAGGAGTCCATTGAGGACAAACATTGTGACACGAGATTTATATATATTAAGATAATATAGTAAAAAGATTAAAAACTAGGATAAATAAATGAATACGTTATAACAATTAATGAATAATTTTACTATCAAAATGATTCAAATTCAAATTCAAAATGATCACAGTCCAGGCAGCTTGACTGACCTAGTGTGTAAGGCGCAGCGCACTATTGGCTACTCTACACGCATCAAGCAAACCTTACATGTCTTATACAAATGTACAAGTAGCTGTAAACCTAAATTTCCTGTACAATAAATCATTACTTTCTTTCTTTCTATCTTTCTATCTTGAGATTGTTTGTTTTTTTTTGCAGTTTGTTCCCATGGCCGCTAGTCGTCACGTCTAGGTAGCGTAGCATTGGAATAGTAGTGATAATGCAGGTAGAGGGCGCGCTGCACGCTCGCCACAGATCACAGCGATGGCCGTGAGCTCGGCAGCCGCGCCACGTTAGCGGACACACAATGTGAGATTAGTTCGGCGCGGAGAGGACACGCGGCGCTTCCAAGCCGAGCTCGGAGGAACAATCCGCGCGGACACAAAGCGATTCGCACTGCACTCGCTCGCGACGCCTCTCCACGCCAGACCACCCCCCCGACACTAGATGCCGCACTAGCGATGCTCAACATTAAACTCAGCAACAAGAGTATTCAAATATGACGACCTCGTTGGCGTAAAGGTTACCATGCCGGTCTGCTAATCAGAAGGTTCCGGGTTCGATTCCCGGCCCGGTCAACATCTTTGTGCTTAACTAAATTTGTTGGCTGTGGGTCTGGGTGTTAAATATGTATTTATATATAATATATGTGTATGTAATATATCAGTTGTGTTAACAACCATAATACGAACTAGAAATGGTTCAGTATGGGGTTAACCAGCCGTGTGTGGAATGTGTCCTAATATTTATTTATTTATTATTTATTTATTTGTCACTATGTAATTCTGTACCATCGGATATTGTTATATCAAATCATTAGAAATTCTGCTGCCCCCGGGTGCATTTTACCACATATGAACGGACATTTTCAATGAAGCAGCAGATGATATTTTACTGTACTGGTACGTTGGTTGTATATACGTACGCTGAACACGTTTTGGCGCGGCGTGACCCGTCCACCCACTAATGCACACACTAGTGAGTGGACGGGGAATTTTAAATTCCCTATGAACCCAGCTTAATACTTAATAACTTGAAAACATCTATTATTATACTGTACCTATTTCTTTTAGCGGCAAACTTGGCTTATTTGTGTCATCTCAAGGAAGGTCACCGCGCCCCGTAAGGGGGTGGCTTGGTGGGTGGACGCGTAATGTTTTATCTGATTAGTAGCGTTCGTAAGGTCCCTGCATACCGCAGCGCGGGCGAGGTGTGGTGTCGCGGCGGGAGTCACGTGTCGCGGTAGTGTATCTATAAGAGGTACGCTGCGGCCGGCGAGCACCGCGGTAATTATCCTCGCAGATAGCATCGATGGAGCCGAAATGTGGCATAAATTATGCAAATGAGCGTCATTATGTACCGAGCGCTGCCTCCCGCCTCCCCCGCGCCCCGCGCCGCACCGCCGCCGGTAAGGACACGCTCGCACTACTCACAACACACAGCTCTCTAAGCTTCGTACATCATCATTATCATCATCATCATCAGCCTATACTCGTCCACTACTGGACATAAGGCTCTACAAATACATATCTCCCAAGTGCTCTCCCAAGGCACACCACTTGTAACAAACTTCATAAAATAAATCTATCTATATTTCCAACCTATAGGACACTCACATATAGAAGAAGACTAATACATTGAGAGATCTGCTTTATCTATCACCGTATTATCCATTATCTATCACCTCACACTCTGCGCTGACTCATCTCTATATTCTTGACTGACACATATATATATTCTTATCTTGCCATGGGCAAAATCATTTTCACTTGGTCAAAAACTAAAACTTTTAGTAAAACTAAAACAAAAAAAAACGGAATAGACAAATTAGTGAGAAAGGAGAATGATGAAAAGCTTAAGGCTAAGATTAAGTAAGTATAAACATAATTTGTCTTCGCCTAAAAATTAAAAGTGACATTTATTGTGTGACATTTAAGTGTAACCCAAGTATAAGAAGAACGTTTCAGGGCTATTTACTGAGTTAGTAGGTAAGTTATAGCGGCCTCACAGCTCGCTGCATACATTATGCACGCACTGATATACACCGACACCTCTATACTTTTACTCTACTATCCTCCGCCTCAGCCGTCGCCTCGTTACGATGCTTGTGTCTCCCCGACATTAGCCCCCCCTTTTTTTGTGAGGAAATGCATTTACGCATCTCTCGCTACAAGCCTGGGGGAGGCGAGTGGGGTATGTCTGGACTCGACGGCCAGAAGGGCCGTCACTACCGACTAAAACCTCACGGTGTCCCATCTCACGAGGGGGCAGGGATGCAGGACCGCTTCGCGCATTGGCGCTGCTATCCCCGCCCAGACATTATCCCCCCCATTTATTAATTAGGGGAGAACTCTTGCTCAGGTGGACATGTGTCTTCCTCGGACAAAACATTGGTGTAGATCCGGTGTAAGTATAGAACCCCGGGAACCCCAATTGAGACTTTTCCCACCGAGTCACACTCATTTTTAGATTGATAGGTAACTTACATCCTACTAATATTATAATTGCAAAAGTTTGTGTTTAAGTAAGTGTGTAACTGTATATGTTTGTTACTTCTTCGCGCTCAAACGGCTGAACCGATTTCGATGAAATTTGGTATGTACCCTGGATTAACACATACATAGTACGTCACACGTACATTAACGCGGGTAACACTGCGGGGCACAGCTAGTAGGTAAATAAATATACTATAACCATACATTCACTACACCTTCAAGACTTAAAGAAGAGCGAGACAACAAGCAGAAAATGCCCCCTGGATAGCTCTAACCTGGCTAAGAACATGCACCAATGAAACTCAAACACTGAAAACTACATCGAAATGGGACTAGTAGTTTTGGCTTAGTAAATGGCTCATGAACAATGTTCTTATTATATACTAACTTTTATAATTTGTAAACATTTAAAGAGGTTCTTATAGTAACCTCGCAAAGTGTATATTTCTTTAAAATCATTGCTTAAATTGCTAGTTTAATATTATTGTAAATACACTGGCCTATTAATGTTACTTTTTCAACGGTTAATAAAGAAATTTGGAAACTGAACCTAAGAGAGACTCACAAACAACTTGCGTTGTTCCACTATAGAAAACTCGGAAACATCAGCTAATACTTGTTGCCACGAGCCCACCAACGATAAGATATACTCTTTATTGCCACACAATACAAAGGAAATATGAAACAGAGAACAACATAAAAAACTTATAATTAGTGATCATTTTTAGTTGATTTTTTAATCGATAATTTTTAGTTTGAAAATGGACTTCTTAAAAATTCATAAAACATAAGATGATTTTGCTTTGAATTAATAAAAGGTTTAGAATTAATTAATAATCTAAGTATCTATAGCTGTAAGATCTTTTTGTAAGTGATTACCGATCCCCGAGGAGTGACAGCTTAGCTCACGGGAAATTTATATATTTTAAAAACGTTAATGTTAGTAGCAAATACTAATTGTTTATTATAATTATTTTCACTAATTTAGACAGTAAGATTTATTGGAAAAGAATCATCTATGTCTTTTATTTCTACTATCAAAATCATTCGTGTTTTAAATGAAAGTAACTCCAGTGAATGAGAAATTACAGAGTGGAAGGTTAGCTAGCGTATGTTACTAGAAGATGAATCGCAATGGTATGACAGTCTTGTGCATGGTCACCCATCTATCGAGCGTTGCTTAGCCTCGATGATCGCGTCAGATAACCTTTTTTTTTACGAGGCGGAAATCTTCTATAAGATATCCAGCTGCAATGGGGTGCAGCCGGGTTATGTGGGATTCTTACCCACTAGAACCCTCTCGGTGGCCAGCCTCGATGCCTGGTAGAGAGCTCCGGGCTCTCCTGTGGGAACACACCGAAGCTCTCCTGGCGTTTGCTTTGAGCAACTTCCAGAGAGGCAGATTTTATTTATAATCTGCCACCGTTCTCGGGCCCAATTTGTCTGGACTGTCGGAACCCCACTTCCAACAGCCCTTGAGCCTGAGGTCCCCGCGCGTCAGATCACCTTAGCTAGCCGAGCTACAGGCGCTACTTTATTGGCCTCGAGTGGTATTTCCTTAGAGAGTGTTGGTGGTGGTTGTAGCCGACAGCAGTGTGGTGGAGCGGTAAGTGTGCCGCCTGCTAATTCTGGCGGGTCGCCGCCCGCCACCGCGGTAATCGTGTCACCTCGCGCAAACACTCCCACTGCTGCTTATACTGTGGCACAACCATACATACTGCTACATATAATGTGGCACACGCCATACACACTGCTACATATACTGTGGCACATGCCATACTCACTGCCACCTATACTGTGGCACATGCCAACATACTGCTATGTATACTGTGGCACAAACCATACAGTACTACATACATACATATACTGTGTCAAATGCCATGCCATCCCAAAGGTGCGAACAGTACTCCATGCACGAACGAACTTGTGCCTGATATAATATATGTTGCGGCGTCAAGTACTTTCGCACCTTCGAGAGGATACCCAGCTTTTTAGCTGCTACTTGAGCCATATTCTCAATGTAGGAACCAAAATTCAGGGTCGAAGACAAAGTTATGCCAAGAAGCTCTAGTCGGTCGGCATGTCATACACACTGCTATATATACTGTGTCATATGCCATACTAAGTGCTACGTATTCTGTGTACACTATCACCATTTCCGACTATACTATTTATTCTCTAGAGTGAGTATATGTTTTTGTACATAACAGTTATCATTTCGTTAAATTTATATAAAAATGATGGTTCAATTCAAATGTTTGGTTGAACTGGTGAAATTGGATCATATCTTTTGGTTGTGGATGGAACTAAGACGAAACCAAAAATATTTTGTAGTTAAAGGTAGGTACGTATTGTAAAAACTATTGTACCAGCCTTACTGACACGCTTTATTTTTCATACTATTTGTAATAAAAACAGGTTCGAGCAATACGCGACCTAGCCTACCGCATGCCGATCTCTTGTGGTCATCAACAGATGAGGAAGTCTGAGGGAACCTATCGCCGGTACGGCGTACCGACACCCCCCGGATACTCCGCTTCTTATAAATCGCGGAAAGATCCAATTTAAAAATAACAAATTGCGCATTATAATGTTGTTTTGCCTTGAAGTGTACATTATCATAACCATCCGGACGCTACATGAAATCATCTTTCGTAGATGAAGTGGGCCAATGATGATGATGATGATCATAAGAACGGCAATATCCCCCGGTTGATTGGGAGACGCTTCGCTCCCTCGGGCTGCTAACGTCCCCCCGCGAGTAACATGTCCCGGGAGATGGCGCTACGCTCGCCCGCTCTATATCCTGTCGAGGATACGACACACAACTATACTCTATACTGCCCTAACTCCTACACTCCCAGCGCAACAAATGCCGTCTCCCTCTTCTGCAGATTGCGCTTAAAACAAAATGATGTAAGGAACCAAACAAACAATGAGATATATATATCAAAGATCTTTTATACGAAACTAAGGAAAGCAAAGGATAGCTATTGCCATTCAGCGCGGGAACGCTGCTAGTCTGATGGGCACCTTTGCACCGGGAACTATTAGGGGCGGGTTATTTATACAGAATTAACTAATTTATAATCAATATAATTTAATTTTGACGTTTTACTTGTAACTAAGAATAGCGCTACATTATATTTTACACCATTTTTTTTAAACGCGTGAAGTGTGTGTGTGTGTGTATTTGTAACTTCTTCACGCTCAAACGACTGAACCTTTTTTCATAAAATTTAGCTTTAAACCTGGATTAAAACAAAAGATTTTCTTTATCCCGGAGCAACACGAGGAAACACGGGGCTAATAATATTATCTTATACGAGTAAAGCAAAACTAACAAACAGTTGTGGCACACCAATTTTAAGTTTTTTTTTAGTTGTATCCTTATATAATATTTAACATTACTATTATTTGACGACCTCGTTGGCAAGGTTACCATGCCGGCCTGTCAATCAGAAGGTTCCGGGTTCGATTCTCAGCCCGGCCAACATCTTTGTGCTTAACTAAATTTGTTGGCTGTGGGTCTGGGTGTTAAATATGTATCTATATAAAAATATGCATGTATGTATAAGTAGTATATCAGCTGTGTTAGCTACCATAACACGAACTAGAAATGGTTCAGTATGGGGTTAACCAGCCGAGTGTGGAATGTGTCCTAATATAAAAAAAAAACATTGTGTCCTACGAGTATAAATAATTACTATCTACGTAAAGCGACAATTCACTCCCAGTGTGCCTTTACCCCGTCCCGCGAGTGTAGTGATGTATGTATGTATGTGTGTGTAGCTAGACCGGAAGCGAGCGACACAGCCAATGTCGTAAGACGCTCCGCACTTACACCACTTTTATACATTTATATATATCATATATATGTGTACATATATACATGTTGCTCTAACGTTGGCTTTACGAGCTCAGCAAAAAGCTTAGTCAGCGCGGGACGGGAACTTGCTGCCTTATCTCTTCAAGATCTACTATATAAATGTTTGTCATATATAGACAAGGAAAAATATGTATGCTAGAGAACAGATCATAGTGTTAGATGACATGAAGGTAGGAGAAACTAAGTGAAATCAACCAGAGAAGTGGATACGGATAGTAAAAAAAGTAAGCCAAGTATTAATTTGCCATTAGTAGTGACTGTAGCTGAGGTGATCTGACGCGATCATCGAAGCTAAACTACGGTGTTTGGTTGGGTGACCATCATGCATAAAGCTGTCGTTTTAAAAGTGGCATTTTCATGGCTCTATCGTGGGTCGGATAACACGTTAAATTGTAGGTTCCGGCTGTTACTCTTAGTACAAGCAGTCGTTAAGTCAGGACGGCTTCAGACGGCTTTAAAACTCTCGACACCAGAGCTTGGCCACTTAGCTCATACAAAGTATTACGAATTTAGCTTTTTGCGGTGACTTTTTGGACGTGAAATTTGACATTGAATGTGCATTCTTACGAATCGAGCCTATCGATACACCTAATATTGATTGAAGTAAATGTGGAAACAATTTTAAATCTGCCATTTTGTGTCGGCGGCCATCTTTGTCCGATTTCCATCAGACATGGCTAACAACACTCCCGACTCCACACCATTCCAACTAAAAAAGAAAACTACAACAAAATCGATCCATCCGCTCGCGAGCTACGATGGCACAGACGGATGCGACGGGGTCGGAGTTTTAAAATAAAAACAACAAGTTCAAACAGGCAAGAAAGTTAGAACAACCTGTAACTTCCCACCTACAGTCTGAACCTTAAACAAAGCACCGACCCTTTATTGATCTGGTCTTCTCTTCGTATGAGCTAAGTGGTCAGGCGCTAGTGTCAAACGTTTCCAAGCCGCCAGAGGGCCTCAAACATAACGACTGATGGTACAAAAACTAACAGCCGGAACCTTCAATTTAATGTGTCACCTCAAGATATCTTCCAGATGTAAATACCACTTTTAATATGCCAGTCTTTGATTAAACATATACCAGATACAGTGTTGCATACAAACACAGCACCAAAAAATGGCATGAGTTTACTAAATATTTTGTATTTCTGTGTGAAATACAAAATATGACACACAAAATAAACATCAATTCAAGTCAACCTTACCACTGTATCTTAAGGTTGAATTTCGACTAGTACCGTAATAATCATAAGCTATCTTGCTCCGCGATAACAGCTATAAAATGTAATGACCGTACGCAGTAAGCGTTAGAAAATTCAACTGTATTACTATACTGATAACGCTTAAATTCCTCAAACTCAAATAAGACCACAATTTTACTAGTGGTCTTATTTTCCTTGCCGTTTTTAGAGACGTCACTTTAAATCTAGTACATTTTTGATCAAGATGCCAGTATTTAGCGATACTTCAGTAAATATAACATTTGAATATCCGTTAGTTCCTGCTCACACTCATTTGTTTATGCAATTGAGTTTTATTTATTGTAACTAAATCAATAACCTATTGACTCAGTCGTTACTTTGCGAAAATCCATTGTGTACCTACTTCCGCTGTGATCTGAAACCAAATTAAGAGAAGCAAAGGAAGTATCCAAATATTTGAAAATGTTTCGTGTGTTCCTCGGACCGAGCACCACACTTCCACTACAACCTCACTGGCCTTGCTAGGTCCAGTGTGGGTCAGAGAGTGCGAAGTTAAGCCACGATTCCACTGAACTGAGCCAAAAAACCTATTCACCATTTCATTTCCGACTGAGCTGAAAGAAAAACCGTAACGTAGCTGTTTGTTACTGATGAAATAAAATTGTAAATCGGTTTTTTGGCTCAGTTCAGTGGAATCATAGCTTAACTTGGCACACTCTGGCCCTCATTGGACCTAGCAAGGCCAGTGAAGAATACGGGCTTTATTATGATCAGAACTGGAGTATATTGTGAATCGAGAGTGGGGGGCCGGCACTAGGCCGCGTGACGGTGAGGATCAAAGCGTAGAGAAGGCGAGTCACAGCTTAGCCGGTAGTGAGTAGGCGACACATGCTCTATTAATAGGCGATATAATGTACCGCCACTATAAACGTGTCGCCGCATGGGTGGCCGCTGCTACTGGCTATTGCCGCTCGCTGGATGTCTCATGCTGCAGTGATAAGGCGAGCCAGCCGCTAGCCTGATAGTAAGCGTCACGCTGGCACACTCCAATGAATGCGCCATCCCAAGTTTTGGGACCTATAACCTAACCAATTTAGTCTAATCACAGAAATGTTGGCCGTGCCGAGAATTGTACCCGGGACCCTATGGTTGGCAGTACGGCATGGTAACCAATACGCCAACGAGGTCGTCCAACAATGACACTAATAACGAGATGTTCCTGAAACGCTAAAATGCTCTGAGAATTAGAGTAACAAAAAGTGTATGAAGAAGTAGGTCAGTGACCGGAGCTGGCGAGGCGAGGTGGTCGGAGCTATACTCTTGTTACTCGTTCGATCACAAATAACGTCTAGTTATCAACAATATTTATAGCTAGTATTCCTCACTGGCCTTGCTAGGTCCAGTGTAGGCCATGGTGTACCAAGTAAAGCCACGATTCCACTAAACTGAGTCTAAAAACCGACAACTTGTCGATTGCACGCAATGGCCATAGCCTGTGCTGGGTCAGCGTCGACCATTGTGTAACTAGACTCTTTAGCACTATAAGGCAAGCCATGCGCTGGCCCGTGTTTAGATGAAATCGTCCTTTTTGACGACTAGATGACATAGTCTTCTACTTCCCTGTAAGGAACTAAATTAAGAACTTTCTATCCAGCTCTGGTGTAGAGGATTTTCGAACAGATCAATAGCCTGTGATACAGCTTAAGGACTGTTTGTACTAAAAATTATAATAGTTTAAAAAACTAAAAAACACGCTTTTATAGAAAACCGTAATTTTATCAAATTAGTGTATTGTCATCGGTCCTCAATAAATCTACAAAGTTTCAACGAAATCTGGCCGTTTAAAGTGGGTCAAAATCGCGCCCAAATAAGTCGGTTACAAACAAACATACAGGTGAAGCTAATAAATAGAAAGCGTGTAATAACCGTGACCTATAAATTGACGCGACAACATCAACCCGGATGAAAC
Organism: Mellilla xanthometata; assembly: GCA_035578125.1. Classification (NCBI taxonomy): domain Eukaryota; kingdom Metazoa; phylum Arthropoda; class Insecta; order Lepidoptera; family Geometridae; genus Mellilla; species Mellilla xanthometata. Next base: position 105,594 of record JAPUBQ010000023.1, on the reverse strand, counting down.
TGCTCCTATTTAAAACATGACTGTCTTTTGCATGGTGTCCTATCCCAAGTCTTACTCCGTCGACATAAACTTGTATACAACAGTGGAAGCGGGAAGACTGGTGCCGGGAGCACACAGTAAGTGTGTTGGCAGAGATCTGGCAGGATGTAGGGCGCAGGGCGGGTAGGAGCCGTGTGACCCGAACATAATAAATAATATTCGCTCAAGTCCTCCATTCAATGGGCGAAAGTAAAAGCAGATCGCAGCAACTGGTGCTCTGTCTCTGATGCAACGCTCAGACAACGCGTCGGTACATAGCTACATATATATGCCGCGTCCTGTTCTTTATAGCTCACTGGTAAATCCTACACGAAATCTTTACTCACATTTTGAGAAAGTGCGTTGTCACAAATGATGAAGTATGGAAACGAAGATAAAGCTTGCATTATTGTGTAAATATGGGTGTATAATAAACTGATGTAAGGATTTTGTCAATGTATAGAACTATCTATTGCTTTAAACTTTGAAAAACAATCAATCTGTTGCGTAAATAAGTGAAAATGTAGAGCTGTTGCTTTATGGCTAAAAATACTAGAGTGAACAACTCCTAACCTTTATCTATCGTTCAGACTATAAAGATTTAAAATCATCTTAAATTTTAGCAAACCAAAAGATGTTGATATTTTTGTTTACTTTTTCTTGTATTTTTTTTTCTACGAATGATGTAGTATGAGCGGCGTGTGTCGGCGCGGCCGGCCGTGTCATGTCGCTCCACGTTACCCACGGAGATGCACACCATCGAGCGCGTGCTACAGCCCACTGCTTACTATTATTACCATTGCTGTTTACTTTCATGTATTTTTTCTTCGTGTGTAACGTGCCGTGCGATGTATGAAATTGATAATTTAATTAGAGGTTTGGGAGCGCGGGAGTGCGCACTGTGCCAACTCTGTGTTCTAATGAGGTTGATCAAGAGAATGTTCTCAACGCCGGCGACTCACCCGTTCTCGTCCTTGATCTTCTTCTTGCGGCCGCGCTTCTTGGGCTGCTGCAGACAGAGCTGCTGGTGCACGAGGTGCGGGTGGTGGTGCGCGTGGTGCGGCGGCGCGTGCTGCAGCAGGTGCGGCGGCGGCGCGTGGTGCGCGGGCGGCGCCATGAGCCCGCACATGGGGTCCTCCTCCACGAACGAGTAGGGGTCGTCGCACTCGCGCTTGCCGTAGTCGGGCGCGTGGTGCGCGTGCGCCGCGCTCATGTCGTAGGGCGCGTCGGGCTCGCGCTTGTAGTACTCCTGGTACTTGGGGAAGGGGAAGTGCTGGTAGTCGTGCTCGAAGGGCCGGTACTCGGGCTCGGGCTCGGCGTAGCGCAGCAGCGGCTCGTAGGGCGGCGCGCGCGCCGGCGAGCGCTCGCCCGCGCCCCCCGCGCCGCCCGCGCCCTCCGCGGGGCTGCCCTCCGCCGACGCCGGCTTGCGCCGCGCCTCGCCGCTGTTGCTCGTCTCATACCCGTCGTCCGCCGTCTCCGGCGCCTTGGCCTTCTCCAGACCCTCCTCCCTGCAACGAAACCACACACAGCCTTAATACATAACTAATGATTCACACACACGTATGTAATGGTCAGGTAAAAACTATGCCTCTTAGCAGAGTGCGAGAGCAATGAAGTACCGGTCATTATCGATGATTCTAAGGCTGCCAAGGTAACTCCCCGCACCCCTCCCCCGCAAGACAAATTACTCGCGCGAGTCATCAGATATAACGGGTTTTTGCATATATATAGGTACATCAACATATCAACGTATGTACGCAGACAAGTTTTAGCGCGCGGCGCGGGGCGAGCATCGCGGACCGCAGTGTGAGCACGTCGTGGATTATAGTGATTAAAGAGTTAGTTCGAACAAATCAACATTAATGCTAGTGATTATATTTTTATTTGAATGCCGCTGTCACACGTGCAAACTGTTTATGCAAAAAACGTGCATCAGGTTCCGAATGCTTTTGGACGCTACAATATACACAATGTTTACACAAAATATAGCCAAGATCATTTGTTTTGATTTATTAGCTTATAAGAGAGCTATATAAAATAATGATTTTATTTTAGTGGGCAGCACATGACCGAAATGGCGTACACGAAGGGAGGCTTATGCTCAGCAGTTGGCGATAGACGGCTCAAAATGATGAATGATGATTTTATAGCAATAAATAAAAAGTTTACTGACAAGAAGAATTTCAGTATTAATATGTACCTACATAGGGAAAACACTTAATTGGTATTATACCTACACAGAGACAAGCTTCTGTGACGCACGCGGATAAAATGTACATATGTAGTAATAATAACATATCGAGTGGCATTTAGTTAGTGCGGGTTGCGTGCAACAACACACACCAAACAAAACAAGTAAACATGCAGTAGGCAATGCGTCTGCCGCCGCCTACATCCCTGAGTAACAAAAGCATCAATGAAGGATACGGTACAGGCGCCTAGTTCTATACTCAGCTGTAGCGCCTGTAACTCGGCTAGCTAAGGTGATCTGACACGATCATCGAGGCTAAGCAACGGCCAATGCGGACGTTGCTTGGATGGGTGACCATGCACAAGACTGTCGTTTTTCAAGTGTCATTTTTATCTGGGCGCTACCGTGGGTCGGATGACATTTTAAATTGTATGTCCCGGCTGTTAGTCTTAGTACATGCAGTCGTTAAGCCAAGTCATAGGCCTGGGGGCAGGTTGAAAACTCTCGACACCAGAGCTTGGCCACTTAGATCATACAAAGAAGAAGGAGAGTAGTTAGTATAGGTGTATGTAGTTAGCGGCGGGCGCGTCGCGTGCTCGGCGCGCACCAATCTGCGCGCTATGCTAATGTAACGCCCCGGCACCACTCGCCACTCGCACACCACACACAATACCTACAACATTCTACTTTTATGGTTGCCAACAGAGAAAATAAAATGACCTACTAATATAATAAATGCGAAAGTTTTTATGAGTGTGTGTATGTAACGTCACTCGATTTAACAACAAACTCTCTAAAGCGTCGAAATCAATTGACTTTAGTTGGTTTAGCTTGTATTCCATACAATGATACATTCGCTCCATTTAACGACCACTCTCTATAACGCCATAAAAAGTACAGTCCCTTCAGTGTAGAGTTTACACTGTTTTTATAGAATAAACCCAACAATTTTTCTAGTTCGCTGAGGAGCTGCAAGGCGTATTGGAGCAGAGGCCTATACCCAGCAGTGGCAAGAGAGAGGCTCGTGATATTGATATTGGCAAGACAAGGCCATATTATTGTACTGTAAACGAGTTATCACATCTCATGTGAAGAAGAGTGTGTTGGAAATATCCGTGAGAAATGATGCAAGGGAAGGGAATGAAACTGACAACTAGCTAAAAACAAGAAATACACGAAAAGGCAATGTGAAGAAAGATGTTTTTTGTTTCTTCTTTTTATATCTAGGTCACCCAAACACGATCAACGTAAAAATAAACCACAACAGACATGTAAAGAACGACCAAATAGTGTATGAAAATATAAAAACCAAACTAAAAATGTACACTATTATATTTTTGTAGTTTTACCTCTTTCAGAAACTATAATGGTATGTACGAGTATAGTATAGTATGGTAGGTGGGCCGGCTCGCGGCGGATGGCTCAAGCGGCCTACGTAAGTTACAAGTTGAATTTCAAGTCTGCGCTCAATTAGCGAGTGGCGAAACCTATATACAGGAAGATATGCCGAGAGAAAGTCTATGCTCCGCCGGAGTGACGAGCTTCCACGCAGCTTTAGGCTTCTCTGTCTCTAGTAATTAGTGCTTTCAATGAATGCTAAAAACTAGAAGCAACATTTTAATTTAATATATTTTACAAGAACACTTTCAGCTAGCTAGCTTGACCGAGCCTGCAAGTCTCTGCGTTAACAGCCAATTGCTGTTTAACTTCTTTGGACTGCCAGAATGTATGTTTCATCTCGCGTAGAGGCCGTAATTTTGAACCAATCGCGTCGAAACTTGGCATACAAGTACACTCTACCAGATGTGTACGAATTTTAACGCGGGAGGATAATTCCCACAAAAAGGGATAAATTAACTGCAAATCTAGGTAATGATATTTTTGTACCAAATATCATTACCTAGATTTGCAGTAAATTTGTGTGAATGATTGTTTAAATATGAATGAAATTGGCCAAAATATAATTGAAATATGAAGTGATACAATTTCGGTAATTACAAACATTGTTCCAAGAAATTTTCTTAGCGAAGTTTACTGTTCGGAGAACTTATAGTTAATGTAGTCATGCCATAAACAAGTAAGTTTGGTCACAATTAGAATATATATCTTTATGGTATACAGATGATTGAGCACACGTTGCCGGGTAACTCGCTCTGGTTAAGTCACTGTCAGACAAAAAACGTTCATCTCCACACAATTTTTTTTTTTTTTTTTTTTTACACATTCACACACGGCTGGTTAGCCCTCATACTGAACCATTTCTAGCTCGTATTATGGTTGCTAACACAACTGATATACTACATATACATACATACATATTATATAAATACATATTTAACACCCAGACCCACAGCCAACAAATTTAGTTAAGCACAAAGATGTTGACCGGGCCGGGAATCGAACCCGGGACCTTCTGATTAGCAGACCGGCATGGTAACCTTTACGCTAACGAGGTCGTCAATTATTAATTGGTTTCACTCTTACTACTCACACTCGTGCCCATCTATCACAGCCTCGATTCCTCGGCGATTACTTTTTCTGTAAAGCCTTCGCTAAGCCAACGCGTTCAGCTTGCGTCGGCGGTCGCGTCGAATGACCAATCAGAGAACGCAGAGGTATAAACGTGTCAATAGTGATTGGTCGGTGCACGGCACCGCGGCTGCGAGCTGACGCGTTGGTTCGATCTAGCCTTTATTCGTGTTACATGCCTCCAATGATAGTTGACGGTACATAGCTTTACCTCTATTCTGATACAAGTGATGCCGCGTTGTGCACTTTTTTTGTCTAATTAAATAAATTATAGTTTTATCTGAAAGCTTACAGGAAAGTGATTTTTTCATTAATCCGTAAATTACTTAATCAGGAATTACAAAAGTTATGACGAACGTGCGAAGATTAAAACACGGACACTTCGTTGAACTCTTAAGTCTCTCTAATATGAGACATCAACTGGGATATTGTGTTTGCCTGCACCTAACTCTTCGCGTCTCGCAGTTAGCGTGGAGCTTAGTACTACAGGAGTGTCATCAGTTATTGCAATAAGCAGTTAGCCTAGTCTCGGCCGCACCACTCGGAGTATACCACACGTTGCCGAGTGGCGCCGCGCGGCGAGCGAGCAGTATGTGCCCCTGCGACCGGTTGAGGGTGCACGGAACCCATTTCGTGAGAACCTGCTTCGGTGTTGGCTTTTTATTTGTGTAGCGCTGCTCGCGGCGCGGCGAGCGAGGCGCCCACCTGCCGACCCGACTGACCAATCTATTTTGCGACCGCCATTTTTGTCTCGGTGCAATTTGTCAAACAATCGCGGCGCATGAGTTTTTTTTTCAATTGGAGAGTAATAACGCCTCTCTCCAGTAATGAGTGTCAGAAGTGTGGTAGTGTGTGTGCGGCGCCCAATCGATCACCTGCGTTGCTCGGAGACGCCGGAACTTCCCGCCTGACTGTGTCCGCTACCAGCCTCGTTAGATAAAACTATACCATGCTCACAATTGTAAAGATTTTGTATAATTATTGTATTGTATTGGAATAATTGATTAATTTGAATCAACGGTTGGCGGTTTTTAAAGCAAGAGTGAACCGGTTTTTTCTAGGTAAGCGCGCTCCACCATATATCATAATGTCGCTTGCCATCAGGTGAATTATGATCAAGCGCAAGCCCATTTAATGTAAAAAAAAAACTGCCACAATATTCTATCATCAGTTAGTATGTATGTTCAAAATTGTAATATTGGTATTCGCAGTACAACTTTTATGGTCGGCGAGTTGTGATTGTAGAGATGCCTTTTTCAAAAACTGAGAATTTTCTGATAGAATTTAAAAAAACATGGATTTATTAATAATATCCTCCCACGGCTGATAATATAGCGCTCTGATTTGTTTATACTGTCACCTACTATGTTAACTTACATATATCGTGTACTAAGCGTGTTGTGATTTTGAAGTGAGAGTATCGCTAGAGTTGTCGTGGACTACTGTTCATTTAACATGATATTAAGTCACTCGGTCGTGGATGAGGGTTGCTGTTGCTGGTGACGGCAAGACGCGGCACGGGATGTATTTATTTATATACTGAAAAGGTTAGCGCTTGACCACATTTCACCTGATGGTAAGGAATATTGAGGTCTACGGCAGAGCGCACTTACCTAGAAGGAATCGGTTATATATACTAACAACATCATTCTATAGCTTGCGCAACACACACGTCACTCGGCCTGATCACACTCACACTCGCCTCTACTACTTCACTAACACACTTACACATATCCATATAACAAATATATGACGAGTATTTGCTTAAATCACATCAACAATAAAACCATAATTAACATTTTTCTAAGCAATTATTTTAAAGGCATTGTCTAGACAAGGGTCCTTCGAGCCGGATCTAAATGTAAGGCGCGGCCGACCTCCATAAAAAGAAGTTAACTTTTTACGGCGCGGAGACGGTGATGGCACACGATAAAGCCGATCGTAACAAACCCTGACCTACGCAATGCGAGAATATTTAACCTCGTTTTACATATAGGGCTCTCCATTCAATACGTGATGTCAACTCGAGACATCTGTTACTCGACTCACAAACGCAACACAATAAAAGCTACCGGCGCGGCGTCATCTCGCGTAATGATCGTGTAATCAATCTGAGGAACGGCAGGCGAGCACAGCGCGGAGTCGCCGGCGCTCTGCTAGCGGGGCTCGCGTAATGCCACATATTGTAAACGTGGAGCGCCATTCACGACGCGCGAGTTACCGCGAGCCCACTTGCTATTATTGGACTTGTAGTAAACACGGCCGGCTATTAATATTAGTCGATTGTTATGTAACGCGCGTTACTCGCTAACACGATACGTATGTTTATTTATTCAATAATTTAGCATTTATTTATCAGCGTGGAGTTTTTATTGAAGCGCGCGCTTTTTGTAGCGTCGCCGGCCGCGCGGTTTGTTTTGCTTTTTTATGAAGATCGATTATGATTTTTATGAGCTACTTTTTATGTTAATGAGACGTTTGAAATGTAAAACTATAATGTATCGTGTAAATAATACGAGCCGAGGCGCGTGTCGCGCTGTACGAGCCTGCGAGTCGGCCGGATGATGTCGGTCGCACGGTTCCCGCAACCGAGTTAGTGAAACAGCTGAGTGATGTCTCCGACAACATTATAAAGGTTTTATCGGTCACGTGGTGGCTCGCGCCGCTCTCATAGCGGACACAGAATCACACGTTGTACTATCTACACTTTACAAGTTATTTACGTGCCACATTGCTTTGTACGTAGGTAATGAACCTTTTGTTATAGAGCATTAACGCTGTAAATATTAGAGGTAGCGTACAAGATGAGTGTACTGAGGATCAGTGGTGTCAGTGTACGACACACAGCACCGGCCGGACCCGACACGTGTCAGCGCAGGATCGCCTCTACACGCTACATCTAGCTGCTCTAATATTGAGCTTCTACTTATGTTTCTACGTATGTTTGGAGTTACCATATGAAAGTTTGTGTTTTAACATTGTCTCTACGGAATCAATAAATATTAACTTAGATATATTTGAAGCGTTATTTAAACCCCTGACACGGAAGCCCTCGACATGTTTTGTAGCGCGAATCTTTCATTGCATTCGAGCGATGAGTTTTTAAGACCAAAAACTTCTATGGCGTTATCAGCACGGTTGTCACTGTTATTTAACTATTGTAATTTAACGTTACTTATGAATTGTGAGGTATCTCAGTAAATGTTATAGAGTGGTACACTAAATAGTCTATAGAGATAGTGCTGTATAATTGCACGAGTTTTATAAGTCAAAGAGGAAGTAGAAGCGTAGTGTGTAGCGCGAAGCGGACCCGCTCCCGAGTAGTTTTCCACAAACATCGGTTAATTATTATTTCATGTTTTCCTTCATTCGCGTCAGATAGACATTAAGGAAGCTGTGAGAAACCTGAAACGGTCGAATCAAACAAACAATAGCACGATTTCATGAGAAAAACTGGTCAAGGACGCATCTCGCTTTAGTGTTTCGGGTTCCGTTAAGATAATTCAAATTCCACTGTACTAAGGTAAACATTTATTTCGACTACATGAGTTTTGACGGACGGTTTAGAATTCTTAGATTTCGGATGCTATTTTTGACTTATCAATCAGCAAAGTGTATATAGTGTGATAGCCGGGAGAGCGGTGCGAGGCTCCAGTAGCTGGCTGCGGCACGGAGCCCTGCGAGCGCGCGGCGAGGAGGTGGCGCGGAGAGCGGGTAAATAGGTTACCGAGATTAGTGCAAGGTTGTTCGGTATCGCGCCCGCGCTATCTCGCTTTGTGCGCGCCCACTGCCTACACGCGCCGACCTGTACTCACGTGCTCACTACATTATTCATTCGATAGAAAGCTGATGTTTAGCACCAGCAGAGAGTCCCGGCTTCGCATGGGCTATAGCATTATCTAAGTTGCAAACAAAAACTAAATATAGCCTAAGTTACTCCGGGATAATGTAGCTTCCCAACGGTGAAATAATTTTCAAATCGGTCCAATAGTTTCGGAGTCTAAATGCGTCAAACAAAAATTCAAACTTTTCCTCTTTATAATATTGGTATAGAAATTTGTTCATAAATTCCATAAATAGATGTATATGTAAATGAATGCCTATCTCGCGATTGGTCGGCCACCGTAGTCGCGTTGGTTTGTCGTGTCCCGCAGCACGGCACGCACACAGCTCCGCACGCGGCACGCGCGCTTTTTGGGAGGATAGCGTGCACGGCGTGCCGAGACCACGGCCGCCAGAAGTGCTCGCGGCATTACACCTTTTCTCGCAGGGGGCGCCACCGCACCACCAGCTGCCCACTTTATACTAACAAGGAGCACCCCAAAATAATGCATAGAGAACAACTACCTAAATATTGCATCAAGAACAAGTGAAACGAAGAAGCTTAACACCTGCCAAGCTGTTAGCTGCCTTCTTTTTACTAGAACTATCAAAAGACTAAGTAGAAAAGGTCACTGTACAGTTTTTTTAAGGGACGTGGTCCTTGAAAATAACAGTTATGAGACGTACCACAACAAACAACACATTATTTTATTACATTACAAACCGACCAAGTACCGACCCCACATGAAGTGTGATAAGGTGAAGAAGAAGAAGAAGAACAACTATTTTATGAGTGACTTTCACCTCAACAACATTTAATTGCATCGCCATTGTTAAAATAATACATTATGTAGTTTGTAAAATGGTGTATTTGAAAATGGTCTGGAAGTGGAGCCACTAGTAGGCAGTAGCCCTGTGCGAGGCCAGAGAGTGGCGCTGGGCGGCGCGAGGAGTGGCTGACTCATTCCATTATCATCCGACTTTACAATAACCTGGCTAACGGTAACGGAGTCGGTGCACAACGCAAAAACATCAAACCCGCACCACTAGCGACAAACTCGGTAGATTTGGTAAGAACACGACCTCGCTACAACACTGCCATTTTGGCTAGATATTTGACTCTTAGAAATGGTTTAACTTCGCTTGTTTGACTCAGCAACAAACAGAAGATCCTGTATAAACGTATACAAAATCTTCTGTTTGGTTTGTTAACGAATTTATACAGGATCTTCTGTTTGGTTTGTTAATTGTTAACGAACAATCACATAAACGTATATAACAAGAAAATCTAATATATAAAACCATATAAAATTGTTAATAAAAAATCTATGTTACATTCCACCTGCACTGGCACGGATAACAGAAAACTGGATATGGAACGTTAGGGAAACGCTTGGTCTACAGTAATGCCAATATGAGCTTCACTCAAATACAACAACCATAATCGCGTGCTGAGCCAATTTCGACTTTCAAACCTCTGGAATAAAGATCTGTTAGTATGCCCGTCTTCTCACATGACATCTAGTTTAGACCATTGGAACTAGACCGTTTATTACATGAATGCTATACGAATGAAAACTTAACTATTTTAACTTTAACATGAAGATTTTTTCGGGTGCAAAACATAGATCGTACAAATAACATCGGTTTGTACAGAGAGGTAGAGACCACGCGGTGGTTACCTGTTTAAAGTAAATTCCAGCAAGTTGAGAAGTTTGACAACACGACAAACCGAGTAACGAAGACGTTAGCTAGCCACTAGAAGGAGTATCGAGTATTGTGCGCGAGGTAGTGGCGGTTGCTACGGGCTGCGGCCGACACCTATACATATAATACTATGTTAAACTCAACATTGGCTGATTCATCTTTTCCATCGCTCTAGCCGCCATTTGTGTGGAAATGACCAACCTTAGCCGCCTGCCTGCTTAGTAGCCCGCAGACGCTATTATACACATACATATGCAGATGTTTACATACATATACATAATATGCAGACATTTAGTTACGTCATCACATACGCCCAGTCGCGAGTCGCACCTGGGCTAGATTGGTACCGGACCGAGCCTGATGCCATGACAAGAGAGAGGCTGAGGCTTATACCCAGCAGTGGGATAGAAAGGCTGTGGATGATGATGATACACTCTGTAAAGCTTCCTCGCGAAGTCATATATAATTGTATCCCAAAAAAGAAATAGGTACATATTTGTATCCTTACAGATTGGTAATGTCTGTTCAGACTTGTCACTAATGTTACTCAGACAGTAATTATCAGTACTAATGTTTCTACATATGTGTTAAATAGATCCCCAATAGAATTAGTAAAAAGTGGAAACATGCGCGCAGTATCATCGAATGTTTCATGAGAATTTCAATTAGACAAAATGAAGCCGCAGCTAAAAAACTGGTTCCTCATGCTAATGGCGTGGAACCTGTCTACTAGGTAGCTATTTAAATAGATATGATGCAAATTCGCCACAACACGCAAATAAGGAGCTTGCACGAGCACGAGACGAGCCAGCCGTGCGGCCTTCGGGGGACTTTACACGGCAATGCTTTACTAGAGCTAGTCGACACCGCCCCGTGTACAAGCAATGCTTTACTAGAGCTAGTCGACACCGCCCCGTGTACAAGCAATGCTTTACTAGAGCTAGTCGACACCGCCCCGTGTACAAGCAATGCTTTACTAGAGCTAGTCGACACCGCCCCGTGTACAAGCAATGCTTTACTAGAGCTAGTCGACACCGCCCCGTGTACAAGCAATGCTTTACTAGAGCTAGTCGACACCGCCGGGTGTACAAGCAATGACAGATACTCAGTTGAAGCCATCTAGGAGCCGTGGCTTTCCCAAAAATCTCTGGAAATCTCCGAGTATCATCTTCAAAGGTAGAGTTCACGATGTGGTACGCTTACCTAGAAGATACCTAGGTAGGTAAGCGTACCACATCGTAAACTACAGTACAGCTTAACAACAAGCAAGCTGTAGTCAAATGCAAACCAATCAAGGATAAAAAAAAAACTCACAGCTCTAGAGTTTCAGTTAGCTCTGACAAACTGAAGAAATAATGAACGGAACAATCTATGAGAACGTCTATCTGACCAGTGTCAGTAACCTGGGACGTCAAGCTTAGCGGTCATCTGTGGCCTCTGCTAAAACAGTCACGTAAACATACGGGAAAGCGAGACTACTAGAAGTTAAGTACAAAAGACTACAGTATAAATGCATTGACCGATTAAAAATGTGTCGGGTCGACGTTGATAGCAAAGAAGTGCATGACAGCATGAGTCATAAGATTGTACATATAAGTGTGTTTTTTTTGTTTGTTCGTTCAAGTACTATCAGCTGACAAGTTAGTTCCAGCGTCACATGTTAATGCCACGTCAATTCTTCCTCTCTACATGAGGTAAGACTACAAAAAATTTAATTAGCGAATAATTATCTAAATCACATTCAAGCGCGAATTGGATAATAAATTATTATTATAGAGGTGAAAATCAATGACGCTCGTTTATTGACCAAATGAGCAGTCTCTACGTTAAATGGACAGTTTTAATTACGTTTATATTTACGTTGCTTTTCCCATATGTATACTCCGCAATTTTAACTAACTTCGACGAAACTAAACACAGGTGCTTACTTACTACTCAATAGAATTGTATAGTCGTCGGCGATTTTTGATTGGGGGATGATTCTTACAAAAAAGAATAAAATTTACTGCAGTGCTATTTACTTATAAATTTTAATGACCGATGCCATAGTGGTTAAATACCATATTATTAAAATATTTTGTGACTTTAGATTGGTCAAATGGTTATTGAGATTATTACGTTATATAAAGTTTCGGTTACAAACAATGTCCTAAGTTTGTTCGCGAGGTCTACTGTTTTGAGAACTATTTGTTTTAGAGAAGTCAGTTAATATGGAACTAAGGGAAAACATTACTTAAAATCGTTTCGTAAGCGATAGTCGTTATATCATAGCTTTTAGGGACCATTCAGACACATTAAAATGTATATAACCCATCTTCTGCAGCAGTCACGACACTAGCAAGGAAATATTATATTGACAAGTCGTGATGATGATGGTAAAGGAGGTATAGTCAAGTTTCTCTGAGTGCGGGGATTGCATCCGCGTGCGCTCGCTGGCCGAGGACAATGCACTTTCCAAATCTCAATATTAGCGGAGTGATGCGAGCCGTGGGCGGGCAGGGTCATCCCGGCCGGCTGCGCGCGCGCAGGGTACACGCGGTAAGTTACGCTAAACCTTTTAAAGGCAACTTTTGCATGATTTACAACTTTTGAAGAGTAGCAAAACAATAATAATACATATAATAATAAACGCATTTTTTCCAAGTTGTTATCAACGAAGAGTGGTCAAGCTATCCACGAGGCAATGTCATGATCTAGCGACGAACGATAATGCGAAGTACGAGCACGAGAAATCACACAAAATTCTCTCATTTCTCGAATTTTGTAACGGGACGTTTCCCGTATGAATTAACACCTACTTCTAGGAAATGTTTGCTTCGAGAAATTATATTAATAATAATATACAGTTTGTAATATATTCGAAATGAAATCACGTCGAGCGGTCGCGCAGTCTGTCACAGCGCGAGGCATTTTATTCTTTTGACGATTTTTTGAAATTAAAATTGGCTTGACACTACGTTCGTAGTACACTATTTATATAAGGGTAATTATAAATTATTGATTTATATTTGTTTTTTTTCTGACATTTATATTGATTATATTATATTTACTTTGACTGTGTGACTTGTAACTGTTTTTATCAATAAATTACTTTGACTTTGACTTTTAAGATTGCTTGTTGTCGGCGCGACGAGTGCGCACTGCGCAGCGCGACACAATATATGCACACTTACTATGCAACTACATATATACATAAGTAAGGAGCGCACTCGAGCCAAGGGTCAGAGGAGCTCGCCCTGTCGAGGACGGACTGACATTTCCATGACGATGCTTGTGATGATGTAATTAATACACGCAGGTATTCAGCCTTTAAACAATAGTCGCTTTGCTCCCTTAGAGCAGAGCTCATCGGCCACTATCCTTTATACATGGGAGCTACGGTAGAACCGAGCTTCAAGTTGAGGGGAGCGGTAAACTACAACCACTAGTAACGAGTGTAACATTTCAAACCGCCACAAGATGGCGCAGCATCCTCGGAATTAGGTACGAGTGATCCATTTAGGCAGAATGGCGAGTGATCGCCGCCCGGCGAGACATTACCGAAGCATTCACTTTCACACGGCGCCGCGGCACGTGGGTGCACACTACTACTTTAACTTAACGAGTCTGCTCCGCGCGACTAGCCACTACATACCTAACTATATATCTGTGTGTAACGACCAGTAGGTACCGCACTCAGCAGTTCTCCAGCAGCACGGACTGGCGTGTAATCTGTGTCGGTCCCGCCACAGACGCGATAACAGTTAGTGCGGCCGTTACCGCGCGTACCTGCTCGCCTAAACCGCGCTATACCTACACTATACGTATAGTGCACTAGTGTACTTAATACGTACAGCAACATGAATACAGAGTATGCAGGCTGCGATGTGTGCGTGCCGCAGTGAGTGCACGCGAGGCGCACGGCGTGCGAAGGTCCTCCGGCAGCTCATTACGCTCTAACACAAGGTGCGCCGTGCACCGGCCGGTGTGGCCGCGCCGTGCCGCGGCTGCCATGTTCCCCGCTTTTCCGAGATAATTGAGGAAAACCCGCCATTAAGAAGGCCAAGGACTCGCTCGGGTGAACGCCGGCTCTTAATTTACTGTAAACACCTCTACCGCTCGAGGAAATGAAACAACGAACGGTCGGTTGTTAGGGAGCGCTATCTACAACACCGCCCTGCCGAACCGTCCCTGCCGAGCGCGACTTCAGCTCTAAATAACCGAAAGCTTTCGGGATGGAGCTTCGCGCTGAGGCAAAAAATATGCAATGTATTCGGGTGTAGGTATGGTGTACGGTAACAAATGGCAGAGTGTCAGTTAGCATCGGATGAAAGCTAAAAGCTGTCGGCCGAGGCCGGCGCGTTATGGATGGCTGGCTGCCACAGATTACGGCACACTCGCTGGGTAATGCTCCGCCCGAATCAATGGACGCCCGCATGCTTGCCTCGCCACGGCCCCGGGCGCACCCAGGGACGCGCTCGGGGCGCTTTATTACACGCCTCGAGTGCCACTGCGCCTTATCTCCGCGGGACGAGCTCGGGGAGACATTAACGAGGGTGCGAGGCGAGGGAGCGAGCCCCTCGGCTCCACGCCTGGCGCGGGCCCTGGCGGACTGCGAGCACGACGCCGCTGACGGACACCGAGTGTTGCGGCTTGCGCTCTATACATACTCTAGTTATATAGAGCGCGGGGAGCGGAGCGCGTGCAGCGGCTCACACGACAAGGATTACAATCGGAGAAGTTGAGTGACGCGGCTTAGGGCGAGCCTCACTCACAATAACAAGCCGAGAGTCGAGACACACTACACACAGAGATAATACCTATATATAGAAAGATAGATGAGAGCGATTTAAAGCAACAACAATTATAGGTCGCGAGTTGACGCGGCTCGCTGCCAGCCCGCGCTACGGGAAACCGAAAGTTATCGCGAATGGCGCAGTCGGAGGGCTCTACGCGAGCACTCACTCCAGATAACATCGCCCAGGCGGGGGCTTCCTTCGCAGTTGTCGAGGACACGCGCAGCCAGCGCCAGATAGCGTGTGTGTGTGCGTGAGGCAGCCACACACTCACACACACACAGCGCAGTGCAAGCCGCAGCACAGGGCGAGAGGAGCAAGTACATCGACCCACTTGCGAGCAGATAACGCGCGAGATATCACCTCCCTGATTACGCGGGTGCCGCGGCATGCACGCGCACTCCGTACGCCGCGTGATAAGGGCGGGGGGTGGGGGGCGGCTCAGCTGTCTCTCGAGTTCCACCCCCGGCGGCGTCCGCCCTCACCCCACACCCCGTCTAAGCCGTCGTTTGAAATTTTGCGGCGGAATCCTAAAGTTTGGAGTTGGAAACTGGCGAGTAACTCTCGCTGCCGAAGTTGATTCCGATCCACCTGTTTGCTGGCGCGTTAAATATCGATCACCTGTAATTAAACAGACCTCTCTGGCCCAGCGAGCAGCGAGAGGTTGCCGCCGCACGTACGGCGGGTCGGTCGCGGATCGCGTCCAAGGATTCGCTCTCCGCCGATTGATAGCAGTGAGACTTTTTCTTTGCATAATAATGATCGTAATGTTAATGAGTGGCGCGGCGACCCCGCCGGGGTCAGGCCCAAGGTTGCGTCGGGCCGCGGTGCGCTCGCCCGACCCTACCCCGCATACCTACTTATCTGTGAATAGTTAATTAGGCGTCGAACCCGACGCGCCAACTGTGTTTCACTAATGAGTTTTAGCTAGATGACTGTACATCAGGCGAGAGTGCTGCGGATGGTCAGCTCGTCGTGTGGAGCCGCCAGCACGCAGCCGGCGGGGAGCAGGCCGTGCTCCGATGCGATCGCTCCCTATTGTCCCGGGGCTCCGCCCCCGCGCGCCGCACCTCGCCGCCGGAGCTGTCAGTTAGGTTTTTTGCCGTGAACTCTTTTGATCCCATGTCTGATCCCGAGACACTTTGACATTTGGTGTGTTCCCCGCGCGGCCGCTTCGTGACTATCGTGACATTCCTCGGCGGGTTTTATTTTAAAGCGTGCACGAGCACGAGCTCCGCGCGCCGCACACACACAGCCGCGCCGCACGTAGGTACCCACACGCAGGTACGCGAGCCGCCGACGTTGCATTTTGCCTTCATTATTTGGGAGCTTGTTCGGTAATGCGGAAACTTTCCACCGACGTTAGCACGCCGCGTTCAATTATCGAGGAGACGTTTTCTCTGCATTCGTGGGCAATTAGTGGCGTAATGGACACTTGCGGGCCTCGGGAAATACAACGGAGAGCGCCGGGGACCACATGCGGGCTCGGAAACGCAATCAGCGCGGGCATGCCACCAGCCGAGAGTCGTGTCTGGTGGCAAGGGCTGCGCCGAGCGTGATGAGGCTGCGACCTCGCGCGCACATTCATTGCGCCTACTACGTAGTATGTCACGTTCCCGGGTCAGTGTTGGGGAGGACATGCCCCGCGCGAGGGGAGGGTTTCCGACTCAACTAATCGTAATTCCATAGCTGGCGTCACAAATTGTCGCCAATCCCGGCAAACGGTCAGATGAGCCGCGTCTCGCAATTGAGCGTACGTCCCGATTTCTATGCAAAGCTAGATCCCGAGCAGGATCGGGTTCAAAGCGAGTTATTCCAAAAAGGCCGGCGATATAAGCTCGGAGAGAATGGGGAATCTGCTCTATCCGCTCCTGAGAGAATGTCTGCGAGCACAGGCGGCGTCACACCTCCACACGTACAGCTATCGAGCGAGGGAACTACTGCGGTTACACGGCGGCCGGCCACCTTACGAGCGGGGTATGTACGGTACGCGGCTCCGGCGAGCGCCGGTACATAGCGAGGTACATAGCGCCGCGCCGGGACACGCGATAATACTGCCGACACTAGCCGCGGCTGCCTCTTACACTCTGCCACGTACACTCGGCGCATATAATAATATACAAAGCAGAAAATGGTATATTTAGGAGCGTTTTCTCGGATCCGTTCCGGTGTGGAGCGTCACGGCGCGCGAGCGAGGGGTCCACTACACCGCGCGGACCTAACTTTGATTCTAATCTAATGGATTAGTGCGGCCGGACCGGGAGACAATAACAATGCCTGTTAGCTGCAGCGAGCAGGTAGAGACGCGGACCGCTTCTTCTTGTGTGCCATTGTGTACATCGTATACTGATATATACATGTAGCGGCGGTCGCGGCAGCTGCTCGTCATACACGAGTACGCGAACTTATCATCAAACATAGCAGAAGGAAGCGCTTGCTTTGAAAGAACAAACTACTCAATCTAGAGAAAAGCAAAAACCTGATATATATAGCTAGATAGTAGTTGAAATAGGTCAAGAGACCCATTTTTCATCAGGTAGGTATTTGTGTCTCGGTGTAGCGGAGTACGAACAGTAAGCTGTAGAGGCAACGTGTACGACAAGAGGACCGCAGACGAAACGGAGACGGCCATTATTTTACCTTTTAAAGTTGAGTAATCATTACGTGTTACCATTTTGCCAACACAGGTAATACAATAGAGTGATGTAGGACACACAGACAGACAGTTCACGCCCCTGACCTACACTTGACGCTAGCCGCGCGCGAGGAACTCGCTCGAGCATTAGCATTTGCTAATACTATTTGTATAACGCTTGAGTAGCGCTGTCGTCCGGCCGCGGCTAGCCGGCTGCGACTGTACGCTCATCATCATCATCAAACACGCGGAGACAAGTCCCACTGCTGGGACTCGGGGCCTTCTCTCACGAGGAGAGAGAGATAGGCTATAATCCAACACGCTGGCCAAGTGCGGCTTGGCGGATATAGCTCAAGGATAACTGCTATATAGCTCAGCTATTTCCTCAAGTGTGTCTGTATAGATATATATGTCAGCATAGTACAAAGAAGTGTAGCGTGTGTGAGCGAACAATGGCGGGTGTCGGGAGTGACGGATGACGATGCCGAGGATGCGGCGCGCGGATGGGTGACCGCGCCGCTCATCTGTATGCGCCACCCGAGCCGCCGGGGACTCGCGCAGATTACTGCACATAGACTCTCTACGGGGTTACAATTACGGATAGGGAAATAAGTTTTATCTCTACAATATTACAGTCCAAGGAAAAGTGAATAATGTTAATGTGGGGGCTACATGCACCACATTTATTATAAAATATTATTATTTCACTTTGTTTTCTCACGCAGGCTTCAACGACTCATACGATATTTGGCTTTTTACTATTAAATTTAGAATAGTATGTCATTTATTTTCTAATATGTCACTGAAGTATTTGCATTTCGCTAATAATAATAATTAAATTAAAACTATATTCATCAACGACATCATAATTATATTTATTTAGTACATAAACCAATGATTTCCAAATTAAAGTAATTTGTTTAAAGTTACAATTATAGACATGAAAAATGGGCGACAACACCGCGGATCACGGGTAGGGCTCACGCGTAATGCACGCTAAATAAGTAGGTAATAATAACAACGATAACTGCATTCCTTGTGCTATTTTTACCGCAAAGTTCGGTGTAGAACTACCGAGCGCGGAGTGAACGTACGTACAAGGCCGCAGCGCGTGTTACACTAACATCTATGGTATCTATGCGCAGTAATCTGTGGTCGGTAACAATGGCTTTGTGTGGCGGTTTCCGCCGCGGCTGCACCCGGCCCTGACGGCTGGCTGACGCGTTGCCTCTAGTGTACAGCGAACTGCAGGTAACCTCACGAGCTGTACAATTACATGGGAAAGATATAAAGGAAGGGATTCTATAGATCGATCCATCATCATAGATGAGGGAACAAAATGGGATATGAATGAAGTGTAAATGGACCAGTCAGCTTTTACATTAGCCCAATTGAATTAGCGAGTTGTAAGTGCAATATGGATAATTAAAATCAATAAACAGAAAAGTATGCTGTAATACTAGTAAGTATAGTAAACAGTAGAATTAACTACCTATATTTTATAACTATGTGATAGATGTATGTAGCACTAACACTCAGTAATCAGGTGAGGTTTGAAAAGTACCATACTTGTATTAACGCCTTTGAAAACCCCGGTTTTTCTTGGTGCAGCACTTTTTTAGCTTTGTTTTTTCACATCATCAAAAAGTTTGTTGAGAAAATATAGAAGCGGAACGCGGAATCGTTTAGCCAGGCTTTGTTACATTCTAGCTCAGGTTAACACAAAGCTTATTTACTTAAATAAAAAATGTGTTAAAATGATCGTTTTATCTATATCAATATTATAAAGAAGAAAAGTTTGATTTTTGTTTGTTTATTTGTTTGACGCGAATAGGCTCCGAAACTACTGGACCGATTTGAAAAATTCTTTCACCGTTGGGAAGCTACATTATCCCTGAGTAACATAGGCTATACATATATATTGTTTCTCTTTACACTTAGATTATTTAATAGCCCGTGCGAAGCCGGGACGATCTGCTAGTCGCGTGTAACGAGAACGTATTCTGACGACAACATTGTTGAAGGATTAGCCGTGTTCTAGTGTTACCTGCTTGTAGGGGTTCCCGCGGCACGGGGCGAGGAAACCATAGGCAGCGCTCTGCTCCACTAGTACTACCTATTCTACCACAATACTTGAATGATGACTACGCCAAATACCTATGGATGAGTTTACAAGAATGTTTTTTTCACAGGAAAGTGGTATACATATTTTTTTCACATATTGTTTTTTTTTACAATAAAGGATTCTTGTATTGCATTGTATTATAATCATTCCCACGGCTGGGATTCTGGTCTTTTAACAGCAGGCCGGTGCGAGCATCCATACCTCGGTGTGTGGATGACACGCCCTCGATACTGTTATTCTGGGAACATGTCGGTTTCCTCATGGAGTTTTCTATAGTACCGGTACGAAGCTCCAGGACCCACGCGGCAGCCGACATGCTGTCGAACCCACTCATTCGGGAGCTTGAGCCTGGCCAAGGGGAACTCTAGCATTGGAATGGAAGTCCAGGCAACTTGTACTAATCATTTTTTCCACATCGGGTTGTTAATCGAATGCATGATGCATATTTGAAGGCGATTAAACGCCAAATATAGAGGAACATAACACTCATGAGTAACACCGATCATGTGCTTCACATAAACAGTATGCTGAGATCATAGATTGATTGACAACTTCTTTGGTAACCAGAGGGTCCCGGGATCGATTACCGGCATGGCCAACATTATTGTGATGAAATAAATTTGGTGGATGTTGGTATGGATGTTAAATATGTATGTAGTAGTATATATATGTATTATATTAGTTGTGTAAGCAACCATAATACACAATAGAAATGGTTTAGTAAGGGGCTAACCAGCCCACTTGCAATGATCCTGAGACACTTCATTCACTTCAATAATGATTCAATTATTGATCATAAATAAAAATGATGAAACTAATGAGATTTCTCCTCGTACTGGATGTGGCAATCAATTTATGACTCGTATCTATGTATGAAGAAAAAAGTTTGGACTATATAAAATGTTTATATTATGTACTTTGAGAGCAGAGCCAGTTAACAGCCAAAGACAAGAAACCTGTGTGATACAAGACAGTGACTCTTTAGCCTAAGGTGGAGCATGCCTAAACTGGAATAACTGTTGCACAAGGAGGATGACACTATACTAAACTAAGTATATTAAAATATTGTATTTGTGGACAAACTTCAGTATTGAAGATACTGGATAGCTGAAGAAGTTTGGCCCAAAACACAGAAAAATAATGGAATAGTTGAGGAGGCTGGACCCATCAAAAGTCTAATGGTGACAGGAAGAAAAACTCTGGCTAACTTAAACAATAACATACAGTTGCAAAAAACTAATGATATTCAACAAACTAATTGATTTAACACAATATTCATTATACTATTGTGATATCATAATAATTAGTAAGTGTTGCATTGATCTTTCTTTCTTCTAGTTACTGATAGTAAATAAGTAGTTTCAATAACCTTGTTCTAAATTATTGTTCACCATCTTATGCTAGAACCACCGTTATTCTTTTGTTGTGATACTACTAACTGAATTCTATTTATATTATAAATGCAAAAGTTTGTGTGTAACTGTGTATGTTTGTTACTTCTTCACACTCATACAGCTTAGAACTTTACGACTTGTAACTTTGCTGTTATCAAAAAATAATTTGTATTTGAACCAAGGTTGATAAAATTTGGTGTGAAGATAGGTTAGACCTTGGATTAACACATAGGCTATTTTTTTATCCCGGATTACTTTCTTTTGTCCCAGATTAGTGTGGGTTACTCCGCGGTGCACAGCTAGTTATTCATGTAAACATTCTCAGTAATAGGCGGGAGGGGTGGGTCGTCCAGCAGTTGCAGCTTGACAATATCATTACAGTCCAGGGTCTACCTTGCTGAGGACTTCACAAGATAAATAATCTGGCACATGCAGGGGGAGGGCCTATACCCAGCAGCGGGAAATCATTAAATATATAAAATCAGTTTCATTTACATTAAGTGCTACCACTAGACTTTATATAAACTTTGAGAGTCAACTTCTGCTCTCAACAAGTAAAACCACCTAGAGTAAACAATGGAATCTTAAAGGCCTGAGATGAGGTAGATAATTACACAAATAAATTAAATTTAATAAACTACTCTTATTATTCTTGTGTGAGTACAAGGACAGAACCTAACCGCTACCTACCTATAGATACATGTTTAAAAACCTGTTGTTTTCCTCATGCAGTGCCGTTCTCAGCAGATTTCATCAGTTCCCAAGTTTTACTTACTTCAATATTTAATAACTACACATGTAGGTATGTAAAACAACTGCCCCTATGAAGCTCTTCAGTGTTGCACAATATTCACAGCATTTACTCAACATGTGCCAGTAAACATGAGACTAGAGCTTCTGGTTTTACTGTATCACTGGTTGATCATTATTTAATCTATAGTTTACACTAACTTTGCTGATGTAGTAAAGAGTGGTATTGTCTGTCCTTTGGAATACATTATAGTCTTGAAGGATACCGCCTGTTTCATAATAAAAAAGCTGGAAGTATAGTGTTCATTCCGGAGGTCACAGCTATGCTTATCACACTAGGGTCAGCCATTTGATTGACAAGAAGAACTTGATATGTATATATACAACCTTTCTCAGTTATAACATTAGTGGTATACTTTCACTAATGCAAATATGAAACACTGGTGCTACAGTTTGGCTCAAACAAAGGGAAGGAAAACTGATAGTTGTTTGTCACTATCACTGCATGTAATGTGTCAGGAGTTCTCCTTATGCTAAACTATATAACTCAGTAGCACCAAACTAAAATAAAAACACAGAACTTCACCTACTACACTTTTAACTTCCATAAGTTATTTTTATATTCTAGTTCAGTTTTTGTGTAAACAAAGCTCACAGCTCTCATAGCAAACAATTTATGTGTTTTGAAAGGTTAATAACCAGGCTTGAAGGACTAGATTTGCTCTTTGTGTACTTCCCAAACATCAAACAAAAACTAGCTATCACAATATATAGAGTATATATGGAGGCCCAATGCTACACAGCCAATACCTACTGGCTGTACCCTTCACACCTAACAAAGAAAACACTAGCAGCCATGTGAGTCACATCACCAACAACATAATCACAACAACATAATGCTTCCACACTCACTACTCTCCACTGCATACTCCAAGCACTCAAACTATACCATACATACGGGTCATTCCAACATCACACTTATAATGAATACATAATATTAAGAAGCAGAATATGGCCCATCAATATAATATGATTTGAAGCAGCTTTTTCTGTTTGGCTAACTAAGTAGAGTAGGTAATAATAAATGTTAAAGAGAATGGGGGCAGGTCATGTTGACAATAAAAATTTAATTGCATTTTAGGTACTTATTGAGTGATTCATAGATAACACAATGTTTATGATTTGTGGATTATATTACTATGATTTGTTTGTAAACAAATGTGTAATTATGACAGTTTAATGTAAGTTTTATGACTGTCTGACAAGTTGTTGGTATAAAATATTACACTGAATGTAGATGATGTGTTAGCAGGCTGTGGGAGAGGAGCGGGAGCTGTGTCACCGTGAGGTGTGCCACTGAGTATAGTGTACGGCGGCTGACCAAACAAACCAAACATTCACTTGTGCTAAACATATGGTGGCTTGTAAACTGAGACATGTACAATCTGCCCGCCGCTTATCAGCACCTCGCTGGAAACAAAGAGGGTGATAAAGCAGCCGCGCATGCAATCATGGTGATGTAACACATAGAAACATGCTCGTACCAGTGTTGCCACTACACTGGCCTGCCAGCTGCATGGCCGGGCTGGGGATAGTCTGGGCAGACGGAGGAGCATCACCCTATGGAGGGGCCACTGTGGGCAGCCTCACTCTAGCCTAACAATCCACTATCTGTGTGCTACTCCGGAGGCCCGCGCGGCGGGTGCTGCACATGACATCACCGCGACACTGCCGCACCGACACTACGCTGAGCACGCGCGAGAGCCCTGCGCCCGCGGACTGAATGCTTTGTTCGAGCGGCTCGGCCCCGACTACAGCTATAGGTAACGCGGTGCACGGGCCACCGGCCGCGGACACTGGCCGCGCGACCGCCCTTTGTTCGGGGGCGGCGCAACGGGTTTCGTCGCTCCGTAAAAACTGTAAACACGAACGTGATTTACGAGCCGTGGTCGCGCTCGCGAGCCTTGGCCGCGGCGGCGACGGTCACGCTCGGGCGCGGCGGGCCGGCCTCGCGGGCCGCGGACGAGCGCCGAGCGCCGCGCGGTGGCGCAACGCGACGCCTCGGCCGTGCGAGAGAATGTCCGCCAGCAGTGTCGCAACGCGGGCTCGACGGGATACTCACGGCCTGGCAGCTCGTAGCGGGTCTGCGGCGCCGGCGTCCATGGCGCGCCCGGGCCCTGGCCGCGGCCGGGCTCCGGCCCGTCGGCCGAGCGACGCGACACTCTCTCCGATCTCACTCGGAACGCGGCGATGGACACTGTCGCACCATCACGACGACACACCACTTCGACACTGGGCACTTCTTTACGCGTATAAACACTCCGCGAACGGTGTTTTGTTACATCGGTTGACTTTTCTTTGAAAAATCAATATACATTTTCCCAGAGTTTTGAGATACGGACGAGTCGATGTCCAGCGCAGGTTAGGTGCGTGAAGTTTGCAAGCTTTTTTAGCGCACCGGTGTTACCAACATTTTTTTGCCTATTTTTTGTTTTACTGTTGTGATTTTTTCTGGATTTGTATCTCACTTCAAGTCAGTGTTAAATTCTAGGGTCTTTCATAAAGCTTCACATTCGGCCATTTTGTTGTGTACAGTGGCGCCAAAAGAGCGGCAACTTACAAATGTTTGATTCGATTTATCGTTCGGTGTTTATCTCAATACACGAGTTTTATATTCTACAGCATTATGATATGAATATGATAAGGCTTATTATTATTATATAATGTAAATAAATGACCAGGTATATTAAATTTAATTTATATTTCTAAAGCTCACTCTTAGACATAAGTATAAATAATAAAAAATATTGTACAACATTCAATAATTATTTTTCTCATAAATCAACAAATCTTACTTTAGTTATAAATCGTAATAATGTAAACATACAAAAATGTCTTTATTAAATGAATATGAAGTAAAATATAACTATAAAGTAATAGCATACTCAGAATAAAGTAAATTATTCAATTACCGTAAGAAGCAATTGAGGTGCCACATTTTTTGATTAATTTATTTATTATATTTTAGTCTTATTCATACTATTAGGTACATGCTCAATTTTATGAAATTATTTTAATATATCTTTATTCCACACATTTCAACATAAAATCTTCATAAGTGTTGTGTGTGTCGATAACGATGATTGCGCGATAGAGGGTTAAGTTGGAGGAGTTGAATCTCACTTTAATAATGAAAAGTGAAGAGATCACACCTCCACTTAGCCCTGTGTCGCTAGCCCGCCGCCGGCGCCCGCTCGCAGCTCCTCGCGCAGCACCCGGCGTCCCTGGAGCTGAGGGGACTTCACGCGTGAGCTGGAAAGATAGATCTGGCAGCATGTGAGGGGAAACTGTCAAGATCTCCTGTCCAACTCAGACGTGAAGCCGCGGCGGCCGGCCGCTCGGGAAGCTCCTGGAAAATAAAATAATGAATGATTACACGAGCCGTTTGGCGTGTGCTGCGTATTTACTCAGTGTGACAGTTGCGGCGCGCGGCGTGGACTCGCCCGGCGCGCTATCACCGCTTGAAAAGGTGCGGCTAACGTTCTCTGATAAGAGCACCGCTTTTCCCTATCACGTCAGCTACACTACATCGCGGTATTATTAACGCGCTCGCTATTTGAATGTAGTCATATTAATTGAGACAATAATTTGAACATGCCGGAACCTCCGACCCGTTGAGCCGAGAGAACACATGTGCCGTTGGATCACCATATGTTATTACGTAATCGCTATGGTTTCGTATTAACTATGACATTAGCTCGGTCACAAGAGAGGTTACCGGCAGCCACGCTGAGCCGCGTTTATATTATAATGGAATTATTAACATCATGAAAGCAAATATTTTATCATTGAACCGATTCAGAGTATGCCACGTCGACAGGAGTCTGCTCACTACAGGTACTTAAATAACTTGGTAAACAATTGGTGGGTACGCGAGGAGAACGACACTGAATACCGCCAAAGAGTGTACGAGCTACCGCTGTCCCAGGGCTTCCAGGGCTGCCAGGGCGCACACTAGCGCACGAGCGCTCCACTACAGTCAATCGTAATCACAGCTCACAGTTCGATAGAGGCCCGATCGATCGATGGGCCCATATTTATACTTTCGTCGATATCTTCAGATACGATATCAGGCAAACGACACGAGGTACATACGTCCACCATGATCGTGATAAGATTCCTCGAAACGGGAAATCGATTGGCCCCCGCGAGCCGTATCGGCCGCGCAAACACTCCACTCCACCAATCGGCAAGGCACCGGCGATAAGCAGGAGCCGGGGCCGCGGCGGGCGCCCGCGCGCCGCGACCACCGCTATCTGCTGCCGGCTGCAGCTCTCACTACGCCAGCACTGTTTACACTGGAGATACACCTTTATTACGCTATTATTACTATCTACTCAAAACTGTCGTTTACTATACTTTACAAGTATTAAATATCGGTACGAATAGCAAAAACAGATTCATTCGAGCATGTGATATACTATTCCTCAGCAGTATCTAAGAGTACAATTTTTGTTTTGTTCGAGGCCATAAGCCGCTATCAATCTTACTGTAATCTCAAGATAAGGATACACCTTTGCCAGTATAACTTACAGATCTAGAAACATATTTACTTTGCTTGTGCAAGTGCGTGAGTATGTAATACTGAAGGTGCTAGAATAGCAGATAGGTACGAGTAAGTCAAATAGAGTGACATGATGTATGTAATGTATGTCATCGCGTACTCCTAGGATACTAATAAGTATGATACGTGGAAGAATTTCAACACGATAGATAAGGCGGCTGGCGCATATCAAACGGTGTCATTTGATAAGAGACGAGGTGCGCGCTTTCTGGAGCGCTTGTACAGGTGTAATGTGATTACACTCGTACCTACTCGTGGCGTTATAGATATTGTATGTTGTTTTAGCTATAGGTATAGCATGCGAAAATATAATGCTCACATCATTTGTTTTCCCACCTCAACACTGCATAGTGATGGTGCATTATAGGTAACTATATAACAGTATGTACATTCTATAATTGTTAGATCTGTTTACTAAGGTTTTTCCAATGCAAATAGTTTTAACTAACTGATATTCTTTTGAATTATCTCCATGGAACGTTCTGCAGTTCAAGCTTTTAATGTAAGACACTGCACAATCACTGGCAGTAGTTTATATTCTCGTAGTAAAAGATACCTTATTCAAATTTTAAATGTCTTTATTTGCAACACAGATATCGTAGAACAAGAAATGTGCACCCTGCGCTTAGTTCATAAATAGGGTACGGTTAAGTTTACGTAAAATTAATTACTTAAAACTATATTTCGGACTAGTCATTTACATACTAAATACGGCAAACACTAGTCTCTTTTTTTATTTACTGTCAGTTAAGGCTACCCGTGTTTATCCAGTGTCTTCAAGAGACTTGCCTCCTGACAGACCTGAAAAAAATCCCAACCTCACCTTCCTATTCCGAAAAAACTACTAGATTGTTGTAAATTAAGAGCGCCACTTTATTAATCAAACCTAAGTAAATATCTATAACAATTATCTGACCTACTTTAAGTTCGGTTGCAAAATTATTTATTTTTCAACTAATTATTTTCACACTGTTTGTCCGTCACATATACCAAGAAGTTAACATAATATGATATCCTCAATATATGTTCTATAATATTTGAAGGAGCCATCATGAATGAAGCCAAAAACATAAATTCCCGGTGAAGTTCCCACAGCAACCGGTGATTAATTCGTCTGGCGAGCGAAAGCAATCCGTCTCGGGGCTGGAGAAGTTCGGGGCGATGGCTGGAGACGGCGTGGGGGTGGGGGGTGCGGGCGGGCGGCGCCCGGGGAGGCCGCCGCGCCTCGCGGCCGTGAACTGGAACTTCGGAAACTTCTGCCGTATTGTGTTTACATTGAACTTTGTTATGTGGGTTAAAGTTAAGCCAGAGTTCACCAGCGTGTGTGCCGACCGTTTTACTCTATTGCAAAGTTGACTCTCAAGTTTGTCGTATCGATTTTCATCTCATGTTTAGCAAATGTTTCAAGGTTACTGCCGATTGTATTCCGATTCCTATCTACGTGCTATCTACAGGCATTACATTACCATGACACACTGATACTATGCAAGCCTCTGTTCGTATTGTCCTAGACAATAATAGTTTGCATTACCACTAATATTTGTTGTTTAATTTTATGAAATTAATGTGTTTCTGACATTCCATTTTACTATTAGACTAACTAACATCTAGCCTTATAGCTTTTGACGAGACCTACTAAGTTCCTGCTCTCATCAAGCTAGTGCTGTAGCTCTGAACAGGGTTTGAGGATGTATGTAGCAGCCAAGCAGTGAGGTTCTCGTACTCCACACGTACGTACACGTTGCGCCACGTACCGCGTGTAGTGCGTGTGGGTATATTCCACGTAGGCTCGCACAAAATAATAATATATCAGGATTTTGACCGAACAAGATAGGAGCCACACCTGAACCTATTTTTGTTATCAGTGTAGTTGTTTCTGATAAAAATTCACACGGAACCGAGTCTTGCCGTGTTGGTCGTATTGTTGGACATATCGAATTAAATAATTGGCCAAGTGCGTGTCGGGCTCGAGACCCTAATGGAGTCTGCTAAAATGGAACGATGTCTATAAACGTTACTTGTCTTTGCTAAAGGTACTCGGTGCGAGGCAAACCAATCCCCTTATCTCTACATTTCTTATCAATGGTGAGGTACATACTAATAGCAAAGTCACTTGTAGCTGTACCACTAATCCTACATTCAGATACAATTTAATCATTAACTAACAATAATAAGTTACGCCTGTAGCTCGGCCAACTAACGTGATCTGATGTAATTACCGAAGTTAACAATCCATGCGTACCCTCTTTGGACGGATGACCATACTGTCAAGACTGATCAAGGCTGTCATTTGAAAAGTGTCACTTCAATCTGGGAGCTACCGTGGGTCAAATAACGTTAAACTTTAGATTCCGGTTGCTAGTCTTAAAACAAGGAGTCGTTAAGCTAAATCAGAGGCTCTTGAGTGGCTTGAAAGCTCTCAAACCCAGACCTTGGCCTCTTAGCTCATATGAAGTACACCTAGGCTACTTCACACTCAACAGCCAGACTAATTTTCATCAAAATTGGCCTGGCCGTTTAAACGTAAATACGTAACAAACATACACACACACTTACTCACTAACCTTCGCACTTATAATATTAGTAAGATTGGCATGGCTTGGACAGATGTATCACCATCCTACTGCGAGATATTGTTTGTTACATTATGATACGTACTGCCTCCTTAACAACTCATCCACCCTTTTGTTAATATTTTGTCATTCCCCCCTTTGACTTGCACTCATCTAAGTACAGGCATTTATTGACAAAAAACATTTAAAGAAGCGATGATGATGATGATCGTTTCAGTTCTGCTACTTTGATTTTTTTTATATTGATATATAACCATGACACGATATCCAGTTCATTTAAAATATTTTATATCCCATTTAAATAGCTTTGTTCCACTACCTTGTTATGAATACGAATATGTTCTCTTTTTGCAATAGATTTTTATGGACTCTGTGTTCCAAACAAAGAATTCAATATTATAAATATTGAATCCAAATACGATTAAATTGACCAGTGAAATATTCTGCAGCAAACCGAAAGGATGGATCCTTTCAATCTAATTCTTTAATAATATAAATATAGAAAAAGCTTAAAAACGTACCTATATATTCATTCGCCAGGTGAATTTTGTAAAGTTGTAGTAATATGATTTACCCGGACGTATAAAAAGGTTAGTCATTGGATTCTTACAGACAGAATTAAAAAATAATAATAGATTGTAGTCTTGTGTTCCGCCGCACAGAAATATTTGTATGTATTGCCACTGATAGCAGTCGTTATTTTTATAGGGAGTGACGCCAAGCACGCTTGTTCAGCACGAGACTTGAGGGCAAGCATGCTCATGAGGTCTATCCATGATATTGCTACTAGTTAAACTAATAGTATTTTGAAAAAATAGGTAGTCATGCAAGATACAGTATGTCCTCCTCCTTCCCTCTATCGTTATTCATCTGCAAAAAGTAATATAGGTATTTTAAATTTAAAACATATGAAAAACAACTGCTGTTGTGACTAGTATTCAAAAATGTAGAATGACATTTATTAGTTTAATTTATGTAACTTGTATTGTAGTGTGACTTGTCTTAAAACTATGTTTTGTAAGGCCAATCAAGTTCTGAATTTCTTTAACCCTACTTATATGACTAAACATTGGCAACATAAGAAACGTATGAGTCGTCACGTCTTGTACAATAGTACCTTGTGTTTATCTCGTTTTTATATTTTATTTGCTGAAGGCGCACGATAATGATAAAGATAAGTGGCTGTCGACGCTTTTATCGCGACTGTGCGCGAAACTGTTAGCTTCAGGAAGTTATTTTATACGTATTTGATCATGAATTGTGAGCGAACTCCGCAATGCAAGGTTCAGATGCAATGTTCCTTGCCATAAACATTTAATCAATACATCTATCTGCCATATGTTAGCTTCTCATAATTAGTATTTCGGTGAGCCCGCCCTCTATCGGGATACACGTAAAACATTTACTATTACATTATTTTTGTTTAGGTTTGTTCTTTACTAGTTCAGCCCTATCAGATCAGCGACCATTCAATTTTACAAATTATTTATTTAAAACACACTTTTTAAACTAGCCTTTAAGCATAATTTTATAGATGTTTGAGAATGAAGCTATATTTAATAGGTAAAATGTTCGTCACCAAATGTATAAATGTATGTGATAGTCGTCATGATTTGACATATAAAATACAAAATATAATATACCAAACCAAGTTAACTTTTCAAACATTATGTTCATTAATCAAAAGTTTGGCGCAGCGCCTCACATCCTCCGTCTCCGCCTCCGCCCACCCCTAATCGTCAATATACGAACGGACTATAACATGACGTTTGTATATGTTACAGGTCTTTCATAAAGCTCTCTTAAGTCTGTTGATGGCAATACCATAAGGACAAAATGGCGGAGTTTCGCAGACAGCTATGCCATCTGGCGCCAGTTCAATATAAACTATTAAACAATTTACTTATTCTGTGGTAAAAGCACAGAATAAAATACCTATCCCGATGTTAATTCCTCTATGCTAAGAACCCAGGAGGTTATAAGTTAGCAGCACGAAGCTAGACCTTTACCTCTAGTTTCGTGGTTAGCAGGTAAATAACCAAATAATGACAGTATACTTAGTTATAATTTTAAGCAATGGTCTGTTAGCATAGCACAGAGTGCAATTTTGTTAATAATTACTAATCATACTAAGGGAGAAATTTATTTATTTATTAGCTACTAGTTTTCGGACACAACATCTGTCCGGGGGATATCCCTTTGCTAGATGGAGGCAAACCGTCGTCACTCCATAAACCTATTATTGTTTTTGCAGTCCAAATTTACACAATAAGGTATAATCGTGATGTTTTTAATATTATTTTTTGCAGCAGCGTCTAAGCTTGACTTCTGGCGGTGAATCGGCGATATTGCAGTTATATAGGCTCATAGAGCCAAACGTACCATATCCATTTTTTTCTGATTCGTGGATGATTTATTTCTATTATTAAGCCTTTTTGAAAGTAGTAAGTCTGTGAGTAAAGGCACAGAATAATAACTTGTACTTCGTCTTCGTCAAAATGACGCCAAAATAAGACAAAAGTCAATGTCGTTTCTGTTATTCAGCTGTCAATGTCTACTGTTATCTGTCACACAAGAACAGGGATTTGTGGATTTCGTCCGTCCAGTGATTTAGTTGCTGTTTGAAATAGTAAACACCACTCGATACAAAACTTTAAAAAAAGATAATGGATAATATTTGTCGTTTGTGCTGTTCGAAAACTTTTGTGAACAATAGCATATTTGACGAAGAAAATGCTCTGTACATCAAGATGTCCCTGTATTTACCGATAAAGGTAAAAAGCCGTCATAAAGCTTGTGGTTTTATTTACGATCTTTTAGCTCAACCATAATTATGTACGCTTGAAATATTCACAGGTTTTGAAGAACGATCGGCTGCCACAGAAAATCTGCGACAAATGCAGCTGCAAAGTGAACGACTTTTACCAGTTTTGTAACGAGACTATCGAAGTTCAGAGCAGGTGAGGCGAGCCCCATGTCTAGCTGGCTGCGGCGCTCGGCGCGGCGCGCGTGTTCACTAGTAGTTGGAATCATTTGAATATAATCACAAGTCATTTACGCTGAACAATACGACAGGTCGCGCAGTTTAATTATTCATGACCTTGCCATTTGAGTCAGAAACTAAGGTTTTTCCGTAAGGTTACGTTTTACTTTTCAGGTTGCGATCGTGGCTGGCGACAGGCGACAGCGAAGCTGATAATGTGGTGGACCTCACTCGGATTAAAGAGAGCGCGTCTCCCGTCCTTGCGGGGCATCTGAGGGAGCAGGGCACACAGACTGATGATAGCAATGAGTGTAGCAACACTGGTGAAGGCTACACCGACAATGTCACAGTGAAGCAAGAACCAGAACCTCCGGTGAAGGAAGAGACAACATACAATGACTATGTGGACACATTCTCAGACAACAGTGACAACATCTCTCTTATAACATTGAAGAAGAAGAAACGAAGGAAAAAATCTGAAAGTAATGGGGTTACCAAGAAGAAGAATAAGAAATCCAAGTTGAACAACTCGGATCAGCTTATACACAAGTTGCAGCAGGAGTTGAGTGCGGCAGAGGTAGAACAAGCCGAGAGGATTAAGGATGAGGCGGCCGACCTGAAGGAGTTTGATATCAAGAATGTGAAGACGGAGCTGGGCTTGGAGACATACAACTGCTGTGTGTGCATGATGCAGTGCTATACCAAGAATGATATGATCCAGCACTACAGGTACACACACACACACACATAGTGTGTTGGAGGTAGAAAGTTTATGTTTGTATTAATATGAAAAAGCTTGCCAACCACACCTGTCTGTTATTTGCAAATTGGCAATGTTATTTAGCCAGTGAGGGTTTGTACATTAGTACAAACCCTCACTGGCTAAATAACATACTTGACATATTAATGTCAATTTCAATGAAATCATTATCAAGAAATTTGTGTATAAATATAGTACAAAGAATATGGATCAGTTGTGTGTATGGATCAGACAGTGAGACTAATTTCTTTAAAGTTATTCTAATTGACAACTTTTGGTGTAATAATTACCACATAATGTAATTTATGGATGTATTCTAATTAATTTATGTATGTATATGAAGTCATCAGTTGTGTTAGCAAGCATAATACAAACTGTAAACTAACTAACCAGCAATGTGTAAAAAAAATTAAGTTGACATTTATTGATGATGATGACACAAAAAGAACAAGTTATTACTTGTTCTTTTTGTGTGATGTTAGAGCATCTTGTGTGCGGTCAAGGCCTTGACGATACATGCTACATCCCAGGCAGGTTGTTTGTAAAGTATATAATTATAACCCCAGTATGAGATGTAGAAATACTAATGTGTGTGTGACATGTGGCAGGTCGCACGCGAGCGAGGCGGGTCTGCCGGCGGCGCCGCCCGCCGCGCCGCCGCCGCCCGACGTGCAGCCGCTGCGCTGTCTGCGCTGCAGGAAGGTAACTCCCGCTCACCTCCATCTAGTATTTGAGACACAAACTAATGTGTTAAGTTTCAGTTGTTTGTATTGACTGGCTTGTTTCACACATCAAGTCATGTCAGACTGCTTGTAAATTAGCAGCCGCAGCTCGGCCCATTAACTCCTGCGAACAGGAAGAATGTCGTATTTAGGAATCCATGATAGATTTGGTATGAGTATGTATGCAGATGACACTGTATGTTGCAGCCGCTGAGTGCGGGCGAGTGGGCGGCGCACTGGGCGCGGCACTGGGAGCGCGACCGCCGCCCCTACCGCTGCGCGCTCTGCGAGAAGTCCTTCCGCGACCCGCACCAGATCCTCAAACACGGTCACTACTACTACCACTACCCACTCCACACCACACGTGACGACCACACACCATCCTACACTTAAATCGCAGATAATATTTGTTTTACTACAACTAGTTTGGTTTGACAACCTCATTGGGCTAATAGTTACCATGCTGGACTACCAACCAGAGGGTCCCGGGTTCGATTCCCGACACGGCTAACATCTTTGTGATGGAACTAAATTTGTTGGCTGTTTGTCTGGGTGTTAAATATGTATTTATATAAAGTACTTGTTTGTATGTATGTATATCTAGTATATCAGTTGTGTAAGCAACCATAATACAAGCTATAAATAGTTTAATATGGGCCTAACCAACTGTGTGTGTTCTAACACATAAAATATATAATAATGCGAGTAAAGCCGCGGGTTATTACCCACATCTTCGCTCGCATTATTTATACTTCCGTTGGGAAGTTTGTTATTTAAGTGAGTGAGAGATTTAAATGAGTAATTCGTCTGCTCATTCTGCAGCTGATGAGGTTATCTATATAGGCTAGGAAACCTATATATCCCAGTATGGATCCTTGTGGTACACCTTCGCTTTTATTTAATTGCATGTGGAATGATCTGTTTATCACTATCTAGCTTAAACTGTTTATGTAGTATCAACAGATTTGATATTTTCCTGTATTCTGTATGAGTATAATTTCTGCAATTTTAATTCGACTTGTACATACTAAGTCTTATGTTTTTCTCATATGTGAACATATGAGAAATCACATCATGAATGAATAAATAAATAAAATCATTTATTGACCTTGCAATATCTCATCGCATTTGGTAAGTCATTTACATTTAGTTTAAGCAACACCGAATGATCTTAACTAAACTAAACTTAATTATTGTGTGAATGTGAGTGTATGACAACATTGCAGGGCTGACGCACAAGTACGGCGCGGAGGGCGCGGGGGGCGGCGAGCCGGAGCGCAGCGCGCAGCTCACCAAGCGGTTCATATGCGACTTCTGTCCCGAGAGCTTCGTGTACATGAGGTGCGTGCCCACTCTCGCCTGACGACGTAATGACGCGGGGCCCGTGACCAGCAGAGCGTGTCGGCAGGTACCTGCAGGCGCACCGCGCGCGCGCGCACCCCGAGGCGGCGGCGCGCGCGCTGGCGCTGCGCTGCGGCGCGTGCGGGC
Source organism: Mellilla xanthometata (assembly GCA_035578125.1). Classification (NCBI taxonomy): domain Eukaryota; kingdom Metazoa; phylum Arthropoda; class Insecta; order Lepidoptera; family Geometridae; genus Mellilla; species Mellilla xanthometata. The sequence goes on along the minus strand of JAPUBQ010000023.1, from coordinate 70,498 downwards.
GCGCGTTCGCGCACGTCAACTCGCTGCGGCGGCACCTGCGCGCGCACGAGGGCACGCGCGACCACCTGTGCAACGTGTGCGGCAAGGCGCTGTCGTCGCGCGAGCACCTCAAGTTCCACATCCGCATCCACACGGGGCACAAGCCGCACGCGTGCCGCACCTGCGGCAAGGCCTTCGTCAAGAAGTGCAACCTGACGCTGCACGAGCGCGTGCACTCGGGCGAGAAGCCGCACGTGTGCGCCGCCTGCGGCAAGGCCTTCTCGCAGCGCTCCACGCTCGTCATCCACGAGCGGTACCACTCCGGCGCGCGCCCCTACGCCTGCCCGCACTGCGCGCGCGCCTTCGTCGCCAAGGGGCTGCTCTCCATGCACCTCAAGACCACCTGCATCTGATGCTGCTGCCTCATGATTCTACCAACACATATATAATGTTCGTAAGCTGTAAACATGCACAATGTGTGAAGTAACATTTGAATCGAGTTTATCATATATTTGTTTTAGTTAATTTCTCAGAAAATCATTATTCCTTATGAACTTGCAAGTAATATTGTATCTCAATTTATTTATTTTTTCTGGATAATGTTGCTGGAAGTTTATAACAATGTATGCAAGAGAGCGTGTGCGCCGGGCGCAGGGTGTCACGGTGGCGCAGTGAGTGGTCGCGGAGCGAGGTTCGAGGCTGTCACTTGCCGAGAGCCGGCGCCCGCTATCACTCACCATGCACGATACTAACTATATAACATAAACTTACTATTTCGAAAGATAAGTCAACTTTGTTTGGATAATATATTTTGACAGTAGAAGAGTTTCGACATTTTTATGACTTTTGATTATTTCTGCCAGAAACTTGAGTGTTAAAATATTTATAACGATTTGGTTGCGCCTCGTTTCCTAAAGTAAAAAGTTGTTGTTTAAACTATTGTAAAGTATCGCGCGTGTAGGAAGCTACGACCGTACTCTCGTTCAAAATCTAATTTTGTTTTTTTAACATTGATTACACTTACAGTCTTATAGAAAGGTTAACCAAACGTATCTATTTAGACTATTTTCTATGCTCTGTGTGAACTAGTTAGATAATTCTGGCAGCTCGCTGTAATGTTCTGGCGGCCTCCCCTCCGATACTAACGGTTTTGGAAATTGTGTAGCGGCCATTAGTCATTTATTTATTCAATCATTGGCTTATACTACTAATGACACTTTCAAGTAAACAATATTTGTGTTTTTATGTTTATGAACCTGAATTAGCATTATTGTAATTAATCCGTTTTACATTTAATTTTTTTTAATTTTGTTTTTCTATGACCCTGATTTAGTATTATTATTTTTATGATTTTGATTATGTGTAATATGGACTATGCCTGAAATAAATGATTTGAATTTGAAATATAAGACTAAGGCGTTACTTTGCGGAAATCCATTGTGAATAGAAGACAAAATTAAATATTTAGTGTATTTCCACTGTGATCTGAGTGTGTTAGGGTAGATTAGGGATTAGTTTACTGGTGTGAGTTGTAGTGGAGGTGTGGTGGTCGGTCGGAGGAACACACCTAATTTTTTTTAAATATTTAAATTTTTCCTTTGCTTATCTTTATTTGGGTTTCAGATCACAGCGGAAGTACACTAAATATTTAATTTTGTCTTCTATTTACAATGGATTTCCGCAAAGTAACGCCTGAGTCAATAGGTTAATAAATACGTAGTTTTGTATCGGAATGTTTGATGAATAAGATGATGTAATGTATTCCGACCGGAGTCGCACTAGGTAGCATAATATTAGTTGTAGATTATGATAATTTGTGCTAGAGGGACATTCACAACTACCTGAGATTGAGAGGCTGCGTGAGACACGGCTGAAAACTATAACACCGGGGCTGGCCACTCGGCTCGTGTGTCTCTGTACTTGTGAATGTCCGCAGCGAGAGAAAGTGCCTCGACATGTGATAGTACCTACCTACTCTAGTATTATAGTTAATTTAATTTAAACTAAGACTAATCGCACATCTTTTTAATTATAATATTTCAAATTATACACCATTATGTTTATTATAATTTTGTATTATGAATTCTCTTTAAAATTGTGTTTGCATTTAATAGTGAAGGACTAAGCTTGTGTATCAAAAATGAATTTGTAACAATAGTTTTTTTTAAATTAAATGTTTAATTATTTTATTTGGTATTAGTTTATTGACCCCCGCTTCTTACACTTTGATATTCTGAGCGGGAGCTATTTCCACATTCACTTAGAATACATGCGTTTAGTCTTGCGCCGGATTCGAACACGGGTGACGCGGTTTGCTAGTCCGATAAGAGCCACACTCGCTCATCACCGTAAAGTAGTCCGCAAGCTCCATGCACAAACTCCGCAAGGAGTGTCATCCAACGTAACTTGTATTTGGTGAGCGATGGAGGGTATGTCTATCCCGATCCTTTGGCGAGAAGATTCCAAGTCCCAGCGGAAACCTGAAACAGTCTTATTATTTACGTTCATAGTAATTATTTAGGGAGTTATAAGTCTAGATGAAGCAGCAGTTTATGCTTTGGGCTGCATGCTTGCGCTTCACCGTAACTCGCTTGAAATTAAATGGTGTGGTCGCGGATGGTGCGCGTTTTACAATAAATAACTGGTTCACCCTCGCCTTGAAGAGTAGTGTAGTATTGTGCTCAGTCTTCTTCTTCGTATGAGTTAAGCGGCCAAGCTCTGGTGTCGAGAGTTTTCAAACCGCCCGAAGGCCTCTGTATTGGCTTAACGACCGCTTGTCGCTAAGACTAACTGCCGGGACCTACAGTTTAATATGTCATCCGACCCCCAGTAGCACCTAGATGAAAATACCACTCGAAAAACGAGTCTTGTGCATGGTCACCCATCCAAACACCGTCCGCATCGATCGTTGCTTAGCTTCGATGATCGCGTCCGATCAGCTTAGTTAGCCGAGCTACAGGCGCTACTTCTATCGTGTTCAGTGGGAACAGGGATACCGCCAAGGAGTTTGACAGTTAGGTTGCTAGCCAAATAAATGTCAAAGCGGATTTTTGTAATGTTCTCCGTATGGCGCAGTGCTTCCTAGCCGTCGCCCAGCTCGGCCGGTGGTATCCACCTCCAGGTGAGGAGTGCAGGCCTCGTCAGTGCGGTGAGTGTGGGAGCCGGTGCAGGCGCGGGCAGTGCGCGAGGCGGCGCGGCGCTCCGCTCGGCGCCAGTCGCTCGCCGCTCGCCTCGCCGCGCGCACGACACCCACACACACACACACACCGGACTGGCCGCTATCCCACGCATCGTCCACCTCGCCGGAGACACGTGTGAGTATACACTATAATATACGTATCAGTTCCCCCCCCCCGTCACACCTCCCGCCCCCCATACATTTTGCGCGAAAACTCGCGATGGGAAAAATGTTTAGAACAGTGCATAGACTTAATTATCAAAGAAACATGCACCATTAATTTTAATTTATAAAAAATAATTACGACTCCAAACTATTTCACTACATACTTACATAGCTGAAAATAGCTTCAGTTAATAGTAGGTATAATACCCACCGCAATAGTAGATGTTAATTTTTCTGCGTTTGTCTCGACTATAGCAGTAAATCTGTCTCACAATATAGAATATTATTCAGAAATAAGACACGTTAAAATATTTCTTCATTATAAAATTAGGAAATCTAAAATGTGCCACTTAATAAAATAAATTTGTTTAGTGTGTACGTTACTCTATCGTTATTATCATTTAGACAAGCTAATTATTTACATATTTCATTATCAGCTTCTGAAAAGACATCACGTGTATTAATCTCAAACAACGTTGACCCTAACAGTGACCCTTGTGGCACTCCGGTCATCGGTTACGCAAAATCTGTTCTTTTTACTGTAAACATGATAGCGTTATCGTAGAGCGGCGGTCGAGAAGGCAAGTCCGTTTCTCTAATGAATCGAACGAGTGTTATTGAGATAGAAGCTCGCGCGACGCAGCAGTCCGCGAGCGTCCGATGCCGGAGCTAGGTCGAGATGTTTTCGCGCGGTAACCTGTGCAGTACGGTGGCTCACATGTGAACCTTCACTATGATGTAGTTGCATGTCTCTGCCGGTGTAAATGTGTGTAACGTGAGGAACCGCTCGCCGGCCGAGCCCGCCGCTGCAGCGCGCGTAAATTGTATCTATTTATTGTAGTGCGTGCCTCCCACGCCCACTCCACTCTCTGAACTGGGACTGCTTTCCTCACGCGTCATATTGTTTTATTTATTATCGACGCAAACATTTATTGCGACTCTTGCTTTGTATAGCGTCATTGATTTATTTTTTATACACGAATACTCTTTCTTAGACTCGACGAAAAACTTGGAATCTCAACTATTAAATGTAGAGACGTAGTAGAGATGTTACTTCGATAGGGCTTAGATAGACACTAACAAGACATCATTAGCAAAGGTTCAGTATTATATCCCTCAGTGTGAACTTGAACCTGTCAGTGATTGGGGTCACGGTATGAAGTCGTATCGTAAACAAGTTGTTGGCGCTCGCTCGTGCGTAGCTCACATTTAGTGTGCTTCTATTTTTGTCTATCAATATATTGTTTTTCTTCTAAACCCAGCTGAGAATGTCTGAACCTAAAAATTCGTGCGTATGTTTATGATGATATTATCATCAAATTCTGTTTTCAATCAGTTCCCTAATGCAGTTTCTGTACGTCTTATATTTTAGTGTCTTCTTAGATTTGATTGAATATAGTATAATCTATTACCTATAGAATTATCATTTAACTGTTGTCGTCGTCTGTAGTGTGAGTGTAAGCTGCAGCAGGTCCCCGCGTCCCTCGCTGTATCTCAGTGAAGTAGCGCCGCCGACCGTCGCGGGTGGAACCAGTCCGCGTTACATAATGATCGATGACGTTACTGATCCGCTGTTTACATTCGTTTAGCATTTTAAATATTTGCTCTATTTCATCATCGGAATGATTATTTGTAATATAGTAGGAACATCAGTTTACAATATGTTTTGCCGTTTACTTCATAAGCTGCCAATTAAATACGTATGAATCTATTTTGAGATAGATTGTTTATGAATGAGTTAATTTAAATTAATTCTGAAACAAGAACTTTTATTATTTATGCATATATTAATGTGTTCAAAATCTCAGCCAACTCTAGAATTCCCTTTATATATTGTAATGTTTATGAATCTGTAGGTACATAAGTAAAGCAGTGTGTGGTCGGTCCGCGTGCCGCCCTGATAGCGCTATGAATGGATGCGATACACCGAGAACTAACCCTTGAACCCTTTATTGATCAACATTTTTTGAGACAATTGGGAAATCTACTCGTAATTAGCTTTTTGTTTAACAAACTGGTGGCCAGCTCGGTACTAAATCTAGATTCGACACAATCAATTTTATCCTAACTCAATTCTCAGTTTCAAATAACAACATAGGGTGCATACTGTACGACGATAATTGCACAGATCACATTTGCTTATCGCTATATGGGAACTGATCGCAATTAGATAATTAATAGTAAAAAATACATCTTTATTCTGAAATATTTTCTGAAAGAGCAGATTTGAGTGGCTTGTAACAACGGTACCTGTAGTAATGAAGGCGTACTATCAGAATAATCTCGGCGCTAGTGACGCGGCCGCGAGTGCAGGGCGCGGGGTGACGCAGGGGTTATAGGGCTGACGTAGTTTGTCATTTGTCTAAATAACAAAACCGTTTGTATTAACACGCAGCTATAATCAATGATGTATCGGGTGTAACAGGAATGATATGAGAAAGAAGGCGTGTCGGGTGGACGCGGCCGTAAACAGTCGAGCTCACTTCAATGTCAGGGTCGAGGGAGGGATCCGGCGCACTTGATGTTTTACTACTCGTAAGACCGTACTATTATTTGCTTTGAAAAAATCATACGAAATTACCAACGATTAAAGGATAATAGTGTTATCTGTAAAACATAGACCTAAGTCGGAGTTAGCGATATCGTAATTCCACATTATATTCTCGCTATCTGCAGATACAAGCATTTCGCCCGTCATGTTGGCTAAAGCTTCCTCGTGATAACATATTTAACTATTTTACATACATCTAAATATTTTATAGAGAGGCATTTCGTGTAGGTTCCGTTCTGGAAGGCTGCGTCAGATTGTAAGTGTACGCTTCTAAATAACTGCGTCAGTTTCCGCGCGTGCATTTACTATAATAGTTATTGGAACTGGTTGCAAGTGTTGCCTCTCAATCGATTGATTTATTTGGCCCGTGGTGGCCCCGCGCTATCCATTTGTCCTTCACAAATGTATTCTAATCATATACATGATGGTTCTCTATTATATGAATTAAGGTTGAATGAGGTCAAGGTCGCACTTCGCGCAATTTCAGTGTAAGTACTTGTGAGCCAAATAATTCTGGATATATATTTCTATAAATGTTGTTCTGAAAAATAGAGTGAAAACTGAAAAATCAAGCGTAAAGTTAACCCCCGTCCAAACGTATCCATTAAGTTGCATCCTTTGAATAGCTAGGTAAATCTGCTGGACGAGGTATTCCCCGGCAGACATATGATAGAGGTCGTTGTATATGTTCCCTGTATGTATCCGGTCCCCGTGTGACCGGCGGTGTGTGTGTGCAGCGGGAGAGGTGCAGCGTGACAATTGGCGGTCCGTGATGGCCAATTGATGCCATTAGCGAGCACTTGTGGCCCGATTTAGATTGGTTCGGTCACATGACCGCGCCGACTTCGTCTCCCAGATAGCTCTGTTAGATTCATTGTCTCATCAGTTTGGGCGTCTCCTCTCGCAGTGTCTCCGAGTCCTATCCGGTGTGTACTTCCTCCTTCCTCGGCCCGGAAATCAGTAGTTTGTTCCCACGGCTTCATTTTACAGTCTGCTAATACAACTTTGACTATGATCTGTATTTTCTATCCCTTTCTTACGATCAGTATACGAGTATAAATGATGTTAAATAATATAGTTGAACCCAAATAACACATCTCTGTTTATGTATGAGTATGTACTACATGAAGAACTAGTGAATGCGACTGTGTCCGTGAACCACAGCACGAGTGCAGTTCGCAGAGAATGCAGTTTTAATGAATAGCTCTGATGGGAAACAGGTACTTAGTTACATATGCACATACATACTTGTAGATTGATACAAGATTACCCGTGTGTGCGCGTCACTGCCCGCAGCCAGCGTACTCACACACACCAAGTAAATAATATTTGTATGTACGGAAGTATACTAATCATTTCCATTGCGTTTATCTATATTCTATTTTATTACTATTTTCTATATTAGGGTAGGGTTTGGTTTTTTTTAAATTATTATATAATGAACAGGAATCAATGTAAAAAAAGAATTTCAAGAAATTATTATTTTCGTTTTTTTAAAGGTTTTTTTTTCTACTTCATAAGTCTGCAATAAGTCTAACCCAAGTTGGTAATAATATTCTTAGGGATGTTTTTAGACGACGTATAAGATATTTTTAAATATTTATTTTATATAACTGTTTTATTATTTATAACATAAATACTGTAAATTCAAGATTCTCGCTCTAATAAGCTTTCTATGATCGTTGCATCAGTTGTATCTACAAGAGCTCCTTGCGGGGAATGTTCTGTTGTCTCTGTTGTTAGTATTGTTACTGTTATATGTTGTTAGTTCGTATATGTGGCAGATACAAGATCAGTAGTAGTACCCCAACCACAATGTTTAGAACAAACGATTTCCGAGCGGCGTGATGTTGATGTGCTGCCGAGCGATAGCGCGCGGCGATAACTCCAGCGTCAATATTATTCTCGCGATCATTACGCGACACACGGAGACCTGCATGTGTCACATCAGCTTCATACATACATGTATATTCATGCATATTTATGAGGTACATGCTTCTTAACTACGATGAACCGAAACGCGTTGAAATAACGTGTTTAATGTTTATTAGTTTTTTTAAATTTTTGACGTGACAACGTCTTAAATTATGTTGCGGCTGGGAGTCACTTATGAAAAAGTGTAACGCCCGGTAACGTTACGATGAGTCACCGAACGAGAGAGAGGCCCGCCGAATGCCTAGCGTCTCTCTCCCACTCAACTATGATCGGTCTGCCGCGCGCGCAGCACGCGGCAGACGTTGTCACGTAAAATCTTAGCCCGTAAAACCGACTTTACAGGCAACCATTTTTTTATTAATTTAATTTTTTTAAGATCTATGCATCTCGAAAAGACCTCCATGATTTGATTCTTCTGCATGCGAGCCAATAAGCAAGTTCAAGTTAGCAACGTACAGAGCGAACATCTCCGTGCCTTTTATTACATTGGAATTCGTTTGGATCGTTTTGGAATCTGTTTCTGAAATGGAATCTGTTTGTTACTCATTATCTAAATTTGTGAATCGTGTGTCGTAATCATTTACCTCAGGCTAAAGTAAATAACTTTGTGTGTTTTCACAAAAACAAACATTATATAGGTATTTTAGTTGATCCTTAAAGTATTTGCCTCGTCTACATAAGCATGATCTCACTTCATCGCGGAGCTATTTGTTTCCATGATCTTACGTTCCTATTTAAGTTTTAAGTTCAAATTCTGAAACGTTTTAATCTTGTACCCTTTATACTGTTCCCCCGACTTACCCTTGTCGTTAGTTATATGAGTGATCGTGTCGGTGTTCACGTCGAGGCACGCGCGTCAGGCGGTGAGGCGGCCACTCCCCGCGCATCCAGTGTGTCAACATCGCTAACACTTCCAAACACCATCCATTGCATACATTATAGCTGCTGGCCGACTCTCAAAAATGCCATATTCATAGTAAGAATGACCTCTATTTTTAGTCTCAACAAAGTTGTCTGAGGCAAAAATTTCATTATCTATGGCGAGTCTGATGTTAGAGCATACTTTTTTTGAGAGTCGGCCTTGCAGGTTTCAGGTACCTGTGAATGTGAGATAGCTGGGTGTCGGGGGTATCTGGCGGCGCGACCCGGCGGAAGCAGACGCACGTTCCACAACGTGACTTGTTGGCTCCTGATAAACTTGACTCGTAACATTGACTGAGATTAGGACCGCATCAATCACTACCGCATGTGGAACTTTGGACAACAAATAAAGATTTGTTACACGCTTTCTATTAGCTTCATCTGTATGTTTGTTTGGAACCGACTTCTTTGGGCGCGATTTTGACCCACTTTAAACGGCCAGATTTCGTTCAAACTTTGTAGAATTGAGGACCGATGACAATACACTAATTTGATAAAATTACGGTTTTCTATAAAAAGCGTGTTTTTTAGTTTTTTTAAACTATTATTATTTACACTACAGGGATTTGACCAGTAGAACGCGTAACCACACCTAAGGTGGTGTATGCCTTTTTTTTGTATGAGGAAATGCATTTACGCATCTCCCGCTACAAGCCTAGGACGAGGCGGGCGAAGAATGTCGGGCTCGAGGGCCAGAGGGGCCGTCACTACCGACTACAACCTCACGGTGTCCCATCTCACGACGGGGGCAGGGATGCAGGGCTGCTTCGCACAATACCGCTAAAGAAAAAGCATGCCTAGTCTGGAATAACTGGCTCTCGAGGGAGCTGCCGGAATACACCGTTTAGTACTTGCCGATAGATTTTTCAACTTCTGGGTGGTTGCTAGCCAGACGGACCCTAGAAATTGCTCTACCGCCATGCTATAGTTTCCTCACCAAAAGCTCAAGCTCATTAGCGAGGATCGAACCTTCGGCACTATCTGTCTATCTATGCGATAGAGCTATTTTCGCTTCACTTGTACCGGTAGTTGGGTAGCCGAGTGTTACATAATATACACACGCGATATTTTTATGATAGTTTATAGTTTAATCGCGGGCCTTACAGGTTATTTTAAACTGTCTGCAGATGTAACGCTATAAATATTTTGGACGTAAGTAGGAACTTGTCTAGGTTATTTAAGAGAGTAGCTTAAATGTCTGTGGTCATGACGCCCTACTCTCTTAAATGTCTGTGGTCATGACGCCCTACTCTCTTAAATGTCTGTGGTCATGACGCCCTACTCTCTTAAATGTCTGTGGTCATGACGCCCTACTCTCTTAAATGTCTGTGGTCATGACGCCCTACTCTCTTATATGTCTGTGGTCATGACGCCCTACTCTCTTAAATGTCTGTGGTCATGACGCCCTACTCTCTTAAATGTCTGTGGTCATGACGCCCTACTCTCTTAAATGTCTGTGGTCATGACGCCCTACTCTCTTAAATGTCTGTGGTCATGACGCCCTACTCTCTTATATGTCTGTGGTCATGACGCCCTACTCTCTTAAATGTCTGTGGTCATGACGCCCTACTCTCTTAAATGTCTGTGGTCATGACGCCCTACTCTCTTAAATGTCTGTGGTCATGACGCCCTACTCTCTTAAATGTCTGTGGTCATGACGCCCTACTCTCTTCAATTTCTGTGGTCATGACGCCCTACTCTCTTAAATGTCTGTGGTCATGACGCCCTACTCTCTTCAATTTCTGTGGTCATGACGCCCTACTCTCTTAAATGTCTGTGGTCATGACGACCTACTCTCTTAAATGTCTGTGATGACACCCTATTCGGTTGGATCACTGGCGGAATTACCGAGTGATTGATGACTTGATTTGTGGTGCCCATACTTTTTACTAGTAGGTCTAGCCTTTTATTAATTTGCTATGTATGTATTTATGTGTGTAAGTATGTACGAGGTATACAGTTTCTCAACTCCGTTTCGTTGGTCGATTGGATTAAAATTTGTTGGGGAAAAAAAGTTCGGGAATGCAATATTCATTGTAACAGTAGCATGGCGATGCACTCGGTCAGCTGTATACAGCTATACGAGTGCGCTGATCGAGTATATAAGGTGTATTCATGAGAAACTAGACCGACCAATAAGGCAAGGACCTTGCAAATATGCAGACGAGACGCGCTCGCTCGTAGATGGTCGCAAGCGGGTAGTGTGGGTACCGGCGATACAGCGACCCGCGCCCGCGGCCGGGCGGGCCGGGGAGCGAGCCGCGCGTAGCGTACTGCCGCCGCCGCCGACTGCTACAATCATCAGATAATGTCCGCTAATCGGCCGCACTAATGGCGCAATCTAACATTGATTGTATTCAAATATTCCTAAATATCTTTATACTTACTGCGTATAAATTTGATTGCGAATCAGACATTGATACAGCTTAGTGTGTTTTATTGTTACTTTTACTATTCATTCAATATTTGATGGACGAAAATCTGAAATATTTAGTGTACCTACTTCCACTGTGATCTGAAACCAAATTGGGATAAGCAAAGAGAACATACAATCCTGAAATATTTCATCATTGTGAGCCTGTAATATCTCACTGCTAAACAATGGCTTCTCTTCTAGTACTACTACTTTCTTTGAAGTACACTAAATATTTCATTACCAATGGATTTCCGCAAAGTAACGCCTGAGTCAATAGACTAAAATCGATATATATATATTTTTTAATTTAAGATCCATTTAAGATAGTCTATACTAAACCATTTCTAGTTTATATTATGGTTGCTAACACAACTGGTAGACTGCATAGATGTACATACAAAAAATACTTTGTTTAGATAACCCGGGACCCTCCGGTCGGCAGTCCGCCATGGCAACCATTACGCCAACGAGGTCGTCGCCAATTTGACTGAATTAGATCTTAATTCGAAGTTGGTTAAATTCATATTTACAGCGAAAGTTATAATTTTATTATAAAAGTAATAATTTTAAATTCATATTAATTAAACATAAATTAAAGTAAGAGTATATTTGACAATGATTTTATGTATATTATAATTAATACTGTGTGACAAATAAACTAAATTTATTTTCTTACAACCAAAATTAATTCAGTACGTAAACTGTCTTAATCCATCATTAGCCCTCATATCCTGATTTTTCAACACAAAACTATATCAAGAAGTGAAAATGCATAATGAGCTATAGATTTCCATACCGATCGATAGGTATTTGGCCTTGGTTTTTTATTTAGCGTTGAGTTTGTATCAGACGCGGGCATCGGTTTGATCGTGGAGGAGATGTAACAGCAGCCGGTCATCTGCTGCATTAGAGAAGTGGCTCCAGCTCGCGGCTGTGCCCTGACATATGCCTACTTTTCACTAGTGGAAAATTTTACCAATTATTTAATTTCATACATAAAACCTGTTACACCACTTTGTTAAGTTATTCGGAAATCCCCATATACATAAACTAGTTTGGGCGAGATATTCGACAATTTGCTCTCAAGTTTGTTGTCGGCTCGCTTTCAGTTAGGTATCTACTTGAGGAATTGGCCGGCACCTCAGAATACAGAAAGAACTTCTGTATTCTGAGGCCGGCACGCATGCTTCTAATCTGTATTTAAAATTCCCTGATAACATACCATTTGCGAGTTTTCATGGTATCGGTTTTTCTAATGTATTCATAAGTATAGGTATATTTGTGGCAATAATACTTATCATAAAAATCGCTTGTGTTGTTTCTGTGCGCAATGATTAGCCTGATAAGGTTTATTGGTCAAATTGAAGCAATTGCTCCGTCGGGTGTCTCCCGTTCATACTCTCGAGGACAACATTTACGTTCCAGCCGGCCGCCATAGACTCGGCCAATTTATCAAATAAATCAAAAGCTTTATTACACTGAGCCAAATACTGAGAATCTTCACGAAAATGTTTGCTTAGCTAATTGTCCACGAGCTCTTTACTCGATGCACCGATATGATATATTTATAACGTCTCATCTTGGCACATAGCTAGATGTGTCGTGATAGTGATGAGGCCTACATGTAACCCAGCATCGGGTATATACAGATGACGTGGTGTGCGCAGGATTCAAATGTCGTGTTGTGATTGTTGCAGTGAGAGGAGCGCGGGATGACGTCGGTGGAGAAGCTGGCGGCGCGGCCGCAGACCAACATGAACAGGCACCCCGCGGGGCAGGCCCCCGCTTCCCACGCCGCCACCAACGGCAGCACCAACGGGGTCAGCAACGGAGTCGGTAACGGAGCGCTGAGTAACGGAGACGTGACGGAGTGGGAGGCGCAGTTCCTGCCGCCAGCGCTGCGCCTTCAGGACACTGCGCGCGCGCAGAAGGTATGACATTCCCGGCATAGAATTACCGGCTCGTAACTAGGTATATTCCGGTTACATTAAAATCTGCAATCTTTTCAATAACTTACATTTTATTGGTGCTGAGGTTAGATGAGGTGGGATTAATGGGATTGTATGATTTTGTAAAAAGATAATTATTATATTTTATTAGAAAATGCTTCATAACGTAAGTAACAATCGCCCAAGCTAGGAAAATCTAGATACATGTAATGTTAATTATTCTTAACCATCGGTAAGAGGTGTGTATACAAGTATGAAACGTAGTTGTGTCCGCTGTGTGAACTCGAGAAGTAAACAGCGCACGATGTGATCAAGTTACACTCGGGAGTATCGTAGCGCGTGCTCTGACTCAATGAAGCTGTATGGTGTAGCATGCGCCGTGTAGTGCGGGAATCCATCACCTGCCTTATAAGATGAGGCGAGTGAGGGCGTGTGACTCACGGAAATGCAATGTCCTCAGTACCGGGCACAGGTGTAATGTCGAGTATGGAAGTAGTTGCGCTCGAGTTGTACTCGTCTGCCGGAACTACACTTATATTGACATAATGTTCAGTTTGGCATTGAGTAAGATTCCATGCTGTGTCGTTTCTATCACATCATGTGAGCGCGATATCAAGACTATTTCTTTTTCTATATTTGGTATTTTGTTATAAGCGACATGCAGTCATTCGAATATTTATATATGCACCTAGGTATACCTGAATGTAAGGTATGGGCTCCATTAATATTTTAAAAAAGTATTCTGGAATCTTCACAGGTTCTCTGAGACCTTTACTTGCCATGCTCCAGAACGCAGGCTCCTCTCTCTGGTTCCTTGAATCAGCAGTCCGCAGCTTCAGATTCAGTCACGTTATTATTGCACACATTGAACTTTAATAACTACATACATTACGCTTCTGTTATCATAGACAAATCTATTCTGTAACACTATCTTCGGGAATAATATTCGAGAAAAGTCACCATTGTGACTCGCTGACATGTAGAATTTAATTGATGACATGTGATGTACTCATCACGTACATATTCATCTTATACTCGTAAATATAGAAACAGTCTACTTTTTTCTCGTCTCGGTTGTACTTCTTTTCTATTTTTCTGTTTGGAAGTTTTGTTATCTGAAGATATCGTTAAACCTTCCAAATGTCATTGTATACGGCTCCCGGTGCGTTGTTTACACCTCCAACGAGTTTTATTATTATATTATATCAGATATATTATACAACCGCAATTACATTTAATTTGCCTTACTTTAGTGGTTTCAACGCGACGAAACCTCGAGCGATATCATATTATTTAGTTGTTAATCTTTATGATACTTTTACGATGTTTGTCTCGTGCAGGGAACATGTGCAATGTTTGTTAGTTTGGTGCATGTGGTTATCTTTATGCATTGTCTCAGCTCTTTCTCATTTATACTCCAATAGGTTGTTGTGGAAGAGATCAGAGTTCATTTTCTATGATGATAGCGTTGGTGGTCGACTAGTCAAATCCTTTCTATTGATACCCACATTCTCATCCCATATTTTCGGCCATATTGGACCGATATTCATCAAGCATAGTTATGTTTGATGAAAATCGGCCCAAGATGGCTGCCGCTAAAAATGCCGATTGACTTATTTTTTTACAGGAATATGTAAAATATAAGTCATTCGCAATATGGGAGGTACACTCTCGCCAATCACACCTTAGATAACAAAATAAACAGAATAGAATTCGGTCCACCCGATTAGGCGCTACGGTGCCACACACACACACACACACACACACACACACACACACACACACACACACACACACACACACACACACACACACACACACACACACACACATACATACACACGTCAAACTTATAACACTCCATTTTTCGTCGCGGTCTCATAAGATGAAGACGTGAATATTAGAGATAGGTATATTATTATCTTAATGGTTTATATTTTTACTGGCATTTTAGAATTTGGCCTTTTCATTTCACACCTTTCTAACTTAAAACAAACTTAATTAAATTTGTATGATGGCACAAACTGACACGCCACACTTACAACAGCTCGTCGTTACGGCGCCGAGGGTTCAATCCATTAACAAATGAAGGTTATGAGAGTTGGTCTGTAAGTTGTCTAAGTAAGACGGATGGTCGACCGATACCGACACCCGCCTCATCCATCTCTTGCGGTCACAACTTCTTTTAAAGAAATTATAAAATTGAGTTATTTACACTCGTAATAAACAGTATTGATTATATCGGAGTACAATGTTAGTATCAACCCTTTGTATTAACGAGATTAGTGGTCGTTAGATAAGTGCTACCGTATTACGTATGTTTCTTCCAATCACTCAGTTTACGGCTACAAACAACGCACAGGTTTTTACGATCGCCTCGCCTCGTTTATCGAGGCGATTATACTCGTTATTTTATTACATTGCGAGGTTTTTTTTATATCTCAACTACCTTAAGCCCTGACTAAAGAATTAAGTATGGCAGAGTATTCATGCAGCTGAGATGCGAGTGTTGAGATGAATAAATCAGGATCAGAAATAAACTTCAAAGAGGAAGTCTCTCTTTGACAACCTCGTTAGCGTCCTGGGCATGCTGGACTGCCAACAGAAGGTTCCGGGTTCGATTCCCGGCACGGCCAACTTCTTTGTGGTGAACTAAATTAGTTGGCTGTCGGTCTAGGTAGTTGTTTAATATGTATCGAGTAGTGAGCAAGGCACGGCCGACCGCAGGTGGAGCGCGCGGTGCGCGGGCTGGCGCTGTGCGGGCGCTCGCTGGCGCGCGTGGCGGCGGTGTTCGCGCGCGAGCTGGACGCCGGCCTGCAGCAGCTCCCCTCCTCGCTGCAGATGGAGAACACCTACGTGCCCGAGCTGCCCACCGGCACGGGTACGTCCGCTGCTGCCGTCGGCACTCACCCGCGCATTGTCCCATCCCATTGTGGCGTACCTGCTCCTTTTCTTGTTGTATTCCTTTATCTTCTTTCACCACCCGCTTCGTCATATCCATCTCTTTCTTTGACTATTCTGACTTTAACTTACTATAGTATCGATCTAATTTTTAGATTTTTTTTACTTTATGACATGTCAAGTCTAAATCCACATTTATTTTTGTAATTTTGTTGACATTGGTCAATGACATTTGAACTTTATTATTTTTAATCTATGACGAAGCCCCTTTACAGCTGACATTTTTGATTTTTAAACAAATTTTCCTTGATGTTATTTTATTTTATTGTTGTTGTTTTATTCATTCGAATTATGATATAGTGAAATGTATAATATGGTGATAATGTATTTGTGTATGTTTTTGTTTTGCATTGTACATTGTAATTGACAAGTCCACCTACTGTATATTATTATTGATATTAATTGTATTTGTAATAGGATACGTTATGATGAATAAAAATATTCTATTCTATTTCGTAATTACACCCAGCCATGATCAGTTACACACGACGTGTTCCAGAGGAAGGAGTGTTTCTGGCGCTGGACCTCGGCGGTACCAACTTCAGGGTGCTGCTGCTGGAGCTCAAGCGAGGCCAGCTCGTGAAGGAGGACGTCAAACATTATCACATCAGGTACGATACCTTTTTGTCTTTCTGTTTTTGTCACTGGCTGGTGTAATATCTATTATTAAAGCGTATTGTTACGGTTGTAGCGATGAGCTGCGGCTGGGTCCCGGAGAGAACCTGTTCAACTTCCTGGCGGAGTGCGTGCACGACTTCCTCAAGTCCGAGGGCATGGAGGAGGAAGAGTTATCTCTCGGTAAGAGGGACGCGTAGCGAGTGGAGTGTAGTGGAGTGATCGGGGTTGTGACGAGACGCCGCGTGCTTCCAGGGTTCACGTTCTCATTCCCGATGCGGCAGCACTCGATCTCGTCGGGCGAGC
This sequence comes from Mellilla xanthometata, assembly GCA_035578125.1. Classification (NCBI taxonomy): domain Eukaryota; kingdom Metazoa; phylum Arthropoda; class Insecta; order Lepidoptera; family Geometridae; genus Mellilla; species Mellilla xanthometata. The sequence continues at coordinate 53,522 of JAPUBQ010000023.1, read as the reverse complement.
TGATCACGTGGACGAAGAGCTTCAAGTGCGGCGGGCTGGAGGGCGTGGACGTGGCGGCGCTGCTGCAGCGCTGCCTGCGCGCGCGCGGCCTGCGCGTCGCCGTGCGCGTGCTGCTCAACGACACCACGGGCACGCTGGTCGCCGGCGCGCAGCGCGACGCGCGCGTCGGCATCGGCGTCATCCTCGGCACCGGCTCCAACGGCTGCTACATGGAGCGCGCCGAGCGCGTCGCGCACTGGGAGGCCGCGCGCGCCGCGCGGGACGTCTGCGTCGACGTGGAGTGGGGCGCGTTCGGAGACAACGGCTGCATCGACTTCATCAAGACCGACATCGACCGCCTGGTCGACCAGCGCTCGCTGCTCGCCGGCTCCTTCACGTGAGTGCACGCCGGCTCACATGCGGCCAGCTGGCTATCTTGCGAGTGGAGTGACGGTGTGCGTGTGTGCAGGTTCGAGAAGCACATCGGCGGCAAGTACCTGGGCTCGGTGGTGTCGGAGGCGCTGGCGGCGCTGGCGCGCGCCGGCCTGTTCCCCGCGGAGCCCGCGCACCACGCGCTGCACACCGCCGACCTCAGCCTCTTCGAGGAGTGAGTGTACACTCTGTAACGACATCAGAGCGCGGGCGGCGGGACGCGCAGTGACGCGCTCGGCGTGTTGCAGGGAGAGCTGCGCGGGCGAGACGCGGCGCACGCTGGCCGTGCTGGGCGCGGCGCTGCCGGGCGCGCGGCTGGCGCCGGACGACGCGCGCGTGGCGCAGCACGTCGCGCAGGTCGTCTCCAACCGAGCCGCGCAGCTCGTCTCCGTCTGTTAGTGAGCCATCATACTCTACATGCTTACAGTACATGCTAACATGCTAAAACAAGATAAGGATCTAATGAACAATTATCGACCGATTGCATTGGTTTCAGTACTCTCGCAAGTATTTGAAAAGTATATTCACGCTAGACTTTATGAATATATGGATAAATACAACATTTTAACTGACGAGCAGATTGAATTTAGAAAGAAAAACTCTATAAATCTTGCTAACTACAACTTTCTACATAGAGTAATATCAGGATGTGAAAAAAAGGTATAAGTTGTAGCCATATTCATGGACTTGACGAAAGCGTTTGATTGCGTAAATCATTCAATTTTGGTAAACAAGCTCGAGGCTCATGGGATAAAAGGTAATATTCTGAATCTAATAAAATCATATCTCAGAAATCGACTACAACAAACTCAGATTACATAATAATAATAATAATAAAGCCATTTATTCCAAAAACTCCTATCTAATACAAATTTATGTTAAAAAATATTGAGATAAGTAGTGTGATTATCTTAAGTTAAATTGATGTTGGTTACGAGTTTTGGACCCCTATTTGGGTAAAGGCCTTGTTTGGGGGATCCACTATTGAAACAACACTTATTACGCACTGCACTGATACTTTATTAATACTTAACTCAAAACTCTCTTGTAACTCTTGAAAAACTCTGAAACTGAAACTGAAACTCATACAATTGGTATTTAACTAAATAGACCTCGTTCTACAGCGATAATAGCGTTTGCGTGATTCAGAAAAGTGACTTCGTTTACTAGCGCCATCTATCGGCAATGTATGTAACTAAAGACTCAAAGCGCGCGGAACACTCCGTTTAGACATACCGCCCACCAAAGAACCTTGTTCTTTAAGAAATCAATATCGCACTAAAAACAAGCAATGTGATAAATGTACTACCGCCCACCATAACGGGACGTCTCAAAGAAAACGACTATTAATTAATGAAGTTAGATGGCACTAGTTGACAAATTTAAAATACACTCATAGAAATGAAAGAAATTGAATACGTTATACAATACAAAAATTATGTTCTACTTTGAAGCCCTAACCAAAAAACATAATTTATTGCAAGGTCTTCGCAGAATGCCTCCTCTAGTTTTAACGGATACCACTCTGGTTAGATTGTCCTTTCCGGGGAACGTCTCTATTATTCTTCCCATTAGCCATTTTGCAGGTGGTATGTTGCTATCTCTGATGACTACTATATCGTTAAGCTTTGGTTCTGGTTCCTTTTTGGTAGCCCACTTGTAGCGTTGGTTTAAGGTAACCAGATACTCATTCGACCATTTTTTCCAAAAATGGTTCATTATGTTTTGGCAATATTGCCATCGTCTTAGATTTGAAAAGGGTTGCTCCTCGTGCTCGAATGTCTCGTCCGGTATTATCATCAGCGGCTCGCCTACCAAGAAGTGCCCAGGGGTCAACGGCATCGGGTCATCAGGATCACTCAGGTAAGATAGTGGTCTGGAGTTTAGACAAGCTTCAATTTGAGTTAGCACTGTTGCTAGCTCCTCATAGGTGAGTGTGGCGTCGCCGATGACTCGTTTTAAATGGGTTTTCGTAGAGCGCACACCAGCTTCCCATAAACCTCCGAAGTTAGGCGAATGGGGTGGTATGAAGTGCCACGATGTGCCCTCATTGGCGAGTAAGTGATGTAGCTCGTTTGATTTAGACTTCTCAAACATCTCTCTCAACTCTTTAGCAGCTCCGGTAAAATTTGTGCCATTATCTGTATATAATGTCTGGCAATGTCCTCTCCTTGAAACAAATCTTCGGAATGCGGCTATGAAGCCGGATGATGTTAAGTCTGATACCGCTTCTAGGTGTATGGCTTTGGTGAAGAAGCCTACAAATACACAAATGTAGCCTTTATATGATTTTGCTCCTCGTCCTGGTGAAAATCTTATGTTGATGTGGCCTGTAAAGTCAACACCACTGATTTTAAAAGGTCTTATCGGCTTTAGTCTGTCTTCAGGAAGTTGCCCCATCAGTTGTTGATTGTTCTGTCGAGAATATCTCAGGCATGTCACGCAGGTTCTGTAGCATTTCTTTGCTAAATCTCGTGCTCGTATTATCCAGTATTTTGATCTCAAGTAGTTTAACATCAGTTGTGGTCCACCGTGAAGCGTTTTGATGTGGGCATCCAGAATAATTAGCTTAGTGAGATGGCTATCACTAGGTAATATAACAGGATGGCGTTTGTCATATTTTACTTGAGCTTCGTGTATTCTGCCCCCTATTCTTACAAGCCCCTTCTCATCGAGAACTGGGTGAAGGGTAAGAAGCTGACTCTTGTTGGAAACGTTCTGACCAGATGTTAAACGGTGAATCTCGTCCTTGAAGTATCTTGCTTGTGTCTCTTTAATGCAGAATTGGAGGATTTTATCAGTCTCTTCTCGACTCACGGTTTTAAATGATGTCACACGTTGTTCTTTGGGTTGTCTCAACATCAAAAACTTCTTGCAGTATGCAAGAACTCTCAACATTTTAGTTAGGTTTGAAAATTTCGACCAAATAAAATCTTCTTTCTCGTTTACTGTGATGGTTAGCGCTTTGATTGATCTCGTCTCTTCCAATGTGTCGTAAGTATTACTCGAATTTCGTTGGTACTCGTCTCGCTCTAGCCAGTCTGGGCCATGCCACCATAGTCGATGTTCTTTCAGCTCTAGAATGCGAAGTCCTCTCGACGCACAGTCTGCTGGATTCTGATTCGTTGCAACGTGTCTCCACTGGTCGCGACCTACCATGGTAAGTATCTCTGATGTTCTATTAGCCACAAATGTTTTCCAACGACTTGGCTCTCCTGCTATCCATGCTAGGACGACCGTGCTATCAGACCACGCGTAGATCTTGCTTTCCGGTATCTCCATGATCTGTGAAACTTCGTACGCCAGTTTAGTAGCAAGTAGCGCAGCACATAATTCCATGCGAGGAATTGATATTTCTTTTTCCACAGGAGCCACCTTGGTTTTGGCGGTGACCAGTTGGACTGCGGTGTTCCCTTCATGGTTCGTCGATTTCAGATACACGGCTGCTGCGTATGCGGATTGAGTAGCATCAGCGAAGGTATGAAGCTCTACATCATCGCCTCGCATTGTCTGAAGCCAGCGTCTGATAGTAATCTTCTCAATGTTTGGTAAGTCAGATCTCCATAGAATCCTTTGAAAATCTGTGTCTCTCTCGTCGACTACAACTTGGCGGTACATTTGAACCAAGTCTGCTACGTTACAGATTCCATGTCTTCTCCATCGCATCAGTAGGTGACGCAAGTCTCCTTGTAGTTTAGGTCCGACAAGTAAGTTGTCATTCAGCGATACAATGTTGACTCTTTTGCTGGAAGCATCGAAGACTACTCTTACTCGACTCGTATCCTTGTCAGCTCTGACAACATCGTGATGTGGTAAGTAGACTACTTGATGATCTTCTAACTCTCTGGCCTCTGTGATTGGTTGCATGTGATTTTGATGTAAATAGTCTTCAATTACGTTTTTATACTCTTCGTGTAAATTTGGGTCTCGTAGTAATCTCTTCTCAAGTGATGTAAACCTCTTCAAGGCGATTTCTTTTGACTGATTGTGTAGGCATTCTGGATTAGAAGTCTTGAATGGTAATCTTACGACGTAACGTCCTTCTTCATTTCTTTTTGTAGTTTCTTCATAGATCTCTTCGCATCGTGCTTCTTCTTTTGTCATTGGTTTTCCGATACTATCAGGCTCTCTTTCTATTTCCCAAAATTTCTTCAACAGTTGGTCTTCTTTTATCTGTATGTGCATGTTAGTTATTTTATGGTGATTGGATAACAACCCTTTGCTTATTTTTCCAGATATTATCCAGCCAAGTTCCGTGTTCGATGCAACGTGACCGCTCAACGAAGGATGTTTGATAATACCATTCAGAATAATTTCTCCGTGTACTTCCGATCCCAACACAACATCTATCTTTCCAGGTTCTCTGTAATTTGGATCAGCCAAAGGTAAGTGTTGAATTTCTGGCCAGTCTGGTGGTGAAGTCTCTTGACAGGGTTGAAATGAAGTTAAGTTCTTCATAACGAACGCCTCGACTGGTACAGAATAGTCAGGGTTGCGTAGTGACTCTATCTCAAATGTTACGATTCTCTTTATCTCGGTTTCTTTATCGCCAATTCCAGAAACGGTACCACTTGCAGCCAAGCCCTTGAGACTGAGAGCTTGTGCAGTGGCTTCGCTAATGAATGAGCCCTCAGATCCTTGATCGATGAGTGCTCGGACGATTTGTGAGTAGCCAGTAGGCGATTTGATTTTGATCATGGCAGTAGCCAGTAATCCCTTTCTGTAGCGAAAACTCTCTCTTGAAAAATGAGCAACAACTTTCACGTTAGGTTGGTTGCTCGACTCAGACACTTCAGTAGAAGTATTTGCAGGTCTCGAAGATTCAACAGTAGCTGAATCTTGAAATGCTCTCTCATAGTGCAGTAGCGTATGATGTCTCTTGCCGCAGCGACGGCATGATGAAGATGTGCGACAATTCTTCACAGAGTGTGTTGAGGACAAGCAGTTGAAGCACAGGCCCGACGATTGTACATACTCAGCTCTCTTCTCAGGGGTCTGCGTTGCGAATTGCTTGCACTGGTACAGTACATGTTGTCCTGAACACATGATGCAGTTAGAACTCTTCTTCTCTTCTTGAATCGATGAATGGAATGATCTCGCTTTGACGCTCGGTTTGTTTGTGTTGTTTTGTGGATGTGCTCTGACGGTAGATTTAGCGGTGGTTAAATTTGGCTCAATCATCTCGAGTGTTCTGAATCGCATTTCTAAGAACCTTTTAAGTTGAACCCATGTCGGTAGCTTATCTGCGGATTCATCACTCTCTCTGCTCACCTCTAACTCCCATAACTTTCGAGACTCTGGATCTAACTTTGACACAACTAAATAATTGATTATTGTGTCCCAAGATGAGGTGTCAACTTGAATATTTTGTAAGGCTTTTAGACAAGCAGATGTGGTATCAAGAATCTGCTTTAACGCCGTAGGTGATTCACTGATGATTGCTTTCTGCGCGAACAGACGCTTCATAATCTCATTCGCGTTGAAGCGCTTGTTGTTGTATCTCCGAACTAGCATACTCCATGCCTCTTGATAATTTAGTTCTGTTGTCGACAGATTTTTTAGCAGAACTTCCGCTTCGCCTGTTAAGCAGCTTTTCAGGTAATGCAACTTCTGCACTGCGCTCAAACTCGCATTTTTATGTATGAGGGACTCGAACATGTCATGAAAAGTTTGCCAGTCTTCATAACCACTAGAGAATTTAGGTAAATGAATTTGTGGCAGTTTAACTTCACTTGTTGTTCCCGCAGGAGAAGTAGTAAAACTCGAACCAGAAGCGCAAGCCGCAACAGTAGGTAGCTTGCGTGCTTGTAAGTCGTCTTTGAGCTTTGTTTTGTATTCCGCGTAAATCTCTTCTACTCTTGAGTATGTATCTTCAGAAAAATATTCCAGCTTGATTTTCTCTGCTTTCTCTAACGCAGAAGCTATCTCGTTGTGACCGTCCAAAAATGCGTTCCATAATTGATTAATTGATTCTAGTTTCGTCTCCACGTAAGTCGCAGTAATCCTCTCTTTGGGTGACTTCTTATAATTTGCTTGGGCCTTTACTACGCGATCCGCCAACTCCTCTTGCCTGCGAAGGCGTGACTTCAACGTTTCAGACATTTTGAATTTAACACTTGTAAATTTTTAATATGTAACTTCGAATTTTTCTAAGTCCTTGAAGCTATGAAGCAAAATTTTCTAAGTCCAAAAGTTTTTTACACGAAATATTCTAAGTGTTTCAGAAATTGTCACTTGTAATTATTTCACTTCTCGAACGCAAATTATTCTAAGTCCCAAAAGTTTTTAAGCGAAATTTTCTAAGTGTTTGAGAATTTGACACTTGTAATTTTTTCACAACTTGAACGCAAATTATTCTAAGTCTTTGAAAACACTTGTAATTTTTTGCACTGTTCACTAGGTCCACTTTACTCACGATTTTTCTAAGTCCACAGAGTCCATTTCCTCGGGTTTCGGCACCATTATGTTTGGGGGATCCACTATTGAAACAACACTTATTACGCACTGCACTGATACTTTATTAATACTTAACTCAAAACTCTCTTGTAACTCTTGAAAAACTCTGAAACTGAAACTGAAACTCATACAATTGGTATTTAACTAAATAGACCTCGTTCTACAGCGATAATAGCGTTTGCGTGATTCAGAAAAGTGACTTCGTTTACTAGCGCCATCTATCGGCAATGTATGTAACTAAAGACTCAAAGCGCGCGGAACACTCCGTTTAGACAGGCCTCCTCCATCTTTTCCCATAGCTCTCTGTCTTTGCCTAGCTTCATCCAGTCGTTTCCTGCGACGTGGGTTATGTCATCAGCCCATCGTTTTAACTGTCGGCCAACATTCCTCTTCCCTTCTGGTCCTTTCCAACGTGTGGCTTCAATGGTCCATCTTCTGTCTGAGTACCGTGAGACATGTCCTGCCCATTTCTACTTAAGTGAGATCAGATTACATAGGTATGTTCAAAATCAAAAACTTAGATCATGTACATATCTACTTTTAATAGAGTACAATGCGGAGTGCCGCAAGGTAGTGAGTTGGGACCGCTGCTCTTCATTACATATATAAATGACCTACCTAAAGTAATTGAACATCCTATGGTACTTTTTGCCGACGACTTTTTGCAAACAAACGGAGTCGTTATGTTCGAAACTAGGTAGCTATTCCTATGCTTTACATATGTTATCCAAGGTGGTGTATCAAGAAGCGGTACTCACATCTTATCATGCGTACGTGACGTCTGCCTTACGATACGGTGTTGTATTTTGGGGAAATTGTACAATGCGGGAAGAGATCTTCCGCGCGCAAAAAAAGTGCTTTAGAGCAGAGAGCTTTATTTGTAAAGAAACACTTAAACATGTTTATGCATCATGCGTCTAAACGGCATAATGATAAAATTGTTCTCCCTCGTCATAGAACTGCGCGGTATGGAAACAGAATTTTAGGTATGGGACCAGCTGTAAATTGTATGATTTTTCGACATTTTATTATTACTATAGTTTAAGTATTTTTGCATGTTATTTATTAAATATTGTATGTTAAAAAGAACAAAACTGTTGATACCATTGAACCTAAGTTAGTACTTACTTGTACACCATAATCTGTACAATTTACAATAAATGAATCTGAATCTGCTATCTACTCGAGGCACACACACTCACGCATTACAAACCGGCAGAGACTCATTCATTTATTCATTCAGACATTCTTTTTATTGAATTCACAACTCGTGTATGATTGTAGATGATAAAAAGTATTTTTGAAGAGAGTTGTGAAGATGCCGGCGTGTAACGAGGTGTTATGGTCCAGGCATCGCGACGCTGCTGCGGCGCATGGAGCGGCCCTTCGTGGCGGTGGCGGTGGACGGCTCCGTGTACAAGCGGCACCCGCGCATCGCCGCCCTCATACACAAGTACATCGGCCTGCTCGCGCCCGACCACCCGGTCAGTACATGCCATACACCGTGGTGTACAATTAATGACACTGATTTAAAAATAACTTGTCTATCTCCGCTGTATTACCTGCGGCTGGCAATAGTAACGATAGCGAGGGCCAGCAAGGGAGCAAAGTCATATTTTGAAGACGAGGGCGCTCTTTCGTATCCGCAGCGTAGAGAACGCGACCAAAGAAAGGCAAAATTATTAATTAGGGTCCGAACCTTACACTCTGCTTTTCATTCCACAAACAACGTAGTTTTTTATATCTGCAAGTGTTAGTATATGATCGTCAGCACCGGCACAGGTGGCGCTAGGTGTGCTACACATCTGGCCGGTTGAGTGCGCGCGGTGACGTAGTGTTGTGTTGCAGTTCTGCTTGCTCGACGCGGAGGACGGCAGCGGCAAGGGCTCGGCGCTGACCGCCGCCATCGCCGCGCGCCTCGCCGCCAGGGACGCCTGCTAGCCGCGCGCCTCGCCGCCAGGGACGCCTGCTAGCCGCGCGCCTCGCCGCCAGGGACGCCTGCTAGCCGCGCGCCTCGCCGCCAGGGACGCCTGCTAGCCGCGCGCCTCGCCGCCAGGGACGCCTGCTAGCCGCGCGCCTCGCCGCCAGGGACGCCTGCTAGCCGCGCGCCTCGCCGCCAGGGACGCCTGCTAGCCGCGCGCCTCGCCGCCAGGGACGCCTGCTAGCCGCGCGCCTCGCCGCCAGGGACGCCTGCTAGCCGCGCGCCTCGCCGGCAGGGACGCCTGCTAGCCGCGCGCCTCGCCGCCAGGGACGCCTGCTAGCCGCGCGCCTCGCCGCCAGGTACGCCTGCTAGCCGCGCGCCTCGCCGCCAGGGACGCCTGCTAGCCGCGCGCCTCGCCGCCAGGGACGCCTGCTAGCCGCGCGCCTCGCCGCCAGGGACGCCTGCTAGCCGCGCGCCTCGCCGCCAGGGACGCCTGCTAGCCGCGCGCCTCGCCGCCAGGGACGCCTGCTAGCCGCGCGCCTCGCCGCCAGGGACGCCTGCTAGCCGCGCGCCTCGCCGCCAGGGACGCCTGCTAGCCGCGCGCCTCGCCGCCAGGGACGCCTGCTAGCCGCGCGCCTCGCCGCCAGGTACGCCTGCTAGCCGCGCGCCTCGCCGCCAGGGACGCCTGCTAGCCGCGCGCCTCGCCGCCAGGGACGCCTGCTAGCCGCGCGCCTCGCCGCCAGGGACGCCTGCTAGCCGCGCGCCTCGCCGCCAGGGACGCCTGCTAGCCGCGCGCCTCGCCGCCAGGGACGCCTGCTAGCCGCGCGCCTCGCCGCCAGGGACGCCTGCTAGCCGCGCGCCTCGCCGCCAGGGACGCCTGCTAGCCGCGCGCCTCGCCGCCAGGGACGCCTGCTAGCCGCGCGCCTCGCCGCCAGGGACGCCTGCTAGCCGCGCGCCTCGCCGCCAGGTACGCCTGCTAGCCGCGCGCCTCGCCGCCAGGGACGCCTGCTAGCCGCGCGCCTCGCCGCCAGGGACGCCTGCTAGCCGCGCGCCTCGCCGCCAGGGACGCCTGCTAGCCGCGCGCCTCGCCGCCAGGGACGCCTGCTAGCCGCGCGCCTCGCCGCCAGGGACGCCTGCTAGCCGCGCGCCTCGCCGCCAGGGACGCCTGCTAGCTCCGAGCGCTCCCCGTGGCTCGCGCCCGCAGTGCGCGGGGACTGCCGATATTGTTAATGTGATGTCCCTACGCTCAGTTTATAGGATGTCGTACGTTTGACTGATATTTCTTTAGTGGAATTGTTGATTTTCGAATAGAGATCGTAGACTCCGTGTGCTGTCTGCCGCTCGCTGGCCGAGCACTCGTAATGTGCATTTTGAGACAAACATGTATAGCGAGGAACTAGTTTAGATTAGTTAGACGTAAGTGTATAGGTGCGAGGTAATAGTAACTGCAATAATCTGCAGCGTTCCGTGAGATGTCGACGCCAACTTTCTGCGAGTCAATTTCACTTTTGTAATGTTTTCTAATGACTCGCCGACATTTTAGATGTCAGTTCGTTATTTAGTTTTTAATAATGCAATTAATATAGGTATAAGTGTAGCAGAAACCGACGAGATACCGTGCCATACTTACTATAGTACACTCTAGTTGCCACTACAGGAAGATATTCTTTAAAATATGTCAAAAATTTCAATCCCGTGAAGGGTTAACTAGCTAATAAACTCTTTTGTAAATCCATAAAGCTTAAAATACCATCCTTATTTGAGTTGTGATTATCATGTAGTGTCTTTGCTGTAGTTATATACACTTGTGAGTATATTGGTGGCTCACGCCCGGCGGAGTGAGCAATGTTCCTGAAGAAGCAGCTGCAGGGCGCTAGCATTCTTGATTCCATTAATATTGCTCGTTATATAGATACTATTTATTATAAGGAAAAGTTTAGATATGGGAATATATTTGTAAATGATATTTTTTAAAATATAACAATTGTTTTTATTGGGACGTTTTTATTTCGTTTTATCCAAATAATACAAATCGGTAGTAGGTATAATAAAATAGTACAAACAAAGGTAGTGAAATAACGACATCATTTTAAATATACTATAAGTAATGAATATGAGTTTTGATGATATTTGATTTGGAAGATAATAATGACAAGATATGAATGAAGCTTATTAGAAGTGAACAACGCAGGACATAGAGGTGTAGCTCGGTCGCGGCGCGCGGTCCACTCTAGTTTGGCTAATTTTGTATTTAATAAGTTGAATTTATCATTATTTTTAAGTACAAAACTGTATCATCAAGATTATAAGTATAATAACAATGAAAATATGAAACGCGTTATCAGGTATCTTGAATTCCTTAAAAGTAAAATATAAGTGAATATAATAATGGTGAAAGGTAGACAAATATATGGAAGCGTTTCTTTAGAGAAGCGTGTGCGAGTGTCGGCGCGCGTCACTTGGGAACATTTCTCATGTCGTTGTTGCTACGATTACATATTGAACTCGATATTAATTATTTATAATACTTTTCATGAAACTACTTTAAAATGTATGGGAGTACAAAATGTTTGCATACAATGTCTCGGAGCGGGTTGCAGTGGATGGTTACATTGGTTTCATCTTAACATTCCTATGATTAATATATTAGCTAGTTTATAACCTGGTGTGTGTGTGTGTGTGTGTGCGTGGCGGCGCGCGGCGCGTCACGAGACCTCCACCTTCTCCCGCACCTTGCGCAGGATGCTCTGCAGCTCCGAGGCGGACGTGGTCTTGTACTGCAACATGCACTGTGCGTTACCCCGCGCCCGCGCTGCGTGCACTCTCTACACTCTATAGCGAGACGCTACTTATGGATGCTACAAAAATACTTTTACACTTGACCCTCTCCTTGGGATTTCTACTATGTCATGGATGTCATGGACATACACAGAACATACTCTCTCCAAATAAAGGCAGAAGTTCGAATTCGCCATTGCAAAACCTGTCCCGACGCGGGAATGGAACCCGGGGTCGCGGTATGCGGGCCCGGCCGCGTGGTGTGATGATGGCGCTCACCCCGGACACGTTGCGCTGCACGAGGATCTGGCTGTAGAGGCGCTTGCCCTCGTCGGGCCCGAGCGCCGCCTCCAGCTGGGCGCGGGAGAGCGCGAACAGCTGGTGGCCCGCCAGCCGGAGCTGGCGCTGCGCCGTGCTGCTGAACCCCTTCGCCTCCAGCCACTCCACCACCTCGTCCGGGGTCGACTTCTGCAACCGCACAATGCGCGTCGCCGAGCGCCCGACCGTTACTATCATACCCGGTACAAGCCGCTTGTGCTGCAGACAACGTGGCTCGGAGCGAGTTGTTCACACAGAGACAGCTTTGCCTGGTGTTTGCGTTAAAAAAAGGTTTTCTTTTATCAAAGTCAAAATTTATAACAATTTAAGGTGATTACAGAAAATTATTTACCAAGAAAAGTCATTATATACTAGTATTGATGACAATTTGAAGCAATATGTTAAAAGCATCAGTTTTAGTTGGAGCATGAGTTCCCGCACGAGCGTAGCGTATCGCTGCAGTCACCTGGTGTATGAAGATGTCGGGCGTCTTCTTGATGTCGAGGTTCTTGCGCTTCTGTATCTGCGGCAGCACCATCTTCAGCTCGTCCTGCAGCGTGCTCGAGCGCGACACCGCCGACCGCGACGCTGGAAACGTTAGCGCCAGATTATACACGGGACATGCTCTCACACTACTCACATTACACCGCCTACAGCAACCGCTTCAGCAGAAGAACCCATAATAAATGGAAGTATTTCTCGTGTGTTCCGGCGCTTACTGAGCGACGATATACCATGGGATACCTGAGAGTGGCGAGCACCGTGCTACCGACGGAGCTGAGCGTTACGGTAATGATGTATACTCACACTTGATGGTGTCAGTGTTGGCGGGTGCGGGGGGCGCGGGCGGCGCGGGGGGCGGCGGCGGCGGCGGCGGGGGCGGCGGCGGCGGCGCGGGGGGCGCTGCAACACACACACACACTGGAGCCGCCGTCTCACTCTACACTGTATACCGATACTCCGACTGAGTATGTAGTTATAATAATTACAAACATAAATCCCAAGTAGTAGAGTTAACAAACTTACCGAAGGAGCCGTCGGCAAACACAGACACTACACAGAAGAGCAAAGCGAAGCGTTACACACACAGACACAAATACAAGGAAACCCGTGGAGCCGCCGGGACGCGCGGTACATCACTTGTACAGGCGGGAGGATACCACAAGAGACTACAACCAGTTCAATAAAATGCTTTTAATGTATAAAAGTAAGAAATACAAGACGAGCATCGTGTATGCGGTCGGAGTAGACGCCGAGCGGCCGGCCCTAGCGTCAGTGCGGCTCGCGCGGCGCCTGCTGCCGAGTGAATATATTATAACTATACACATTATTATTACCACTATTTCCTTAACTAGCTACATAAACTTTAGATTGTATCTTTGAATGTGACGTAAAATTACGTACAAGTAAGTAAACAAATATTAGTAAAGAAAATAGACTCTCTATGTTGGAAACAATATATGATACAATTCTTTCAATTCCGTTTCTTAATTTCTAGTTAAATTCTCAAAAAACATTGAACGACTTATAAATTGTTTATATGAGAGAGTATTTTGAGGCAAAATACAGTTCCGTGATACATAAGTAAAATTGATCTCGTTTAATAAATGCTTTCAATAGTATAGTTTAAAGCTTTCTGATTTGAGCAGTTCGCCAGCAGAGCGGCGGGACGGACGGACGGACGGACGGATTGACAGGCCCCTGTACTAGTACATTAAGCCTCCCGACCCCGTCGCTGAGCGGCGAAGCGAGGGCCAGACTACAGACGCGTGATACAATACACGTAGGCTCAACGGAACATTACATGCCTCGACAGAACAATAAATATTGATTGGATCAGATGGAACACGTTCCTCTGATCACTACACACGTACACGTTAGCTATTACACAACAAGCACACACACACACACACACACACACACACAGGTACGAGCGCCGACACTAGCGCCGCCACGCGGCCGACCCTACGAGCGGGCTCCCAGCGAGCGGGTGCGGCTCACCGGGAGATCATTACCGTACAGCTCACTTCAGCCTCGGCACCGGCTCAGGGTTCGATAATCTGATAGATGTTATTGTAATACATGTATAGGCGCGAGTGGAGGGTAGTAGCGCGGCACGGCGCCGCTAGGCGGGCGGTGTGCTCGGCGCGAGGGGTGGCGGCGCTAGAAGTATCGGAACTCGCCCTTCTTGCCGAGGCGCTCGCGGCGCACCCAGTCGGCCGCGCCGCGCTCCCCGCCGCGCTCCGCGCCCCGCTCCGCGCCCCGCTCCCCGCCCCGCTCCCCGCCCGGCCTACCCGCGGCGCCGGTGGGGCTGCTGCCGCCGGAGCCGCGCCCGCCGCCTTCCTGCAACACACAACACGCCGCATTACACACTGACACCAGGACCTCATGGCGACGGGATATTTATTTTATTATTTATTTGATTTATAGGCGAGCAGCAAAATGCTGATATGCCTATATCACACTGAGTTGAAATTAAATTTTTAACAGATCATAAAATGTCCATTGTTCTATGTCAATGTTTAAAGTCCACCGGTGCACTGATCACAGGTTAGCAAGAGATTTTTTTGTTTTCTGCAGCCAGCTATCAAGCCCGTTTTTAAAGCTGTTCACTGACGTAGCACTGACTACTTCCTCAGGCAACTTGTTCCAATTATGAACCACTCTGTTGCTGAGTATATGATGCCCCGTATTAGTCTTGGCAGGATCACGCTGGATTTTCTGGTTATGGCTTCTGCTATTCTCGCAACGATTACAATTTTTAAAGCTGTCTGCTAAATTAGGAAGGTTGTAGAAGCCATTAATAATTTTAAAAGTCTCAATTAGATCCCCACGTAACCTCCTTTCTTCCAGTGTGGTGAGACGCAGGGCTTTCAATCGCTGCTCATAAGTCTTGCGACGTAAGGCTGGAGGAATCTTGGTAGCTCTTCTTTGAACACTTTCTAGGAGGTCAATGTCCTTTCGGAAGTATGGGCTCCAAACTTGGAACCCATACTCCAACAGCGGTCTGATGTAGGTCTTATATATCTTGGTGAAAATTTCAATGGTCATTGAAGAAAAAGCTTTACGGATCACATAGATAAAAGAGTTTGCCTTTTTAGCAATCATGCTTATGTGCTCTTCCCACTTTAGGTCAGATGAAATAACAACTCCTAGATCTTTTTGTTGCTGGACTTTGGCTATGGCATGACCCTCTAGGCTATAAGTTATCTGGGGATTATTCCGTCCCAGGTGTAAGACACTACATTTGGCAGCATTCAATCTAATGACCCATTCCATTGTCCAGAGTTGTATACGTTCAATGTCTTGCTGGAGTTGGCCTGAATTAATGAGCGGATTAGCAAAAAGTTTTCCATCATCAGCGAAAAAAGCCGTATCACACTTTATGAGCTCAATCAAGTCAGTTATGAATAAGCCGAACAAGAGTGGAGCAAGCACTGAGCCCTGTGGAACGCCGCTAAGGACTTGTCTACACTGTGACAAGCAGTCACCCACTCGGACTTGAAAGGTTCTATCCAACAAGTAATTAGTAATCCATACTAAAAGCTTCCCTCGTATGCCGAAATGGTCCAGCTTCGCTAAGAGGCGTTGGTGCGGGACTTTATCAAAGGCACGTTCAAAGTCTAAATAGATAATGTCAACCGGGTTTTGACCATCCACCTGTTTGCACCAGGACTGCACACAAGAGAGCAAGTTTGTTACTGTTGACCGCTTCTCTACAAACCCATGCTGCTTCACTGAGATGACACACTCCCTATTCAAGAACCGTGTGAGCTGTTTGCATATAATTTTTTCCATCACTTTCACAACTATACTGGTTAGACTAATTGGACGGAAATTTTCGGGCTTAATTTTGTCACCTTTCTTGAATACAGGAGTAACAATAGCATGTCTCCAGGCCTGAGGTAAGTAACCTGAGTCAAAAGAGCTCTTCATAAGTACAGACAACACAGGAGAAATTACCTCTGCACAGTTTTTTAAAATGCATCCGTGAAGCAGATCTGGACCAGGAGCAGATTGAGTGTTCAGGCCCAACAAAGTTTTTTTCACTTCACATGTTTCAAAAGATATGTCACCTATGGATTCTTCAATGCGGGCAACTGTTGAAACTTGAAGATTTGTTGACATGGCTGGCTCTACAGAGTAAGCTCTTTGAAATTCATCAGCAAAAACGTTAGCAATATCCTCGGGCTTTGTAACTAGATCTCCGCTCTGACTTCGAATCGCTGGTGGAATACTAACTTTTGTGCTTATACATTTACGAATATGAGAATAAAATGTTTTATCACCGTAGTTTAAAATTCTGCACTCATAAATGCTTCTTTCTCTTCTTGACAAGGCCACACATTTATTATTCAGGTCACGGTATAGCTTATAATCATTCTGGTCATTTGATATTTTATACATATTCCAAAGTATTTTTTTCTTTTTTATTAATTCTAGAACTGTTTTGGTTATCCAAGGCTTATTTTTAATTTTAACAGGTTTAATTTCTTTCAAGGGAGCAAATAAATCAGAGGTCCCATTTATTGCATCTTGTAAATTTGTCCATAGCTGCTCAGTGCAAAGCGAGTTGTCAAATGTATCAAGCTTGTTTTGAAGTTTAAATTTATAATCGTTGAAGTTTACAAGTGAGAAATTCCTTCTATACTTTGGCAATGTACGTACTGGTTGCATAAGTAGCTGAATGCTGAACTCCAATACGCAATGATCACTCTTTCCAACCGGAGGATTATATGTAACATCTTTGATTAAACCTTCCTCATTTACCAATATGAGATCTAGCAGAGACGGAGTCTGATTTATTTGGAACCGAGTAGGGTTTTCAACAATTTGAAAAAGGTTACTGTTAATATACATATTTATGAAGATATCCTCTGGTTTAGTAATCTGCTGCTTCATTTGTAACTCTCCAGGTGATAACGGCCACTTTAAAGATTTGTAGTTAAAGTCTCCCACAATAACAACAGTATTATTCTCCGATGCAGTTTGGATTATCTCCATCAATTTGGTGTCACGAGGTTTCCACAAAAAATCTTCTTTATCATCAGGTCTGTATACTCCAACCACAAGAAAATGATAACTACCATACTGGATATCAAGGAAAAGTGCTTCCACATCATCACACATATATTTTGTGTTCTGCCTCACTATAATAGGTACTCCATTGACCTGGTTTCTAACATACATAGCTACACCTCCACCTCTTGTTTTGCCTTCAGATTTATTTTTCTTATGTTTGCGGTCTAATCTATAAAGTGAGTATCCAGGAATATTGTATGAGCTGCTACGGTCCCTACTATTTAACCAGGTCTCGGTAACAATAACAATAGATGGGCTTGTGGCACTAACCTGTTGCAACAAAAGATCAAATTTGGGGTGTAATGAGAACAGATTTGTGTACATAAAAGTGATATCATAGTATGGACTTCGTGACAAGTATATTAGTTTTTTTGAACTATCTTTGGTACACCTTTCACATATTTAATCGTCAAATTCGACTCACCTTTTTCAATCCTTACTTTTAGATTTTCGCGAAGCTTTTGCAGTTCCTCCCGTTGCATTTTGTAATGTTTTTCGTAACGTCGGTTTGTTCGCTTGTGTATGTGGCTCTATTCATATCTAGTTGCACATTCGCGACTTAGTCAATATTGCGAAATGAAATTCTATACATTCAACAATTTTCGTAGACTTATTTTCCTGCTAGGAGGATTATCAGAAGCTTAAACTCGTTACGATTGCGTTATCTATTGTATTGAAAAGGAATCGTACAACGTCAAATGAAACAGCCTTGCGGGTTATTTGACTGCTACAGTATTTGACAAGAGCGAACATAACATTTTTTCCTGGTGTCATGAATTATGCATAAGACTTTTTAAGTAATGTTGATTACTTAATTCATTCATTTCATTTATTTTTTTCACAAAGGAATACATAACAACAGAAAAACGGCAAATCGTTCACATAAACCAGAAAAAGAAAGGGTCCCAAAATAGAACCCTGTGGGACGCCAATACCAACCGTCTTAGCATCAGAAATTTCTTCATTAATATCCACCTGCATAGTTCTCGAAATAAGAATTCAGAAGCCTAAGTGCACCGGCTCTCACCCCATAGTGTTCAAGTTTATCAAGTGTTGAAGGCCTTAGAGAGATCACAGAACATACTCGTACCTATCATGTCTTGTGAACCCTCCCAAGCCTCATAAATGTGTTTCACAAAGGTCAGTGGTTAAACAACCCTTGGAAAATCCTTGTTTGTCATAAAGGAGACCACCACCACCAGGAGACCACCAAGTATCAAGTAAGTAAAGGAGACCATTACATTTAAAGAAAGAACTTAGCTGCAAGAAGATTAATTTTTCGAAGACTTTACTAAAAACTTAATCATAGAATCATAATTTAGGGTTGTAAGCTTGGTGCAATTTTTTTTAAGAGACATGTCGTATCGAATGCTCGAGTGAGTACCAAGTAGTGTATGGGTACCTGGTAGTGCGTGTAGAGCGGGTTGGGGTAGAGGTGCGGCGAGGCGGGCGGCGAGGCGGCGGCGGGCGCCACGATGGTGTGCGGCACGTGCGCCGTGACGCCGCGCCGGTTGCGCGCCTTCCACCACTTGCGCGAGTCGTCCAGCACCTCCAGGTACTCGCCGCGCACCACGCTCAGCTCCTTGTCGTTGTTGGCGGTGCGCGGGTACGTGACGCGCACCACGCGGCCGCCGCGCGCCGCCACGCCGCGCGCCCACGCCTCGCCCAGCTCGTCCTCGTCGCGGTACGCCGGCGCCGGCTCCCGCTCGGGCGACGACGCCGCCGACCCCGACTCCTCGCGCGCCAGCGCCCGCATGCTCCTGCAACCGCACCCCGCCGCTATACTGACACCTTCACCCGCTGAGGCCTCCATCTTTTTTTTACTTAATGATTTAAAGATTTTTTGTGATTTAATCACAATAAAATTATTAAATAAATAATAAAATAAATAAATAAATATTTGGACACTTTCACACACGGCTGGTTAGCCCCATACTGAACCATTTCTAGCTCGTATTATGGTTGCTAACACAACTGATATACTACATATACATACATACACACACATTATATATAAATAAATTTATTTCATTTTCGGACACATCATTATAAAACACCGAAAACTATTTACGATTTGTACAAATCCTTACCAGTGAACCTAGCTTCTTTACTCGTATCATTACAATAGAATAGAATATCATTTATTCGTCATAGGTAATTTATCCTAATTATAACAATTTATAGGTTTAATAACAGGATACAATACGTTCTCGTCAATTTCACATTCATACATTATTCATTATTACATTAACAAGTTTCACTTCAATTAAAATGTCATTATTAATATTAATCCTTTTTAATTAATTTACTATTAAAATCAAAATACAAATAAAAATACAATTCATGTCAGCTGTAGAGGGGCTTCGTCATAGACAAAAAATAATAAATATTATCGACTTATGTCAAAAACAATGAGGCTATAAAGTTGCCATGTCAAGAAAAAGTAAAATGTGCTAAAAAAAATATTAAATTAAAATTAGAATAATCATATTCTAAGAACTCTGATATTTTATACACCGTTTTTGACAAAAGAAGTTCTTTACCGTAATACTGAACTTTCACAAAATTTTCAATACATTGAATATGTTCGGGTATTTTGTTGTATAATTTCTGAGGAGCTTAGGGAGCTTTTCAGACATTGCCAATCTATGTGTAATTGGTTTTAATAATTGGAATCGTTTACCAGCTCTAGGCTTAGAAAGGGAGTTCTTTTGATATTCATGTAATTTGGACCGGGTGTATTTTAAAATTTAAAGTATGTAGACAGACACAGATGTTAAGATGCCTAAGTTTTTAAATTAATGGTCTCTACAGGTACCCTAGCAGTTCTGCTTTATTAACGGTTTGTATTTCGTGGTTATTTATGGATATTGGTATAGTTTTTTTAAGGGAGGAAACTGCATTAAACCAAACTATGTTTGTTTATGAAGCGTTTAATTTGAGGCCATTTGTAGTAAACCATAGACTGAGGGTTTCCAATGTGTCTTTAATGTTTAGTTTTAGTTCGTCGCAAGAGTTCCCTGTAATTACAACTGAAGTATCATCTGCATATTGGGATAGTTTTCCTTTTAATTTTAAGTGTGACATAGTTAATTAGTTACACTTCCCAAATGGGCTATAAATTGAGGATATCTTCGTATATGGCAATTTGTTTTTAATGTAGAATTTTCGTTCATAAACAGAATGAGGAATTGTCTATGGAACTATATTTCCGGACGAAAATTAGATTTACTTGGTTTTGTTTTGTTGGCCAAAGTGCACATATGTCAAAAAACAGAAGGCGAATCAGCTGACTTATCAGTCCATTAGTGTTGTTGTGGTTCCAGGTGATTGGCCTCATTCAAACTCTGCTGTTAATGAATAACTGATTTCTTAATCACCGTTCAAACATTTATTGTGTTTTTCTTCTAATTTACTAGTGAGATCAGTGTAATTTCTTACTTTAAGTAACTGTTGTGGTTTGCTTCTTCGACTGTGGTATGTGTAGGTTATATTCGCACCGGTTTAACTCCGTTTTCAATTTTAATTCCGAGTCACAAACACAAACGTACTGGCTACAACACTAGCGGAAGCGGAACTGTGAACATTAGCTTTTTATATACCCGACATTAAACACGAAAGCAGTACAATACACAAATGAGTAATATAATATGATAAGGTCAGCAGAGCGAGCTTGTTGCATTCAAACTAAGGTGAAAGTAGGAGACATGTATAGTGTAAATAATGTATGTGGTCAGCATCTTCCGTTACCTGGGGTATGGCGCGAACTGCTCGTTGTAGAGGTCATCCCGCTCGTCCCGCTCGAACCCGCCGCCGTACCCCGCCGCCTCGCCCCGCTCCCCGCCCCCGCGGGCCTCGCCCCGCCGCGCCGGGGAGCTAGCACACACACAACACGTGAACCCGACACACACACACATGGGATGAGTAGAGAGAGAGCGAGTCCTCACATGCGGAGCGGCGCGTCGTCCACCTGGTAGTCCGGCGACCAGCCGTCCATGAACACGGGCTGGTAGGGCGGGATGCTCGTCTTCCACTGCTCCCTGCGGACACCGCGCGCTGTTACTCCGAGCGGCCTTATCGCTTGTCGCGGGACATCGATACTTCCGCTAACTTAACTAAACTGACTACCGGATTACGAGCCAACGGAGCGGCCGAAACAGATATATCAGCGGTCAGAATAATTATGTGCTGTTTCGATCGTATCAGGCAGCCATATCTAACAACGTATTAAATTGTAGGACGTTCGCTTGAGTCGGGGCCATCGAGTAGAGCTAGCAGGGAGGTAAGGAGTAGTGAGGTAAGGAGTACCTGGGCACGAGCCAGGCGTCGCCCAGCGAGTGCCACAGCTCGGTCTCCTTGCTGGTGACGCAGTTGGCGAGCAGGTTGAGCGCGTCGCGCGTCAGCAGCGGCTGCACCACGCGCGCCGGCAGGCGGCCGTCCGCCGCGTCCTGCGCCGCGTCCACGATGAGCGCCAGCGGCGTGAACAGGAAGTGCACCAGCTCGGGCGCGTTGGGGTCGTGGATGTGCGCGCGCAGCCGCGCCAGCAGGTTGAACGACAGCTTGAACTTCTGCAGCACGTCCACGAAGTCCCGCTCGGGCGGCGGCCGCGTGCGCAGCGCCAGCATGCCCTCGCCGGCCGCGGCGCGCCGGCCCCCGCCGCCGCCGCCGCCGCGCGCGCGCCGCCGCCGCTCCAGCTCGCGCGACGCCGCCGCCGCGTGCTGCAGCCGCGCGATGAACTTCTCGATGTCGTCGAAGCAGCGGTTGAGGATGGCGATGTCCTGCTCGTACAGGCGCTCCGAGCCCGTGGAGGACGCGTCGTCCCGCTCGGCGGCCGCGCCGCGCGCGCCCAGCTGCGCCGACATCTGCTGCAACACGAGACCGCTGTGAGCGGCGGAGGGCGGCGCGCGGGGGGCGGGGGCGCGGGGCGGGGGCGGCACTCACCAGCACCACGGCCTCCCACTGCGAGCGCGAGTACGTGTGGAGGCGCGCCATCGCCCGCGAGCGCGCGCCGACTGCCGCCGCCGGAGATAGCTACTCACTGCCCGCACGCTAGCACCGCGCCGAGCCTTATCCCGCGGTAACGTGAGCAGAGCAGGCTCGTGTTACGGCTAACATTATGTATGCAGACGACTGTGCGGTGCTTCCCCGCTTCACAAATTTAGAAATAAGACAAACGAGCGGTACTCGTGGTGCACTAGAAGCGCGAGGAGCACAGTAAGCCGCGGCGAGCAGGAGTCGTCAAGGTCGGAGCGTGTTATCGCGCGCCAGATAAGCCGCGGTGCCGATATACTGTACGAGTGGACCGACACTCACCTCGAACACAATATTGCTCAATTGTGTATCTATTTTCGGTGTTGTGTATGCTTCATATAGTTCCAAGTATTTGCCGGATAAAGGAATGCGCATGCAGTTCACTACATGTTTTCTACTATGATAGTATAAGCCATGTGTTAGCGCATGTCGGTGAGTAGTGAGGCTCGCGAGGTAGTCAGCTAGCGAGATTAGATTACCGACTACCTAATGAGTGAGTAATCTAGCCGCCTACATCCGGGTCACATATTTGTATTCCCCGATGGTATCGGCTCGCTCCGAGGCACAGCACCGCGTGCTGCCACCACCCCGCACCGCCCTCGCCTGCTGGCGGCGAGCGGCCAGGCGCGGCGTCACAAGCTCAGCAGTGTGTACTCACCGGGCGGCGCGGCTCGGGCTCCTGCGCCCGCTCGCGCTCCATCACGAACTCCCGCGCGCCCTCCCCGCCCCCTCCCCCTCCTCCTCCTCCTCCTCCTCCTCCTCCGCCCCTGCACAGTCACAATCAAATTATTTATTTACATCAATCGCAATTATGTATAGGAGCAACTTGTTTCTTATTTTACATTATTGTGATGTTCCGTCAGTTTACGTGTGTAGTCTCCGATAGTATAGTACCATTGTAAACTAATACATAGTTAACGTTTGCTACAAGCGGCGCTCTACCGGGGCCGGCCACACAGCCCTCGCGCGTCGTCTGTAGTACCGAACCTACGTATTATATGCCCAAATATACCATACATGTGTTCATTCAGAGTATTCCGAAACCAATTTACATGCAGACCGGTTCAGCCATAAGGAGTATAAACACAAATATTCACACTTGCGTACTTATGTTAGTGGGAGGGATGGTGTATATAATAGCGTCGCGCTGATACCATATCGTATTCCGGGAAACTTATCACGCGCACACCGCGGCTATTCAAATTATATTGATTAACATTTTATTACTTCAATAACAAATACCTTCAGCGGATAATGTAATGTAGATAACATTATAATCATTAGAATGGTATTTTATCTATCGAGACAAGGAGACAATAACTCAATAGCGACCCCCCCCCGGCACAGGGTGCGGCGCCACGTACCGCGTGGTGGAGAGGCGCAGGGGGATGGCCAGCTTGGCGCGGAGGTAGAGCATGGCGCGAGCAGCCGCCGCGCACTGCAGCTATCTAATCACTCCGAGCGGATACTGAGACTCTCCTCCCGCACGTACAGATTACGTTATCGCCACGTCTCGCTGCTCTCGAGTGGGATTGAGACAATGATGCCTTCCATCAATGACGCCGACTCTCCATACTATAATACAATGTTTAGCTATGACGCGTGCCCCGCTCGAGGCACGCTGCCGCCGGTGTACTGACTTGAGCGCGGTGAGCTCCTCGACGAGCGCGTGCGCGGCCACGTCGTGGCACTGGAAGATGTGCAGCTCGCGGCGCGGCGGCTCCCCGGCGGCGCCGGCGCCGGGCGCGGGCGGCGCGCCCACCACGAACGCCACCACGTTGTTGTACAGCTCGCCCGGCTCCGGGGACGTGAACGCGGTCGGCGAGTGGACCCACGACGCCGGGAACCGCTCCATCACCGACTGCACACACACACACACACGCGCGTTACTACAGGTTCACCTGCAGCTCCGGGGATGCCGGGGGCGGCTCCTACTGATCCCTGGAGCAGCTGCTCGCCGTGGGAGCCGACCCCGGGCGCGCACTCGGGCGAGGCGTCTCGCGAGGTACGAGCTCGAGACTCTAGCTATTGTATGTTGTATGCAATTTTATTAGAACCGATCGATGATATAATTCGTTTATCGATGTATTTATGGAGTTAAGAATGACCATTCTATGCTCACCCCGGTCTCATAGTCCATGACGAGCACCCACTGGCCCTCCAAGCTCAGCTGCATCTTCTGGCTCCATATCCCTGCAACAGCGGAAGGTGTCGCTCAGTAGGGTGCGGCGGGCGGCGGGCGGCGGGGGGCGAGGGCAGGCGGCGCCGTACCGTTGGTCTTCTCGAGCTGCAGCAGGCGCCGCATGCCGTCGGCGGGGAACACGATGCCGGTCTCGCGCGTCACCGTGAAGGTGGCGAGGTGCTCCAGCACGTAGCTGGCGCGCTCCCCCCCCGCGCCGCCCGCCAGCCCCGCCAGCTCCTCGAACTGGTCCAGCGTGCGCTGCGTGTCCCCCGAGCGCGAGCCGCGCAGCGCTGCCATCTCGCTCGCTCACGCCGCCGCCCGCATCACTCCGTCTCGCGCCGACCACCTCCGCCACGGCTCTGCGAACACGACACTCTGTCACTCTACGGGCCGCCGGCAGCTCGCCGGGAGCACGCCCCGTCTGGAACTACTGGCTGGCGAGGAGGCCGCTGGAACACGCCAATGGCGAAATATTTGGAACTTGAGGGGGGTGGAAGTCGGGCAGGCGAGCGCTAGGAACGTGTCTTCCACCGTACTATAGTGTCCTGCGAGCCGCTCGGAGAAAGCGGCAAGTACATGCGGGCACGCGGAGAGAGTATCCTCGCTCATCAGGTATTCCGCGCCCGCCGCCGCCGCACTGCTGGACCCCACTACATGTGTGTGTAGTGAGCACTAGTGGGAAGTATGCGAGTGCGTGCGTGCTCGGTGCCCGCGGGGGCCGGCGCGCATTACCATGCGGCGCACCACCGGCGGTTCCGGAAGTCACCTCCCCCCCTCCCCCACGCCTCGCCCCCCTAACCTAACTTGGAACATCGTTTGCCTACCTAAACATTACGACCTAACTCGGTCGTTGATTTATAAATCTTTAAAAAATAAGACATTAGATCGCCCTGGAAAATATCATATAGCGCTGCAACAAATGTTATCTTTTATTATTGGTACCATATCCCCCCCCCCCCCCTCCCCCAAATCGCAAAAGATTAACCTGCCGGCTACAGAACCCCCGTGAAGTAACTCCGTTTGCCCAATTTGTATGTACTAGCTGAACCGGCAAACGTTGTATTGCCCTAACTAAGTACAGTTAAAAACACTAAAATTGATCAGTTATCGAGCAGGATAAAAAATAGGGATTGGTGATAAAAAAAGTTAAAATTTAGAGGGGTTCTATATATTTTTAATGATACATAAAAAAAATAAAACAAACAATATCGTCGAAAAAAATAATAAGAGTGAACAACCCTTATCACTTCTTTAGTGGTATGAAAAATAAATAGTAGCCGTAGGGAAAATCAGTCAAGTCGGAGGAGTTTCGGAGGAGTACGGTACCTAACATTGTGACATGGACATTTTATATATTAGATTAGATTAACATTGCCTTCAGTCAGTACAGTGCTCTCTGCTCACCATAACATGTGCTCATTTAATAAAAGTACCGTACAAAAGTAGGAGAAGAATATCTTACACAATAGAAAATATGATTTTTTAAATTTGGTCTTGTTTTAATTATAAATATGTTTTTAATTGATTTGGATGAAATATACTGTACAGGAAAATGGGTATGCTATTAACACAATAACAGTAATACCTACTATAATAACAATACCTAACTACAAGACAGTAGAATCACTACTTGTATATTTTTTCATAATTTGATATACTACATGTTCAATTTAACAATGCAAAAATAGAAAATAATACAATTTTAGCACAGGGACATATTAAGATCAGGGGTGGGAGGTCACGGGGCGAGGTCGCGGTCGCGGGGTCAACCCGCGGTATGACTTGCTTTATTTAATGTACATCTAGTAATCATCATTTTCAATTTTAGTATACTAACATTAGAATTGCCAAAGAATATGTACCTATATAGATATTTCCCCGGACGCGGGTGTCGGCCTCCGTGCTTCGGAAGGATGCGCCGATGATTGCGTTACGATGAAATAAGAGAGAGTGCGCGGGCTATTCTTTATCATTATATTATTGATCATTACTGTTTTATACGAAAAAAATGTATTTCCAGCGTATATTTTATCAAATTGTAACAACCGCTCCTAGCGACGAGGCGGCCCAGGTCGCTTAGTATTAGAGTCTGGTTGCACAGTCCGCGCGCTTCCGCATTCCTCCGCGCGCCGCACCCACCCGCCGGACTACCACACGAACGAACGAAGCGCTCGCCTTCATATTTATAATAATACATAGGCTTGCGCACGGTCGCGTCTCACTTGATGGTAAGTATCGTTACGGTCTAGGATGGAGCGCGCTCGCCTAGAAGAAACCGATTCACTCTCGGTTTGAAAACAGTGAGGTTATAGTTCAGAGGGAACCCTCTGAACTATAAGTTAGTATAAGTTCCACGGCTTAATAATCCGCACAATAATGTGGAAGCGAACCGCTACGTGTGTTTTTTAAGATCTTTAAATGTATAGCGGCGTCTCTAAGACGTCTCGGATTTGGTCCGGGATATGGATTCAAAATCATTCCATAATTCTTCTTCTTCTTCATGTGAACCGAGTTGCCGTAGTCGGGTGTAGACAGTTTGCGAGCCGCCCGAGCCCCGCTCACGTGGCTTAGCACCAGTGCTGTCAGCGTAGCTGCAGGCGACCCACCGAGGGTGCCTAACTATATGGTATGCTTTTTTGGGACAAAGCTTCAAGTAGCCAAATTAGAACGATTAGCGCAAGTGCGTGGTATAGTGCGGTGTGCCGGCGGGAATGCGGCCGAGCATGCTTCCGAGAACGTGAAGGCAAACACCTCCCGCCTCGCTTGCCACATACTGCTCACTAGTCGGGCTCTGCTCGCCTATTGACTAATCCTACGACTCAAGAAAAAATATTGAAACCGATACCGACGGCCGGTTTGATGTTTTTATGCGAGCCGGGCGAGTGTGGTCGCTGCGAGTGGCCGGATGGCTGGATGACCGGATGGCCGCGGCCTACTACACGCTTGCAATAATGGCCGGAAAAGAAGCTAAAAGTGCCAGAAAAGATAATTAAAAATCAATAAGTAGCGGTAATATGGTTGTTTGTTGTTGTTTCGCAATCTCTCGTCGATATCGCGGCGTGACGTGGTGGCCGCGGTATGCGCTTGCGCAATTCGCGCGCTCCCTCGTCCGGTCCGGCGCCGGCCCGGCCCGGCCCGGCGCCGGCTCGCCCCGCACTACCTGCGCTCACGCTCGCAGGCGAACCGCAAAGGTCGTCTTGTAACGTTTTGAATATTTATGACTTGCAAATAGAAAATCAGTACTTTGAATAAGAGATATTGAATGATGTAAGATGTTCGTGCAGTATTTAATAGTCTCGCTTTCTATCAGCTCAAGAGGAGGAGGAGTCTCGTTTCTCACTGTAAACATTACACAGAAAATAGCCTAAACGGATAAGGTGATTTGATACTCTGCCGCCGAGCCATAGTGTACATGTTGTGTTTCGGTTTGAAGGATCTTGTTTTCGGGAATGACTAGTCGATGAGATTTAAGAGCGAATATCTACGCGTGGAAGCTCAGTTCAGTGCAGTGCAGCTATCGTCACCGGACCGGGGACTCGGTCCCCCGCGGCCGGAGCGCCCGCCGGCAGCCGGCGCCGTCCCCGGCAGCTATAACGTTATGCTAATCCCCGCGCCGACAACCGTTAGTTCCACGGAGCGCTCTTTATCAGCCGCATTCCGCGCCCGAGCCCGCGCGCCGGCGCCGCCCGCTGCCGGCCCGGCGCCGGGCCCGGCGCGCGCGCAGAGCAACGACCGAGTAAAGCCTTACACTAACTACACCGCCATCTATCGCCCTCCGCCGTGAGCTCGCTACCACAATGTTTAGATTGCTTGCGTTTTACGTTATTTAATTATATAGTAATTGTAGTTGTATAACGGGGACACTGGTCTGTATTAGTGTTCGTCACTACACACTGTAAGAAGCATTCACGAGTTGAGGGCGCGGTGGCCGCCGCAGGCACGTCGCTACTAGCCGCCGCTCGTACACTCGTCAGCAGGGAGGAGTGACGTGTCGCGGCCGCACTCACCTGTCGCTGGCGGGCGGGATGCTGGATCAGCACCGTGTGTCCTGGCAGTGGCACGACGCGCACGAGCTCGGTAGTTGGCGCCTCCGCGGCGACCCGGTGCACACTGGAGGCAGCGCGCGGCCGCCCCGCCCCTCCCCCGCGCGAGAGCCTCCGCAGGTGCGGGGCGCGGGCGCCAGTCTGCTCGCGAGCGCGGCACGGATCGCGCGCGACATGTCCGCCAACGGGTCGGCGGCCGCGGAGCCGCGGCTGTGCCACGTGCGGAAGACGGCCGACTTCGAGGGCTACGGGTTCAACCTGCACGCGGAGAAGGGCAAGCCGGGCCAGTACATCGGCAAGGTGGACGACGGCTCGCCCGCCGAGCGCGCCGGCCTGCGCCGCGGCGACCGCATCCTCGAGGTCAACGGGCACAGCATCGCCGGCGAGAGCCACAAGCAGGTGGTGGCGCGCATCAAGGAGCGGCCCGAGGACGCCGAGCTGCTGCTGGCGCCGCCCGCGCCCGGCGAGCCGCTGCCCGAGCTGGAGGCGCCGCCCGCGCCCGAGCGCGACCCGCCGCCGCTCAACCTGCACATGACGGCCGCCGAGATGCGCGCGCACCTCGCCGCCAAGAAGAAGCTGGACCCCAAGAAGGTGCCCATGGACCTCAAGTCCAAGTTCGACATAGTCAAGAAGCTGTGATGCGCTGCGGGCCGCGCGGAGGCTGCCGCGGCCGCGCGCGCCCCGCGCCCCGCGCCCCGCGCCCCGCGCCCGCACGGTATCACACACAAGAAGCGGGACGGTGACACCGGCTCCACCGCTCCGCGCTCGCTCGGCCCTCCGACGTTGTAAACGATGTGTTTCTAGAATTTGCCATTGAGTCGCTCGGTTTGTACATATCGCGCCCGCGCCCGCGCCGCCGCGGCTCCTTATACGTATGGAAATATTTGTAATTTGTCGTATGCGGTCGTTTTTATAATAATTTTATCTATATGTGTAGTTTTAGCGTTATGATTACGTACTGAAGTGCAATTATTGTTTCATTATTATTATTATCAATAAAAGGAATATAATATCGATCGTTTATGATTGTTATCAGTGTATCGCGGCCGCTCCCCCGCCCCGCCCCCCCGCTAGCAGTGAGCGTGTGCCCACACGGCGCCCTGCGGCCGGCCCTGGCCCCGGGTCACGTGAGCTGAGCACTCTCGCTACTAGTTATTTGATCAAAATGATTATTTATTTGAAAGTAAATACAACATTAAATATCCTGTGAATGAAGTCTGTGGATGCGTGTACTAAATGTCGTTATCGTTAAATGTGATCGAGTAGAATATTGCTGAAACATTACGTTTGTTTTGACGTTTTGAAGGGTAATAATATACAACTATATATTCTGTCAACTTTGAACGCATCTACAAGATACTTAATTAAGCAATGTTTAATTCGATCTCTAGAACGATACTCGGTAGATCATCTAAATACTATTCGCAGAATATTTAATAATGTAGGTATAAGCTTTGAATATAAATTAGAGAATTAAAATAAATACCACAAACGTGTTTTTTACGGTACGGAACCCGTCATGTCCGACCAGCACTTGGCCAATTTTAGCTAATTTTAGGCACGAAACTTTTAAAAAATCGCCAACGGCAAAATATGTATTTGAATTTGATTATTTTCATGTATATCATCTTTAAATTAAATAATTATTAAAAACAAATACATATTTTAGTAGGGACTCTTCCCATACAACAAACGTATTTTATTAATTTTTTTATTAGCTTAGACTAGATTATAGTTTAATAAGGGAAATTCTCGCTCATTCCTTTATTAAAAAAATCTATATTAACAACGGCAACAAATTATTATTTTTTGTTTAATTAGCCCTTTAAATTTTCACAGAATATTTTTTTGTATAATAATTACCCTTCAAAATAAATGTCAAATTTCGGGTTCTTTTTTCAAAATTTCTTAAATATTATTATTTTAAAAGTTATTAACGAAAAACTAAATACCTTTTTTTTTCTTATTTTGTTAATAACAATCGCAATTTTTTATGTGCTAATAAACCCTTAAAAGACCTTTTTCTAGAGGTCATGTGACGTCACGCAGCGGATGACGTCACACTGCGCTTCACATCAACACACGGGTGTGTTATCGTCCGTGTCCGTGCGTGAAGCGGACACAATACATACTTCACATTATAATGTATACACGATCTAATATTATTTCAGGTTGTGCATTTCGATATTTTTTGTGCGCGATTTTTAATGGTTTCCTCAACAACAGGGAAGCGAGCGGAGACCGAAGTTTGTCAACATATTGTAAATACCTATCGTGTTAAATGAATTGAGTTAGTCGTGGCATTGTTGAGGTACGATTTCACATTGATGATTGTACCAGGCAGACAGACATACAGACACGCAGGCGCGGCTTCTCCCGTCATTACTTAGTCAGGTCATAAGTTCTGTCACATGTGTAATAGGTATGAGATCATTTAGACATATTTCATATTTATTGAATTCGAATTTCGAATTTTTTATACAAAGACATATTTTTATTTTCATGAAAAATTCGAAATTCGAATACAATCAACTTTTTTGTGGCCATCATTCAAAACTATTTAATGTGTGACAGAACTTATGACCTGACTAAGTATAACCTCAGAATACAGAAAGTACCAGAAGCCGCGTTCATCTGTATTTGCGAGCTACACGCTGTGTCCAAAAATCAAAACAATGCCTCCCGCCCGCCTCACTTCCCACCCGCGTAATGTTCTAGCTCAAGCATTATGTGCCCGTTTTTAGGGTAAAATTTGGGAGTCCAGGAGGTGAGATACTAATAGAATAAAATTGTTTTAAAAAACAAACAACCGACTTCAAAAACACAACTAAAAAGGGAAAAATAATTTTAAGCCTAAATCAAATCAAGACTATATAAATAGAATAGGAGAGTTTATTTCATGTACTTATAAAAAATTATTTGCAATTTTTACTAATCCTGTATTCTTGGAGTCGGTGCCAGCAAAGAAAGACAATTGAAAATAGTTTTTTTTAACAAACATTAATTTGTTCTTATTAGATGGCACCGACTTCAAGAATACAGGATTACTAAAAATTGCAAATAGTTTTTTATAAGTACATGAAATAAACTCTCCTATTCTATTTATATAGTCTTGATTTGATTTAGGCTTAAAATTATTTTTCCCTTTTTAGTTGTGTTTTTGAAGTCGGTTGTTTGTTTTTTAAAACAATTTTATTTTTACATTTTTAGTGGTTGGTAATGATATTTTGTTTAAGTTTTAGCTATGGAGAGCCAAATAAACTTCACGATGAAAAAATTTGGCGTGTGTCAGGCAACCAACCAATTGGGAGCAAATCAAGCTGGATGCGAGCGAAGCGAGCTATACGCGAGCGAAGCGAGCGCGAAAATGTTCACCGTATTTGTTCCAACCGTTTGAGTATAAAGAAGTCCAAAGCAGCACAAATTACATAATGTTTGTTGTGTCAAAACGTACTAGAACCAAGTGCGAGCGAAAAGAGATGAATGCGAGCGAAGCGAGCGCGAAAATTTTCACCGTATTTGTCCCAACCGTTTGAGCATAAAAAAGTCCAAAGCAGCACAAATTTCATAATGTTTGTTGTGTCAAAACGTACCAGAACCAAGGGCGAGCAAAAAGTGGTGGATGCGAGCGAAGCGAGCGCGAAAAATTTTCACCGTATTTGTTCCAACCGTTTGAGCATAAAAAAGTCCAAAGCAGCACAAATTACATAATGTTTGTTGTGTCAAAACGTACTAGAACCAATTTTGAGCGAAGCGAGCTGGATGCGAGCGAAGCGAGCTATGCGCGAGCGAAGCGAGCGCGAAAATTTTCACCGTATTTGTTCGAACCGTTTGAAGTCCAAAGCAGCACAAATTATATAATATTTGGAGTGTCATAAGCCCAGAACATCCTGGGGGAAATTCGAACGAAGCGGGATAACTCCTAGCAAAGCGAGCGCGTAAATATTTTCCTTATCCGTTCGAGGGTCTTGTCTTTTAATATATCAAATTTTACAGTTCCTTCTTCCACTAAGTATGACCCAAGTGGCCAAGCTCTGGCGTCGAGAGTTTTTCAAGCCCCTGATTTAGTTTGACCCCTGCTTGTACTAAGAGTAGTGGTCCAGGCCCAACAAATTAACGTGTTATCCGAAGCACAGTAACGCCCAGATGAAAATATCACATTTTTTTTATGGAGGTCTTGTGCATGGTTACCCATCCAAAGACTGGCCGCATGGGCCGTTGCTTAGCCTCGATGTTCGCGTCAGATTACTTTTGTTAGCCAGGCTGCTAATTTTATGAGCAAAATCTGTATTGCCGTATGAGCGCGAAGAAGTAAAATAGGTTATCGAGTTATTTGGGCTTCCCACGGGAATAGCAATGACTTTTAAGATAAAAAGTAACCTTCGTGTTATACAAGGTCTAGTCTACTATATCAAATTTTAGCGAAATCAGTGTGTCATGTGTTATTTGGTGCATCCCACGGGAACAATAATTATTTTCGGGATAAAAAGTAGCCTATGTGTAAACACATAGTCTAACCTATCTTCATTCCAAATTTCATCAATGTCAGTACAACCGTTCGAGCGTGAAGAAGTTAAAAATATTTATATGTTATTTGGTGCATCCCACGGGAATAGTATTTATTTTCGGGATAAAAAGTAGCGTATGTGTTAACACATAGTCTTACCTATTTTCTTCTCAAATTTCATGAATATCAGTACAGCCAAACGAGCGTGAATCTCTCTTCATGCGTAAAAATAACCTAACTTTTTAGGTTTTTCTTCGATTTCCCTAGGAGTCCATCATCAGAACCAGTTTTGGTGACAATGGGACCAATTCAGAACCATACTCTTTCAATTAAAAAAAGAATTTTGAGAATCGATCCACAAATGGCTGAGAAATCGGTGAACATACATTAAAAAAAAAAAAATACATACACGTCGAATATATAACCTCCTCCTTTTTGAAGTCGGTTAATAAAATTTGTCCTAATCTTTATTATAATTATGTACCTACCTAATTGTCTCAAGAAATTGATAGATTTATTGAATTTAATAAAACGCTTTAGAAAAAAATAACGCTTTAGAAAAAAATACATTTAATTTCCTTTTTGCTAAGTAAGCTTTTTATAATATTGTCTCTTAGAATTTGAACTTAGTAACAAAAATTTAAATTTAGATAAATGATGAAATCTTATGTCTAGGTATTTTTCATACAGGACAGGCTCGGAGCGGGAGCGGGCGCCGCGCGGAGCTCGCCGGCCGAGTGCTGCATGAGGCGGGTGCTCATCCTCACTACATTACATTTAGTTAGAATGTCAGAGTGTCACGTGTGCCGCGGGTGGTGACGTCACGCGCGCATTCAACCCGTTACCTGGCGCTGCCGGCGCGGGCGGCCGCCGCAGGTGACTCAGCGAGGTCGGCGGGTAGGGCCGGCGGGAGGGGGGGGGGGGAGGGGGCAGTGAAGGCCGCGCGCCGCCTGGGAACCTGCTATTGTGTGCGCGCCGCATCACCGCGCGCCGCGCACCGCCCGGACCTACTCACCGCCCTTAACACGTCGCGTCTTTATTTCTGTTGTATTTCTTTTTAGGTAAAACCGGGGCCCTATCACTCCGCTGACTGTCGTCTCACTTTATCTCACAGAAACTGTGATAGCTAGAAAACTGAAATAATTACAAGTTTTGTATTTCAATTATATTATAATATAGTATATCTTGAACAGGAAAATCGCATTGGTTTTGTTCCGTCTATTTTTCGTGGTAAATAGATCTATATTTATACTATAATACCTATCTACTTTACTACTTAGTCAGGTCATAAGTTCTGTCACATGTGTAATATGAGATAATTTAGACATGTTTAATATTTATGTAACCATTTATATATCAAAATGAACTAAATAAAACATAGATTCTTATGGTAATAAAGTTTATTCAAAATGACCCCCGCGATTATGAATAGAGGCCTTCAATCTGCGCGGCCAGTCGTCTATTGCGGCACTAAACTAAGCTGTCTATGACCATACTACGAGATGTCTCTCCTATACTTGTGAATCCGCTGAGAGTACTATTTAATAGATGCTTTAAACGAGGCTGTTATCCGCGCGCCCTTAAATCTGTTAAAATAGTACCAATTTATAAAGGAAAAGGAGATAAAACCTCGGCTAGCAATGATCGCCCTATCTCGATCATACCGGCCGTAGCGAAAACTTTTGAAGTCGGATTAAACAATAGGTTTTCAGTTTTTCAACAACAATCAGGTAATGACAGAGCGTCAGTATGCGTACCGCGCGGGCAGATCCACTACAGATCTTGTTCGTGAGTTTGTCAGGAAGGTCCTCGTGGCTCGCGACGGGAAGCGACAGGTCGCAGCCATCTGCTGCAACCTGTCGCGTGCCTTCGATACGGCGAATTCCGGTTTAATCCGGGATAAACTCAATCACTACGGTGTAAGAGGGCCAGCCGAAGACTTAATGGCGGAATTCGTCACCGAAAGATGTCAAAGAGTCTTCGGCGATTCGGGGAATGCAAGGTCGGATGAAGGATATCCTCTCTAATACAACTTTCGCGTTGCTAATGAACGACTTACCTGAGACAATTACTAGCAGTGATACTTACTTATTCGCGGACGATGTGGCGACCCTAGTGTCAGCTACAAACTTAACTGCCTCGAAAGAGAGATTATCGACTGTCGCCCTTCAGCTACAGAAATGGTTCGCAGCAAACGGCTTCGCCTTAAACCTCTCCAAAACCTGCATTATACATCTGCAACAAGTACCCCTCGTTTAACTTTTAGGATTTCATGTAGACCGTGCCTTAAAATAGAATAACCATATTGACGCAGTGTGCGCTCGCCTGACGCGAGCCTGTTTCGCGCTGAGACGGCGACATCAGCACCGCGGCACGCCGTGCTGGCCTGCTCCTGCGCCGCGCTCCACTCCATACTCGCGTACGGAGCGGAGCTGTGGGGGGACGCGGCCGACGCGGAGCGCCGTCCGCGCTATACTCGGACTGAAATGGGATGTGTCTGCAAAACCGCATTTCTCTGAACTAGGAATCCTCACCGTACCGAGCATCCTATTACTCCAAATGTGTATGTTTGTGAGGACCCATCCTGAGGAGATTCCGCACAGGGTACGGCACTAGGTGGAAGGACAGGCTCGCCACACCTGCCCACTCGATAGCCAAATTTGAAAAATCGGTCTACATCTGTGGCCCTAAGCTATATAATAAACTACCTAGTAGTGTAAGGGATGCGGCTTCTGTCTCTATATTTAAAGCTAAATTAAAACAATTGTTAGTCGGCAAATCTTATTATTCTCTTAGGGAATTTCATAATGACATGAGTACCGCATATGGTAAATAATTATATTTTATATTACTATTATCTTGACTTGTAAAAATTTATTTAACAATAAATATCTGTATTCTGTATTATAAAGATTATGCCACTTTTTCTAAAATTCTGCTTTACAATTTTGACAAAATTGCTCCTGTTTCTGAATCGTCGCACAAGAACTGTAAACTTTGTGAATGGGCTACTAGAGGCATTCAGATATCTAGACAAAAGTTATTTGATTTATATTCTCTTTATAACGAAGGTGGTAATGTCTCCGGAAGTTATCTGACTAGATGTAGAAAGGAGTTTAAAAATGCTTGTCATGTTGCAAACAAATTACATATCAAACATAGAGTTGATAGTTCTCTTGATAAAGTCAAATGCGTGTGGCAAATTATAAAAGATGAAACCGGGAACAGAACCAACTGCGATATTGTATGTGGTAAAGTATTAGATAATGATGGTAACCTTATGTATGACAAGAAAGATATCTGTGATATTTTTAACAAATATTTTACTAATATAGCGATTGACCTTACAATAAATCTTAATAATAATTCATTTATTTGACACACATATATGTACATATAACACAAATTACATAAAAAGAACTATAATTATTACAATATTAACATTTGAGCAACAAATATATCATATTAGCTTTTATTGATTATAGAGTATTTGTGTAGGTCCCTAGCTCTCACGCTAGGATACCCTGAGTTTGTGAGAGCTAGTTTCTTTTCTTAGGGGCGTGGGGTGGGGACATACTTTATAGATGTAGTGACATATTGGACGTGATTATTTACTTTATGTGTATGATTATTAGTGTTACTACTACTTAATACATCGACCGAACAAGCTTTAGCCTTTTTAAATAAATTTAGGACTAAGCATTTATGTAATTAAAAAATTTAACTTTAAAACCAATTAATGTTTCGAGCTTTATAAAGATAGACAAATGAAATGGAAGAAGTCTAGCGGTGTATGGTACTCGTATGTTACGCCTCCTCTTTTAAAGAAGCTCGAGGTTGTGATCGCTGGACCAATTATGACCAAAATAAATAAATGTATTGCTCGAGGTAATTTTCCTGACGAAATGAAAGTTGCTAAAGTCGTCCTTGTATATAATAATTAGCCAAGTGCGACTTGGACTCGCGCGTGAAGGGTTCCGTTCCGTTGTTGTATGGAAGCCCCTGTTAAATATTATTTTTTAATTAAATTATTTAAAAACGCTGCACAAAGGCTCACAAAATTCAGCCTTATTTAAATACGGTGCATTCGTAGACAGAGAAGGCAAGGTGCATTGGAATAGAATCTGACAATTTGACAACTAGAGTTGTGACATGTTTGTCATGGTTACATTAAAATAGTTCAAGTATTTATGTATTTTTATATTAGGCTACATACACATTTAGTTTCGGCGCCTGACGGATTATGAAACTCGTGGCATACGACGCAGTTAGTTTCGGCGCCTGACGGATTATGAAACTCGTGGCATACGACGCAGTTAGTTTCGGCGCCTGACGGATTATGAAACTCGTGGCATACGACGCAGTTAGTTTCGGCGCCTGACGGATTATGAAACTCGTGGCATACGACGCAGTTAGTTTCGGCGCCTGACGGATTATGAAACTCGTGGCATACGACGCAGTTAGTTTCGGCGCCTGACGGATTATGAAACTAATGACTTGTTAGAGAATTCCATAACGATAAGAGTACCAAATGTGGTAAATATTTATTTATCAATAAAATATCTGTATTCTGTAAATAATTATATATTATATTAAATATAATTCTGTAAAGGGACATCGAACAAAACAGTCATTCCCGTATATTTTTTTTTATAATAATAAATATATGTAAGTCGAGATAATTTTATATTAACATTTGGTAATTAACTTCACCCTTCACCCACGAGCAGGCACTCCGGTTGTGCAAAACAACTGTGTCGCGTAAAAAATAGAAGGCGCCTAATAAAATATTGATTATAAAACAATGTACTGTCAACAGTCACAGAGTGCGTCTTTTTTTTTTTCTTAATAAAATGCATTTACGTATCTCCTCTGCATATCTGCATATGTCCCAGGCTTGTGCCTGGGAGAGACGAGCGGGGTTTGTCGGACTCGCCGGCCAGAAGGGCCGTCACTACCGACTAAAACCTCACGGTGTCCCATCTCACGAAGGACCGCTTCGCTATAGGCCTGATGAAAAAGTATTCACCGGCGAACCGACGCTCACGCCGGTACCGAACGACCGCTTCATTCGCCGTGTGCGACAGTTTACCGATGAATACTTTTCCATCAGGCGCACTGACTGCAAAGCCAGAGACTATAATCAAACAATGTGCTAAGGAATGTTTAAATTAAAATGTTTAATCTTCATCAAATTGAACGCTGTGAAACACGGATCGCACTCGCGGTCATGCTCGTGTTGATGTCATGATAATGAAAACTACATGTGATGCTGTGAGTTTTCACAACGAAACGAAACGAAACGAAACGAAACGAAACGAAACGAAACGAAACGAAACGAAACGAAACGAAACGAAACGAAACGAAACGAAACGAAACGAAACGAAACGAAACGAAACGAAACGAAACGACCACGCCACGCCACGCCACGCCACGGTTAGGTTAGGTTAGGTTAGGTTAGGTTAGGTTAGGTTAGGTTAGGTTAGGTTAGGTTAGGTTAGGTTAGGTTAGGTTAGGTTAGGTTAGGTTAGGTTAGGTTAGGTTAGGTTAGGTTAGGTTAGGTTAGGTTAGGTTAGGTTAGGTTAGGTTAGGTTAGGTTAGGTTAGGTTAGGTTAGGTTAGGTTAGGTTAGGTTAGGTTAGGTTAGGTTAGGTTAGGTTAGGTTAGGTTAGGTTAGGTTAGGTTAGGTTAGGTTAGGTTAGGTTAGGTTAGGTTAGGTTAGGTTAGGTTAGGTTAGGTTAGGTTAGGTTAGGTTAGGTTAGGTTAGGTTAGGTTAGGTTAGGTTAGGTTAGGTTAGGTTAGGTTAGGTTAGGTTAGGTTAGGTTAGGTTAGGTTAGGTTAGGTTAGGTTAGGTTAGGTTAGGTTAGGTTAGGTTAGGTTAGGTTAGGTTAGGTTAGGTTAGGTTAGGTTAGGTTAGGTTTTTTTTTTTTTTTTTTTTTTTTTTTTTTTTTTACTTATATTCCCTCAACATAGTCGAGGCTATTATTTTGGTATTTGTCGTTGTTGTAAAAATTAAAATTTTGTATGTGACCATATGGGTCAATTCCTATATTTTGTTAAATTGTAATCTTGAAGTTTTATCTTGCTTAATATAATATATATATATATATATAATAATATGTAAATATAATATTTTCTCAGTTTAATTTGATTCTCTATTGTTTACCGATTGTTTTATACTAGTTTTCTCCTATTTTATTTATTTCTTGTTGGTACTTTTACATTTTGTTGTTATTTTTCTATTATTTTCAGTGTATGTACATAATTGTAGTACTCAGCTACAAGTTGTACACACGTTTTACGGGTGTTTTTGGTATAGGATTTTATGACACTCAGTGTCATTTTGTCCTATTCCTATACACTGTATCACTTGCAACTTTTATGCAGAAGTCAATCAGATGCGATCTGGATTCCTTACCAGCTATCAATTCACAGATTGAATTCACTGTCAACTTAGATTGCGTTGCGGTTTCCAGATCGCACCTGAGTGACTCATATTTGGGGCATTTTATCAGCAAGTGAAGTACCGATTCTTCTTCTTCTGGTTCACATATACAGTAGGGGCTCTCTTTTACCTTAAATCTGTTAAGGTACTCAGAGAAGCCCCCATGTCCGGTAAACACTTGCGTCAGAAGTGGTGTGAGCCTTATCTTTTTGACAACGCCGAATGCCGCCGCCGCTTCCGGGAAGAAGGTTTTCGTGACCTGAGCTGTGGTGCCTTCTTTGTACCTTTTATTCCATAGCCCAATCGTGCCTGACCTGATCTCGTTTATCACGTATGACACTGGGCATTTGTCATAGTGGGCGGCACACTTGGTGTAGAGAGCAGCCTGCTTTGCCAATTCGTCTGCCCGTTCATTGCCCGATACACCCACATGGGCCTTCACCCAGAACAGCCGCAAGTCACATCCCCCGGACTTGAGACTCGCAATATTGCGTCTAATTTCAAATCCCAAGGGATGGAAGATCGAGGAATTTTGGATCATTTCAAGCGCGGACCTCGAGTCACTCAGCACAGCAACCGTCGTTTGATTTTCCTTTAGTAGCAGTTCTGTCGCCTGAAATATTGCGTACAGTTCCGCCTGGAATACTGTGCAGAATGACTCGAGACGCATCTTCTTGGTCTTCACCTCGCGGCCGTTCTTCCAGTAGGTGTATGCCGCTCCGACTTTCCCCTCGAATTTGCTCCCGTCCGTGTATATTTGCACACCCGGGAGCTGGTGTTGTTCCAGGGTGTCGGTCTGGGCATCAGACAAATTAGCAAAGCTGATCTCTCCTACGTGAGCTGGGTGTGGTGCTTCCGCGTAGCAGACTCTCATCTCAATCTGCTTACCATGGGGCAGTATCGACGGTCTGCCTCTTTTCGCTTCGTACAGCTGGGCGGCCTCCCTGATCCGAAGGTCCAAGGGGAGCAACCCAGTCAGTACGAGTGCTGCATTAAGAGACACCGTCCGATATGCCTTGCAGATTTTTTGCGCAAAGTGCCGCTGGATCACGTTCAGCTGTTTCTGCACCATCCATTTATCCGCTGCCGGAGCCCAAGCACTGGAAGCATAGAGGACTATCGGCTCTATCACTGCGATGTATATCGTCCTAATGATCTCCGGGTTCAGTCCCCATTCTATCCTGGCGGTTTTCGCAAGCTGTTTATATATATTTGCTGCCTTACGACAGACATTGGTCACGTGGCTGTTAAAGGTGAGCTTCTTGTCTATCGTAAGACCGAGCAGCTTTATCTCGTCCACCACCGGGATGTCCACTCCGCCCATGTGCATGATTGGGGTGTCAAATTTGAGCTTTTTGGTTACTACCATCGCGTTTGTTTTGTGGGCAGCAAACCTGAGCTTGTTTTTGATCCCCCACTCATGCACATACGCTAGAGTTTGGTTCACTTCCCTTTGGATTTTAAGAGCGGAATGACCGGAGAACATTAGGAAAACATCATCAGCGAATGCCTGTACATATACGCCTCGCGCAGCAAGATCATTGAGGAGCGAGTCCAGCAGCAGATTCCAAAACGTTGGCCCCCCTATGGAACCCTGGACACAGCCTTTGAGGGTGTTCTTGGTGAATGTCTTACCAGCATAGCTGACAGTCACCCTCCTACCCTCAAAGTAACTGTTTGTGAGTCGTCGCAGGTTTAGGGGGCATTTCAGTGTGATCAGCTGGGACTTCACGGCT
This sequence comes from Mellilla xanthometata, assembly GCA_035578125.1. Classification (NCBI taxonomy): domain Eukaryota; kingdom Metazoa; phylum Arthropoda; class Insecta; order Lepidoptera; family Geometridae; genus Mellilla; species Mellilla xanthometata. The sequence goes on along the minus strand of JAPUBQ010000023.1, from coordinate 12,613 downwards.
GGCCACCATGCACTATCAAATGCACCCTCGATGTCGAGTGACACGATGACCATCATTTCCTTGCTCCTCAATTGCTTTTGGATCCGCTGCACGAGGTCGTATAGAGCGTCCTCCGTACTCCTCTGGGGTACGAAACCGTACTGTTTTGGGTTGGTCTTTGGCAGCAGGTGCCACTTCACCCTCCCGATCAGCATCTTTTCGAGAATTTTCCCGAGAACTGAAAGTAAGCCAATCGGGCGGTAAGACTTGGCTTTACTGTAGTCGCTTTTCCCTGGTTTTGGAAGAAAAACAATAGCAGCCTCTTTCCAGGGTGATGGGAAGCAAGACAGGGACAAACACTTGTTAAGGATCTCCAGGAAGACGGACTTCCCCGCGAATATTGCTCTCAAGCAAATATCCGCGGTGAAGCCGTCCGGTCCTGGAGCCTTCTTCGGATTGAAGCTCCTTACGGTCCTGACCAGTTCAGCTTCTGTGAATGGTGGGTCGTCTTTGTCGTCTGGCGTAGGATCGCATATTGTGTCCGCAAATTTTCGAATGTCCTCGTGGATATTACTATCCTCGAGGGCATTGTCATCCGGGTAAAACGTCTCCGCCAGCAACCTAACTGACTCTTCAGGACCCAAGGTAGTTCCATCTTCCTCCAAGAGTTGGTCTTCGTGTCTAACTGTCTTGCTTCTAATCACCCTGTATACACTGTCCCACATGCTTTCACGCTCTTGCTTGGTGCAGAAAGCCTTCCAGCTTTCTGTTTGTGCTTTGTTGACTGCTTCTTCATATGTGTTTTTCTGTTCCAGGTACTCGGCGACTACGTGGCTGCGTCTTCGGGGAGCTGCATTTCGGATTCTCCGCCTCTTCGTGTTCACTGCTCTCTTCAGGTGTTCCAGTTCGTCGGTCCACCAGGGTAAGTAAGACTTTTTGCTGCTTTGTTTTTTGAGGGGAACGGCTACTTCACATGTAGAGCGGATGCATTCGATATACTTGTGTATCGTCTGCTCCAGGTGGTCTTGGTGATCGATTGCCACAACGTTCTCTACCGTGACACCGTTCTCCTGTAGCCGCTTTTTAAAATCCTCCGTGAACCGACACCAGTCCGCCTTCCGGGTGTTGTAAACACGAGTAGTTCCTGGTTTCCGCTCCTGAGTAGGTTTTTCAAGGACAAGATGGAATGACAATGCATTGTGATCTGAGCAAGTGACCGACGTGTCTACTCCCCAGTTGCGGATATATCCCAACATGCTTGAGGAGCAGACTGTTACATCGACACAGCTGGTAATTCGTCGATTACCACGAATTGTATCGAACGTAGGGTCGGTCCCTTGGTTCAGAATGTGCCAATCCATCTCGTCCAGGAAATCCCTATACAGCTCACCCCTCTCGTTTTCTAAAGCGCTGCCCCACCACGTGCTCCACGCGTTAATGTCCCCTCCCACAAGGATTTTGTCAGTCTGCACTGTACCCAAAAACGTTTTGAGCCTACTCAGGTACGGCTCAAGCGGCTGAGTGTCCTCAAAGTAGACCGAAACCACTGCGATCGTCCATTTATCCGTCCTAAGAGTGGTCATAACAATGTTCTCGCTGATTGTGGTTTGGTCGTTGAGGATCTCTATGCCGTCCTCGAACACCACAATGGCAGCTTTAACAGGTTTGGTCCTGTTTCGCTGACACTGGAGTATTCGAGTGCCGGTATACCGCCTGAGCTCCCCCATTGCTCCGACGTAGGGTTCTTGCAACAGTGCAAGACTGACCTTCCTGTTCCGGGCTTCGAGGAACAATTCGTCCGTGGCCCTTGCGCTCCGCTGGAGATTTGCTTGGAGGACCATGTAGTGCCGCAAGCCATCTGTGTGCCGTAGAGCTCCGGTCTCGACTGCCACGCCCGGGGTGCCCTTAGCAATACGCTACGCTGGATCGCGCTATCGCATCCCAGCGCTTGCGTATTGGACATTGGCCGTCGAACGCGTTGTGCCGAGTTTCCGGGCTCTTGGCTAGCCTGCAGTTGCGACAGGTGGGGGTCTCCCCTGCAAGGTACGTGGGGCAGTCAGCTCGAAGATGCGGTTCCGCACAGTAGCTGCACAGGACAGCTGGCTCCTTGCAGAGCTTTCGGCCGTGTCCGTACCCCAGGCACCTTGTACATTGTACTAAGGGAGACTGGTCCTCGACACTGACATATTGCAGGTCGATATGGACTCGTCTCGCCAACGTCAGTATCTTCCATACCTGTGGTGACACCTGCAACACCACGTGGTTCTCCAGTGGATTTCTAGCTCTTCGCCTGTACCTAACTGCAGCTCGGATTTCATCGTCTCTCAAATCCCCGAGAATTCCAGCATTCTGAGATTTGAGAGAAGATAGTATATCCTCGTCCTTGTTGTATGCCAAGAGGTTTTTAAGGATCACCAGGGGATCTTTATTCCTCGCTTCTTCAACCTTAAGGTCACTGTCATTTGCTGTCAGTTTTTGTGACAGTTTCGTCATCTCGTCCTTGCTGCCGCAACTGATGACGACCTTTTGGTTGCGCACCTTCCGAACCCTGGTGATCTGCAGGCCACTTGTCTTTGCGTCTAGAGCATCCCGGACCTTGCCAAAGACCGCATCACTCGTATCTTTTTCGCTGCTCGAGGAGATGATCAGAGAGTGTTTCGGGCGAAGTCTTGTTGGGCTGATATTGCTGGCTGGTCTGGCTAAGACCTCAGCATAAGACGGAAAGGACTCTTGCAAGGTGCTGACCTTCCTTCCCGTCTCCTGACACACCCGATGCACTTCTCCGACCTCTTCAAGGATCCTCTTCACGCCGTCCTTAGACAGTTCAGAAGCCGGGGCGGGTCCCAGGGCTCCGCTTCGACCACTAACGTCCAAGGAATTCTGAAGCGTTTTGAGGCTCCTGTTGTTCTCCTCAAGCAGCGCCATGTGTCTCTGCATAACGTGTTCTAGGGCAGCGGCGGCGGTGGGGATAGGAATAGTTTCCACACTGATGCCCTGGGTTTTAGTGGGAGTAGGGACAGAGCGAACTGGGGTAACTCGGTTCCCGGTCGCCTCCGACTCTTTTACAAGTTGGTATAGGCGATCAATGGCCCGAATCACCCCAGATTTTATGTCTGTTTTGAGGTTGCGTGAGTTATTAATGAGGTTTTTAGCCTGGTTTAGGATGTTGCGAGCCTCGGACGTCTTGGTTGCGAACTTCTCCGGCATTGGTGGGCTCCCCGCTGCTTCCATCGGCAGTTGCCGCGACACTGTCGACTTCGGCTTTTGGGGGGCCGTCACGAAGGTCTTGTATAAAGGAGAAGTGCTCTTCCGAGGCTGGCCAACCTCCCAATCCCCTATGCTCTTCCTCACGCAACCTCCCGCAGTCTGCCCCGCGCCAGAAGGTCCCGGCTGTTCGTCCAGCGATTTTTGGCTGAGACCCGCCGGAGCTGTTTGTTTCGGAGTGTGGAACATTTTCCCCGTGTCAAATTAACCTAATTAATAATAAAAACGATTGGGTATATCCGCCAAAGTCGAACTAAGCTAAAAAAAAAACAAACAAAATTAACGATTTACACAGAATGTGTATGTAAAAATTTTAAACTATTTTTGACTTTCCCACGAAGGCCGTAAAGTTAGGTCCAAATGTATATATAAACTCGTGAGGGCCTGTAGAATTGATAGCAACTATAAAAATATGGAGCTACCTATACCGGTTACCACCAAAGGGTGGGTGGGTGGGCGCAAAAAACGTCGAAGATTTCAGTTTTTTACTGTGGGGTGTAAAAATTTCGTATGAAACGAATGAAATAAACAATTTGAAGGGGGTGCGCGCAAGCCCTGCGCACCTTACAAAACAATTTGGAAGAAAATTGGGCTGCGTTTGGATAAGTTATTGCCGAAAAGATGTGATTTTCAAACTGAAAATTTTGAAATTGATGTGTAACTTACTTCTTTATGTTTCAGGAACAACGCGGAGCACTCCAGGCGCATCCAGGCGAGGTCCCGTGTCGACTGTATCCAGTATATTTTGTCAAACAAGAAGTCACAAAATCGGTTAGGTTAGGTTAGGTTAGGTTAGGTTAGGTTAGGTTAGGTTAGGTTAGGTTAGGTTAGGTTAGGTTAGGTTAGGTTAGGTTAGGTTAGGTTAGGTTAGGTTAGGTTAGGTTAGGTTAGGTTAGGTTAGGTTAGGTTAGGTTAGGTTAGGTTAGGTTAGGTTAGGTTAGGTTAGGTTAGGTTAGGTTAGGTTAGGTTAGGTTAGGTTAGGTTAGGTTAGGTTAGGTTAGGTTAGGTTAGGTTAGGTTAGGTTAGGTTAGGTTAGGTTAGGTTAGGTTAGGTTAGGTTAGGTTAGGTTAGGTTAGGTTAGGTTAGGTTAGGTTAGGTTAGGTTAGGTTAGGTTAGGTTAGGTTAGGTTAGGTTAGGTTAGGTTAGGTTAGGTTAGGTTAGGTTAGGTTAGGTTAGGTTAGGTTAGGTTAGGTTAGGTTAGGTTAGGTTAGGTTAGGTTAGGTTAGGTTAGGTTAGGTTAGGTTAGGTTAGGTTAGGTTAGGTTAGGTTAGGTTAGGTTAGGTTAGGTTAGGTTAGGTTAGGTTAGGTTAGGTTAGGTTAGGTTAGGTTAGGTTAGGTTAGGTTAGGTTAGGTTAGGTTAGGTTAGGTTAGGTTAGGTTAGGTTAGGTTAGGTTAGGTTAGGTTAGGTTAGGTTAGGTTAGGTTAGGTTAGGTTAGGTTAGGTTAGGTTAGGTTAGGTTAGGTTAGGTTAGGTTAGGTTAGGTTAGGTTAGGTTAGGTTAGGTTAGGTTAGGTTAGGTTAGGTTAGGTTAGGTTAGGTTAGGTTAGGTTAGGTTAGGTTAGGTTAGGTTAGGTTAGGTTAGGTTAGGTTAGGTTAGGTTAGGTTAGGTTAGGTTAGGTTAGGTTAGGTTAGGTTAGGTTAGGTTAGGTTAGGTTAGGTTAGGTTAGGTTAGGTTAGGTTAGGTTAGGTTAGGTTAGGTTAGGTTAGGTTAGGTTAGGTTAGGTTAGGTTAGGTTAGGTTAGGTTAGGTTAGGTTAGGTTAGGTTAGGTTAGGTTAGGTTAGGTTAGGTTAGGTTAGGTTAGGTTAGGTTAGGTTAGGTTAGGTTAGGTTAGGTTAGGTTAGGTTAGGTTAGGTTAGGTTAGGTTAGGTTA